>CM054062.1:341746907-342946907 GCA_028641055.1 Alopecurus myosuroides
GAACGCTCCACGAGTCAGTATCAAGGAGTTTCTGAGTCTGGGGCCGAGAGCTTTCGTGGCAACACGCGAGCCTCTAGATGCTGATGACTGGATCCGTGAGATGGCCAAGGCTCTGGACATTGCTCACGTTGCTGAGGAAGACAAGGTCAAGTATGCCTCCTACCTACTGAAGGGTCAGGCAGCTACTTGGTGGGAGAACTACCAGACCATGAGAGCTGGCTACCCAATCACCTGGGGCTGTTTCAAGGAAGCTTTCCTGAAGCACCACATTCCTGATGGTCTCATGGAAAGGATGCGTGAAGAGTTTTGCTCACTCAAGCAGGGCAAGCTGGACGTCATTGGCTATCAGAGTGAGTTCAATCGCCTCGCTCGTTACGCTGGTGATGAGGTGTCCACTGAGGCTAAGAAGATGGCAAGGTTCCGCAGAGGGTTTAACCCGGAACTCAAGTACGCCCTCACCAACATCAAGGCCAAAGACTTCGAGGAGCTCGTGAACACCGCGCTCAATGAAGAAAATGGGCGCAAGGCGTTCGAGGAGTCTCGAAAGCACTCGCGTGAGGGTGGTTCCTCCTCCAACATGACCACCCCTCCGCAGAAGCGCCGCATCTGGGTGCCAAATGGTGCTGTCGCTAGGGCTCCATATGCCCAAGCTTCTCCAGGCTTTGCTCCCCGCCCACCCAACCCATCTCAGATGCAGGCTCAGAGGTATTCAATGGGGCAGCCAAGGCCAGATGCACCTCGTGTCGTCACTTGCTTCAAGTGCAAGCAGACGGGGCACTATCCTGACAAGTGCACTCAGAGGCAGCTACCTCCACCACCACCTCGTCCCAACACAAACCAGGCAATGGTGCGTGCTCCCCCGGCTAAAGCCTTCAACTCCAACAACAGGCCTGTCGGGAGGACCGCAAGGGTGAATCATGTCAAGGTCGACAAAGCTGAGGAAGCTGCTCACGTCGTTCTCGGTACATTTCCCGTAAACTCTAACCCAGCTAAAGTGTTGTTTGATACCGGAGCATCGCATTCTTTCGTGTCAAAGATCTTTGCGACAGCAATTAAGCTCCCCTTTGTTGGTTTGGGTTCCCCGCTAGTAGTAAACTCCCCTGGAGCAACTATGCAAACTTCCAAGATCAGTCACGGGAATCAGATCCTAATTGGAGGTCACATATTCCTTGCTTCCCTCATTCTGCTTGGCAATTCTGACATCGATGTCATTCTTGGCATGGATTGGTTGAAGGCCAATAAAGCTACGATTGACTGTGCTCAGAAGTCAATAACTCTGTTCCACCCTTCTGGCCAGATAGTCTATTCTCCAAATGAATCAAGTTCCATTCAGCTTTACACCCTCGATGCTAAACCTCTACCTCTACTTGAAAATGTTCCGGTGGTTTGTGAATTCCCAGACGTCTTTCCAGAAGAGTTGCCAGGGATGCCTCCGGATAGAGCAGTTGAGTTCGTGATCGAGCTTGAACCAGGTACTGCTCCAATGTCTAAGCATCCATATAAGATAGCTCCTCCTGAACTGGAATTGTTGAAGGAGAAAATCGATATGTACATGGAGAAAGGTTACATTCAGCCTAGTTCTTCGGCTTGGGTTTGCCCAACTCTGTTCGTTGCGAAGAAGGATCAAACAAAGAGACTCGTTGTTGACTATCGTCCTCTCAACGAGAAAACCATCAAAAACAAGTATCCAATTCCTCGTGTCGATGATCTTTTTGATCAACTTGTTGGAGCCTCAATATTCTCCAAGTTGGACTTGAGAATGGGTTACCATCAAATAAAGATCAGAAAGGAAGATATTCCAAAAATAGCTTTCACCACTCAGTACGGTCTATATGAATACACCGTCATGTCCTTTGGTCTCACCAATGCACCGGCGACATTCTCTAGACTTATGAATTCTGTCTTCCACGAATACCTCGACAAGTTCGTTGTGGTATATCTTGATGACATTCTGGTCTACTCCAAATTTGAGGAAGAGCATGGAGAACATCTTCGTCTCACTCTCATGAAACTTCGCGAGCATCATCTATATGCCAAATTCTCCAAATGTGAGTTCTGGATTCCAGAAGTGGCTTACCTTGGTCATGTCATCTCCGCCAAGGGCATCGCCATTGATCCAGAAAAGGTTAAAGCAATTGTTGATTGGAAACCTCCTAAGACGGTGAAGCAAGTTAGAAGTTTTCTTGGTTTGGCTAGCTATTGCCGTCGTTTCATCCAAAACTTTTCCAAGATTGCCAAACCTCTCACTGATCTCACAAAGAAGGACAAGAAGTTTGTTTGGTCTCCACAGTGTGATGAAAGTTTCAATCTCCTGAAGACTAAACTCACTTCTACCCCAGTTCTGGTTGGCCTAGATACTACCAAACCTTTCCAGATATTCTGCGATGCATCTCTCCAAGGTCTAGGTGCAGTTCTTATGCAAGAACGTCAAGTTGTGGCTTATGCTTCACGTCAGTTGAATGCACATGAGCAAAATTACCCCACACATGACCTAGAACTTGCAGCAGTTGTGTTTTCCCTCAAGAAATGGAGACAATACTTGTTGGGTAATCGCACTGGAATCTTTTCCGATCATAAGAGTCTGAAATACATCTTCACTCAACCAGATCTAAACCTCAGGCAAAGGAGATGGATTGAAAAGATTAAAGACTTTGATCTCACCATTTCTTACACTCCAGGCAAGGCTAATGTTATGGCCGATGCTCTCAGTCGCAAGTCTTATTGCAATAATCTCATGATCATGGAAAGCCAACCTCCACTTCATGAAGAATTCCAGAAGCTGAACCTTGGTCTTGTTCCTCAAGGTTATCTTGCAAGCTTGACAGCCAGTCCAACTCTCGAGGACAAGATTCGTTCTGAACAACTTCGTGATGCTGAAATCAAGAAGATGGTAGAACACATCAAAGAAGGCAAGGAGAAATTTAAGTCCTTCTCAATTGATGACAAGGGAACTGTGTACTTCGAAGGACGCATTGCAGTTCCTCAAGTTCAAAGTCTCAAAGATATCATTCTCAAGGAGTCTCATGAAACTCCTCTCTCCATCCACCCTGGAAGTACAAAGATGTACCAGGATCTCAAGACGCTGTATTGGTGGCCTGGCATGAAACATGAAATTGCTCAATACGTTTCTGAATGCGACGTTTGTCAACGTGTTAAGGCAGTCCATCAGAAAACAGCCGGTCTACTCCAACCTCTGAAAATCCCTGAGTGGAAGTGGGACATGATTGAAATGGACTTCGTCACTGGTTTTCCAAGTCCAAAAGGGCAACGATGCAATCTTCGTTGTCATTGATCGTCTCACTAAAGTAGCTCACTTCTTTGCTGTCAAAGAAACAATCTCAGCTAGCCAGTTAGTAGAGCTCTACACAGCAAAGATTGTTCCCCTTCATGGTGTTCCATTGGAAATAAGCTGAGACCGTGGAAGCATATTCACTTCTCATTTCTGGAAAAGCTTTCAAGAAGCATTGGGCACCAAACTTCTGTTCAGCATGGCTTATCATCCTCAGTCTCAGGGGAAAGTCGGAAGAGTCAATCAGATTCTCGAGGATATGCTCAGAGCATGTGGTCTCTCCTTTGGCATGAAATGGGAGGATTGCCTTCCATATGCTCAATTCTCCTACAACAACAGCTACCAGGCAAGCCTAGGCATGGCACCTTTTGAAGCTCTCTATGGCCGCAGATGCAGGAGTCCAATCAATTGGTCTGGAGCTGGTGAACGTTCACTCTTAGGCCCTGACATTGTTAAGGAAGCCGAGGAGAAAGTTCGCATCATTCGTGACAATCTCAAGATTGCTCAGTCTCGTCAGAAAAGCTACTATGGCAGCAAGCACAGGGATATGATCTATGCACCTGGTGACAAGGCATATCTCCATGTAACTCCTCTCAGAGGAACTCATCGTTTTGGTGTGAAAGGAAAGCTTGCACCAAGATACATTGGTCCTTTCAACATTCTCTCAAGGCGTGCGGAAAATGCCTATCGTCTTGAACTTCCAGAAAAACTATCCAAGGTGCACGATGTGTGTCGTGGGATAATCACGGCAGACATTACCGGGGGTAACTGATCTTGGGGCAAGACGACACAGGCGTTTGGGAGAGGGTTTAGCTCAGAGGAAAACATGATGGTAATCGATCTGGTAGCCGGCAATCAAAGTCGCCGAGTCTCCGATCTTAATATAATAACTCAACTCTCGGGTTACACGGGATGCTCGATATCAAGCGGTATTACTAGGGCTCTTAGATCCCTCAACTAGACCTAGGGATCGGTTTATAAAGCACCCGTACCCCCCGGCTTGTCCTCCAAGACACACCCTGGATCCTACCCGGACACGGCATACGAGCCCTAACCTTCCTTTACCGTAACCCACAATCCGGGTTACTGGGCCTATAAACTTGGGCCTTACGAAAGTTCTTTATCCTTAGCCGGATCCTGCGCAGCATCCTTCGGGCCGGGTTATACCTTGGAGTTGGCCTACCGGGTTATTATCCCTCCATCAGTAGTCCCCAGAATAGCTTGGGCTTCACGGATCCTTCCTTGAAGCGCTCGCTATTCCCTGTAAGAACATCAAACACACAAGTATATGGAGGCCGGGTTAAGGTGCTTTAATAGATAGCTAGGCCTTACTCCATGGTGGCCATATAGTAACCCGGCCTTTCTCCAAAATACCTGGCTTAACTTTCCAGGTCTAAACCCTAATAAAAATGTCAAGATTCTATACTCGATAATTGACCCTGATATCTCGGGGTGGATCTCCTTCTCTTTTTCGTCCAGATACCTTGCTCAATACTTGAAGCATTTCTCGTAGGATCCGCGCGGATAACCATTCCCCATAATTTCCGGCTTCCGGCCGTTGGGATAAGCTCACCCTTGCCTTATAAATAGCGTTCAGGGGATGACCTAGAACCCAACGCCTCATTCCATTCTCTCCTTTCCTTCTTCACTCCTTGCGCCCTCGTAACACCACCGCAGGAATTTCGCGCTCGCCACCGGTGCAAAGCCACCGCCGGCCGCATCCGCTTTCGAGCCATCCCGCGCCGCCGCCACGCTTCACTGCTGCGTGCTCGCCCTGCTCGCCAAGAATCGCAGAGGGGCGCTCGAGCCACGCCGTCCACAATCGTCGCACTAAACTCCAAGATCTCCCAGTAAGTTCCTTGTACTTGTTTAATTTGGCCTCGCAATTTCTCGATCTATCCCGGATTGGATCTAGGTCAACCTATGGACCGTTTCTTCGTCGCACCGGATTTAGACGGCTTAGATGCTTGCTAACTTCTTCAACAACCTGTTTGATGACCACACATCGCCCTCCTACCATTATTAATCACCAATCTCTTTGTAGAATCATTCGCGGGTTTTCCAATCTAGATCCGTTTCACCTCAATTTTCCGCACATAACATTGACACCCGGAAAATCCTCCTTTTCCGGCTATTTTGCTTGCAGTAGATACATGGGCAACCATCCGTCCTTCCCAAACACCTTTCCATACGTAAGTGACCAATAATCTCCATAGTTATATTTAATACCCGGATACCTTGCAATCTCCACTTCACGGCGTGATACCCGGATAGTTCTTAGTTTTCACGCTTTCCTGATACCCCAATACTTCCGAGTCTTATTTTTTGTACCTATTTTTCTTGTGTTTTGCAGGCCGATCCCATGGCTCCCAAAAGGCAAGGGAAGCAGCCGGCCCAGGCGAAGACAACCCAATCCATATCCGCCAATTGGGGGCAATCTACTGTCACCAAGGCCAAACTGGAAGAATTGGCCGAGTTAGGGGTTCTTCCCCCTCAGAAGGACATTCACTGGAGGGCGCCGGGTAACGAGACCCGGCCTACTCCCACCGACGGCGAGGTAATCTGCTTTGTAGAGCACGTGACCCGGGGATTCCGCCCTCCGGGTCACCCTTTCTTTCGCGAAGTCCTGAGCCACTACGGCCTCCGGGTGTTCGACATAGGGCCTAACTCTATGTTGAATATTACCCACTTCATTGTCCTATCCGAGTCATACTTGTGCACTCCGCCAAGTTTGACTCTCTTCATTGAACTGTTCCAGTGCAAGCCGTGCCGCGAAAGCGGCGACGGAGCACTTCTCACATGCGGCGGGGTATCCATCCAACGCCGTAAAAACTCCCCAATGCCAACCCTCAATCTGAACTCTCATGTCAAGCACTGGCAATTATCCTTCTTCTACTGCCATGACACTTCTCCACCCGGCGAGAAGAGACTGTCGGGTTACTCGGAGGGCCTCCTCGAGCCTTCCGAGTCTTTCAATGCCTTTGCCCCTGACTCGGACAGGGAGGTGATCCTTCCCTTGTTAGCCAAAATAGCCATCCTCTCAGCCCAAGGCCTCCTTGGGCTCAATTTAGTGAAAACATGGGTTGATTTTCGAATCCAACCCAATTCCATCCGCACCAAATTAATGTGCGAGTACTCGGGGCATACCACGGATGCACTCCGATATTCCACCAAGAGCTTCGCGACCGGCGACACCAACAAGACCATCAAGGTCTTCTTGACAGAGAAGCTAGAGGTGATAAAGAACATCGCCGGGTTGCCCCCATTTACTCGGGAAAACCCGGCTCCAGCGGTAACATCCGATATTCATAACTTATTTCCACACCTTGGCTTGATACAGTTTATAACCCTTAATTTCATCCTTTTGTCTTAGGCTGATGATCCCTTCTGGAGAGTTGAACCCTCCCCCCTTCCAGAAACCCGGAAGAAGAGGACGAGCCGGCCGATGATAGTGAAGGTACTTGCCCGGAACTTATATTATTTTCACTTGCATCATTTTCCTCCCATTTAACTTTTTCCCACGGACGCACACTCGGTTCGCAGGGCTGGAGGACGAAGGTGAGAACAACGAGGATGACCCGGAGGCTACCGAATCTGATCAAGAGGCAACAGTTGGAGCCAAAAGGAAGACCAGAGGGGCAGTATCCAAGGTTCCTTTCTCCTCGTTATCCTCTGAACCTTACTCCTTTGACGCCATGCGACGACTTAACCATCAATTATCGAACTCGTCGTACTTGAAGGATTCTCTTCCAGCAAAGCGCAGAGTAACTCGGAGCTCCCCGGGTGAAGATCCCCTCAACCCGGGCATCTCTACCTCCTCCGTCCATCGTGCCAGTGCTCCTCCGTCTCGTCCTTCCGACTCTCCTCAACGCCACCCTTCTCCTAACCATCCACGTGCCGGGCAATTCCGGGTTCCGCTAGTGGTCCCTGTGGCGACTTCATCTGCTTCTAGCGGCGAGCTCCCGCCAGACTACACCGTGAATGCCGGGTAAGCTTTTGCTATATGACTTCTTTTGATGCCTGATAATTTTCAATCACCACTGCTAACTGCCTCCTCTCATCTTTCTTTTAGCACTCAAGCCACCGTCAGTGACCCGGAGAATGTAGAGACGGATAACCATCGGACAGAGGAGCCGACTGAGAACGTAGATGCCGCGACTGGCGGTGACACTGAGAATAATCAGGAACAAGGCCCCTTGGGCGATCCACTTCACCGAGCCACCGGGTCTCCTTCCTCGTCGGAACCAGTGGACGAGGAGATCGAGGTTCTGGATACGAGGATGGGTTCTCCCAACCCGGATACTCAAACCGTCCGGGTCTCGACCCCACGGGCGGGGAGAGTTCCCCCACCAGGCGATCAGGCTGCCGGCTCTTCCGGTGCCCAGCCCGAGGACCTGACATTTGCCCAGATGCTCGAAACCCTGCGCACTTTGAGGGCTAATGAAGAAAACATCTTGGGGGCTTTAATATCCAAACACGAGGTAAATCCGACTAACGCTGCTTGCGTCCTTATCCAGTCCCCAAGTTCCGAGTGAATTGATTCATAATTTGCTTGGGACTTTATGATACAAGCGACTGATAACTTGCCCCTTTACCCGGCTAATCCTTCGTTGCGTCCATGTAGTCTTTCGTGACTCAATCTGAGGAGAAACTGGCAGATGCCACCAAGCTCATTGAAAAGGAGGTGGTTCTGCGTGAAGCAGCCGAGGCTGAGGCCAGGAGGAATAGGATGATAATGAGGAAGTATAGGAAAAGGGCTCACAAAGCAGAAGATGATCTAACAAGCCTTTCTGTCCAAATTGCTGACACGTATCGTGCTTTGCTTGGTACGTTTCTTCCTCCGGGTTATCCTTTTTGATAAATAGCCAGAGTTTTCTCGACTCATGTTTCCATTTCTTCAGGCCCGGACGAAGTGATGCCGGATGAGGATGACATTGCCAGGCTGAAAACTATCAAGAGCGTTATCCGGCAGCTATGCTCCGGAACCAAATGGATCCTTCAGGAATTACGGTGGCCGGGTAAGGGGCATGTCGATCTGAAAAGAATGCTGGATGCCTTCTCCACTATCCCCGAGTGGATTTGGCACTGGAAACGCTCGTCTTGCCTGGTTGGAGTAACCCGGGGGCTTGCGCTTGTTAAGGCTTATTTCCTTAAGCTCGAGCTAGTGAAGTTTATGGGCGGCTTTCCGGAGTTCAAGCTTGATGGGTCCAAGTTCTCAGTGAAGGATTTTCAGGCTGTCCAGAATGAGGTCCGTTACCCGGCCAGCGTGATCGCTGACGACCTGGATGTTGATTCCCTCGTTCCTGCACATGATGCTGCTGGTAAAGCGGTTAAGTCGGATCTTCCCGAGCCGTATGATATGCTGGCTCGGTGGAAGGAGGAAGCTGCTAAGTTGAGGGCGGAGGCTGCCAAAAAGCAAGCTGAAGCTGGTTCTGCACCTGCTACCTCAACACCAGTCGTTCCACCTCCTGCGCGGGCCGGTACTGCTGATCCGGGTGCTGCTGCTACCACCAATGATGGCAAGGGCAAGGCCAAGATGGACGCCGAGTGATACCTGATATTTAATGCCTCTTCTTATGCTTCAGTCGGCCGATGTGCTGTTTAAACAATTATTTTTTGAGTGGTGCGCCTGTGCACCTTTGATATCTTCCACCGGGATTTTGTAATGTACGCTAAGGTCTTGATATACTCTATGCCTCTTCTAGCCTTTTAGATTTATCCATTTTTGAACTCATCTGCTCTCGATATCCGGTTTTCTTTATTGTTCCTTTTGTGAAACTCGGTTTCCGGGTCTCATGGATGTTGACAAGCGGACTTGCTGCTAAGTCCCCAAGACTCGGATTTTTGGATTTTTGAACTTTAACAACCAAACAATTTTTCTCGTTTTCGAGATCCCGAGTCCCCAAGACCCGGATTCCGAGTCTAGGAAACGTGATCTTTCAAGGAGAACGCATTTGCTTGCTGCTAGGTCACAAAAGCCCAGAGCCGTTTCACATAGGTTTTGAAGTTATGCTTAATAATCGTTGAGTTTCCGGCTATCAGCCCTGTACTCTGCATAACTTGTGGTTTAGTTGACCCTTTTGACTATCTGATACTATAAGCCGGCTTTCGCATGGATATCATGTTGTTACATTTGTACGAGACAGGGTCAACCAAGTTCCATTGGGCTTCATGGCTGATTGTAATCGTAAGCGAGCAAATCATGCCATTTTAGTGCGAGTCACATCGAGCTTAAGTAAGATAAGTCAAGAAAATTTGGCTCCTTTGTCCGGTTATAAGATTGCAGCCGTACTCGTTTGCGAGTGACCGGCCCTTATAACTCATAGGCATCGAGGCCGGGTCTTTGAGTTTTCAACTGTGCTATTCAAGCAATCAGCCCCCAAGACCTATATATGCGATATGCTGAGAGTGAAGAACATGAGAATAACCACCTTGTCGTGGGATAATCACGGCAGACGTTACCGAGGGTAACTGATCTTGGGGCAAGACGACACAGGCGTTTGGGAGAGGGTTTAGCTCAGAGGAAAGCATGATGCAACTCGATCTGGTAGCCGGCAATCAAAGTCGCCGAGTCTCCGATCTTGATATATTAACTCAACTCTGGGATTACACTAGATGCTCGATATCAGGCGATATTGCTAGGGTTCTTAGATCTCTGTCTAAACTAGACCTAGGGGTCGGTTTATAAAGCGCCCGTACCCCCTCGGCCCTATTCTCCCAGGCGCAGCTTGAATCCTATCCGGACACCGCTTATAAACCCTAACTTTCCTTACCGTAACCCACAATCCGGGTTACGAGGCCTACAAACTTTGGGCCTTCCAGAAGCTTCATTATCCTTAACCAGATTGCGCACCGTGTTCCTTGGGCCGGGTTACGCCTTGGAGTTGGCCTACCTGGTTATTATCCCCCCATCAGTTGTCCCCAGAATAGCTTGGGCTTCACGGATCCTCCTTGAAGCGTTCGCTATTCCCTGCAAAGATATCAATCACACAGGCATATGGAGGCCGGGTTAAGATGCTTTGATAGACAGCTAGGCCTTACTCCATGGTGGCTATATAGTAACCCGGCTCTTCCCCCAAATACTTTGGTTTGAGTTTCCAGGTCTAAACCCTAATAAAAATGTCAAGATTCCATACTCGATAACTGACCCTGATATCATGGGGTAGATCTCCTTCTCTTTTTTGTCCAGGTACTTTGCTCAGTTCTAGGCGCATATCTCGCAGAATCCGCGCAGATAACCATTACCCCACAATTTCCGGCTTCCGGCCGTTGGGATAGACTCACCCCCACCTTATAAATAGTGCTCCGAGGGTAACCTAAAACCCATCGCTCCACTTCAATTCCCCCTTTCCTTCCTTGGTCCTTACGCCCTTGCAGCACCACCGCAAGAAGTTCGTGCTCGCCATCGAAGCAAAGCCGCCGCCGGCCGTATTCGTCCTCGAGCCATCTCGCGCCGTCGCCAAGCTTCACCGCCGCGCCTTCGTTCCACTCGCCAAGAGTCGCAAAGGGGCATTCGAGCCACGCTGTTCGCCGCCGTCGCGCTAGACTCCAATACCTCCAGTAAGCCCCTTGCACTCGTTTAATTTAGCCCCGCAATTTTTCAATCCATCCATGATTGGATCTAGGTCAACTCGTGAGTCGTTCTTCCGATTGCATCAAATTAGATCGATTCGATGCTCGCCAACTCCTTTAACCACCTGCTAGATAGTTACAACTCATCCTCCTACCATTACTAATCACCAAATCTCCCGTAAAATCGCTCGCAAACTTTCCCATCTAGATCCATTCCTCCTCGATTTTCCGCTCATTGCATTAACACCCGGAAAATACTCCTTTTCCAGCTATTTTGCTTGCAGTAGACACATGGGCAACCATCCATCTTCCCCAAATGCTTTTCCATACGTAAGTGACCAATAATTTCCACAATTGTACTTAACATTCGAATACCTTGTAATCTCCACCTCATAGCGTGATACCCGGATAATTCTTAGCTTCATACTTTCTTGATACCTTATACTCGGATAATCCAACACTTTCGGGTCTTATTTCCTATGCCTCTTTTTCTTGTGCTTTGCAGGTTGATCCCATGGCTCCCAAACGGCAAGGAAAACAGCCGACTCAGGCAAGGACTACCCAAACCATATCCGCCAACTGGGGGCGTTCCACAGCTACGAAGGCCAAGTTGGACGAGCTAGCCGAATTAGGAATTCTCCCTTCTCAGAAGGACATTCACTGGAGGGCGCCGGGCAACGAGACCCGGCCCACACCCGCCTATAACGAGGTAATCTGCTTCGTAGAGCACGTGACCCGGGGATTCCGTCCTCCGGGTCACCCTTTCTTCAGGGAGGTCTTAAGCCATTATGGCCTCCGGGTATTCGACATAGGGCCTAACTCTATGTTGAATATTACCCACTTCATCGTTCTATCCGAGTCGTACTTGTGCATACCGCCAAGTTTGACTCTCTTCATCGAATTATTCCAGTGTAAGCCGTGCCGCGAAAGTGGTGACGGAGCACTTCTTACTTGCGGCGGGGTATCCATCCAACGCCGCAAGAATTCACCGATGCCAACCCTCAATTTAAACTCCCACGTCAAACATTGGCAGCTGTCTTTCTTTTATTGCCACGATACCTCCCCAGACGGCGAAAAGAAACTGCCGGGTTACTCGGAAAGCCTCCTCGAACCTTCCGAGTCTTTCAATGCCTTTGCACCAGACTCAGACAGGGAGGCGATCCTTCCCTCATTAGCCAAGATAGCCATCCTCTCAGCCCAAGGCCTCCTCGGGCTAAATTTAGTAAAAACATGGGTTGATTTTCGGATCCAACCCAACTCCATCCGCACCAAATTGATGTGCGAGTATTCGGGGAACACCACAGATGCACTCCGATACTCCACCAAGAGCTTTGCGACCGGCGATACCAACAAGACCATCAAGGGCTTCTTGACAGAGAAGCTAGATGTGATAAAGGGCATCACCGGGTTACCCCCATTTACTCGGGAAAACCCGGCTCCAGCGGTAATATCCGATATTCATAACTTATTTCCACATTTTGACTTGATACAGCTTCTAACCCTTAGTCTCATTCTTTTGTCTTAGGCTGATGACCCTTTCTGGAGAGTTGAACCCTCCCCCCCTTCCAGAGACCCGGAAGAAGAGGACGAGCCGGCTGATGATAGTGAAGGTATTTGCACAGAACTTGTATAATCTTTACTCGTATCATTTTCCTCCCGTTTACCCTTTTTCCCACGAACACACACCCGGTTCGCAGGGCTGGAGGACGAAGGTGAGACCAACGAGGATGACCCGGAGGCAACCGAGTCTGATCAAGAAGCAACAGTTGGAGCCAAGAGGAAGGCCAGAGGGGCAGTGTCCAAGGTTCCTTTTTCCTCGTTATCCTCTGAACCTTACTCCTTTGACGCCATGCGACGACTTAACCATCAATTATCAAATTCGTCGTGCTTGAAGGATTCTCTCCCAGCCAAGCGCAGAGTAACTCGGAGCTCCCCGGGTGAAGATCCCCTTAACCCGGGCATCTCTACCCCCTCGGTCCATCGTGCCAGTGCTCCTTCGTCCCGTCCTTCCGACTCTCCTCAACGCCACCCTTCTCCTAACCATCTACGTGCCGGGCAATTCCGGGTTCCGTTAGTGGTCCCTGTGACGACCTCATCTGCTTCCAGCGGCGAGCTCCCGCCGGACTACACCGTGAATGCCGGGTAAGTTTTTGCTACATGATTTCCTTTGACGTCTGACAAGTTTCCACTCAAGCCACCGTCACCACTAATAACTGCCTTTCCTCATCTTTCTTTCAGCACTCAAGTCACCGTCAGTGACCCGGAAAATGTAGAGACGGATAACCATCGGGCAGAGAAGCCGACTGAGAACGTAGACGCCGCGACTGGCGGTGATACGGCGAATACCCAGGAACAAGGCCCTCTGAACGATCCGCTTCCCCGAGCCGCCGGATCTCCTTCCTCATCGGAACCAGTGGACGAGGAGATCGAGGTTCTGGATACTAGGATGGGTTCTCCCAACCCGGGTACTCAAACTGTCCGGGTCTCGACCCCAAGGGCGGGGAGAGCTCCCCCACCAGGCGACCAGGCTGCCGGCTCTTCCGGTACTCGACCCGAGGAACTGACGTTTGCCCAGATGCTGGAAACCCTACGCACTTTAAGGGCTAATGATGAAAACATCTTGGGGGCTTTAATAGCCAAACACGAGGTAAATCCGACTGATGTTGCTTGTGCCCTTATCCAGTCCCCAAGTTCCGAGTGAATTGATTCATAATTTGCTTGGGACTTTATTATACAAGCGACCGATAACTTGCCCCTCTACCCGACTAATCCTTGTTTGCATCCATGCAGTCTTTCGTGACTCAATCTGAGGAGAAACTGGCAGACGCCACCAAGCTCATTGAAAAGGAGGTAGCTTTGCGTGAAGCAGCCGAGGCTGAGGCCAGGAGGAATAGGCTGATAATGAGGAAATATAGGAAAAGGGCTCACAAAGCAGAAGATGATCTAACAAGCCTTTCTGTCCAAATATCTGACACATATCGTGCTTTACTTGGTACGTTTCCTCCTCCGGGTTTATCCTTTTGATAGATAGGAAGAGTTTTCCCGACTTATGTTTCCATTTTTTCAGGCCCGGACGAAGCCATGCCGGATGAGGATGACATTGCCAAGCTGAAAACTATGAAGAGCGTTATCCGGCAGCTATGTGCCGGAACCAAATGGATCCTTCAGGAATTACGGTGGCCGGGTAAAGGACATGTTGATCTGAAGAGGATGCTGGATGCCTTGTCCACTATTCCTGAGTGGATTTGGCACTGGAAACGCTCGTCTTGCCGGGTTGGAGTGACCCGGGGGCTTGCACTTGCCAAGGCTTATTTCCCCAAGCTCGAGCTAGTGAAGCTTATGGGCGGCTTCCCAGAGTTCAAGCTTGATGGGTCCAAGTTCTCGGCGAAGGATTTTCAGGCTGTCCAAAAGGAGGTCCGTTACCCGGCCAGCGTGATCGCTGACGACCTGGATGTTAATATCCTTGTTCCAGCATATGATGCTGCTGGTGAAGCGATTAAGTCAGATCTTCCCGAGCCGTATGATATGCTGGCTCGGTGGAAGGAGGAAGCTGCTGCGTTGAGGGCGGAGGCTGCCAAGAAGCAAGCTGAAGCCGGCTCTGCCCCCGCTACCTCAACACCAGTCGTTCCACCTCCTGCACGGGCTGGTACCACTAACCCGGGTGCTGCTGCTACCACCAATGATGGCAAGGGCAAGGCCAAGATGAACGCCGAGTGACATCTGATCTCTAATGCCTCTTCTTATGCACCGGTCGGCCAACGTGCTATTTAAACAGTTATATTTTGGGTGGTGCGCCTGTGCACCTTTGATACCTTTTCACCGGGATTTTGTAATGCACGCTAAGGTCTTGATATACTCTATGCCTCTTCCGGCCTTTTTTAAATTTATCCATTATTGAGCTTGTCTGTTCTCGATATCCGGCTTTCTTTATTGTTCCTTTTGTGAAACTCGATTTCCGGGTCTCATGGGTGTTGACAAGCGGATTTGCTTCTAAGTCCCCAAGTCCCCAAGACTCGGATATTTGGGCTTTTGGAATTCTACAAGTAAGCATTTTTTTCTCTTTTCAAGATTTCAAGTCACCCGGACCCGGATCTCCAAGTCTGGGACACTTGATCTTGAAAGGAGAACGAATTGCCTACTGCTAAATTCACAAAGATCCCTGAGTCGTTTCACATAGGATTTGAAGTTATGCTTAATAATCGTTGAGTTTCCAGCTGTTTAGCCTTGTACTCTGCATAACTTATGGTTTAGATGACCCTTTTGACTATCTTGTACTGTAAGCCGGCTTTCGCGTGGATACCATGTTGTTACATCTATACGAAAACGTGGCCAGTCAAGCCCCGTCGGGTTTCATGGCTGACTGTAATCGTAAGCGAACAAATCATGCCACTTTAGTGCGAGTCACATCGAGCTTAAGTAAGAATAGCCAAGAAATTTGGACTTCTTTGTCCGGTTATAAGATTGTAGCCGTACTCGTTTGCAAGTAGTCGGCCCTTATAACTCATAGGCATCATGGCCGGGTCTTTGAGTTCGTAACTGTGCTATTCAAGCGACCAGCCCCCAAGACCTAGATATACGCATCATACTGAGAGTACAGAACCTGATAATAACCATCTCTTTTCTTGATAATCACCTCTTTACTTGATATGAAAAATCTAGGTCAGCAAGCCGCCTCATTAAAAACCCGTCCAGTCCCCAAGGGTACCCTGGATAGGAAAAGAGTACGTCTGAGAACCTGCTGCCTGTTACATCGTTCAATTCCATGTGCCAACACAATTTTTGCTAAGTATAATATGGACGTAGCTGAGCCACGTTCCACGGTCTGTCTCTTTCTTGCATAGATGAAGTGGTGTGAGCGGTGTCATTAACTGTGGTCGACTCTTCCCTTGCATCTATCAAGTAATACGACCCATTATGCAAATTCCGGCTTATGATAAACGGTCCTTCCCAGGGTGGTGATAACTTGTGCTTTCCTTCGTTCGACAGTACCAGGCGCAGAACCAGGTCTCCTTCCTGGAAGACCCGGGTTTTCACGTGTCGGCTATGATACCTTCGTAAATCCTGCTGATATATGGCTGATCTTTCCAGGGCTTGTTCCCTTTGCTCTTCTAACATATCCACAGCATCTTGCCGGGTTTTTTCATTCTCCACTTCGACGTATGCTGATACTCGTGGTGAATCATGAATAATATCACTCGGTAGTACTGCCTCCGCGCCATAGACCATGAAGAAGGGTGTCATCTGAGTAGATCTATTAGGCGTGGTATTGATACCCCAAACCGCAGAAGGAAGTTCTTCGACCCATGCGCCAGCTGCCCTGATACAGGGGACTCGTAATCGTGGTTTTAATCCGCGAAGCAATTCTTGGTTTGCCCTCTCCACTTGTCCATTGGCCTGCGGATGAGCCACTGATGCGACATCAAGCCGGATTCCATTGTTGCCACAGAACCTCTCCATCTCACCAAGCGACATGTTGGTTCCATTGTCGGTAATTATGCTGTGGGGATACCCGAACCGGTAGATAATCCTTTTCAGGAACTTGACTGCTGTGGCTGATTCGCAATTAGTAACTGGCATAACCTCAACCCATTTGGTAAACTTATCAATAGCCACCAAAAGATGTGTCTTCTTGCATGGTGACATATGAAATGGGCCAACCATGTCCATACCCCAGACAGCGAACGGCCAAGTTAACGGGATGGTCCATAACTCCATAGCCGGCACATGGGTTTGGCGAGCGTACCTTTGACATCCGTCACACCTTGCTACCAATCGTTCCGCGTCTGCTAGAGCTGTGAGCCAGAAAAACCCGTGTCGATAAGCTTTAGCCACGAGAGATCTTGTGGACGCATGATGTCCACAGTCGCCTTCGTGGATTTCCTTGAGAATCTGTCGGCCTTCTTCTGGCGCTACGCAGCGCAAAAAGACCCCTGCTGCGCTTCTCTTATATAATTCCCCATTGATGATAGAATATCCCTTTGCTCGCCTCAAAATTTGCCTTGCTAATACCTCCTGCTGTGGTAACTCGCCTCGCGATAGGTAGGCCAAAAACGGTTCTGTCCATTCGGGAATAGTACGTACAGTGGCCACAAGTCCTGAATCCGGGTCTTGATTTGCCAATTCCTCCTCTGACTCGGTTTTAACTGATGGTCGCCATAATTCATCCAGGAAAACGTTAGGTGGAACCGGCTCTCTGCGCGAGCCGAGTCTAGTGAGTGCGTCGGCTTCCTCATTCTTTCTTCTGTCTATATGCTCCACCTCATACCCGGAAAAACATCCTGCAACCCTATCAACTTCCCTGCGGTATGCTGCCATAGTTGCGTCCTTTCTATCCCAAGTTCCTGACACCTGCTGTACCACAAGGTCCGAATCTCCGAAACACCGTATCCTCTTGACGTTCATCTCCTTGGTTGCCCTTAAGCCGTGCAATAGGGCCTGATACTCGGCCACGTTGTTGGAACAGTCAAAGTGAATTTGTAGTACGTAACTCAATTTATCTCCTTTGGGTGACGTTAGCACCACCCCAGCTCCTGATCCCTCGTATTGCTTAGATCCATCGAAGTGCATGATCCATGATTCGGAATTTGGAACCGTCGTAGTCATGCCTGTATGTGTCCAGTCGTTAACGAAATCAATTAAATCTTGAGATTTGATTGCTGACCTGGGTTCATAGTTGATGTGATAATCCCCCATCTCTATCGCCCACTTGGCTATTCTTCCCGTCGCATCCGAGTTTCTGATGATATCCGACATTGGTATTGAACTAACCACTGTTATGGGGTGTTCTTGGAAATACGGCTTCAATTTCCAGCTAGCCATAAAGACCCCGAACACCAACTTTTGCCAATGCGGATTGCGCTGCTTTGCTTCTGATAATACCTCGCTGACGTAATAAACCGGTCTCTGAACCGGGTAACCCTTCCCATCCTCTTTGCGCTCCACAACAACTACTGCGCTGACGGCTCGGGGGCCAGCTGCCACGTATAGCAACATAGGTTCTTTAGGACCCGGAGCCGCTAGTACTGGTGCTTCAGATAACTGCTTCTTTAGCGCTTCAAACGCCTCATCCGCCTCTTGATCCCATACGAATTTATCTGATTTCCTCAAGAGCCGGTACAAGGGTATTGCTTTTTCTCCGAGCCTGGATATGAATCGGCTTAAGGCTGCTACACAGCCCGTGAGCTTTTGAACATGCTTCAAATTTTCCGGCTTTTTCAGACTCTGGATGGCCTTGATTTTGTCCGGGTTTGCCTCGATCCCTCTCTCGGAAACGATAAAGCCGAGTAATTTCCCGGCTGGAACTCCGAACACGCACTTTGTCGGGTTAAGCTTCATCTGATATCTCCTCAAATTTTTGAACGTCTCCTTTAGATCATCGATAAATGTCTCCGCCTTCCTGGTCTTGATGACCACATCATCCACATAGGCATGGACGTTGCGTCCAATTTGGTCCTCGAAGCACTTTTGAATACACAGTTGGTAAGTTGCACCGGCATTCTTCAATCCAAACGTCATAGTTTTATAACAGAAGGCCCCAAAAGGGGTTATGAATGATGTTTTCTCCCAATCCTCCCTCTTGAGCTTAATCTGATGATACCCGGAATATGCGTCCAGGAAGCATAATAGATCGCTTCCAGCTACTGCGTCTATAATCTGATCTATCCTTGGTAGCGCGAACGGATCCTTTGGACAATGTTTGTTGAGACTCGTAAAATCAATGCACATCCTCCACTCATTGGTCTTTTTCATCACTAGAACCGGGTTTGCCAACCAATCCGGGTGAAATACTTCCATGATAAAGCCGGCTGCCAATAGCCGAGCGATCTCTTCGCCTATAGCCTTCCTTCTTTCCTCATTCATTTTCCTCAAACCCTGCTTCACGGGCCTGGACTTGGGATCCACATGTAAACTGTGCTCGGCCAGCTCTGTAGGGATACCCGGCATGTCGCTAGGTGTCCAGGCGAACACGTCTGCATTTGAACGAATAAACTCCACAAGTGCCTTCTCCTGCTCTTTTCCCAAATTAGACCCTATGGTAAATTGCTTAGTGGAATCACCTTCGACAAAATCTATCTTCTTGGTGTCTTGTGCTGCCTTGAATTTTGCTCTCTCATCCTCAGTATTCGGCTTTTTCAAGGCTGTTCTATCATCCGGATTTACTTGAGACCGGTAATATTCGAGTTCTTCCTTTCTGCATGCTTGCTCGGCCATAACTGAATCTCCTTCATCACACTCAGCCGCTATATCCCGGTTCCCATGTATGGTGATGGTCCGTTTAGGACCCGGGATCTTTAGCTGCAAATACACATAGCACGGCCTAGCCATGAATTTGGCATAAGCCGGTCTTCCAAACAGCGCGTGATAAGGACTGCGCAATTTGACCACCTCGAACGTGAGCCACTCAACTCGATAATTATCCGTCGATTCTCCGAAAGCAACCTCCAAGGTGATCTTTCCCTCGGGGCTCGCCGAGTGACCTGGCACGATCCCATGAAAGATTGTCGAACTTTTCTGTAACTGGGATCTTTGAGACTCATGCGTAAGAAGGTTTCCCAATAAAGGATGTTGATGCTACTTCCACCGTCCATCAGGACCCTTTTCAGTTCATAACCATTAACCTGTGGAGCAACCACCAATGCCAAGACTCCCGGACGCTCTACTCTTTCCGGGTGATCTCTTCTGCTCCACGTTACCTCTTGCTCCGCCCATCTAAGGTATCCCGGCGTAGCCGAAGAGATCGAGTTTACTGTTTGCTTTAATGTCTCTTTGTTCCTGCTAGAAGTTCCTGTAGTATGCACATGATATTGTCCCTTTAAATCAGGCGTACGTACCATACCGATGAAGATGTTAATCCGGCCGATCGTCACCGTAGACCCGGACTCGAGGTGATCCGACTCTGGACCCCAGCCGGAATCGTCCACCATCTTTTCTCCTTTGTGGTCGATGTAGATCTCGCCTACGACAAGATTCTCCATGTTCTTCCGAGCTTCTCCCGTGATGTAAACACCTCTGGACGCAGGCCCCACGGTGGGCGCCAACTGTCGTGGGATAATCACGGCAGACGTTACCGAGGGTAACTGATCTTGGGGCAAGACGACACAGGCGTTTGGGAGAGGGTTTAGCTCAGAGGAAAGCATGATGCAACTCGATCTGGTAGCCGGCAATCAAAGTCGCCGAGTCTCCGATCTTGATATATTAACTCAACTCTGGGATTACACTAGATGCTCGATGTCAGGCGATATTGCTAGGTTCTTAGATCTCTGTCTAAACTAGACCTAGGGGTCGGTTTATAAAGCGCCCGTACCCCCTCGGCCCTATTCTCCCAGGCGCAGCTTGAATCCTATCCGGACACCGCTTATAAACCCTAACTTTCCTTACCGTAACCCACAATCCGGGTTACGAGGCCTACAAACTTTGGGCCTTCCAGAAGCTTCATTATCCTTAACCAGATTGCGCACCGTGTTCCTTGGGTCGGGTTACGCCTTGGAGTTGGCCTACCGGGTTATTATCCCCCCATCACACCTCTTTACTTGATATGAAAAAGTTAGGTCAGCAGGCCGCCTCATTAAAAACCCCTCCAGTCCCCAAGGGTACCCTGGATAGGAAAAGAGTACGTCTGAAACCTGCTGCCTGTTACACCGTGCAATTCCACTTGCCAATATAATCTTTACTAAGTATAATACGGACGTAGCTGCGCCACGTTCCATGGTCTGTCTCTTTCTTGCATAGATGAAGTGGTATGAGCGGTGTCATTAACTGTAGCCGACTCTTCCCTTGCATCTACCAAGTAATATGATCCGTTATGCAGATTCCGGCTTATGATAAACGGTCCTTCCCATAGTGGTGATAACTTGTGTTTTCCTTCATTTGACTGTACCAGGCGCAGAACCAGGTCTCCTTCCTGGAAGACCCGGGTTTTCACGCGCCGGCTGTGATACCTCCGTAGATCTTGCTGATATATGGCTGATCTTTCCAGGGCTTGTTCCCTTTGTTCTTCTAACATATCTACGGCGTCCTGCCGGGTTTTTTCATTCTCCACTTCGACGTAAGCTGATATTCGTGGTGAGTCGTGAATAATGTCACTCGGTAACACTGCTTCCGCCCCATAGACCATGAAGAAGGGTGTCATGTGAGTGGATCTGTTGGGTGTAGTGTTGATACCCCAAACCACGGAAGGAAGTTCTTCGACCCACGCGCCAGCAGCCCTAATACAGGGGACTCGCAATCGTGGTTTCAACCCGCGGAGCAATTCTTGGTTTGCCCTCTCCACTTGTCCGTTGGCCTGTGGATGAGCCACTGATGCTACATCAAGCCGGATTCCATTGTTGCCACAGAACTTTTCCATCTCACCAAGGGACATGTTGGTTCCATTGTCGGTAATTATGCTGTGAGGATACCCAAACCGGTAGATAATTCTTTTCAGGAACTTGACTGCCGTAGCTGCTTCACAATTAGTAACTGGCATAACCTCGACCCACTTGGTAAATTTATCAATAGCCACTAAAAGATGTGTCTTCTTGCAAGGTGACATATGAAAGGGGCCAACCATATCCATCCCCCAGACAGCGAACGGACAAGTTAACGGGATGGTCCGTAATTCCATAGCCGGCACATGGGTTTGGCGAGCGTACATTTGACATCCGTCACACCTTGCTACTAATCTTTCTGCATCTGCTAGAGCCGTCAGCCAGAAAAATCCGTGTCGATAATCCTTGGCCACAAGGGATCTTGTGGATGCATGATGCCCGCAATCGCCTTCATGGATTTCCTTGAGAATCTGTCGGCCTTCTTCTGGTGCTACGCAGCGTAAAAAGACTCCTGCTGCACTTCTCTTGTACAACTCCCCATTAATGATAGAATATCCCTTTGCTCTCCGCAAAATTTGCCTTGCTAACACCTCATGTTGTGGTAACTCGCCTCGTGATAGGTAGGCCAAAAACGGCTCTGTCCACTCGGGAATAGCGCGTATAGTGGCCACGAGCTCCGTATCCGGGTCTTTACTTGCCAGTTCCTCCTCAGACTCGATTTTAACCGATGGTCGCCATAACTCGTCCAGGAACACGTTAGGTGGAACCGGCTCTCTGCGTGAGCCGAGTCTAGCAAGGGCGTCTGCTGCTTCATTCTTTCTTCTGTCTATATGCTCCACCTCATACCCGGAAAAGCATCCTGCAACCCTATCAACCTCCATGCGGTATGCCGCCATGGTTGCATCCTTTCTATCCCAAGTTCCTGACACCTGCTGTACCACAAGGTCCGAATCTCCAAAGCATCGTATCCTCTTAATGTTCATCTCCTTAGCTGCCTTTAAGCCATGCAATAGAGCTTCATACTCGGCCACGTTGTTGGAACAGTCAAAGTGAATTTGTAGTACGTAACTTAATTTATCTCCTTTGGGTGACGTTAGCACCACTCCAGCTCCTGATCCCTCGTATTGCTTAGATCCATCGAAGTGGATGATCCATGACTCGGAGTTTGGAACCGTTGTAGTCATGCCTGTATGTGTCCAGTCGTTAACGAAATCAAGTAAAGCCTGAGATTTGATTGCTGACATGGGCTCGTAACTGATGTGATAATCCCCCATTTCTATCGCCCATTTGGCTATTCTTCCAGTCGCATCCGAGTTCCTGATGATATCCGACATCGGTATTGAGCTAACCACCGTTATGGGGTGTTCCTGGAAATACGGCTTCAATTTCCGGCTGGCCATAAAAGACCCCGAAAACTAGCTTTTGCCAATTCGGATAGCGCTGCTTTGCTTCCGACAATACCTCACTGACATAATAAACCGGCCTCTGAACTGGATAACCTTTCCCATCTTCTTTAAGCTCCACGACCACTACTGCACTGACGGCTCGGGGGCCTGCTGCCACATACAGCAACATAGGCTCTTTAGGACCCGGAGCCGCTAGCACTGGTGCTTCAGATAACTGCTTTTTTTAGTGCCTCGAACGCCTCATCCGCCTCCTGATCCCATACGAATTTGTCTGACTTTCTTAAGAGCCGGTACAAGGGTATTGCCTTTTCTCCGAGTCTTGATATGAATCGGCTCAAGGCTGCCACGCAGCCCGTGAGTTTTTGAACGTGCTTCAAATTTTCCGGCTTTTTCAGACTCTGGATAGCTTTGATCTTGTCCGGGTTTGCCTCAATTCCTCTCTCGGATACGATAAAGCCGAGTAATTTCCCGGCTGGAACTCCGAACACGCACTTTGTCGGGTTAAGCTTCATCTGATACCTCCTCAAGTTTTTGAACGTCTCCTTTAGATCATTGATAAACGTCTCCGCCTTCCTGGTTTTGATAACTACATCATCCACGTAGGCATGGACGTTGCGTCCAATTTGGTCCTCGAAGCACTTTTGAATACACCGTTGATAAGTTGTGCCAGCGTTCTTCAATCCAAACGTCATGGTTTTATAACAGAAGGCCCCAAAAGGGGTTATAAATGATGTTTTCTCCCAATCCTCCCTCTTAAGCTTAATTTGGTGGTACCCGGAGTATGCGTCCAGAAAGCATAGCAGGTCACTCCCGGCTACTGCGTCTACGATCTGGTCTATCCTTGGTAGCGCGAACGGGTCCTTTGGGCAATGCTTGTTGAGACTCGTGAAATCGATGCACATCCTCCACTCGTTAGTCTTTTTCATCACTAGAACCGGATTTGCTAACCAATCCGGGTGAAACACTTCCATGATAAAGCCGGCTGTCAGTAGCCGAGCAATTTCTTCACCTATGGCTTTCCTTCTTTCCTCATTCATCTTCCTCAAGCCCTGCTTCACAGGCCTGGACCTGGGATCTACGTGCAAACTGTGCTCCGCCAATTCCGTAGGGATACCCGGCATGTCGCTAGGTGTCCAGGCGAATACGTCCGCATTTGAACGAATAAACTCCACAAGTGCCTTCTCCTGCTCTCTTTCCAAATTAGACCCTATAGTAAATTGCTTAGTGGAATCACCTTCAACAAAATCTATCTTCTTGGTGTCTTGTGCTGCGTTGAATTTTGCTCTCTCGTCCTCAGTATTCGGCCTTTTCAAAGCTGTTCTATCATCCGGATTTACTTGAGACCGGTAATATTCGAGTTCTTCTTTTCTGCACGCTTGCTCGGCCATCACTGAATCTGCTTCGTCGCACTCGGACGCTATATCCTGGTTCCCATGTACGGTGATGGTCCGTTTAGGACCCGGAATCTTTAGCTGCAAATACACATAACACGGCCTAGCCAGGAATTTAGCATAAGCCGGTCTTCCGAACAGCGCGTGATAAGGACTGCGCAATTTGACCACCTCGAACGTGAGCCACTCAACTCGATAATTATCCGTCGATTCTCCGAAAGCAACCTCCAGGGTGATCTTTCCCTCGGGGCTCGCCGCGTGACCCGGCACGATCCCGTGAAAGACTGTCGAACTTTTCTGTAGCTGGGACTCTTTGAGGCTCATGCGTAAGAAGGTTTCCCAATACAGGATGTTAATGCTACTTCCACCGTCCATCAGGACCCTTTTCAGCTCGTAACCATTGACCTGTGGCGCAACCACCAATGCCAAGACTCCTGGGCGCTCTATTCTTTCCGGGTGATCTCTTCTGCTCCACGTTACCTCTTGTTCCGCCCATCTCAGGTATCCCGGCACGGCTGAGGAAACCGAGTTTACCGTTTGCTTTAACGTCTCTTTGTCCCTGCTAGGAGTTCTTGTAGTATGCACATGATATTATCCCTTTAAATCAGGCGTACGTACCGTACCGATGAAGATGTTGATCTGGCCGATCGTCACAGTAGATCCGGACTCGAGGTGATCCGACTCTGGCCCCCAGCCGGAATCGTCCACCATCTTTTCTCCTTTGTGGTTGATGTAGATCTCGCCGATGACAAGATCCTCCATGTTTTTCCGAGCTTCTCCCGTGATGTAAACACCTTTGGACGCAGGCCCCACGGTGGGCGCGAACTGTCGTGGGATAATCACGGCAGACGTTACCGGGGGTAACTGATCTTGGGGCAAGACGACACAGGCGTTTGGGAGAGGGTTTAGCTCAGAGGAAAACATGATGGTAATCGATCTGGTAGCCGGCAATCAAAGTCGCCGAGTCTCCGATCTTAATATAATAACTCAACTCTCGGGTTACACGGGATGCTCGATATCAAGCGGTATTACTAGGGCTCTTAGATCCCTCAACTAGACCTAGGGATCGGTTTATAAAGCACCCGTACCCCCCGGCTTGTCCTCCAAGACACACCCTGGATCCTACCCGGACACGGCATACGAGCCCTAACCTTCCTTTACCGTAACCCACAATCCGGGTTACTGGGCCTATAAACTTGGGCCTTACGAAAGTTCTTTATCCTTAGCCGGATCCTGCGCAGCATCCTTCGGGCCGGGTTATACCTTGGAGTTGGCCTACCGGGTTATTATCCCTCCATCAATGTGTTTCACGTGTCACAGCTCAAGAAGTGTTTCAAAGATCCAGATCGTGCAGTTGATCATGATTCCATTGAACTGCAAGATGATATCTCTTATGAGGAGCACCCTGTTCGTATTCTCGATGAGACAGAGCGTAAGACTCGCAACAAGAGCACCAAGTTCTTGAAGGTGCAGTGGTCGCATCATTCCGATAAATAGGCAACGTGGGAGACCGAAGAGGATCTTCGCAAGAAGTATCCGGACCTTTTCCTTTCTCAGTAGGAATCTCGGGGCGCGATTCCTTCAAGGGGGGGCGTTTTGTAACATCACAAGTATGAAAAACCACCCTTAGAATGTTTGATTCTTGTTTAATTAAAGTTTTGCATCATGTCATCATACTCATTGCATTTGATTCCTAATTGTTTGCCTCTGTTTTTATTTGTTTTCACAATGGAAATTCAAACAATATTCAACCTTTGTTTCATACTTGTCATGTTACAATCTTTTCAAATAAAAAGTTCAAGTAAAAACAACCAATGGTTTCCATTTTATCCATAAGGTTCAACTATTGAAAATGGTGGCTCTTAATCAATCAATTATTTCCAATGTTATTCAAAATTCAAATCAAATCCCAAACAGCACCCAATTTGAATTTATGCAAATTACCAAAACATTCTAATCTTTTGTTTCCATTTTTTAAAACCAAAGGTTCATGCCATTTAAGTCTTGTTTCAAATATTTCCTTTAATACTCAAAATCATCCAAATTTGAATTAATTCACAAACAACAATTTAAATTTGAAACTTTTGGGAAACTAAGTTGGCAATTAGTTGCTAATGTAAAAACTAACCTAACCACAATTTTTCCAAATTTTTCCTAGCCCTAAAACTTATCTTTTTCTTCCATTTCTCATTTCTACAAAAAAAAAACAGAAGAAAATTTTAAAAAAGAAAAAACGCGCGCGCGGAGGGGAGCAGCAGCGCGGCCCAGCCCATTTTCCTTCCGCGCTGGCCCGCGTACCGGTTCACCCCCCTCTCTCTTTCTTCTCGCGGTACGGCCGCCCATCCGTCGGTGCCACGGCGGCACTGTAACGCTCCGACGGCCGATCCTCGCCCCGCAGGCCTATAAAGACCTACCCCCTAGCCCCTGCGCAGCCCTAGCCTAGCCCTACCCTTTCCCCCTCGCGCTGCCGCCATTTTCCCTCTCCCTCACCGCAATTTCCCCTCTCTGCTACCTCACCGGAGCGCGCCATCTCTGAATCCGCCATGACCACCGCCACCTCGCAACGCCACCATCAAACTTAGCTACGGGAACGAGTCCACCGCATCGTCCTCGAGCTCCTGGACACCACAGCAGCCACTGAGATTCACCACAACGCCGCCGCCATCTTCCACGCCGTCGCCGTCCGTCTGAATCCATGGACGCCGCCGTCGCTGCAGCCCTCCACCGTCCATGCTGACCGCGGAAATCGCACCACCTTTTCTTCCTCGACCTTCTGGACATCTCTGCGAGCCCGGAGCAAGCTGGGATCGCCGCCGGAATTACTTCCTCGGGCCTCTGCAACCCCTACGCCGCCGGTGAGCTCACCGTGTCCTCCTCCTCCTCTCTCTCTGCTTGCGTGCACACAACCCACTCCAGCACGCACACACCAGCACGCGCGAGCAGCACGGCAGCGTTGATCACCGCCGGCGAGCTTCGATCCGTCGTCAGTTTCAGTCGTGGGCGAACTTCAGTTTCGTCAGGCGCTAGTCGAATCTGAACCATAACCTGTCCGCGTTGCGTATACTGACAAGATCGTTCGAGCAGCGCACTGGTTGCAGTGCTAGCGCGCGCGCGGCAGGGCCTGGGTTCGAACCCTGGCTTTCGCGGAATAAAACCCCATTTTTGCACGGTGTGCTGACAGGGTGGCCCCCCCTGTCAGCTGCTGTGTGGCACCGTTGCCACGCGTGCATGCCACGCTGGCCCAGGGCCCATTGGCAGTGCCCTGGGGTAGATGGCTGTGCGGTATAAAAAGAAATTCAGCATTTTTTCTTTTTAGAACAAGTCCCTTTTAAATTACAGATTGGTCCTTAAACTTAATTTGCTAATAACTTTCATTTTATAAATCCAAATAATAAAAGTAAAATATGTGCACTGCACCAAATTTAATTGTCTATCTATTTAAACCATTTGTAATCTGTTTTGAATTTTCCAAATGCATCCAAATTTCAAATTCAAACAATTCATTTGTAATTTGGATAATTGCATAACTAATTCATACTTAATCCAAATAATGCAAATAAAATATGTTTTCCATACCATTTTGAACCATCTTTTCAAATATAAATTTTGTTTCATGATTTGAATAATTAAAATTGCTTAAATAATTTAAACCTTGTTTAAATCATTTAAATTTGCTAAATTCATAACTTGCTCAAATTAAATTATTTTTGAACATGCAAAATATGTTTTCAAACCAGAAAAACATAACCTTTTCAAATATGAATTTGAATTTATGTTTTGAACAAATAAAATTCAAATAATATCCAAACTTGTTTTAAATTCATTTAAAACTTGTTTAATCTTGTTTAATTCATAATAAATTCATCCTAATTCCTTTTTCAATATTTGAAAAATGTAATCCAACTAAAATTTTGTGTTCTTTTCAAATATGAACTTTGTTAGCTGTTTTGCACAATTTAAATTGATGAAAACAGCAAATGTTTGTGTGTCACCTTTAAGTAACCAAAAATTCCCTAACTTAATAAATAAATTTCTAAACTTGGTAAACCCTATTTTAAATTGGTTCTATTGTTGTTATTTTTCTGTTTTCCTCATCCATGCATCATACTAATCCACTTTCACCTGTTGACTAGTTGAAAAACAAATATTCCAACCTTATTTGATGGGCTTTTCATATGCAATCCAAAATTGCAAATGGGTCCATTTAAATTGTGTTACCATGTCAACTAGTTTATTTTGATGCATCCATTAACTTGACATGCATCATCCCATGATTGTGCACTATGCCATGTTATTGATTGTTTATCTTTCTGCATTGTTTGTTTGCTTCTTCTCGGATAGACGACGACGTTGAGACGGACGATACTTACGACACCCCTTCTGAGGATCTAGCTCAGTACCAGGCTGCTGAGTTTGCAGGCAAGTTATCACTCACATGAACCATTGTGTTCCTTTCAACATTGGTTACCGATACTTTCCGTTGTCTATTTCTGCTAGCCATATGTATCGTTGCTTCTGTTACGAACCTATCACATGTTATCCCTTAACCATGATATTGCCTCACCTCCACACCTATCACCCCTTTGTTTGTTGCCCGTGTCTTACTAGCATGCTTAGGGTTGTTTCTGCTCGAGTCTGTTACCCGTTACTTCCTGTTACTATATTTCCATTATGTTCTGGGGCTCGATGTTAAACAACAACCTGTTAATCTTGAGGTAATAATAATTTGCTGATAAGGCACCGGTAGGAGGCCCGGCGTGGTTTTGAGGCCTGCTAGTGTCGACCCTAATTAGGAAAAGGGTCTTGTCTACTGATCCATGATGAGCGCACTATCCGCATGTGGGAAGCGTGTATGGGCGCCCCCCTCAATTTGATTCGATTCGCATCTCGTCCAAATCGCCACACTTAGTTCGGGCTTTCCATTTGATGCACGCATATGCAGGTACGAACCCGAGGCCAGGGTGTAACTTTTGTAGTCGGCATTTAGGGCGGCGTGGTCTTCCAGTGCTATGAGGGTCCCCTTTTCTTCGTGGGGCTCGATTAGCCGCGCACGCACAGCACGTGGTGCTTTGGGCTTGATGCGAAGAAGAGTTGAGTTGTGTAGAGTGCCTCGCTTGGTGGGTTTGATTCCCGTCTGGCGGGATATTCTTACGTGTACGGCCAAATTGGTGCACCCCTGCAGGGTTAAATCTTCTCGAGAAGCCGTGTTTTCCGCGGTTATGGTTAACTTGGTGAAAGTACTGGCTAACAAGTACTCAGAACAACTTACACCTAACTAATGATAACTTGACTAGTAATAGCTTTATTGCCACAATAACTTGATTCCTCATTAATCAAACGGTGTGAGTTATCCTCGGATTGCTTCTTTGGATAAGGGGCGAGATCCAGGATGGGTTTGTTTGGAGTTAGTAGTAGTTGGTTACGATACGCTATCTTATCTCCTTTCTGTTAGCCGGAAGTTGTAGCATGTTCTGTAGTTGGTTAGTGCAGCCAGCTGCCGCATCTTTTGTATCCCCTTTTCTTCCGTTGAACCCAAGGCATCTGTGCTTGGTGTTGACGGGTTACACTTTGGTGAACTGTGAGTCTTGCTTGCCAGTACGTTTATGTACTGACCCCTTTGGGGCTGTGGTTTCCGCAGACTACGCTTACGAGGATCCCCGTGATGGCTACTACGTGGAGTTTGACGAGGCTGCTGACGAGTAGATAGCGGACCTGGGCAGGATCCGAGACATCGTGGATGGGCTCCGTCTTCTTTTCATTCCCGGCTTCTTAAGCCTGTTTGGATTTGTCTGTACTCAGACCTTTGAATGCTTCCGCTGAGATGTAATGATGATATGTTGGGACATGTGTCCTCTGGATGATTGTATTTGCTATCTCTGCTCTAGTGAGAGCTATTTGCAACTTATTTCCATCTTTTGTGTCCTAGAGATATGTTGTGTTATCATTCTGTTAAACGTCGTTGACGTACCATGTGTGTATGGTATGAAGTACGTCAATGGTAGTATCCTGATTTCTATGGGATGGTTTACGTAGACGATGAACAGTAGGGGTTGGTTGTCACACATACGTGTGTTGGCCTACTCGTAAGAGATGCGGGTGCCGGTAAGCCCCGTAATCCAATCAACTACTGTTCAACGGAACTGCGAGTATCCTCTAGAAGTCCGGGTGCGACACTCATCTTCAGTTGCTCCGGATAAGCCTGTACAAATGGCACTTGAGAAGGAAAAGATGCAAGTGATGCAACAAAATGCAATGTGTGTGATGAAGATAATGCAGGAAAAATTTGATGACGATCCTTCAAATCCATATGCTTTCAAGGATGTAGCACATGCCTTTGTGTACGGTGGGCCACAGCCTGGTACACAACAAGACCAACATTCTACTCATGTGGACGACAAGGATATGGAAGTTGACCCTGCATACGAACCAACTGCTGAAGAAATGGCGAATGCTCAAGAAGGGATTGATGCTGAAATGGCACAGTGCAAGGTGATAAAATATTCAATAGAATTAATCATCTTGTAACAAAAACACATGCTAAGTGATTCATACTAATTCATTGATCTATTAACCTTGCACGCTAACGACGATTCAGTAACCAGAGCACAGAAGAAGTGTTTGAAGACAGTTGTACCGACTTCAAACATTTCAACAAGATCAGAAGTAGCAACTGAGCCTCAAGTAGGGCAATCTGATAAGCCTAGCGCGGCCAGTGACAACTCTGAAGAAAAAAACTCACATACGCGGATTGTGACATCTAAAGACAGCAACCCACCTGATGGCAATGAAATTGAAAACTTTGCACAGCAAGATATTAACTTCTGTACTTGAATGTGTTTACAGCATCAATGTTTAAAAATTGAGATTATTTTAATCATGTTATCTCTCATATTGTAGACGCAGTCAGTAACTCTCTTGCTACTAAGCGAAAGAGAGGTGGACGCGGGCCTACTATGGGGCATGGACTACATGAGTACGCCAAAAGAAATGGTGGCAATAGAATGCAAATTGACTTCACTGAAGGCACGAGGAGACCAAGAAATCCTATCCAGTCAGCTAAAATTAGCTCTGAGGTTGGAATTCACATCCGCAACAAGATTCCTTTTGCAACACACTGGACACAATACATAAAAGATGGAAGTCTAACCCATGTGATTTCTCGTGCTCTGAAATCAGTATCAGTGAGTCCACACTAATCATGTTATTACTGTACTAATTTATGGTTGTTGCTACATTTACTCACCTAGCACAATAAATAATGCATCCCTGTTTTTTAGGGAAAGTTTGAAATGGACAGAGAAACCGAATTGGCCAAATCAGTGTGCACTGATATGATACAGAGTATTGTTCGGCAATTCAGGCATAGGCTTAAAAAGCACTACTGGTCCAAGGTGAAAAATCTTGCACCTGGACAAGCATACTTGTTCAGGCCACATAATATAGAAGAAAACAGTTGGAAAGAACTGATGAACAGATGGTTCGATGACCACTACCAGGTACATTCTTCATACTAATTTCACCTACAGTTACTGAATTCACAAATATGTACTATATGCAATACTAATTAAAGCTACTAAAAATAGGCAATGTGTGCAAAGAATGTAACAAATAGAGAATCCGTTAAGTGGAACCATACCACTGGCTCTCGAAGCTATATTTCACACTTTGAACATGTTGTAAGTATAGAAAATAGCATAATGCAATTTCTACTTGTAATGTTTCGTGGAATTACAGTACTAATGTTCATTACACATTTATTTGAACAGGAGGCTCAGAACCAGGAACAGGAAACCTATGCAATTGAGGTTTATAGAATTAACCACACTAACAAAGATGGTGTGATGACTACTGAAGCAAAAGAGGCTTATGTAAGAATTATTTCTTATCTTCTACATTTTATATGTGACCAACCAGACTAAATTTCTGTATTTACTAATCTTCACTTGGACTGAATTCGTTCGTAATCCAGGATGTAATGGTGGAATTGAAACTTCTACCACACACAAAAGGTGAGCCTGAAAAAACCGATGTGCAAATTATTGAAGCAGTCCTCAAGCAACAGTCCTCATCTAGCGGCAACACATTCCTCACAAGAATGGGATTAGCATCAAGTTCCAGGAAGTCCTCCATTTCAGCAGCACACATCCGAGAGTTAGAAGGTAGGCTTGCAGATCATGATCAATAGTCGAAGGAGGCAACTGAATGGTATCAGCATGAGATGGATGCAAAACTGAAAGCCCAGGATGAAAACAGAACTTAGAAAGAAGCAGGAAGAAAAAATTGAACCTCTCAAGAATGCTCAAGCAGAAAATACTATAGCTTATGAAAAGAGAAAACATGAAATTGATGCCGTACTGAGTTTGCTCTGAAGGAAATCATCACATAACAACTAAACATCAGCAGCGCCATCATGATGCATTGATCTTCATAGAGAGCACTTAATGATGGTTTCATTATTTTTCCGCTTATTGTCATTTGTCTTATTTAAATTTATGTGTATCAAACTTATATAGCACGTGCACTGCACCACTACATATGTTATAATATTTATTTGATCTACCATTTGATAATTTCTTTCCTATTTTATTTTATTGCAAATACAAAAAAAGAAATCAAAATACGCAATTTTTAGTCCAATGCAAAGCATGACGCAAAATGGGCAACCGTCACCACCATCGTGTTGCCAATCTGTTGGCCCCACTAGCCAGCACACTATGGGACCCAATCGTCGGTAATTTGTCGGCCCCACATGTCAACTCACTGTGAGTCCCACCTGTCAGCACACGGTGGGTCCTACTTCTCGGTTCACTTGGGTCCCAACCGTCGGTAATTTGTCGGTCCCAGTTGTCAGCACACTTTGGGTCCCACTTGACAGCACGGCGCGGGTCCCATCTGTCAGATTTCCACATGTCTTAATGTGGTCCCACACGTCGGATTGCCACGTAGAGTTATGTGGACCCACACGACAGTATCCACGTCACACACAGTACCCCAAGACGAAGGTATGAAGAGTGAAGTAGCAAGTTTCCCTCAGAAAGAAACCAAGGTTGAATCGACCAGTAGGAGAAAGAAATCACTTCTGAAGGTTGTTGAGAGCTGATGTTGGCAGGTTGCACTACCAGGCTCAGTAACAATGTGGAATCTGCACACAACACAACTAAGATACTTTGCCCCAAAGAAACACTGAGGTTGTCAATCTCACCGGTTTTGCTAACACAAAGGATTAGATGTATAATGTGGAAAATAGTACTTGTTTGCAGTGAATGAAAAGAGAACAGTGATTGTAGTGAATGAAAGGAAAACAATGTTTGAAGTGGTTGTATTATCAGTGTGAAAGAATGGACCGGGGTCAACAGTTCACTAGTGGTGTCTCTCCATAAAAGACAAATAACATGCTGGGTAAACAAATTACAGCTGTGCAATTGACAGAAATAAAGGCTGCACCGTAGTGCATATCCAAGATATGATGATTACTATGAGATTCATGCGGGCATTACAACATAGTTCATAGACCGTTATCCAACTACATCTATGACCAATAATCCACCCACAGAACGTAATCCAATCAAACTTTGGGTATTAAGTTTCAAGCAACAGATTATTGCATTAAGTAAAGTGCGTAATGTAAACAATGAAAACATTGTTGTTTTCTTCATAATGGAAACGATGCATCCCTCATCCGTCACGTTTATGTCACTCGAGCACAGATGAAAAGGAGGGAAGAACCCACTATCGAGCATAAATACTCTCTCTTGGAGTTACAAGCATCAACTTGGCCAGAGCATCTACTAGTAACGGAGATCATGCACAATCATAAATAACATAAACATGATAGATTGATAATCAACTTCACATAGCATTCAATATTCATCATATCCCAGCAAACACAACATGTATCATTAGATATAGATGATCTTGATCATGTTAGGCAGCTCACAAGATCTAAACATGGTGGCATAAAGAGGGGAAGACAACCATCTAGTTACTGCTATGGACCCGTAGTCCAAGCATGAACTACTCACGCATCACTCCGGAGGCAGGCATGGTGATGTAGAGCCCTCCGGTGATGATTCCCCTCCCCGCAGGGAGCCGGGGAGAGCTTCAGAAGCCTCCCGAACTAGGGTGGACGAAGACGGCGACTAGGGAAATTTTCGTGGATGGAGGCTTGGGTATTTAGGGTTAACCTGAGAAGGAGCTTAAATAGGAAAAAGGGCGATGTCGGTGGGTGGGCAGGGGATCCACACCACCTGGTGGCGCGGCCAAGGGGGCGCCACCGTTTGGTGTGGTGGCTCTAGGGACCCCCTTCGGGTATCCTCCGGACTCCGTGTAACAAGGAAAAATCATATTGAAAATAAATTTCAAAGGATAACAAACACATTTTATACTATGTTACTCAAAAGTGTAGAGCTAAGACAAATGAAACAAATTGAAAATAAGTATCTAATATAATCATCTCTCACATCTAATAGTTCATTCATGATTGTGACGAGAGTTTAAGAAGTGTAAAAACATTAGGGTTTATGGGTTCATTTGTTATTGGCATGGTTCAATGTTGTTTGAACCAATATGATTTGGACATAATTGGTTTGAAATTGTTTTCATCTTCAAATTTTTATGTTATTTGAATTGTTGTGAAAATATTTGAATAGCTTATTAATTTCCAATTTTAAATGACTTAAAATGGCTATTCAAATATTTCTCAATTTAAAACTAGTTCAAATTATTTTGAAAACATCATAAATAAGTTGCATTTGTCTTTTTAAGCATTTTGGTATATAGCTTTTATTTTTCTGAATTACTGAATTTTCACTATTTTTCTTAATTTTAAATAAATTAATTTAAATAAAAAAATGTTTAAATTTAAACGTCATCAAATTTTTTGAAAATTTTATAAACATCTAGATTATATTTTTCTAGTCAATTACATATTGTATTTATATTTTTATGATAAGTAGTTTAAAAGTTATTGATTTATTAAGTTTAGATCATTGTCTGCCATTTTAAATTGACAGTAGGCCCACCTGTCATCTTCGTTTTAATTAAAAAAAATAAACGAAACAAAAAAACAATAAGGCTCATGACGTCATGCTTATGCCAGCAATGGAGAAATCTCTCCTATTGAGATTCAATTTGATGATTTGAGGCGATTTAGAACAATTAAACGTGTCTATTAGACGGAGGAGGTCACGGCGAGCCAACCGATGGTGGCAAGGTGAACAAATGGTCACCGGCGGTTTGTCGGCATGCAAGAGCGTGGCGGCGCTCTTGGTCTCCCACGACGACGAGCGATATTGATGATAATTAAACAAATGGAAGACACGCATAGGTGCCCCAGCTCACTAGAAACGCGATGCTGAAGTCGGAGAAGCTCGGCGAGGTCTAGAGCGACGGCGGCATAAAAAATGGTCCGACGGACGGAGTTGGGTATGACGGCCAATTCTTCGGCTTCTGGGCATCCCTGCAAGCGATACTGGCCGAGGAGGAAGAGGAGAACACGCCGGTTCTAGAGGTGGCCTCGGTTCCTCGCGGGATGCCAGAGACGACGGCAACAAGCGGCTGTGACGCCCCGAGATCGGGCACTATGCAGATTTCAGCATTCCCGCCAAATCCGCATAATAACCGATTCCAGGTTGCCATTTATGATAACATTACAATAGTTCACGAATAATCCACAATTACAACAGAAGCAGATAGATACAAGATGACTCCAACGAGCCAGGGTTACAACTGATACATTACAAAGATCCAAATAACAGCGGAAGAAACAACATATCGTTCGTCTACGGACAAGATCCAAATTGGACTAAGAGTCCTGAAGATAACCGAGAGCGTCCAATCCCTGCCCAAGACAAGCCGGAGGGATTCCCAAGCTAACGTCGTCAGACTTCAAACCTGTTGACTGCAATGTTGAATATACAGCCACGAAAATGAATTCGTGGGTCAGTACGGTTAAGTACTGGCAAGGGGATAAAACCCATACTCACAAGTTACCGGCGTAGCCAGTCATCACAAGATACAAATACTTTAGGATCAACGGAAAGGAAGGGGGTATTGCAAATAAGCGACAACAGGCTGCACTAACCAACTACAGAGATTCTATTACTTCCAACTATCAGAAAGGGGATAAGATCGAGGATTGTAACCAACTGAAAGTAAATCCAAACAAACCCATCCTGGACCTCGCCCCTTTAGCCAAAGAAGCAATCCGAGGATAACTCACACAGTTGTATTAAGATGAATCAAGTTATGGTGTGAATAAACCTATTACTAGTCAAGTTGTTATTCATTGGGTGTAACATGGTTAATCATTATGTTGAAGTTGTCCTGAGTACTTGTTAGCCAGTACTTTCACCAAGTAATCCATAACCGCGGAAAACACGGCTTCTCGAGAAGATTATCCCTGCAGGGTTGCACCAATTTAGCCGTACACTCATGAATATCCCGCCAGATGGAGCGGCCACTCCACCAAGCGGGGCACTCAACAAAATCCAACCCTTCTTCGCATCAAGCCCAAAGCACCTTGGGCGCACGGCTACTCGGGCCCAGAAGAAAATGGACCCTCATAGCACTCTAAGACCGTGTCCCCCTATATGCCGACTACGAAAGTTCCACCCGGGTACCAAGGGCTCGCAAGATCATGCATGCAGCAAATGGAAAACCCGAACTAAATGAGGCGATTTGGACGAGATGCGAATCGGGTCAAACTGAGGGGGAGCCCATACTCCCCAAATGCGGGTAGTGCGCTCATCATGGATCAGTAGACAAGACCCTTTTCCTATTAGGGTCGACACTAGCAGGCCTCAAAACCACCCTGGGCCTCCTGCCGGTGCCTTATCATCAAAATTATTATTAATAGTAACATTAGCATGATTGATTGATTAAACATCGAGCCCCCAGAACATAATGAAGTAATAAAAGGAAGTAACGGGTAACAGACTCGAGCAAAACAACCCTAAGCAAGATAGTAAGACACAGGCTCAAGCAAAGGTTATAGGAGTGGAGGTCAGGCAATATCAGGGTTAAAGGATTCATGTGATAGGTTCGTAACAGAAACAACTACTACTAAGGATAGCAGAAAAGAATCAACGGAAAGAATCGGTAACAAGTGATGAAAGGCAGCCATATGGCAGCAAGTGAGTATACTTGCCTGAGATCCCGCAAGGTAGCAGAACTTGTCGTTGCTCACATCATCTCAACGTCCTATCCGGGAAGAAGCAATGAACCTCGAACAAACACCGGATGCAACAATTACTACTACGGCAAAAGATCCAGCATGATCAAGACATGGATGCATGTCATGTTTAATAGATGCACCAAAGTAAACTAGTGGATATGATACACAGGTTTAAATGGATTCCATATGCAAAGGTTGCATATGGCAAACCCATGCCTTATAGTTGAATTAATTGTTCTAACACTAAGCATCATGTATAAGTGAGTTAGAATGATGCATGCATGATGATGATAACAAGATAACAACAAATAACAATGATAGATGCAAAGGAAAAGGAATAAAACAAGTTTGGAAAATTTGGTTACTTAAGCATGTCACACAAGCAATTGTTGTTTTCATCAAGTTAAAGTGTTCAAAACAAATAACAAAGTTTATATTTGAAAAGAACATCAAATTTTAGTTGGATTACATGTTTCACATTTTGAAATTGGACTTAGGATTATTTAGTTATGAATTAAACAATATTAAAGAAGTTTTAATTGAATTAAACAAGATTTAAATTGTTTAGGCAATTTAAATTATTCAAACCAGAAAACAAATTTTATATTTGAATAGGATATTCAAAATGGTATGAAAAACATATTTTATTTGACTTATTTGGAAATAGTATGAATTACTTATGAATTATTACAATTTACATTTGAATTATTCAAATTTGGATTTTTAAATGTATTTTGGAAACTCAAAACAGAACACAATTAGGTTAGTTGGAAAGGTTATGAAATTTGGAACAGAAAACATATAAACTTTTTATTTATTGGATTTACAGATTAAAAGATATTAAGGGTTGAAGTTTAACATTCAAATCTGCTAATTAAAATGATTTAGGAAAAACAGGAATTGCAGAAAGCTTTTCACACTGGGCTGCTATCTACACACAGCCACTGCCAGGAGGGCCTAGGGCCTCTCTGTGCTCACGTGGCGCGCGAGGGGCTTACAGGTGGGACTGCCCAGGTGCGCGCGGGGGGAAAAAAAGTTGGGGTAATTCCCCGAGCTGGGAATCGAACCCACGGTCTGGGTTGTGCGCGCACGAAACTGAACCAAAGGGGCTGTGTCGAGTCTGTTGTCAGGGAACGGTGCGCAGCGAGGTTAGGTTGTATCTTCGTTAACTGAATTTTGTTCAGCTAGTTACCTGACGGACAAAACAGACAGCGCGCGAGGACAGAGAAGGAGCTGCTCGCCGGCGAGCTGCTGTGGGGTGCTCGCGGCGGCGCGGGTGCTCCTAGGGCGTGGGTGGGGAGACGGACAGAGCGAGAGGGAGAAGGGCAGGGGCGAAGGGCGAGTACCTGCGCTGCAGGTCGTCGGCGACTGTCGACGGGCAGTGGCAGAGCGCTCCTCGCCGTCGACGGCGCGGGCCACACCGGAGGTCCCAGCAGGCGGCGAGGGGACGGGGAGGCGCACCGCACCGCCGCGGTTCCATTCCCGCTACCGGCTGGTCCTCGCGGTGGCCGGCGATCGGGGGGGCGGTGGTCTGACGGTGACTCACGGTGGTGTTCGGCTCTGTGCAGGTGCAGAATTCAGAGGAAGGGGAACTAGCAGAGAGGGAAAAAGAAAGATGGCGGCGATGGGATGTAGGGCTAGCTAGGGTTTCTAGGGTTTTGCAGAGGGCAGAGGGATGGTGGGTACTTAAGGAGGAAGACCACCGTGTACGGCAGTGAATCAAGCGGAGGAGGGGATCGATCCTGCGGTGGAGTTTCTGTCGTACAGGGTTGACAGCGACAGGAAGGAGAAAGGAAGGGTGCTGGGCCAGAAATAGAAAAGAATGGGCTTGAGGGAAAAGGGCTTTGAGAAAAGGAGGGAAGGAATGGGCTGGTCCTTCTCTTTGGGATTTCCTTTTTATTATTTATTTTTTGTAAAAAGAAATAAAAGGGAGAGAGAGAAAGGATATGGATTTTGGGGTGGTTTATTTCCTTAAATAATTTTATTACTTTTCCAAAACACGAAATGAAAGCAATGTTAGCATTATTCTCAAACTTGGAATTATTAGTTGGAATTTTAAAGTGGTTAGTTGAATTTTTAAATAAGGTTTGTTTTGGGAATTTTTGGGAAATAACCAATTTTATTTAATAAGCAACAAGCAATTATACAAACAGTATTGAATTAATTTGTTTGCCAATTTTTTTTTAATTTTCAAACCCATATTGAAATATGATAAATAAGATTGATTTGATTTGAATGCTTGAATTTGCCACTAGGGTTTTTTTAACAAAAGGGAAGAAATTTTATTAACAGGCAATTGATTAAAAAAAATTCAACCATTGAAAAACAATGGAGGGGTTTAGTTTGCAGGTTTGGAGTTGGAAGTTTTGAGCAAGGGTGAAAGTTTAAATTGTTTTGAAATTTTTAGTTGTGATGCAAACATGGTGCAATGCAATGTGATGCATATGATGCAAGCAACAAACAGGTAACACCCCAGGTGTTACAGACGACACCACTAACAAGGGATTGCGCCCTCGCAATCCACCTGCTAACCCGGGAGGGGAAAGAAGTTCGACTATCGATTCTTCGTGCTTCCAGTTGATCTCCTCGACACCACTAACAAGGGCTTCTCGACACCACTTACAAGGGATTCTTGCTGGGAGTGATGACGATGTTCTTCCACCAGGAATCTTCCGATGATCGAACCTATTAGGTTAAGGGCTCAGAAAACGTCCACCCACGTAGGATCCTAATACTTTGAAAGATAGACAAGAGGGGGAGACTCCAAAACAAATAAGATGGGATGGGCATAGAATAGAGATAAGGAGAAAAACAAGAATCCTATTGAGATGTTTTCCAAAATAGTTTAGCAGAAATAGTTTTTGACACTCTAGAAACAACGACCGTTAGCGAGGTTAACCTACAGGCTTTGCGGACCCGTTGCTTCGATAACCATTCGTATCGAAACAATCTCGGGAATCGGAACCAAGGCTCTGATACCATTTGTGACGCCCCGAGATCGGGCACTATGCAGATTTCAGCATTCCCGCCAAATCCGCATAATAACCGATTCCAGGTTGCCATTTATGATAACATTACAATAGTTCACGAATAATCCACAATTACAACAGAAGCAGATAGATACAAGATGACTCCAACGAGCCAGGGTTACAACTGATACATTACAAAGATCCAAATAACAGCGGAAGAAACAACATATCGTCCGTCTACGGACAAGATCCAAATTGGACTAAGAGTCCTGAAGATAACCGAGAGCGTCCAATCCCTGCCCAGGCCAAGCCGGAGGGATTCCCAAGCTAACGTCGTCAGACTTCAAACCTGTTGACTGCAATGTTGAATATGCAGCCACGAAAATGAATTCGTGGGTCAGTACGGTTAAGTACTGGCAAGGGGATAAAACCCATACTCACAAGTTACCGGCGTAGCCAGTCATCACAAGATACAAATACTTTAGGATCAACGGAAAGGAAGGGGGTATTGCAAATAAGCGACAACAGGCTGCACTAACCAACTACAGAGATTCTATTACTTCCAACTATCAGAAAGGGGATAAGATCGAGGATTGTAACCAACTGAAAGTAAATCCAAACAAACCCATCCTGGACCTCGCCCCTTTAGCCAAAGAAGCAATCCGAGGATAACTCACACAGTTGTATTAAGATGAATCAAGTTATGGTGGGAATAAACCTATTACTAGTCAAGTTGTTATTCATTGGGTGTAACATGGTTAATCATTATGTTGAAGTTGTCCTGAGTACTTGTTAGCCAGTACTTTCACCAAGTAATCCATAACCGCGGAAAACACGGCTTCTCGAGAAGATTATCCCTGCAGGGTTGCACCAATTTAGCCGTACACTCATGAATATCCCGCCAGATGGAGCGGCCACTCCACCAAGCGGGGCACTCAACACAATCCAACCCTTCTTCGCATCAAGCCCAAAGCACCTTGGGCGCACGGCTACTCGGGCCCAGAAGAAAATGGACCCTCATAGCACTCTAAGACCGTGTCCCCCTATATGCCGACTACGAAAGTTCCACCCGGGTACCAAGGGCTCGCAAGATCATGCATGCAGCAAATGGAAAACCCGAACTAAATGAGGCGATTTGGACGAGATGCGAATCGGGTCAAACTGAGGGGGAGCCCATACTCCCCAAATGCGGGTAGTGCGCTCATCATGGATCAGTAGACAAGACCCTTTTCCTATTAGGGTCGACACTAGCAGGCCTCAAAACCACCCTGGGCCTCCTGCCGGTGCCTTATCATCAAAATTATTATTAATAGTAACATTAGCATGATTGATTGATTAAACATCGAGCCCCCAGAACATAATGAAGTAATAAAAGGAAGTAACGGGTAACAGACTCGAGCAAAACAACCCTAAGCAAGATAGTAAGACACAGGCTCAAGCAAAGGTTATAGGAGTGGAGGTCAGGCAATATCAGGGTTAAAGGATTCATGTGATAGGTTCGTAACAGAAACAACTACTACTAAGGATAGCAGAAAAGAATCAACGGAAAGAATCGGTAACAAGTGATGAAAGGCAGCCATATGGCAGCAAGTGAGTATACTTGCCTGAGATCCCGCAAGGTAGCAGAACTTGTCGTTGCTCACATCATCTCAACGTCCTATCCGGGAAGAAGCAATGAACCTCGAACAAACACCGGATGCAACAATTACTACTACGGCAAAAGATCCAGCATGATCAAGACATGGATGCATGTCATGTTTAATAGATGCACCAAAGTAAACTAGTGGATATGATACACAGGTTTAAATGGATTCCATATGCAAAGGTTGCATATGGCAAACCCATGCCTTATAGTTGAATTAATTGTTCTAACACTAAGCATCATGTATAAGTGAGTTATAATGATGCATGCATGATGATGATAACAAGATAACAACAAATAACAATGATAGATGCAAAGGAAAAGGAATAAAACAAGTTTGGAAAATTTGGTTACTTAAGCATGTCACACAAGCAATTGTTGTTTTCATCAAGTTAAAGTGTTCAAAACAAATAACAAAGTTTATATTTGAAAAGAACATCAAATTTTAGTTGGATTACATGTTTCACATTTTGAAATTGGACTTAGGATTATTTAGTTATGAATTAAACAATATTAAAGAAGTTTTAATTGAATTAAACAAGATTTAAATTGTTTAGGCAATTTAAATTATTCAAACCAGAAAACAAATTTTATATTTGAATAGGATATTCAAAATGGTATGAAAAACATATTTTATTTGACTTATTTGGAAATAGTATGAATTACTTATGAATTATTACAATTTACATTTGAATTATTCAAATTTGGATTTTTAAATGTATTTTGGAAACTCAAAACAGAACACAATTAGGTTAGTTGGAAAGGTTATGAAATTTGGAACAGAAAACATATAAACTTTTTATTTATTGGATTTACAGATTAAAAGATATTAAGGGTTGAAGTTTAACATTCAAATCTGCTAATTAAAATGATTTAGGAAAAACAGGAATTGCAGAAAGCTTTTCACACTGGGCTGCTATCTACACACAGCCACTGCCAGGAGGGCCCAGGGCCTCTCTGTGCTCACGTGGCGCGCGAGGGGCTTACAGGTGGGACTGCCCAGGTGCGCGCGGGGGGAAAAAAAAGTTGGGGTAATTCCCCGAGCTGGGAATCGAACCCACGGTCTGGGTTGTGCGCGCACGAAACTGAACCAAAGGGGCTGTGTCGAGTCTGTTGTCAGGGAACGGTGCGCAGCGAGGTTAGGTTGTATCTTCGTTAACTGAATTTTGTTCAGCTAGTTACCTGACGGACAAAACAGACAGCGCGCGAGGACAGAGAAGGAGCTGCTCGCCGGCGAGCTGCTGTGGGGTGCTCGCGGCGGCGCGGGTGCTCCTAGGGCGTGGGTGGGGAGACGGACAGAGCGAGAGGGAGAAGGGCAGGGGCGAAGGGCGAGTACCTGCGCTGCAGGTCGTCGGCGACTGTCGACGGGCAGTGGCAGAGCGCTCCTCGCCGTCGACGGCGCGGGCCACACCGGAGGTCCCAGCAGGCGGCGAGGGGACGGGGAGGCGCACCGCACCGCCGCGGTTCCATTCCCGCTACCGGCTGGTCCTCGCGGTGGCCGGCGATCGGGGGGCGGTGGTCTGACGGTGACTCACGGTGGTGTTCGGCTCTGTGCAGGTGCAGAATTCAGAGGAAGGGGAACTAGCAGAGAGGGAAAAAGAAAGATGGCGGCGATGGGATGTAGGGCTAGCTAGGGTTTCTAGGGTTTTGCAGAGGGCAGAGGGATGGTGGGTACTTAAGGAGGAAGACCACCGTGTACGGCAGTGAATCAAGCGGAGGAGGGGATCGATCCTGCGGTGGAGTTTCTGTCGTACAGGGTTGACAGCGACAGGAAGGAGAAAGGAAGGGTGCTGGGCCAGAAATAGAAAAGAATGGGCTTGAGGGAAAAGGGCTTTGAGAAAAGGAGGGAAGGAATGGGCTGGTCCTTCTCTTTGGGATTTCCTTTTTATTATTTATTTTTTGTAAAAAGAAATAAAAGGGAGAGAGAGAAAGGATATGGATTTTGGGGTGGTTTATTTCCTTAAATAATTTTATTACTTTTCCAAAACACGAAATGAAAGCAATGTTAGCATTATTCTCAAACTTGGAATTATTAGTTGGAATTTTAAAGTGGTTAGTTGAATTTTTAAATAAGGTTTGTTTTGGGAATTTTTGGGAAATAACCAATTTTATTTAATAAGCAACAAGCAATTATACAAACAGTATTGAATTAATTTGTTTGCCAATTTTTTTTTTAATTTTCAAACCCATATTGAAATATGATAAATAAGATTGATTTGATTTGAATGCTTGAATTTGCCACTAGGGTTTTTTTAACAAAAGGGAAGAAATTTTATTAACAGGCAATTGATTAAAACAAATTCAACCATTGAAAAACAATGGAGGGGTTTAGTTTGCAGGTTTGGAGTTGGAAGTTTTGAGCAAGGGTGAAAGTTTAAATTGTTTTGAAATTTTTAGTTGTGATGCAAACATGGTGCAATGCAATGTGATGCATATGATGCAAGCAACAAACAGGTAACACCCCAGGTGTTACAGACGACACCACTAACAAGGGATTGCGCCCTCGCAATCCACCTGCTAACCCGGGAGGGGAAAGAAGTTCGACTATCGATTCTTCGTGCTTCCAGTTGATCTCCTCGACACCACTAACAAGGGCTTCTCGACACCACTTACAAGGGATTCTTGCTGGGAGTGATGACGATGTTCTTCCACCAGGAATCTTCCGATGATCGAACCTATTAGGTTAAGGGCTCAGAAAACGTCCACCCACGTAGGATCCTAATACTTTGAAAGATAGACAAGAGGGGGAGACTCCAAAACAAATAAGATGGGATGGGCATAGAATAGAGATAAGGAGAAAAACAAGAATCCTATTGAGATGTTTTCCAAAATAGTTTAGCAGAAATAGTTTTTGACACTCTAGAAACAATGACCGTTAGCGAGGTTAACCTACAGGCTTTGCGGACCCGTTGCTTCGATAACCATTCGTATCGAAACAATCTCGGGAATCGGAACCAAGGCTCTGATACCATTTGTGACGCCCCGAGATCGGGCACTATGCAGATTTCAGCATTCCCGCCAAATCCGCATAATAACCGATTCCAGGTTGCCATTTATGATAACATTACAATAGTTCACGAATAATCCACAATTACAACAGAAGCAGATAGATACAAGATGACTCCAACGAGCCAGGGTTACAACTGATACATTACAAAGATCCAAATAACAGCGGAAGAAACAACATATCGTCCGTCTACGGACAAGATCCAAATTGGACTAAGAGTCCTGAAGATAACCGAGAGCGTCCAATCCCTGCCCAGGCCAAGCCGGAGGGATTCCCAAGCTAACGTCGTCAGACTTCAAACCTGTTGACTGCAATGTTGAATATGCAGCCACGAAAATGAATTCGTGGGTCAGTACGGTTAAGTACTGGCAAGGGGATAAAACCCATACTCACAAGTTACCGGCGTAGCCAGTCATCACAAGATACAAATACTTTAGGATCAACGGAAAGGAAGGGGGTATTGCAAATAAGCGACAACAGGCTGCACTAACCAACTACAGAGATTCTATTACTTCCAACTATCAGAAAGGGGATAAGATCGAGGATTGTAACCAACTGAAAGTAAATCCAAACAAACCCATCCTGGACCTCGCCCCTTTAGCCAAAGAAGCAATCCGAGGATAACTCACACAGTTGTATTAAGATGAATCAAGTTATGGTGGGAATAAACCTATTACTAGTCAAGTTGTTATTCATTGGGTGTAACATGGTTAATCATTATGTTGAAGTTGTCCTGAGTACTTGTTAGCCAGTACTTTCACCAAGTAATCCATAACCGCGGAAAACACGGCTTCTCGAGAAGATTATCCCTGCAGGGTTGCACCAATTTAGCCGTACACTCATGAATATCCCGCCAGATGGAGCGGCCACTCCACCAAGCGGGGCACTCAACACAATCCAACCCTTCTTCGCATCAAGCCCAAAGCACCTTGGGCGCACGGCTACTCGGGCCCAGAAGAAAATGGACCCTCATAGCACTCTAAGACCGTGTCCCCCTATATGCCGACTACGAAAGTTCCACCCGGGTACCAAGGGCTCGCAAGATCATGCATGCAGCAAATGGAAAACCCGAACTAAATGAGGCGATTTGGACGAGATGCGAATCGGGTCAAACTGAGGGGGAGCCCATACTCCCCAAATGCGGGTAGTGCGCTCATCATGGATCAGTAGACAAGACCCTTTTCCTATTAGGGTCGACACTAGCAGGCCTCAAAACCACCCTGGGCCTCCTGCCGGTGCCTTATCATCAAAATTATTATTAATAGTAACATTAGCATGATTGATTGATTAAACATCGAGCCCCCAGAACATAATGAAGTAATAAAAGGAAGTAACGGGTAACAGACTCGAGCAAAACAACCCTAAGCAAGATAGTAAGACACAGGCTCAAGCAAAGGTTATAGGAGTGGAGGTCAGGCAATATCAGGGTTAAAGGATTCATGTGATAGGTTCGTAACAGAAACAACTACTACTAAGGATAGCAGAAAAGAATCAACGGAAAGAATCGGTAACAAGTGATGAAAGGCAGCCATATGGCAGCAAGTGAGTATACTTGCCTGAGATCCCGCAAGGTAGCAGAACTTGTCGTTGCTCACATCATCTCAACGTCCTATCCGGGAAGAAGCAATGAACCTCGAACAAACACCGGATGCAACAATTACTACTACGGCAAAAGATCCAGCATGATCAAGACATGGATGCATGTCATGTTTAATAGATGCACCAAAGTAAACTAGTGGATATGATACACAGGTTTAAATGGATTCCATATGCAAAGGTTGCATATGGCAAACCCATGCCTTATAGTTGAATTAATTGTTCTAACACTAAGAATCATGTATAAGTGAGTTAGAATGATGCATGCATGATGATGATAACAAGATAACAACAAATAACAATGATAGATGCAAAGGAAAAGGAATAAAACAAGTTTGGAAAATTTGGTTACTTAAGCATGTCACACAAGCAATTGTTGTTTTCATCAAGTTAAAGTGTTCAAAACAAATAACAAAGTTTATATTTGAAAAGAACATCAAATTTTAGTTGGATTACATGTTTCACATTTTGAAATTGGACTTAGGATTATTTAGTTATGAATTAAACAATATTAAAGAAGTTTTAATTGAATTAAACAAGATTTAAATTGTTTAGGCAATTTAAATTATTCAAACCAGAAAACAAATTTTATATTTGAATAGGATATTCAAAATGGTATGAAAAACATATTTTATTTGACTTATTTGGAAATAGTATGAATTACTTATGAATTATTACAATTTACATTTGAATTATTCAAATTTGGATTTTTAAATGTATTTTGGAAACTCAAAACAGAACACAATTAGGTTAGTTGGAAAGGTTATGAAATTTGGAACAGAAAACATATAAACTTTTTATTTATTGGATTTACAGATTAAAAGATATTAAGGGTTGAAGTTTAACATTCAAATCTGCTAATTAAAATGATTTAGGAAAAACAGGAATTGCAGAAAGCTTTTCACACTGGGCTGCTATCTACACACAGCCACTGCCAGGAGGGCCCAGGGCCTCTCTGTGCTCACGTGGCGCGCGAGGGGCTTACAGGTGGGACTGCCCAGGTGCGCGCGGGGGGGAAAAAAAGTTGGGGTAATTCCCCGAGCTGGGAATCGAACCCACGGTCTGGGTTGTGCGCGCACGAAACTGAACCAAAGGGGCTGTGTCGAGTCTGTTGTCAGGGAACGGTGCGCAGCGAGGTTAGGTTGTATCTTCGTTAACTGAATTTTGTTCAGCTAGTTACCTGACGGACAAAACAGACAGCGCGCGAGGACAGAGAAGGAGCTGCTCGCCGGCGAGCTGCTGTGGGGTGCTCGCGGCGGCGCGGGTGCTCCTAGGGCGTGGGTGGGGAGACGGACAGAGCGAGAGGGAGAAGGGCAGGGGCGAAGGGCGAGTACCTGCGCTGCAGGTCGTCGGCGACTGTCGACGGGCAGTGGCAGAGCGCTCCTCGCCGTCGACGGCGCGGGCCACACCGGAGGTCCCAGCAGGCGGCGAGGGGACGGGGAGGCGCACCGCACCGCCGCGGTTCCATTCCCGCTACCGGCTGGTCCTCGCGGTGGCCGGCGATCGGGGGGGCGGTGGTCTGACGGTGACTCACGGTGGTGTTCGGCTCTGTGCAGGTGCAGAATTCAGAGGAAGGGGAACTAGCAGAGAGGGAAAAAGAAAGATGGCGGCGATGGGATGTAGGGCTAGCTAGGGTTTCTAGGGTTTTGCAGAGGGCAGAGGGATGGTGGGTACTTAAGGAGGAAGACCACCGTGTACGGCAGTGAATCAAGCGGAGGAGGGGATCGATCCTGCGGTGGAGTTTCTGTCGTACAGGGTTGACAGCGACAGGAAGGAGAAAGGAAGGGTGCTGGGCCAGAAATAGAAAAGAATGGGCTTGAGGGAAAAGGGCTTTGAGCAAAGGAGGGAAGGAATGGGCTGGTCCTTCTCTTTGGGATTTCCTTTTTATTATTTATTTTTTGTAAAAAGAAATAAAAGGGAGAGAGAGAAAGGATATGGATTTTGGGGTGGTTTATTTCCTTAAATAATTTTATTACTTTTCCAAAACACGAAATGAAAGCAATGTTAGCATTATTCTCAAACTTGGAATTATTAGTTGGAATTTTAAAGTGGTTAGTTGAATTTTTAAATAAGGTTTGTTTTGGGAATTTTTGGGAAATAACCAATTTTATTTAATAAGCAACAAGCAATTATACAAACAGTATTGAATTAATTTGTTTGCCAATTTTTTTTTTTAATTTTCAAACCCATATTGAAATATGATAAATAAGATTGATTTGATTTGAATGCTTGAATTTGCCACTAGGTTTTTTTTAACAAAAGGGAAGAAATTTTATTAACAGGCAATTGATTAAAACAAATTCAACCATTGAAAAACAATGGAGGGGTTTAGTTTGCAGGTTTGGAGTTGGAAGTTTTGAGCAAGGGTGAAAGTTTAAATTGTTTTGAAATTTTTAGTTGTGATGCAAACATGGTGCAATGCAATGTGATGCATATGATGCAAGCAACAAACAGGTAACACCCCAGGTGTTACAGCGGCGGACGAGCGGTTAGTGTTAGGGTTTCTGCTTCACACACACACACACACACACACAGAGAGAGAGCGGGAGGAGGCGAGAAGGTCTCGATGCATACATACTTACACTCGCGCAACGACGTTGAAGAAGGGGCTGACAACGGGGTGCCACGGCGATGTGACGAGGATGTTCTCCTCTGCCTTCTGGCTCGAGGTAGAAGAAAAGGAAATACAGAATTCCTGGAAAACCCCCTGACTGATTTTATAAATTACAAACAAGTCCTTCTATTTATAGAATTTGATAACTAAATGTTGTTTTCTAGGCCTTTTTTAAACCGAAAAAATATTAAAAATCATATTTGGAAACCTTATCAAATTTCCAAGCTCACCATGTTTTGGTTCTTTCAATTTTGAGCAAGATTTGAATTTTAAACTTGGGTTGCTCCATTGAGTGGTTTTTGTTATTTTCTCTCCATTTAACTTGAAATGGATTCTAAAATTCTTTCATACATGCTATCACATGAATATAACACAACAACCATGCTATAAAAATAATGGTGTGTTTTTCGTTGAACAATTTCAGATACAAGTATTGTAGGAAATAATTTGTAAAACTACTCAGTAGTGTTTTTATGCCTTGTGATTAAAATCACCAAATAGGGAATTTTATTCCACGCCATAGCAAATGACTTTGGTTGGTGAATGGACTTGTTTTCTTTTATGTAGCTTTGTTGTTTTCATATTTGAGGTTGTTATTAATTCTGGTGGACATTTCCTTTTATTGTGTATAATCCATGTTTGATATTTTTAAGTACTTATCAAATGGAAAACATGAGTGGCCTTTGAATCTTATTTGTTAGTTTTCCACTCAGGTTCGTATGGCTATTATCCGATGTTTGGTTTTAGCATATGTAATCATTTGCATGATTATGTATAAATGAATTTTTTTATTAACCATTTTTCTTATGTATGAGAAGGATCTGGAAAACAAAGTAGTTTGCTTGTTACCATCTACCTCAACATACCACGATATATTTGGATGCAATGGCTTGTTATTATTTCTTACTTGATAATTGTTTTCCATTAAAGGGATTATTATATGTTCCTCATCTTTGATGATCTTGACAATGATTAGAAGTTCTTGAGTATCTAATATTACCTAATGATACACTGGATAGTTTCTTATGCTATGCTTCCTTAATAAGTCAGTGTTGCTTCTTGTGGTCTTTTATTGCCTACAATATCATTGTCTCTAGTTGCCACTAGTCTTCAGGTACTTCCTTTGTCACTTGCAAGTAAAATCATTCTTGGATTCCGACCTCAACATGCCCACCCTTTTGGTGAAGACGACCAATTTCTCCAAGCAAAGATTTGTCTTAGATGATTATAAAAGAATGTAAGTTTATTTTATGACATCAAGTTGCCATATGCATACAAGTAGAATTTGTTAACAAGTGGGCCAGACTTGCCTCCAAACTAGTATTCATATACAAATGGCTGACATGTACTAGGTTATCTAAGCTTATGTTATTTGCATGTGACATTCAATTGTTAAAGCATACAACGTGATTTGTTAACAAGGCTGCAAAACTTGTTACCAAACTACTTCTATATAACATGAACATTGGAATATCACACTATTTCGGGAGGAATTGATAAGATCAGATTAAGATAGAAGAGTTTCCAAATGCTCTTATGATAGATCGGAATAGTACTTTTAGAAAACTGTAAAGAATCCTTCTGCAAGTATTCTTGTCGGAGTTCCTCCTTTCTTGTGGATTTCTTCTCTTGCAGAATGACTTCAAGAAGGTTGGGAAACAAGATAGAATGGTCTGGACAAGGTAGAAAGATCTGGATTAAAAGTTAGTTAAGATTTTTATACTCCTTCCATATACTTCTCATTTTATTTACCATAAGATATGTACTCTGTTCATATATGATTGGTTTTACTTAGCTTTCAATTCAATTCCTTAAATAGAGGTTATAACTTGTTGTTCTTCCATTAATGGTTTCAACAGATACTTTAGTTGTTGAACATTGGTTTTGGATAGAAATGTGGAGTGCTTGTGGAGTGATGACTTAAGATAATAAGTTGATCAAATGATCCGTTAATGTGTTGAGATTTCATATGCTCACTTGTATAGGATGAATGAGATAATGAGCATATAAAGGTTATTGAAGTTTAATGACTTAAGTCATAGTTGTTAGTTGGTTTCTCAGAGTGTCATGCTGTTACTCTATATTCTTCTGGCTTATTTGTATCAGTAATGTTCTAATGTGAACTTTTTTATTCACTTGTAAAGGCTTAGTTAATAGTTATGAGATGATTTGTAAAGTTGTTGTATGAATGACTTCATAACTTGAAGAGTTCATGTTTTAGAGGACATAATATATCTACTGATGAGATGGCTCACTTATGCATTACTAGTTCATGGAAGTAAGATTATTAGCTATGTGGTAGGGACACTCACCCCTCTTTGAGTTCTAGATACCTAAGTGAACACTTATAAACTTGTAGTTAAGTTGATGAAAGTTAGTGTTGGTCATAACCAATTGTGGTTTGTCTTATCAAATGATTTGGTTTCTTAGGATACTTGTTATAAAGATCACTCCAAATGTACTCTCAAACAGATGATATAAACCTATTTCATTATGTAAAGTGAAACATTGGTCACTTTGCTTCTTTTAAACTTTAGCGCCAAAATTTCCCGTATTTTTAGATGCATGCTTTGCAAATGCACATATTATATTTTGATCCTTATAACCTCCCAAACACAGGGATGTTACACCTTCCCGTGCCCTAGAACCCATTATAGCGCCGCCGCCATCTTCTCTGGAGAACGCCGACCACCGCCTCGACATTTTCCGGCGAAGAGCCGCCCAGTGAGCCACCATCCATCTCGCCTTTTAATCTTGCCCCTTAGATATGGATCTGACGATCCAGATCCAACTGAGCCGAGCTGAGCTAGCTTCGGCTTAAGCCCAAACTCAGCCTCTACTTGAGCCCAGGCCAGCCAATGAGGTGCTCCCACGTAGCCCTGTCCATTTCAGTTTTATTCAGAATTAGAATTTAATTTGTAACATTTGTAGAAAAGCCTCTACCCCTTAGAATCATCATAACTTTTGATCCAGAAGGACATATTGAACAAACTTGGACTTTTTGAAAAGCCCTGGATATGTAGAATATTTTAGAACTATCCAAATTTAAATTTTACTATTGAAAATTTGTACAAATTCAGATGACCCATTTGGATGAATTCTGGCATAGTTCAAATTCTACAAATCCAAAAATTGCAAATAATTTTTTTTGGGAGTAGGATGTGTACTAACAGAGTCCATTTTTTTAAGAGCATGCAAAGACTTGCATGTCATGTCATTAAGAAGCTAACAGAGTCCAAAATAATTTTTGAACTAGTTAGAATTTATTTAGATTCATCTATGTTGCTCATTTGAGTACTATTGACTTAGAATAAATCTTATAAATATTTGGAATATGTTTTCTAATGCAAAATTGTTCCAAATATTAACCTTGGACCAAAGAGACCAGTATCTAAACAATTTGGATACACTTGAACCTTTTCCATATAAGTTTGGCCCAAAAATCTCTCCATAGTGCTAGCCAACTTGAAAATTGTATACATAAAATAAATGTAAAATGGTAGGTGAGCGATGAAAAAAAGTGGATTGGAGTAGTAAGCATTGGCGTGTACATCTTTTTAGAAGTAGTACTCCTAGGTGTTTATGGCTACAAATTTTTACGGAAAAAATGGATTGTACTGGATACGTCTTGAATTAATTGTTGTGGATTTGTCAAAATATAGATGTATGTAGATATATTTTAGTGTATTAATACATTAATATTTTGACAAAGACAAAAAAAAAATTGGGACAGAGGGAGTAGTATATAATGTAGTATATGATGTACACTATATAGAAACCGTACAAAATTATATAGAAACCGTACAAAATTTTAGCTTGCTTCAAAAAAATCTTATATGAGTAACTATATATGGTAGAATCCTGGATTTTAATTCCACTTAGAATCCCGACTCTGACAGCACGGGCTATCCTCCGCAATAAAGGTTTAGCTACCCTCACACTTCTTGTCTCCTGGTACAAGTTATTAAGGGGAAAGTTCCAAAAAAAGAAAAAAAAATTAAGGGGAAAAAAAAAGGACACGGTGCTGCAGGGAAAACTTGGCCCCCCTCGCCCGGCTGGAAAACGGCAGCTCCGACTAGGAGGTACAGCGTACGTATATGGCCCTGTCGCTATGCGCTATATAGCCCATCTTTATTGGTATTTGTACGTATCCCACGGTGGCTGACAAAATCGGTCACACACCAGCGTACGTATATGGACCTGTCGACATTTCTGGAATATCTCTCTCGCACCATGTCGGTCGATCGGAGGAAGAAGCACTGTCCTCGAATATGTAAATTTTAAAAGGAGAAAAAAAATCCTGGGGACGTGCAAAAGAGTTGTTGAGAGCGCGGGATGGAGTGTGCTTTTGCGCGAACCCAGGGCTTGCCGTATATCATACATTGGCTTCCCCATCACCGGTGTCACCCGAGACGGTTGCCATTTTCACAGGGAGTTACCCCCGCGGCGGCTAAGGGGCAGGCGTCCTCGTGATACACTGTTACTATACACGAGAGCGAGGACGTGCGCCCCCGGGCTCGAGCGCGCAAGCACAAACACACGACCCAAAGCTTCGCCTTGCCCTCCCCAACTCTACCCTCCCAAGCTGGAGTTACAGGTCCGAACTACCAGACCCGGCGAGACAACCCGCGAATGGGGCGCTTTTATGTGGCGCGGATTCGGACTGGAAAGACGATGTGGGACTAAACATTCGCCACTAATCCGTGATTAGCGAGGGGTTACCTGCCTGCTTGCCGCCGCCGAAGGCGCCTGACTGCTACGGCGGCCACGCACAGCCGCGCGCAGGCGCTTCCCATGAAATAGCCAAGCAGCCGCGCCGCCCTTGCTTCCCGTACGTTCGCCCGCCGGCGGATCGAACAGTCGGGGCCGCGGAGGATCGATTAGCAGGCGAGATTTCAGGCCGTGCGTTCCTCTGTTTGCCTAGGTGAAGGTTTTTTTTCCTCAGCCGATTGGAGTTGGAGATGAAGACGACGAAGGGATAGACCGAGTCGGGCTGCATTTCCTCTGTGGCTCGAACTTTTCAGCTCGGCTCGAATTTTCTTGGGCTTGGCCCGCTAGTGGGATGGACCGAGTCGGGCTGCATTATCTGGACCGCAGCTAGCTCGTTTGACTCCTTTATTTTTTGGATCGTGAGAGAAACATTATTGGGCATGTGCCTATCCGACTTGGGCTCTGGTCCATTCAATCGCTATCCTAGAGAAAAAAATTCAAGGAGGGCATTATACGGAGAGTGGGCACATGAGAATTCCAAACCGACCGACTAGGGCAGCGGAGTCAGCATTATACTCCCCTCAAAATTTGAGTCGAAAGAAATAACCACAGTTGATTAATTTAAGTAGTACCTTCAGATCCATGTCACGAGAAACTTGCCTCAGAATCCATATACCTTCAGCTTCAGAACACACTCGCGCGATAAGAAAAAAGAAGTATGATGACTAGCCGTCGAACTTCTTTCTATAGGTTCCACTTTTTATTAAACCCCTGCTTCTTCCAGAAGTTCCCTGCTCGATCATAGCGAGATCAGGAACAAACAAAACAAGGACACAAATCCAAGTCGCCGCACCCGACGCGGAGTACCAGGCATGACGACCCATTGCCAGCACAGAGGCGACCATGACCTGGTGCGGCTACTGCCCGACGACGTGCACGCGGACGTCCTCTGTCGCGCTGGCTCGCTGCGTCCCGATGTGTCTGCAAGCCCTGGAACACCATCGTCGACGGCTGCCACCTGCTCCCGCGCTAGCTGGACGGCATAATCATCCACTTCAACACGCACGTCTACTCGGAGTACTTCGCCCGCCCATCCACGCAGACGGGACCCTCCATTAGCAGCAAGTTCAAACACTTGCTCACCATGGATGCCTGGTCTAAGGCCATTGATCACTGCAATGGGCTTATCTTGCTCCAAAACGAGAAATTGGACGAATACATGCACAACCCGGCAAAAGTATGGGTTGCTCCCTTGCCCCCCATGCCCGTCCCCATGCATGGCGACACATGGACACCACTATAACAAGTACCTCGCGTTTGACCCCACAATATCGGAGCACTATCAAGTGTTCTTGATCCCTCTTCTTCGAAGTGAGTACAAGCCCGGAGTACTTGAGAAATCAGTATGGCCACCCTCTCCATTGATCGGGAAGGGGGGCTGCAAGGTCCACCGCCAATATTCTATATCAATGGGCGCAACCCTCCGTCCACTGGTAGAAAATAGGCCTATAGTCCCGGTTCGCAAAGGCCATTAATCCCGGCCGCGCAACCGGGACAAAATAGGCGCGACTAAAGGCCCCCCATTTAGTCACCCCTCTTACGAACCGCGGCTAAAGGCCCGTCCACATGGGCGGGTGGCGTGCGCCGGGGGCGGAGGACCTTTAGTCCCGGTTGGCCACACGAACCAGGACCGCATGCTATTTCGTTATTTCTTTAATTCATTTGGGTTTCTAATTATTTTTCACTCCAATTTGTCACTCCCTTTTTTTCACTCCAATTTTTCACTCCATTTTTTTCAGAATTTTTATTATTTGCTTAGTGTCTAACTACAATTATCTCTAGTCAATTTTCTTACTCGTGGTCAAACTTTTCGCTCGGTCACCCATCCTCCCACTACTCTAGCACTAGCACGCTTAACTTCCGAGTTCCATCCCGTCCCGCATCCAAGTGTTTCGCACGCATGTATGTGATACTAGTATCATATCAATCCTATTAACATGTTGGTCGATGCCACATTTCTTTATTGTCTGAATTTCAAATAAATCTTTTAATAAACAAAAGTAATGATGTAATTAATAATTCTGAATAAATAAATAAACATTAACTTTTTAATTTGTATTATTTCTAAAAAATATTCAGAAAAATAAAACTAATTCATTTTAAAATCTTAAAAATACAGATAATATATCAAAATATTCAGAAAAATAAAACTAATTCATTTTCCCCTTTTCTAAATGCAAAATAAAATCTGATAAAATTCATGAACCAAACCATATGAAATCTAAACCATATAAAATTTGCAGATCCAAGTTTCGACTATTATTTTGGACACAAGAACTGTTTTGGCAATGACTATCTGTGAGAATGATTTGAACCTAACTTTTAAAATACATAACCAAAATGGACAAACTAAAATATTCTGGATAGATATTGAAAAGATCTATCCATAGCACTTAGCCTCACATCAAGGTCAACAACCAAATGAAAATACCATCCTTTTTAATAAAAGACCAGTAGGCTCTTCTATGATTTTTAGAATGAGTTCAAAAATGAATTTTGAAGTAAATCCAACTGGATGAGTTTGGTATTGACTAGATCTATGTTTTCCTGGCTTAGATTAATTTTTGGAGCTCTAGATTTATTTTTGGTGAACAGATATAGGAACAGTAGTTTTTCTGTTTTGTTTTCTTGATGTGTTTTTGTTTGTTTTGAAATGTGTTTTTGATCTTATCTTGTTTCCTAGCTTGTATAGAGTGTTATGACTTGATATTAGGTTGTTTGCTTGCAGGACATCTACCTTAAAAAGTGTGTTCATGATTAGAAACCCAATTAAAAAATGGAATTAGCATTTGTTACTTTCTAGTTTTATTATTTTGGAATTGTGTGTGAGCTAGATCTTTGTGTGATTGATTTAGTAAATTTTGTGCTATGTTTAACCCGTGATTTTATTTGAGCCCTTACATAACATAGCGGTACATATATCCATTAATTACATAATATAGAAATAATAGTTTTTGGTGAACAGATATAGAAACGGTAGTTTTTCTTTTTTGTTTTCTTGATGTGTTTTTGTTTGTTTTCTTGATGTGTTTTTGTTTGTTTGTTTTGAAATGTGTGTTTGACATAATATAGAAATAATATAGCTAGGAATTAATATAGAAATAACATAGAAATTAATAGAAAGACATATATCCATTACATATATCGAACGCAAGATGCGGTACACAAACAACATCTACTCGAGCTCCGAAGAGTAGATGCGGAACGACTCGAAGGCAACGTATGCATCTATTGCTGCATACTCGAGATTGATCCGGTCCAGTGGGTTCTTCTCCCAATACATGTGATTCCTCGAGGGGAAACGAGTCTTCATGATTTTGTAGTCGGCGTGGATGAAGGCAGTTGCCATCGGAGCCATCCCGGTCTTGTGCCCGTACAGCTCATCAAAATGGATAAGGTCCTGAAGATCAATGTAGTGATCTTCAGGTATCTCAATACCCAAGCGCATCAACTTCTGTCGGTCTTGAGTGATGTCAACGCTACGAAAGTCGTACCCCTTGTTGACAAGAAAATCAACAAGTTCTGGAGATTGCTTTGAACTACTGCAACAACAAAAATAAAACACGTGTTAGATATGTTGCAACACGTGTATTCTTCCAATGCAACAAACAAATCGAAAATGCAACACTATCCTACAAGAGAGATTGTACGTGTGCGTTACCTTGCCCATTGGAAGACCAAAACGATCTCCTTGAAGGCAATCTGGATGACGGCAACATCCCGTTGATCAAGCCCGAAGAACTTATGGTGTTCATCGGCTTCTTCATGGAGATTGCTCAAATGCTTAAGAGCATTGGGGAGCCTCTCGCTCATATTGGTGTAGGCCACGTTGAGAATCTTGCGGCATGGTGTGGGCACACGGAGAAGGTTCCAAACGGGAGAATCCATGGGTGCTTGGTGGAGGAAGAAGAGAGGAAGAAGAGAAGAGAGGAAGAAGAAACAGAGAGTCTCGGGTGCGCACTGTAGCAATGGCCTTCTGCCTCTCGCTCGCGAAATAAAACTGCCGCGCGGGAGGCGAGCAGTTTGGATCTTTAGTCCCGGTTGGTCTGGCCAACCGGGACTAAAGACAGGGAGGCCAGCAGTTTGGATCATTAGTCGCGGGTGGCCAGGCCAACCGGAATTAAAGCCCTCCACGCGCTTCCCAAACCGCGACGCATGACCTTCAGTCGCGGGTCGCCTCCCGAACCGGGACTAAAACCCCTTTAGTCACGGTGCGCATAATTTGGGGACTGATGGGGGCGTATGGAAGGCTTTTTTCTACCAGTGGTCGTATATTGGCGAGGATCACTTTATGTGCACTCTGACAATTCTGTTATGAGGTACCCCATCACATCATTTGATTTCAAATTGATTTTATCCTTGCGATCGAATTACTCGATGCTCGTAATAATTTTTTAATGTCGATCAATTGCTTGATTTTGCAGAATATCAATGTTACACCGTAACTTCAAATTAATTGAACTTCCCGAAGGAGGTATTCGTGGGGAACAAATATCATTCACAACTTTATCTAGGAAGGTCAGAAAAGGGGGTGTAATTTGCATCACTTTGTCACTGGTGGCTTCGTGTTTGGATCCTTGACGAACCGTGTAGTCAGATGAAATGGGTCGTAAAGCATGCCAACAACCTTAAGCCGGTGCTACCAAGGTCTCCGATCATCCACATTTTCACTGGCCTTGGATCTTACAAGATATTAACTATAGCTCGAGTGTTTGCAATCAACTTGTTGATGACAACGATGAATGATTATCTAGACAAAAGTTTAAATGGGACTTTCGACTTATACACGAAAAAAGTTCATTGGGTTTTTTATGGTGAAGATGTTGTTGGTGATAAAAATATTAGGGGAGAGTGTTTCCCGGAATTTATCGATATTCTTGGTTTTCATCCATACAAAGAGATAGTTTTTCTTGGTGAATCGATGGAGACTGGGCTGGCCTATTATTTAAATACATCAAGGGTTCAAGTCTTGGGAAATTTACGTCCAAAAATTTATCATGGTTTCAACAAATTTCCTTGGGAACAAGAAATCAATGTCTCTTTTCCATACATGTCGTGTTTGATCGAGATGTGTCCTACAAATAAGTAATCCTGAAGTTGACATTATGAATGGAAATGAATAGACTACACATGGTGTTGGAGTCTCTTTTTCATCTGTTTGTATCTACATTAACAAGTTCCTTGTAAATATTTTTACATTTTATTTATTTTTACTATGAGTGATTGTTGCTTCACCTTAATGGTGCCTTGAGGCGCCAGAAATCCTTTGCTATGGATGGTGTGTTGGGAACCCCAAAAGGAGGGTGTGATAAGTGCAGCGGTAAGAATTTCCCTCAGTTAAGAACCAAGGTTATCAATCCAGTAGGAGAAAGAGGATCTTCGAAAGGTTGATGCCACTGACGATGGTGATGGCGCCTCACCGGTGTCAGCAACAATGCGGAACCTGCACACAACACAACCAAAATACTTTGTCCCAACGGTACAATGAGGTTGTCAATCTCACCGGTCTTGCTGACAACAAAGATTAGACGTATAGTGTGGAAAATAGTGTATGCTTGCAGTAAGTAAAGAAAACAGAGAATTGTAGTGGTTTGTTTAATAGTGTAGGAAAATGGACCGGGGTTCATAGGTTCACTAGTGGTGTCTCTCCATAAAACATAGCATGCTAGGTGAACAAATTACAGTTGGGCAATTGACAAATAGAGGTTGCACCGTAGTGCACATTCATGACATGATGACTACTATGATATTTAGTGCGGGCATTACAACAATATACATAGACCGTAATCCAACTGCATCTATGACTAATAATCCACCCTCAGGTTATCATCCGAACCCCCGTAGGTATTAAGTTGCAAGCAACAGATAATAGCATTAAGCAATGTGTGTAATGTAAGCAATGATTGTGCACGCGGGCACTCATACCGTTGTTTTCTCCCTAGTGGAAACATCACATCCTCCCCCCCATCACGTTTCTGTCACTCGAGCACAAGCGAAAAGGAGGCATGAACCCAACTATCGAGCATAAATACTCCCTCTTGGAGTCACTAGCAACTACTTGGCCAGAGCAACTAGCAATGGAAAGCATGCAAGATCACAAATAACATATGCAATAAAGACTATAATCAACTTGGCATAAGTTCAATTTTCATCGGATCCCAGCAAACACAGTTGATGACCCACAAGTATAGGGGATCACAACAGTCTTCGAGGGAAGTAAAACCCAAATTTATTGATTCGACACAAGGGGAGCCAAAGAATATTTGTGAGCCTTAACAAGTGAGTTTTCAATTCACCTGCACCTAAAAGTACTTTTTTTCGCAGTGGTTTATCAGTAGTAACAGTTTTATAGTAGCAGCAGTAGTGAAATAATAGCAGCAGTGGAATGAAAACAGCAACAACATTAGTGTTTGAAGTAAACAGCGGGGTTAAATATTATAGGCATAGGGATGGATGAACGGGCGTTGCATGGATAAAATAGTTCAAACAATGATCAAGTCATGGGCATTGCAGATAAATATGATAAAGCATCCAAGCACTAAGTAACCATAGGCATGTGTTCCATAAAATAGTCGTACGTGCTCGCAATGAGAACTTGCACAACATCTTTTGTCTTACCAGCCCGTTTTCAGCGGGGCCTCAAGGGAACTACTGGTAATTAAGGTGTTCCTTTTAATAGAACACCGGAGCAAAACATTAACACTCCGTGAACACATGTGATCCTCACATCATAGCCATCCCCTCCGGTTGTCCCAATTTCTGTCACTTCGGGGCCTCGGGTTCCGGACAACAATGTGTGTAAACAACTTGCAGGTATGATCAAGAAACAATAATTATCACCATGATTCAATAACATGTTCAGATCTGAGATCATGGCACTCGGGCCCAAAGTGGCAAGCATTAAGCATAACAAGTTGTAACAATGTCAATAGCACTAATAGAGGATACTAGGCACTATGCCCTAACAATCACGGCATTATTACATGAACGATCTCATCCAATCCCTACCATCCCCTTCAGCCTACAGCGGGGAATTACTCACACATGGATGGGGGAAACATGGATGGTCGATGGAGAGGCGTTGGTGATGACGATGGCGATGATCTCCTCCACTTCCCCATCCCGGCAGGGTGCTAGAACAGGAACTTCTGATCCCCGAATCGAGGTCCGGGATGGCGGCGACGCTCTATTGTGTTTCTGTGGAATATGATGAACCCCCCTCGGGTTTTAGGGTTGGAGGCTACTTGTAGTTGAAAGGGGAGTCCGAGGGGGCTCTAGGGGGCCACACCCTATGCTGGCGCGGCCAAGGGGGGACCCGCGCCAGGGGAGGTGTGGAAACTCTGTGGCTCCTCTCGTAGCCCCCTTCTGGATCCCGGGGTCTTCCGGCGTGAAAACACCAATGGGGTCTTTTCTGGGCAATTTCCCGAAAGTTGATTTTTCTGCATAAAAACAAGACACCAAGGTAATTCTACTGAAAACAACGTTAGTCCATGTTAGTTGTATTCAAAACACACAAGTTTAGAGGAAAACAATAAGAAAAGTGTTCGGAAAAGGAGATACGTTTTCGACGTATCAACTCCCCCAAAGCTTAGATTATTGCTTGTCCTCAAGCAATTCAGTGACAACTGAGTGCGATAAAAGACTTTTACGAACACATTTCTTTCATATGATATAAATATACTCACTATATGATCAAATACTTAATTATGCTCATGATAAGATACATACAAGATACTGTCACTTAATAGCTATGCAAACCATGAAGAGATAACAACATATTAATAATAAACAACATGAAGCATAACTATTTGCAAGATTGTAATATTCATAAAAAGAGATCTAATAAAGTGGTATCTCGCTTGCCCTTAAGTGCGGGGCAAAACATAAATGCCAAGGCACCTCTGAAGTTCAAGGGAAGACTAGAAGTAAATATATCAAAGATACAAGTATCAAAGTTATACCAAAATCAACCGTACTTTGGGAAAAACACATCACACTAAGAATGACCATTTTGCTCTCAAGAAAGTGCTCAAAGAATATGGCGGAGACTGATGACCCACAAGTATAGGGGATCGCAACAGTCCTCGAGGGAAGTAAAACCCAAATATATTGATTCGACACAAGGGGAGCCAAAGGATATTTGTGATCCTTAACAAGTGAGTTGTCAATTCACCTGCACCTGAAAGTACTTTTGTTCGCAATGGTTTATCAGTAGTAACAGTTTTATAGTAGCAGCAGTAGTGAAATAATAGCAGCAGTGGAATGAAAACATCAACAACAGTAGTGTTTGAAGTAAACAACGGATTAAATAATGTAGGCATAGGGATGGATGAAAGGGCGTTTCATGGATAAGAAAGTTCTAATAATGATCATGTCGGGGGCATTACAGATAAAGAAGATAAAGCATCCAAGCACTAAGTAACCATATGCATGTGTTCCGTAAATAGTCGTACGTGCTCGCAATGAGAACTTGCACAACATCTTTTGTCCTGCCAGCCTGTTTTCAGCGGGGCCTCAAGGTAACTACTGGAGCAAAGCATTAACACTCCGTGAACACATGTGATCCTCACATCGCAGCCATCCCCTCCGGTTGTCCCAATTTTTGTCACTTCGGGGCCTCGGGTTCCGGACAACAATATGTGTAAACAACTTGCAGGTATGATCAAGAAACAATAATTATCTTCGTGATTCAGTAACATGTTCAGATCTGAAGTCATGGCACTCGGGCCTAAAGTGGCAAGCATTAATCATAACAAGTTGCAACAATGTCAATAGAACTAATAGAGGACACTAGGCATTATTCCCTAACAATCACGACATTATTACATGAACGATCTCATCCAATCCCTACCATTCCCTTCAGCCTACATCGGGGAATTACTCACACATGGATGGGGGAAACATGGATGGTCGATGGAGAGGCGTTGGTGATGACGATGGCGATGATCTCCTCCACTTCCCCGTCCCGGCAGGGTGCCAGAACAAGAACTTCTGATCCCCGAGGTTCGGGACGGCGGCGGCGATCTTTTGTGTTTCTATGGAATATGACGAACCCCCTCGGGTTTTAGGGTTGGAGGCTACTTGTAGTCGAAAGGGGAGTCCGAGGGGGTCCTGGGGGGCCCACACCCTATGCTGGCGCGGCCAGGGGGACCCGCGCCAGGGCGAGTGTGGCCACCCTATGGCCCCTCTCCTGGCTCCCTTCTGGCTCCCGGGGTCTTCCAGGGTGAAAACATCAATGGGCTCTTTTCTGGGCATTTTCCCTAAAGTTGATTTTTCTGCATAAAAACGAGACACCAAAGTAATTCTGCTGAAAACAGCGTTAGTCCGTGTTAGTTGTATCCAAAACACACAAGTTTAGAGGAAAACAATAAGAAAAGTGTTCGGAAAAGGAGATACGTTTTCGACGTATCAACTCCCCCCAAGCTTAGCTTATTGCTTGTCCTCAAGCAATTCAGTGACAACTGAGTGCGATAAAAGACTTTCATGAACACATTTGTTTCATATGACGTAAATATACTCACTATGTGATCAAATACTTAATTATGCTCATGGTAAGATACATGCAAGATATTGTCACTTAATAGCTGTGAAAACCATGAGAACATAACAACATATTAATAATAAACAACATGAAGCATAACTATTTGCAAGATTGAAATATTCATAATAGGATCTGATAAAGTGGAATATCGATTTCCCTTAATTGTGGGGCAAAACATAAATGCCAGGACACCTCTGAATTTCAAGGGAAGACTAGAAGTAAAGATATCAAAGATGCAAGTATCAAAGTTATACCACAATCAACCGTACTTTGGGACAAACACATCACGCTAAGAATGATAACTATGCTCTCAAGAAAGTGCTCAAAGAATATGGCGGAGACTCAACAGAAAAGTAAAAGAAAGGCCCTTTGCAGAGGGAAGCATGGATCACTCATGTGCTAGAGCTTTTTATTCTATTAAACAGAGGTACTGAAAACATTTTGAGAGAGGTGTATGCTTATGTCAACGAATGGTAAACAAACAATACAGTACGTCACAAGTCGGATTCACAAGAGCGACTCCCATGTGAAGGACGCATCTGGGTAGAAGGTCATCCCTCTTTCTCTTTTGTTTATACAATTATGCTTTGACTGATAAATCAGGGGCAACAAGAGTGAAGAGAATTTGTGTGTATTAATTTGGGGCTGGGCACCCCGCTGCCAGCTCTTCTATCATTTGGATAAGCGCATGAAGCCACTAGTTCAGGGTGTGAAATCCAATCAACAAGTGAGATAAAGATTCTCTATTTACGTCCTCATAAGCTAAAACAGGGGCAGAAAACAGGAATAATTTTTAGCAGGTTTTAAAGGTAGCACATGAGCAATTAACTTGGAGTGGCGGTTAAATACCACATATAGGTAGGTATGGTGGACACATTTGGCAAACTTTGGTTTTCAGGGATTTGGATGCACGAGTAGAGCTCATACTCAGTACAGGTGAAGGCTAGCAAATAGACAGGGAGCGACAATCAAGAGAGCAACAACTATCATAATCATGTTTGCGCCAAAGTAAAATTAACCGAGGCATAAAATTGATACTAGAACTCTAAGGCAAAATAAATCATCGAGACTTATTGACTTTTTGTTTTCAGTCTTAGCATGCGTGAGCATGTGCCAAGTCGATTCAAATGAAAAAATCAGAGGAGGCTACCACAATATCATACCCTTCTATGAATAGAACAATGCGAACAAATATTTATATGACATGTCATTTACTATTAATAAATTGGAACAAAACATGAGAGAGCATGAACTATTAAGTAGGCATTAAGTCACATATATATTATACGAACAAACTAAGCATGCTCACATAGATGGATATATGTACAAAAATGAAAGCAAATAGAGTTCATACCAGCCTCTCACCACAACTTGAATTGTCGTATATCGTCATTATTGCTCTTCACTTGTGGCTCGAATAATATATAATGAAAACCAAGCTCCAATGGAATCACGGACGACTGTTGAACTCTGCAACAAACTTTACAAAAACAAAGAAGAACAAAAAATATTTTTGGGTTTTTCAATTAAAGCACGAACAAAAAGAGAGCAAGCAAAAAAAGAAAAAAATCTTTTTGGGTTTTCAAAATGAAACAAGAACAAGAGAAAACAAATAGCAAACAAAAGAAAATATTTTTGCAGTTTTGAATATTAAAACGCAACTAAAGATAAAGCAAGCCAAATGAAGAAACTAAAGAGGCTAATAAAGAGAAACAACAGAAATATTTTTGGTCTTTTTGTGTTTTGGAAAGCGAAAACAAAACAATAAAAAAAAGAAACGAAAGAAATGATAAACACGGATATACAAAGAACCGACCGAACATGATATATAAATGAGTGTGATGTCGGTATACCTCCCCCCAAGCTTAGGCTTTTGGCCTAAGTGGAGATCAATCACCAAGGGGCCCAAGAGGTTCCGCCCCCGTAATACGCCGAGGAGGAAGCCTCCTCCTGATATGTGCTCGAGGATGTGCTGGGGTACTGCTTGTTGTGGTCCTCGGGAGGCTTGTCTCGCCTCTCCTGCTGTCGGTAAAACTCCATGGTCCTCAGATGCTCGTCTACTTGCTCCTTGGAGAGCGACCATGGTGACCTGGCAATCTTAAATAACACAGACTGCGGCAAAGTAACTTTCCGCTCTTCTCCATCCATATACAAAACTCTATATATTAAACGTTCATTAGTAGAGTTAGAAGTGACAAACTGATGGGATTTCATAGCAGCAAGATTAAGCCTATGTGGAGCAATAATTTCATCATTAGGATTAATGGAAACATGCAAAGCGGCTGCGACACGTGTAGCAAGAATGCACCAAAAATAGGCCCAGCAGCGGCAAGGCGGCGTGCAACAAGTGCACCAAGGTTATACTTTGTGCTATGGTTCAGTGCAGCATCAATGAAAGCAAGGTGATAACTAGAAACATTGCTAGTGTTCTCCCTACCAAGAATACTAGTACCAATATAGTAAGTAAAGTATCTAAGAGCAGGGAGTTGAATGTTCCTTATCTTCCCACGCTGGAATGAGCGACCGTCATCGTTGGTGATCTCTCGGTAGATCCCCTGGAGGTCTGCTGGTCTATCTTAAATCCTGCTTGCCGTCCCGGTGGCGTTGATACCTATAATAGCACAAAATTCCACCAAGGACAAAGACACAGAACTACTATATAATTTGAATGCAACAGTTGGACCATATTGAGTGTTCTGAAATTTAAAGCTCTTAACAAAAGCTTTTGTGAGCGTGGCATACTGAGGGCTTTCATCCTCCCTAAAGTTGGTGAGACCTCTCTCAATAAGCATAAGAAAATCATCTAAAGGAACTGCATTTCTTAAAAATGTATGACAAGGAAAGCTAGATGGGTAAATGATACTGTCATCTTCTGCGTCATTAATAGTTTTTTTTTTGAAATATTTTCTACTGCAGGGGAGTCCCCCATAGCCCTTTATTACCAACCAAAGAGTTACAATTACAGATATGTACAAATAAACATGGAAATAGACTAAGACAGTCTATCCCAGGCTAATGTAAGGAGTTAATCCATGAAACTAAATCAGCAGCCACAGAAGCACTCAACCTATGCTTAAGCATAAGGAGATCTAACATGAAGCCCACTTTCCATCCCATAAAGGAATGTCTTTCCGATTTAAAAATGACTCCATTCCTCTGCTTCCAAATATTCCAGCAAGCAAGAATCACTATCTCAGTGAAACAGGGTCCTTTGAAAGACTTTTTGGCAACAGTAAGATTTTGCACAAGTGTGTTATCACTCCAGCTGATTTGCAAATAATTCCAAATCCGGGAGCTAAAAACACATTGAAAGAACAGATGATCCAGTACTCATTGCAATGAGTGCAACAAAGAACACAATACTCAGTACCTTCAATCTTCCAGTTTCTTCGTTTGATCATATCCTTTGTATTAATCCTATCCTTGAGGGTCATTAATAGTTGACGCCATAACGTCTTCATTATATGAGGGCCTTGCTGAAGTAGACGAGCGTGATGGCCTTTTCATTCTAGGAGCATCACTCCTAAATATCTCACCAAAGTTGTAACTATCTATCTCTGAATTTTTTCAACAATCATCACAAAAATTAATTTCAAGCAACTATAAGGTGGAAACTCCCATAGGGACTTATATGAGAGCTAAACATACATCAAAACTATATTATTTCTACTCAAATCAAGCATGCAAACTCACATAAGCTGTCACCTACAATACCATAATACTCAAGAAATACTTCACTAAACAAAATTCTACTTGGATCATCGGAGGAGTCACATACCGGAGATCAAACAAACCAAAAATCAGCACAAATGATGGGCTGAAGAAGGAGATCAAAAATCCAGAGGAAGAACACCAAGAACACGGGATCCAGGAAATGTTTTCAGCTTTGGGGGTGAGAGAGGAGACTTGGGCAGTGGAGAGAGTAAGTGGAGGGCCAGGGGGCCCCACACCATGTGTTGGCGCCACCAGGGGCAGGCCGCACCACCCTAGGGTGTGCCTGCCTAGTGGGCCCCCTGGGCTCTCCCGGGTGGCTTTCTGCCTCTTTTTTGACGTAAAAATTTATTATAATTTTTCTGGAATTTTTCGAGAAACTTTATTTTTGAGGTATTTCCAGAATTTTAATAATTAATAAAAACCGGGAAAACGAAAGTGAAAACATGGAAAACAAAACCAAAACCAGAACTACAGAGGTTCTAAGACACTCTAACGGAAGAATAACCAAAGAAAACAAAGGTGGTAGTGGTGAAAACAAAATTATGGGTGGTGAAAACATGCATAACTTCAGTAAACAGGGTGAAAACATCAGGAAAACATGCATAAGATGGTGGAAAAAATGATTGCACTCAAGTAATAATGTGATAACAGAAGTAAACATGGTGAAAACAATATGGGGAAGGTGAAAACATAGTGAAAACATTGCCCATTTCATTTAAAATCATTTTGTTAACAAGGGTGATCAAGTCTTCCTACCAAAATAATTTTATATGAAACAAAACTTTCTTTCTCACTAAATAATTATGTTACCTCAACCTTGATAGGCATAGTACCAATCATAATAATTTCATATTCTTTTGGTAGCTTTGGAATAGGACAATAAAATTCTCCAATCTTGATGGTCTCAACATTTTCAATGGAATTTAGACCATATTTTCTATCAATCTTCTTGGGAAAATAAACAGTGTGCTCTTTATCATTAACATCAGTTAAAGGAATTTGAAAGAACAAAGGTTTCATCCATTCACAAAACTTGTTATAATGTTCTTCTTCCTTAGATATGTGTTTCTTACCAGGGAAAGGCATTGGTTTTTGTACCCAAGGTTCTCTTTCATTGCCATGTTTATTAGCAATGAAATATTCCTTAGTATACTTTGCATTTTTAGTTTGCTTTTCAAATATAGGTTCTTCTTTATCAGAAGCACCATTCTTTTCATTACCACTTTCAGTTTCAGCATCAGAGACAAATATACTATTAGGATCTTTAGCAGGTTCAGAGGATTCTACAGTAGTTTTATGTTTCTTCTTCTTTTTCTTCTTAGTATGAATAACATTATCATTAGTTTTCTGAGAATCTTTTTCAATTCTTTTAGGATGTCCCTCAGGATATAAAGGATCTTGTGTAGCAATACCACTTCTAGTTCTTATTTCATAAGCATGTTTTTCTTTAGAAGCATTAACTAGCAAATCTTTTTGCACTTTAGCAAGTTGATCAATTTGAGTTTGAACCATTTGAAAATGTTTAACAAGAATTTTAACATCATTAGAGGTTCTTTCTATAATACCATGTAAATCATTAATAGCTTTAGATTTTTCCATAAGGTGATTCTGCACTCTCTTATAAAAATTATCTTGCTTAATGACATAATTATCAAATTCATCTAAGCATTGATCAGGAGGTTTTCTATAGAGAATATCTCTACTATCAAAATATTGGAGAGAGTGTACCTCAATGGATGGTGAGTGAGGGATTGGCTTACACAATTCCTCTATAGGTGGAAGATTCTTCACATCTTCGGATTTAATACCCCTCTCTTTAAGAGATTTCTTGGCTTCTCTCATCACTTCATCATTTAATTCAATCATTCCCCTCTTCTTGGGTGTTGGTGTAGGTACTGGAGTAGGGGTAGGCTCAGGCTCAACCATACTCCAATCATCATGATTTTGGCTTATTTTAGCCATTAATTTCTCAGCTTCTTGTGGAGTTCTTTGCCTGAAAACACAACCAACACAACTATCCAGGTATGTCCTAGATTCAACAGTTAGTCCATTATTGAATATATAAAGAAGTTTATTATCTTCTAGCTTATGCCCAGGTGTAGCTCTGACTAAAGAACAGTACCTTGCCCAAGATACAAGCAATTTCTCTTCTTCCTATTGCTTAAAATTAAATATATTTTGTAAAGCAGCATGTTGAGCACTAGCAGGAAAATATTTTTGAAAGAAAGCATTAACCAAACCAATAGGACTATCAATAGATCTAGGGGAAAAATTGTTTAACCAAGTTTTAGCTTCATCCTTTAATGAAAAAGGGAATATTTTAGCAACAAAGTAGCTACGTTTCTTAAGATCATCAGAGAATAAACTACTCAAAGAGGAGAGCTCATTCATATGTTTCATAGCACTTTCATTTTCAGTTCCAAAAAAAGGTTCCTTCTCAACAATAGATATATAAGATAAATCAAGAGAGAAATCATAATCCTTATCCCTAATATAAATAGGAGAAGTGGCAAACTTAGCATCAGGAGATAATTTATATTTAACAACACGACTTTCCATAAGACGTATAGCGGCATCTTTATCCTTCAAAGCATGTATTTCATCAATAAGATCATCACTCAGTTCAATATAAGCATCATCTAAATCATCACTAGGGTTCTCTCTAAACTCAGGTGAAAAAGCAGGAGTAACCGGATTTTTATCAGGAGTTTCAGTGTTTGCAATATTTTTAGCTTTAGTAATAGTAGCATCTAAGAAAGGACCGAGAGAACCACTCTCATCAAGCACAGTAGAAGCATCATCAAAAGTATCAGAAGCATTTTCAGATTCAGTAGAAGTAGCATGTGTAGCATGTGGTGGTGTAAGCAGCTTACTCATAACAGACGGTGAATCAAGAGCAACAGAGGTGTTCAGAGTTATACCTCTTCTTGTAGTGGATGGTAATATGGGAACTCTTCCATCACGTGACTTACCCATGATGAATGATAGCAGTAGATAATAATACTCTCGGGTGAGCTCGCAAATAAATCTATGCTCCCCGGAACGGCGCTAGAAAATAGTCTTGATGACCCACAAGTATAGGGGATCGCAACAGTCTTCGAGGGAAGTAAAACCCAAATTTATTGATTCCACACATGGGGAGCCAAAGGATATTCGTGAGCCTCAACAAGTGAGTGGTCAATTCACCTGCACCTGAAAGTACTTTTGTTCGTAGTGGCTTATCAGTATTAACAATTTTATAGTAGCAGCAGTAGTGAAATAATAGCAGCAGTGGAATGAAAACAGCAGCAACAGTAGTGTTTGAAGTAAACAATGGATTAAATACTGTAGGTATAGGGATGGATGAACACGCGTTGCATGGATAAGAAAGTTCTAATAATGATCATGTCAAGGGCATTGCAGACAAAAATGATAAAGCATCCAAGCACTAAGTAACCATAGGCATGTGTTCCGTAAATAGTCGTACGTGCTCGCAATGAGAACTTGCACAACATCCTTTCTCCTACCAGCCCGTTTTTAGCGGGGCCTTAAGGGAACTACTAGTAATTAAGGTGTTCCTTTTAATAGAACACCGGAGCAAAGCATTAACACTCCATGAACACATGTGATCCTCACATCGTAGCCATCCCCGCCGGTTGTCCCAATTTCTGTCACTTCGGGGCCTCGGGTTCCGGACAACAATATGTGTAAACAACTTGCAGGTATGATCAAGAACCAATAATTATCATCATGGTTCAATAACTTGTTCAGATCTGAGATCATGGCACTTGGGCCTAAAGTGGCAAGCATTAAGCATAACAAGTTGCAACAATGTCAATAGCACTAATAGAGGACACTAGGCACTATGCCCTAACAATCACGGCATTATTAGATGAACAATCTCATCCAATCCCTAGCATCCCCTTCAGCCTACAGCGGGGAATTACTCACACATGGATGGAGGAAACATGGATGGTCGATGGATAGGCGTTGGTGATGACGATGGCGATGATCTCCTCCACTTCCCCGTCCTGGCAGGGTGCCAGAACAGGAACTTTGATCCCTGAATCGAGGTTCGGGATGGCGGCGGCGCCTTGTTGTGTTTCTGTGGAATATGACAAACCCCCTCGGGTTTTAGGGTTGGAGGCTACTTGTAATCGAAAGGGGAGTCCGAGTGTCGGGGGGCTACCCCCGAGTAGGTGTAAGATAGGTGAAGATTGGAGTTCAAGGCATCGTTCACCGAGTTCGGCCGTACGAGTTGGTATGTGCCGGATAGGGGTGCTACCCAGTTGGGGCTATCCCGCAGGAAGCATAAGAGGCCAAGGGAAGATTCAAGTATTTGTCTGGGCCAGCCAGGTAGCACTCGGGTGATCCGGATAGAGAAGGAGTTGTTCTACTCGAAGGCAAAGTCAATGGAGCCATTGAGGTGAATCCCGCGTATCCCGGAGCCGTACAGGTGTGCGGTTCAACTTACTAGGTATGTGGTAATCTGTATCCAGACATGGATACAGTGCGGTATGAGCTATGGCCTGTCCTGTCTCTGACAAGGGGGACAAGACATGTCAACGGCCTACCGCGGAGACTTTTGGCGACGCTGTCAGTGAAGACACGGAGGCGTGCGCTGCTGCACAGTGGTGTTGTCTATTCAGTACTTCTATTCGTAGAATTGTGGTTGGCCACCAGTATATAAGGTGGCCTACCCCTCCTGCGCGAGGGTCGAGCACGGGATCATTTATTGCGAGGCTTGGCTTAGTTACTCACAGAGAGAAAGATACAGAGAGGGAGGAACTTGTGTACTCGGCATACCATAATATAGAGAGAATGGCAGGAGTAGGGGTGTTACCTCCACACGAGGGCCCTGAACCTGGGTAGATTGTGTTGTTTGCAGTCTGAGCGCGCCAGTTAGGCGTGCGATCCCTCCCCAGATACCCATAGTGTCCGTCGGCCCCAAACGCAAGCCACCCTATGGCATCTGTCTTCTCCACACCACAACGCGGGCGACTTCGGCGGCAGGCCCGTGGCTGCAGGCAGCTTTGTCGTCTCCTTCGGCGCGCATCTGGTGTACGTCGCCACCACCGTCATCCGCGAGTACCCCGAGGTGGTGCTCGTTGCTGCAGACCCTCCCGCCGTTCTCGCCGTCCGCGGGCAGCCATCCGGCCGCTCTACGGGCAGCGTGGATGTGATGATGACTGGCCCAGCTATCGCTGCCGGGAAGGGCGCGCCCACTGCACCCGAAGTCGTCGACGAGCCGGCTGCTCGTCCGAGCCACAAGCCCTACGACAGGCCTTGAAACCAACCGGGTTACAAGGATCCTTCTACATCGACTACGATACCGGAGGCTCATGCCGGTGTCGTCGAGAACTTGGGCATGCCTCTCGCCACGGATGCGGATCCGGCGGTGATGAGGGCGCAGCTCGAGCAGCAGCGCCATGCCTTGCTCCAGGAGGCCCATGAACTTGAAAAGGTTAGGCTTGAGCTCAACCTTGACCAGAATGAGTACAATAGAGCCCATGGTTTTACTCCTGTTTCTAGAAATCCTAGCAAGATAGGAATCATTCATCGCAATTTAGGTGATGAACTGGCTAGAGATGGTAGAGCTGCTAGCAAATCTGATAGTACGACCTGAGCTAGTAGGCCTAAATATAGCTCTCCTGCCAAAACACTTAAAGCTGCAGAGGCAGTTGGTGCTGAGCTGCCAAACTTATGTGGTGAGGCTCGCATTAGGCAGCAGGATCAGCTCAATGAGCTTGTTCTGGAAGCTGGTAGGTAGAATGAGGCTTTCCGGAAAGCGAATCCGGGAGCTGGTGCGTCTCATGTTGTTCAGTCGCATTGGGCAAGATCCGGAAAACATGCCTCATCACCGCTTCCCGGTGGAGAGAGGGCTCCGAGTGTAAACTCCGGGAAGAGTAAGCTGATGCAAGTGTACAATCCGGTTGTCGCCGAAAAACAGCACGCTGTAGAGCGGCAGCCCGGTCAAAAACACATTGCTGCAGGTACTGGCCATCAGGCTGCCCGAGTTCACCAAGAGGGGCAAGGAGGCAACCGAGATGGCCCACCTCGGCATCATGTTGTCAACCTGGTTCAACATATTGTTCAGCCACAAGCAGTTATTGTGGTGGTCAAACCGGTTGCTCAACCTGGTCCTGTGCACCAAGACCGCTACAATGACGGGTAATCGGCAATGGAGCAAGCCGGGTACGCTGACCCAAGAGATCTTGCAGCTCGGTTGGGAGCGAGGATGTTGCAGCCAAGTGATGCAAGGTACAAGCTAGACATGATCTACCTGTTCGAGGAGATAGAAGCAAGGGGCCCACCCGGGCCAAGTTGTTTTGGTCCCAGGATCATGGGGGAGCTGGCCGTGCCCAAGTTTCAGCTGGCTAGAGGGACCAAGACCTCTGATGGAAGCACCAAGCCAGATGACTGGCTGAATGACTATGTTACTGTTGTGTACGTTGCCGGCGGCAACCGGAGATGGGCCGTGAGGTATGTGCCTCAGATATTGGAGGGCCCTGCCCGGATCTGGCTCAACAATCTGCCGAAAGATAGCATCAACTGCTGGCTTGACTTCTCGGAAGCCTTCATCAGAAACTTCACCAGTACCTACAAGAGGCCAAACCGGCCACAACAGCTCTCGGCGTGCAAGCAGAGGGAAGAAGAAACCGACCGCGAGTATCTTACTCGGTGGAGCACCCTGAGGAACACCTGTGAGGGTCTGAATGAGTCACAGGCTATTGCCTGGTTCGCTCAAGGTTGCCGACATGGCAGCATGCTGTGGTAGAAATTGCAAAGAGAGATGCCGAGTACGCTCGCCGAGACAATCAAGATTGCAGATATGTATGCTCTCGGTGACCCTACTCAGCCTCTGCTTGATTATTTTGAGCCCAAAAGAAGACATCATGATGGAGCCCGGCGCAAGGACCGCCAAGATTTCCATAACAAGAGAAGAGATGACCATCCGGATATCCGCTACGGATCGGACCATGTAGCTGCAGTCAACCAGGATCAGCCCGCTGCCGGGAGCAGTCAGAGGCAAAAAAAACTGCTGGAGCCCAGTATGGGCAAAACCAGAATCAGGGCCATATATTCAAGAAGCAGTACAATGCTTCCCAGTAATCCGGAGATCCTCCGAGGTTCATCTTTGAGACCATGAGGGAGGGGCCATGCAGCTTTCATACTCGGCATCCGAGCAGGCCAGCTAACCACACTACTCGGCAGTGCAGCTGGTGGGACCGGATCAGGAGCGAGGGCTTTGACGAACTGCCTCCTCCTCCTCCTCTTCCGGTCTCGGGCTCCAATGTGCAGCCTATCCGGGCAGCTGCTCCCAGGCTGGCCGAGAATCAGAGGAGGGAGAATGCAAACCAAGTGGCGCAGGGGGCCAACAACAACTACAACCGCAACAACAACAACAACAACAACCGCAACAACAACTACTACACCCGCAACAACAATCGCAACAATAACAATGTCAATCAGAACAACAACAATGGTGGTGGTGTAGACCGGAACCCGTACCAGGATCATCATGAGAGCTACATGGTGTTCACCATTGAGCCAGATGACAAGCAGAGCCAGCGCAGGCGCGCGATGGAGGTGAACGCAGTGATGTCGGCGGTGCCGGATTACATGCATTGGTGCGACCAGAACATAGTCTGGTCCAGAGCTGATCATCCCAAGATCATGCCCAACCCGGGTACCTATGCTCTGGTGGTGGACCCTACTTTCTTGGGGACCAAGAAGAATTTGAAGTTCAGCAAGGTGCTGATTGACAACGGGAGCAGCATCAACATCATGTACCGAGATACTATGGAGAAGTTCGGCATTGCCGAGAACATGCTGCTACCCAGCTGGACCACGTTCCATGGCATTGTGCCGGGGGTGTCTTGTGCTCCCATTGGCCGGATCTGGATTGATGTGCTTTTCGGCAAAAGGGACAACTGCCGGTCCGAGTGCCTGCAGTTCGAGGTGGTCGATCTTCAGAGCCCCTACCATGATGTGCTCGGCAGGCCTGCTCTGACCAAGTTTATTGCTTCAACTCACGCCACATATATGAAGATGAAGCTCCCCTGTCCCAACGGCATCATCACCATCTCGGGTGATTACAAGCGCTCCCTGGACTGTGCATCTGCCGGATCTCGGTGTAACATCCACCTTTTTGTAAAAAAGTGTTTGTGTGTTTGTGCTTGTGATCATGTCATGTCATGCATGCATTTTTGAAACCCAACGCTGGTTTTAAAACAAGTGCACTAAAATTTAATAACGGAGTTTATTAAAATCACTTAAAAGTGCCACATTAAGATGATGGTTTAAAATGGTGCAATTTTTGCCAAACAAAAATATGTTGAGTTTGCCCATGTTGTAAGGAGCCCAAAAATAATTTTTACCAATTTTTGTTCTTTACAGAAAAGCCCTCAAAATCTGTTTTAAGCTGCTGTTTAAAAGAGGACAGGGACCTTTTCGCAGTTCCTGTAATTCCAGGGGGGTTATCGGAAAATGGCGCCTTGTCTTCTTCCTCCAGCCAGTAGACGAGCAAGCCAAGCACGTCGCCTTCCCCTGCCATCTCCTGCTGCTTCCCGCGCGGATAGGTGCCCAGGAGACGTCTGCATCGCTCCTCCCCCTCGCAAACCCTCCCCTCTCCTCTTCTCTGTACCGGAAACAAGGAGAAACCAAACCCAAACCTAACCCTACCGAACCGGCGCCATCCGCCGCTCGCCGCCGGCGCCACACCCGCCCCCGCGCCCTCCCGAGGTTTCCTTGAGCTCTGCCACCCCTGCCTCTTCCTCCTCGAGCGCGTACAGCAGTGGGGATCCCCGGGAGGGCCTTCAATTTCGCGCCGGACTCCCGCCACGGCCGCCGCCGGAATCCCTCGCCGCCGGCGATTGCCGCCCCTCCTCGCCTCCCCGACCTTGCCATCAGTTTCACGGTGAGCAACCGAGCACCCTGGTGCCCTCCACCTCCTCCCTCCCCCTCTGCATCACTCCCGCGCCGCCAACCTCCGTCCGCCGCCGCGCCCACCCCTAGCTTGCCCTCGCTTCCCTCTAACTCGTGGTGGGCTTCAATCATTGAAATCCCGCGCCAATTCTTCAATTGCATAGCATCTGTGAACATTTGGGATGGGATGAGGTCACCACGATGTCATGCTTGCATCACTGCCCTGTTTTTGTTTAATTTCAGTTAAACGAAATTGTTCTGACACGTGGACCCCACCTGTAATTTAAATTTCAGAAAAAGAGCTAATTTTGTAAATGCAATAACTTTTGATTCATAACTCAGAAAAATGTGTTCAATATACTATTTTGTTCAGAAAAATACAATCTACATATTTATGTCATTTGCACACATTTTGACAAAGTTGAATTTTGAGCATTATTTAAATCATTTAAAATAAAGAAAATAAGTTTTTATTCAAGAAAATTAGAAAATTGCAAGTTATATGTCAAAATGCTTAGAATGACAAATGCAACCTAGTTATGGTGTTCTCAACCCTATTTGAGCACTTTAACTTGTCGCACCTCTAGGTTTTGCCCGAATCGGCCTCCGAGGTCCATTTCGGGACTAAATTCACTAAAATTGTTTTCTTAACATATGAACCCTGGCCACCCATGAACCATGTTTAGGGCTTATCTTTAATGCATTCAAATGTTCATGCATACATATTGAGCATTGCATCAATGCCTGTTTTGAGTGTTGTTTCCCCTCTTTCCGGTGTTTGCTCTCATCGGTAGACCTCGAATCCGGAGAGAAGTTCGACACCCCTGTTGCCGAATACTTGGTCTAAACAACCAAGTCAAGCACTTATTCCTGAAGTTTTCTTCTGGTTTTCTTGAAGCAAGGCAAGCATAACCTCTTATCTGTCCATATATGTTTTGAAATGTTTTCCTTCTCGTACGATGCATGCTTTTACAATGTATCTTGAGTCAACAGATAGAGTTATCCTATTTATCTACATAACCCAGATATCATGATTCAATGCTCCGAGCAGACATAGGATTTGTTTGTGTGTATCGCCAGAGCCTCAAATATGCCATGCTTAGTCATACATGTCTGTTTATCTCTGCTCCATCCGGTTGATGAATCAGAGTTAAGAAATGAATCTAGTATAACAGGGTGACGTGGTAAGGTTTGAGATGTGTGGTTAATATGATAAAAGGCTTGGATGAGTTGCCACATGGAATGTGGTGATTTGCCTCGTTCATGCCCCTAGGAGCGAGTTCTCGCCTTTGAAGCCAAGACTGATCGTGCAACCACACGGGGATTGGATTCCCCTCGGTTTCAACTTGTCTAGTTTGTTCCATGAGTTTCCTAGTTCGGGCGTTCCATTTGGATTTGCGGGGATGTTAAAAATGTTCACAAAACTAGGACGTGGCGGTGTAACAGCCTGTGGCGAGACAGTAGTTGAAGCACCGCTCACAACGATAGAGACCCGGCAAGAGATGGCCACTCCCTATTGGAGGTCCATCTCTACTCGGAGCGACTCATGGAATAGGCGAAGCAAGGGAAAGATCGTGGTCAGCCACCCTCTGCCGGCACATCGTCGGAATTGTGCCAATAGCTTGGCATTAAGAGTCGGTTGATACGTGTGGGTAAAGTTGTACACCCCTGCAGGGTTTAATCTTTTCGAAAAGCCGTGTCCGCGGTTAAGGACAACTTGGTGACGGATCCTGAGATCATATATAACTTGAACATGACGTAAAAGATGTTGCCAATGAATGTTTAGTTTTAAGAGGTGGTTCCAGTTATCGGTGCTGAAGATGATGCTTCGAAGGTTCTAAAGGCAATACCCGAGGAAAGGGTATTCTTTTAAAAGATTTGTGAAAAACTTCTCTATCTCCCTCTATTCGAAACAAAGTTGGCTTTACGCAAAACAACCTTCATAAACCCTTTATGAACAAGAAGATATATAATAGGTTAGTTAAGTCTTGTTGAGTACCTCCCGTACTCATGTTTGCTTCAATTTGGTTCAGGTGGAGTTCCATACCTTTCGTGGTGTATCAACGTGGACATCGACGAATAGTTTGGGGTTTCCCAGGTGGCAGCCTGGAATCTATGGGCTGGGACATCGCCTTATGTTGTGGCCTCTTAGGCCTTTTTGGTTCTTGTTGGTTAGCAACATAATTTGCCTTCCGTTGTCTGATGTAATGTTGGGTCGTGTGACCTCTGTTTGTAAGCTACTCTAGTAACACCTTATTAATAAAGCTTCATGTCTAGAGTGCTGCTTTGATCGGTTGTTGGTTTCGAGCTCATTGTTACACAGTTTTGGCTATGCCTTCATAGTTGTCGCAGTCGAGAGGTTGTGGAGCCGATGATCCATGTACGAGCCCGCCTGCCGATGTGATTCGGCCTGGGGTGAGGTAACCCTAGTAACCCTCGATTGTTGTTGCACTTTCTGGACACATAGAAGCTCTGTATAACTTTGGTCCCGTTCCTTCGGTTTTATCCAACTCGTAGACGCTTGGGTATGCATAATTGGTTATGACTAGCATGGATACAAGGAGTAGTAGACCGGGGATCCGGACTACGTGCAGATGAATCCGGTCTGCCTGCCGTTGTTTGTTGCGGCCAGGGCTGGTAACCCTGAAGCCCTTGTGAGTCCATGGCTAGGAGCACATAACAGTATGTATATCTCTGGGTCCGGGGTCTGACAGGTCTTGGTATCAGAGCAGGATTGCCTGTAGGAAAACCCTTGCCATTGGTCGATGTTGAGTCTAGAGTTTGTGAAAACTATTTTCGAACTGACAAATGAGTTGTGAAAACCTTCTCAGGATTCTTTTTACTCCTTACCTGGTATCGCTCTAACTCTGAGTCGCCGTATCTCATTTGATTTCAAATGTTTTACATCTCACCTGTTAACTTCAAAGTTAGGAGCAAAATCGTTGGGTGTTTCTCCTAGTACTCCGTGTCAGGTTGCTAGTGTTCTCAGAATTTCCGAGTTACCTCCATCGGTCTAAATCGTTGTTTCCTTTTGACTTCAATTGATCCATATCAAGTCATGAATCTTTCTATTGCATTCTTTCCATGGGAGTTTTTCTCATGGTTCCGTTTCTTTGTACTCAGGATGTCCGGGAGTATTCAAGATTCCATGGAAAGTGGTCATATCGAGGGAGAGTCGTCATCTTCCTTAATGACGCAAGTTCTTCAGGATATCGAGACCAACCGCCTGAGAAATGAACATCTCCTTGAGCGTGTGGCGCAAAACACTGAACATCGTCATGACGAATGTGTCACATTCGGGGATTTAGTTCATGCTAAGTTTCCATCTTTCAGCAATCTCAACGAACCCATCGATGCTGATGATTGGCTTCGTACCATCGAGCGCAAATTTAACGCTCTCCATGTTCCAAAAAGTGACCGTGTGAACTTCGCCGCCTATCAGCTGGAGGGTGAAGCTGGTTCATGGTGGGAAGGTTTCTTGGCGTTGCAATCGCCGGGACATAAGGTTACTTGGGAGGAGTTCCGTAAAGAGTTCCGTGCTGCCCATGTTCCTGAGGCAGTTATGGACTCCAAAAGAAAAGAGTTCCTGGATTTGACCCAGGGACAAATGGATGTTGAAACTTACAGGCGTGAATTCACCCGTTTGGCTCGTTATGCACCCCGAGATGTTGCAGATGATGCGGATAAGCAAGAGTTGTTCCGCAAGGGTCTGAATTCCGGAGTTCGCTATGAGCTACTGTCTTTCCAGTTTCCAACCTTCCAGGACCTTTATAATCATGCTCTTATCCTGGAGCATGGCAAAAAGAAAATGGAAATTTCTTTGAAGCAGATTTCTGGAGAGTCACGTGCGTCTTCTTCTGGTTCCAAGAAGTGTCGTGTGTTTGTTCCATACAGTGCTATTCCGTATCCACCAGCTTTTCAACAAGGCCACCTCGGTGGGCGTTCTGGTGTTGTTGGTAATAAGAAACGACTGGTGACATGTGACGTGTGTGGTGAACTTGGACACTACTCCAACAAATGTCCTCAGAGGAGACTTCCTCCACTTCAGCATGTTCTTACACGTGTTGTTAACCGTGGTCGTTTGAACCATGTTCTTATTGAAGAAGCTCACAAAGCACCTGATGTCGTGTTGGGAATGCTTCGTGTCAATTTAGCTCCAGCATCAGTTCTGTTTGATTCCGGAGCATCACATTCATGTGTATCAAGAGTTTTTGCAGGGTTGTTGGACATACTGATGGGGGGATGATAACCCGGTAGGCCAAACTCCAAGGAGTAACCCGGCCCAAAGGACGGTGCGCAGGATCCGGCTAAGGATAAGGAAACTTGTGGAAGGCCCAAGCTTGTAGGCCCAGTAACCCGGATTGTGGGTTACTGTAAAGGAAAGTTAGGGTTTGTGCGCCGTGTCCGGGTAGGATCCAGGATGCGCCTTGGAGGATAAGCCAGGGGGTACGGGTGCTTTATAAACCGACCCCCAGGTCTAGTTTAGACAGAGATCTAAGAACCCTAGAAATATCGCTTGATATCGAGCATCTAGTGTAATCCCAGAGTTGAGTTGTTATATCAAGATCGGAGACTCGGCGACTTTGATTGCCGGCTACCAGATCGAATTGCACCATGTTTTCCTCTGAGCTAAACCCTCTCCCAAACGCCTGTGTCGTCTTGCCCCAAGATCAGTTACCCCCGGTAACGTCTGCCGTGATTATCCCACGACAGTTGGCGCCCACCGTGGGGCCTGCGTCCAAAGGTGTTTACATCACGGGAGAAGCTCGGAAGAACATGGAGAATCTTGTCGTCGGTGAAATCTACATCGACCGCAAAGGAGAAAAGATGGTGGACGATTCCGGCTGGGGGCCAGAGTCGGATCACCTCGAATCCGGATCCGTCGTGACGATCGGCCGGATCAACATCTTCGTCGGTATGGTACGAACGCCTAATTTAAAAGGACAATATCATGTGCATACTACAGGAACTTCTAGCAGGAACAAAGAGACATTAAAGCAAGCGGCAAACTCGGTTTCGTCGGCCGCGCCGGGATACCTTAGATGGGCGGAACAAGAGGTAACATGGAGTAGAAGAGATCATCCGGAAAAAGTAGAGCGTCCAGGAGTCTTGGCATTGGTGGTTGCTCCACAGGTTAATGGTTACGAACTGAAGAGGGTCCTGATGGACGGTGGAAGCAGCATCAACATCCTTTATTGGGAAACCTTCTTACGGATGAGTCTCAAAGAGTCCCAGTTACAGAAAAGTTCGACAATCTTTCATGGGATCGTGCCAGGTCACTCGGCGAGTCCCGAGGGAAAGATCACCTTGGAGGTTGCTTTTGGAGAATCGACGGATAATTATCGAGTTGAGTGGCTCACGTTCGAGGTGGTCAAATTGCGCAGTCCTTATCACGCGCTGTTTGGAAGACCGGCTTATGCCAAATTCATGGCTAGGCCGTGCTACGTGTATTTGCAGCTAAAGATCCCGGGTCCTGAACGGACCATCACCATACATGGGAACCGGGATATAGCGGCCGAGTGTGACGAAGGAGATTCGGTTATGGCTGAGCAAGCATGCAGAAAGGAAGAACTCGAATATTACCGGTCTCAAGTAAATCCGGATGATAGAACAGCCTTGAAAAAGCCGAATACCGAGGATGAGAGAGCAAAATTCAAGGCAGCACAAGACACCAAGAAGATAGATTTTGTCGAAGGCGATTCCACTAAGCAGTTTACCATAGGGTCTAACTTGGGAAAAGAGCAGGAGAAAGCGCTTGTGGAGTTCATTCGTTCAAATGCAGATGTGTTCGCCTGGACACCTAGCGACATGCCGGGTATCCCTACAGAGCTGGCCGAGCACAGTTTGCATGTGGATCCCAAGTCCAGGCCCGTGAAGCAGGGTTTGAGGAAAATGAATGAGGAAAGAAGGAAGGCTATAGGCGAAGAGATCGCTCGGCTATTGGCAGCCGACTTTATCATGGAAGTATTTCACCCGGATTGGTTGGCAAACCCGGTTCTAGTGATGAAAAAGACCAATGAGTGGAGGATGTGCATCGATTTTACGAGTCTCAACAAACATTGCCCAAAGGATCCGTTCGCGCTACCAAGGATAGATCAGATTATAGATGCGGTAGCTGGAAGCGATCTGTTATGCTTCCTGGACGCATATTCCGGGTATCATCAGATTAAGCTCAAGAGGGAGGATTGGGAGAAAACATCGTTCATAACCCCTTTTGGGGCCTTCTGTTATAAAACTATGACGTTTGGATTGAAGAACGCCGGTGCAACTTACCAACGGTGTATTCAAAAGTGCTTCGAGGACCAAATCGGACGCAACGTCCATGCCTATGTGGATGATGTGGTCATCAAGACCAGGAAGGCGGAGACGTTTATCGATGATCTAAAGGAGACGTTCAAAAACTTGAGGAGGTACCAGATGAAGCTTAACCCGACAAAGTGTGTGTTCGGAGTTCCAGCCGGGAAATTACTCGGCTTTATAGTTTCCGAGAGAGGAATCGAGGCAAACCCGGATAAAATCAAGGCCATCCAGAGTCTGAAAAAACCGGAAAATTTGAAGCATGTTCAAAAGCTCACGGGCTGCGTAGCAGCCTTGAGCCGATTCATATCCAGACTCGGAGAAAAGGCAATACCCTTGTACCGGCTCTTGAGGAAATCAGATAAATTCGTGGGGATCAAGAGGCGGATGAGGCGTTTGAGGCGCTAAAGAAGCAGTTATCTGAAGCACCAGTACTAGCGGCTCCGAGTCCTAAAGAGCCTATGTTGCTATACGTGGCAGCTGGCCCCCGAGCCATCAGCGCAGTAGTTGTTGTGGAGCGCAAAGAGGATGGGAAGGGTTACCCGGTTCAGAGACCGGTTTATTACGTCAGCGAGGTATTATCAGAAGCAAAGCAGCGCTATCCACATTGGCAAAAGTTGGTGTTCGGGGTCTTTATGGCTAGCCGGAAATTGAAGCCGTACTTCCAAGAACACCCCATAACAGTGGTTAGTTCAATACCAATGTCGGATATCATCAGAAACTCGGACGCGACGGGAAGAATAGCCAAATGGGCGATAGAGATGGGGGATTATCACATCAACTACGAACCCAGGTCAGCAATCAAATCTCAAGCTTTAATTGATTTCGTTAACGACTGGACACATACAGGCATGACTACAACGGTTCCAAATTCCGAATCATGGATCATGCACTTCGATGGATCTAAGCAATACGAGGGATCAGGAGCTGGGGTGGTGCTAACGTCACCCAAAGGAGATAAATTAAGTTACGTACTACAAATTCACTTCGACTGTTCCAACAACGTGGCCGAGTATGAGGCCCTATTGCACGGCCTAAGGGCAGCTAAAGAGATGAACGTCAAGAGGATACGGTGTTTCGGAGATTCGGACCTTGTGGTACAGCAGGTGTCAGGAACTTGGGATAGAAAGGACGCAACTATGGCAGCATACCGCAGGGAAGTTGATAGGGTTGCAGGATGTTTTTCCGGGTATGAGGTGGAACATATAGACAGAAGAAAGAATGAGGCAGCCGACGCGCTCGCTAGACTCGGCTCGCGCAGAGAGCCGGTTCCACCTAACGTTTTCCTGGATGAATTATGGCGACCATCAGTTAAAACCGAGTCAGAGGAGGAATTGGCAAATCAAGACCCGGATTCAGGACTTGTGGCTACTGTACGCACTGTTCCCGAATGGACAGAACCGTTTTTGGCCTACCTGTCGCGAGGCGAGTTACCACAGCAGGAGGTATTAGCAAGGCAAATTTTGAGGCGAGCAAAGGGATATTCTATCATCAACGGGGAACTATATAAGAGAAGCGCAGCGGGGGTCTTTTTGCGCTGCGTAGCGCCAGAAGAAGGCCGACAGATTCTCAAGGAAATACATGAAGGCGACTGTGGACATCACGCATCCACAAGATCTCTCGTGGCTAAAGCTTATCGACACGGATTTTTCTGGCTCACGGCTCTAGCAGATGCAGAGCGATTGGTAGCAAGGTGTGACGGATGTCAAAGGTACGCTCGCCAAACCCATGTGCCGGCTATGGAGTTACGGACCATCCCGTTAACTTGGCCGTTCGCTGTATGGGGTATGGACATGGTTGGCCCCTTTCATATGTCACCATGCAAGAAGACACATCTTTTGGTGGCTATTGATAAGTTTACCAAGTGGGTTGAGGTTATGCCAGTTACTAATTGCGAATCAGCCACATCAGTCAAGTTCCTGAAGAGGATTATCTACCGGTTCGGGTATCCCCACAGCATAATTACCGACAATGGAACCAACATGTCTTTTGGTGAGATGGAGAAGTTCTGTGGCAACAATGGAATCCGACTTGACGTCGCGTCAGTGGCTCATCCGCAGGCCAACGGACAAGTGGAGAGGGCAAATCAAGAATTGCTTCGCGGGTTAAAACCACGATTACGAGTCCCCTGTATCAGGGCAGCTGGCGCATGGGTCGAAGAACTCCCTTCTGTGGTTTGGGGCATCAATACTACGCCTAATAGATCTACTCAGATGACACCCTTCTTCATGGTCTATGGCGCGGAGGCAGTACTACCGAGTGATATTATTCATGATTCACCACGAGTATCAGCATACGTCGAAGTGGAGAATGAAAAGACCCGGCAAGACGCCGTGGATATGTTAGAAGAGCAAAGGGAACAAGCCCTGGAAAGATCAGCCATATATCAGCAGGATTTACGAAGGTATCATAGCCGGCACGTGAAAACCCGGGTCTTCCAGGAAGGAGACCTGGTTCTGCGCCTGGTACAGTCGAACGAAGGAAAGCACAAGTTATCACCACCCTGGGAAGGACCGTTTATCATAAGCCGGAATTTGCATAATGGGTCATATTACTTGATAGATGCAAGGGAAGAGTCGACCACAGTTAATGACACTACTCACACCACTTCATCTATGCAAGAAAGAGACAGACCGTGGAACGTGGCTCAGCTACGTCCATATTATACTTAGCAAAAATTGTATTGGCATATGGAATTGAACGATGTAATAGGCAGCAGGTTTTCAGACGTACTCTTTTCCTATCCAGGGTACCCTTGGGGACTGGACGGGTTTTTAATGAGGCGGCTTGCTGACCTAGATTTTTCATATCAAGTAAAGAGGTGATTATCAAGAAAAGAGATGGTTATTATCAGGTTATGTACTCTCAGTATGATGCGTATATCTAGGTCTTGGGGGCTGGTCGCTTGAATAGCACAGTTACAAACTCAAAGACCCGGCCATGATGCCTATGAGTTATAAGGGCCGATTACTTGCAAACGAGTACGGCTACAATCTTATAACCGGACAAAGAAGTCCAAATTTCTTGGCTATTCTTACTTAAGCTCGATGTGACTCGCATTAAAGTGGCATGATTTGTTCGCTTACGATTACAGTCAGTCATGAACCCGACGGGGCTTGACTGGCTACGTTTTCGTATAGATGTAACAACATGGTATCCACGCGAAAGCCGGCTTATAGTACAAGATAGTCAAAAGGGTCATCTAAACCACAAGTTATGCAGAGTACAAGGCTAAACAGCTGGAAGCTCAACGATTATTAAGCATAACTTCAAATCCTATGTGAAACAACTCAGGGATCTTTGCGAATTTAGCAGTAGGCAGTTCGTTCCCCTTTCAAGATCAAGTGTCCTAGACTTGGAGATCCGGGTCCGGGTGACTTGAAATCTTGAAAAGAGAAAAAATTGCTTACTTGTAGAATTCCAAAAACCCAAATATCCGAGTCTTGGGGACTTGGGGACTTAGAAGAAAATCCGCTTGTCAATACCCATGAGACCCGGAAATCGAGTTTTCACAAAAGGAACAATAAAGAAAGCCGGGTATCGAGAACAGATGAGCTCAAATAATGGATAAATTTAAAAAGGCCGGCAGAGGCATAGAGTACATCAAGACCTTAGCGTGCATTACAAAATCCCGGTGAAAAGATATCAAAGGTGCACAGGCGCACCACCCAAAATATAACTGTTTAAGCAGCATGTTGGCCAACCAGTGCATAAGAAGAGGCATTAGAGATCAGATGTCACTCGGCGTTCATCTTGGCCTTGCCCTTGCCATCATTGGTGGTAGCAGCAGCACCCGGATCAGCGGTACCAGCCCGTGCAGGAGGGGGAACGACTGGTGTTGAGGTAGCGGGGGCAGAGCCGGCTTCAGCTTGCTTCTTGGCAGCCTCCGCCCTCAACGCAGCAGCTTCCTCCTTCCACCGAGCCAGCATATCATACGGCTCGGGAAGATCCGACTTAATTGCTTCACCAGCAGCATCATATGCTGGAACAAGGATATTAACATCTAGTTCGTCAGCGATCACGCTGGCCGGGTAACGGACCTCCTTCTGGACGGCCTGAAAATCCTTCACCGAGAACTTGGACCCATCAAGCTTGAACTCTGGGAAGCCGCCCATAAGCTTCGCTAGCTCGAGCTTGGGGAAATAAGGCTTGGCGAGTGCAAGCCCCCGGGTCACTCCAACCCGGCAAGACGAGCGTTTCCAGTGCCAAATCCACTCAGGAATAGTGGAGAAGGCATCCAGCATCCTCTTCAGATCAACATGTCCTTTACCCGGCCACCGTAATTCCTGCAGGATCCATTTGGTTCCGGCACATAGCTGCCGGATAACGCTCTTCATGGTTTTCAGCCTGGCAATGTCATCCTCTTCCGGCATGGTTTCGTCCGGGCCTGAAAAAATGGAAACGTAAGTCGGGAAAACTCTTGCTATCTATCAAAAGGATAAACCCGGAGGAGGAAACGTACCAAGTAAAGCGCGATATGTGTCTGATATTTGGACAGAAAGGCTTGTTAGATCATCTTCTGCTTTGTGAGCCCTTTTCCTATATTTCCTCATTATCAGCCTATTCCTCCTGGCCTCAGCTTCGGCTGCTTCACGCAAAGCTACCTCCTTTTCGATGAGCTTGGTGGCGTCTGCCAGTTTCTCCTCAGATTGAGTCACGAAAGACTGCATGCATGCAAACAAGGATCAGTCGGGTAGAGGAGCAAGTTATCAGTCGCTTGTATAATAAAGTCCCAAGCAAATTATGAACCAATTCACTCGGAACTTGGGGACTGGACAAGGGCACAAGCAACATTAATCGGATTTACCTCATGTTTGGCTATTAAAGCCCCCAAGATGTTTTCTTCATTAGCCCTTAAAGTGCGCAGGGTTTCCAGCATCTGGGCAAACGTCAGTTCCTCGGATCGAGTACCGGAAGAGCCGGCAGCTTGGTCGCCTGGTGGGGGGGTCTCCCCGCCCTTGGAGTCGAGACCCGGATAGTTTGAGTACCCGGGTTGGGAGAACCCATCCTTGTATCTAGAACCTCGATCTCCTCGTCTACTGGTTCCGATGAGGAAGGAGATCCGGCGGCTCGGGGAAGCGGATTGTTCGAAGGGCCTTGTTCCTGGTTATTCGCCGTATCACCGCCAGTCGCGGCGTCTGCGTTATCAGTCGGCTTCTCCGCCCGATGGTTATCTGTTTCTACGTTTTCCGGGTCACTGACGGTGACTTGAGTGCTGAAAGAAAGATGAGAAAAGGCAGTTATTAGTGATGACGGTGGCTTGAGTGGAAATTTGTCAGACGTAAAAGGAAATCATGTAGCAAAAACTTACCCAGCATTCACGGTGTAGTCCGGCGGGAGCTCGCCGCTGGAAGCAGATGAGGTCGTCACAGGGACCACTAACGGAACCCGGAATTGCCCGGCACGTGGATGGTTAGGAGAAGGGTGGCGTTGAGGAGAGTCGGAAGGACGAGACGGAGGAGCGCTGGCACGAGGGACCGAGGGGGTAGAGATGCCCGGGTTAAGGGGATCTTCACCCGGGGAGCTCCGAGTTACTCTGCGTTTGGCTGGGAAAGAATCCTTCAAGCACGACGAATTTGATAATTGATGGTTAAGTCGTCGCATGGCGTCAAAGGAGTAAGGTTCAGAGGATAATGAGGAAAAAGGAACCTTGGACACTGCCCCCTGGCCTTCCTCTTGGCTCCAACTGTTGCCTCTTGGTCAGACTCGGTTGCCTCCGGGTCATCCTCGTTGGTCTCACCTTCGTCCTCCAGCCCTGCGAACCGGGTGTGTGTTCGTTGGAAAAAAGGTAAACGGGAGGAAAATAATACAAGTAAAGATATACAAATTCTGTGCAAATACCTTCACTGTCATCATCCGGCTCGTCCTCTTCTTCCGGGTCTCTGGAAGGGGGGAAGGGTTCAACTCTCCAGAAAGGGTCATCAGCCTAAGACAAAAGAATGAGACTAAGGGTTAGAAGTTGTATCAAGTCAAAATGTGGAAATAAGTTATGAATATCGGGTATTACCGCTGGAGCCGGGTTTTCCCGAGTAAACGGGGGTAACCCGGTGATGCCCTTTATCACCTCCAGCTTCTCTGTTAAGAAGCCCTTGATGGTCTTGTTGGTATCGCCGGTCGCAAAGCTCTTGGTGGAGTATCGGAGTGCATCTGTGGTGTGCCCCGAATACCCGCACATCAATTTGGTGCGGATGGAGTTGGGTTGGATCCGAAAATTAACCCATGTTTTTACTAAATTTAGCCCGAGGAGGCCTTGGGATGAGAGGATGGCTATCTTGGCTAATGAGGGAAGGATCGCCTCCCTGTCTGAGTCTGGCGCAAAGGCATTGAAAGATTCGGAAGGTTCGAGGAGGTTTTCCGAGTAACCCGGCAGTTTCTTTTCGCCGTCTGGGGAGGTATCGTGGCAGTAAAAGAAAGACAGCTGCCAATGTTTGACGTGGGAGTTTAAATTGAGAGTTGGCATCGGTGAATTCTTGCGGCGTTGGATGGATACCCCGCCGCAAGTAAGAAGTGCTCCGTCACCACATTCGCGGCACGGCTTACACTGGAATAGTTCGATGAAGAGAGTCAGACTTGGCGGTGTGCACAAGTACGACTCGGATAGAACGATGAAGTGGGTAATATTAAACATAGAGTTAGGCCCTATGTCGAATACCCGGAGGCCATAATGGCTTAAGACCTCCCTGAAGAAAGGGTGACCCGGAGGACGGAATCCCCGGGTCACGTGTTCTACGAAACAGATTACCTCGTTATTAGCGGGTGTGGGCCGGGTCTCGTTGCCCGGCGCCCTCCAGTGAATGTCCTTCTGAGAAGGGAGAATTCCTAATTCGGCTAGCTCGTCCAACTTGGCCTTCGTAGCTGTGGAACGCCCCCAGTTGGCAGATATGGTTTGGGTAGTCCTCGCCTGAGTCAGCTGTTTTCCTTGTCGTTTGGGAGCCATGGGATCAACCTGCAAAACACAAGAAAAAGAGGCATAGGAAATAAGACCCGGGAGTGTTGGATTATCCGAGTATAAGGTATCAAGAAAGTATGAAGCTAAAAATTATCCGGGTATCATGCTATGAGGTGGAGATTACAAGGTATCCGGGTGTTAAGTACAATTGTGGAAATTATTGGTCACTTACGTATGGAAAAGCATTTGGGGAAGATGGATGATTGCCCATGTGTCTACTGCAAGCAAAATAGCTGGAAAAAGAGGGTTTTCCGGGTGTTAACGCAATGAGCGGAAAATCAAGGAGGAATGGATCTAGATGGGAAAGTTTGCGAGCGATTTTACAGGAGATTTGGTGATTATTAATGGTAGGAGGATGAGTTGTAACTATCAAGCAGGTGGTTAAAGGAGTTGGCGAGCATCGAGTCGATCTAATTTGATGCAATCGGAAAAATGATTCACGGGTTGACCTAGATCCGATCTTGGATGAATTGAAAAATTGCGGGGCTAAATTAAACGGCTGCGAGAGGCTTACTGGAGAGATTGGAGTCTGGCGCGACGGCGGCGAGCGGCGTGGCTCGAATGCCCCTTCGTAATTCTTGGCGAGAGGAATAAAGGCGCGACGGTGACACTTGACGGCGGCGCGAGATGGCTCGAGGGCCGGCGGCGATCTTGCTTCGATGACAAGCACGAGCTTCTTGCGGTGGTGCTGCGAGGGTGTAAGGAGCAAGGAAGGAAAGGGGAAGCTGAGGCGTAGTGATGGGTTTAGGGTTACCCTCTAAGTGCTATTTATAAGGTAAGGGTGAGTCTATCTCAACGGCCAGAAGCCGGAAATCGTGGGGTGATGGTTATCCACGTGGATTCTGCGAGATATGCGCCAAATATTGAGCAAGGCATTTGGATAAAAGAAAGAAGGAGATCTACCCCGTGATGTCAGGATCGATTATCGAGTATGGGACCTTGGCATTTTTATTAGGGTTTGGACCTGGAAAATTAGACCAAAGTGTTTGGAGGAAAAACCCGGGTTACTACATGGCCACCATGGAGTAAGGCCTAGCTGAATATCAAAGCATCTTAACCCGGCCTCCATATGCATGTGTGTCTGATGTCTTTGCAGGGAATAGCGAGCGCTTCAAGGAGGATCCAGGAAGCCCAGGCTATTCTGGGGACTACTGATGGGGGGATGATAACCCGGTAGGCCAAACTCCAAGGAGTAACCCGGCCCAAAGGACGGTGCGCAGGATCCGGCTAAGGATAAGGAAACTTGTGGAAGGCCCAAGCTTGTAGGCCCAGTAACCCGGATTGTGGGTTACTGTAAAGGAAAGTTAGGGTTTGTGCGCCGTGTCCGGGTAGGATCCAGGATGTGCCTTGGAGGATAAGCCAGGGGGTACGGGTGCTTTATAAACCGACCCCCAGGTCTAGTTTAGACAGAGATCTAAGAACCCTAGCAATATCGCTTGATATCGAGCATCTAGTGTAATCCCAGAGTTGAGTTGTTATATCAAGATCGGAGACTCAGCGACTTTGATTGCCGGCTACCAGATCGAATTGCACCATGTTTTCCTCTGAGCTAAACCCTCTCCCAAACGCCTGTGTCGTCTTGCCCCAAGATCAGTTACCCCCGGTAACGTCTGCCGTGATTATCCCACGACACATACCCTTTGTGAAAGTGGTCCCTCCGTTAGTAATCTCCACTCCAAGGTCTATCCGTCAGATCAATCATTGTTGCCCTGGTGTGCCAATTGAAATTGGAGGTTTGGTGTTTCTCAGTACACTTGCCATCATGGACCAAACTAGTATCAATATCATACTGGGCATGGACTGGTTGTCAACACATCATGCCATGATTGACTGTGCAGCTAAGTCTGTTACCCTGATTCATCCATATGGTCAGACAACTCGGTTGTTGTTTCCTTGTGGGACAGTTCAACCACAGCCACGTCCTCAGCTCAATGCAATCGAAGTTCGACCATCTCCCGAGGTTCATGAGGTACCAGTGGTGTGTAAGTTTCCGGATGTCTTCCCGGAAGAGCTTCCTGGTATGCGTCATGATTATTCAGTGGAGTTTGTTGTTGAACTAATTCCTGGAGTGGCTCCTACTTCTGAAAGACCATACCGTATGTCTCTAGAAGAGTTGGTTGAGTTGAAGAAGCAAATAGAGGAGTCTGAAGGAAAAGGCTTCCCTCATGCCAACACATCTTCTTGTGGATGTCCTACACTCTTCGTCATGAAGAAGGATACCACAGTTCCCCAGCTGGTCAATGAATATTGTCCGTTCAATGATGTGGCAATAAAGCACAAGTGTTCTCTTCCTCGGACAAATGATTTGTTTGATCGTCTGATTGGTGCTGTTGTTTTCTCCAAGATACACTTAAGTCTGGGTTATCATCAACTTCAGACCAGGTCCGGGAATGTTTCTAAAACGGTTGTCAAAACTTGTTATGGTCTTTACGAGTACACTGTTCTGTTTCCCGAACTCTCCAATGCTCCCACCATGTTGATGGTGTAACACCTGGGGTGTTACCCTAAATAGGAAGTTGCTTGTTTTCTTTTGCTTGCATCACATGCATCACATGAGCATTGCATTCTGTTTTCAAAACAACTCAAAATTCAAAACCACTTTAAACTTTCACACATGTCCAAATTTTCCAATTCAAAAATTGCCAACTAAGCATCTCAAATTGTTTTCAATAGTTTGAAGTTATTTAAATTTCTTACTCACTAAAAAAATCTTTTTTATCAAACACCCTAATGGCAAATTAAATTTCAAATCATTTCCTTCTTAATGGGCATGATCCAATTGTGGTTTGGCCATTAAAAATCTTGCAAACCAATTAAGTCAATAAGCTTTCATCATTGTTTGAGTTAGTGGAATAAAATTGTTTAAAATTCAACTCCTTATGAAAGACTATGGAAATTCAAATAACCACTTAACAACTCAACTGAATCTTTCAAACTTTTGGACCTAATATTCACAATTACTTTAATTATTGTTTTGCAAATTAATAAAATTTAATTATCAAATAAACACCCTCAAACCCTATTTGAAAAATTCAACTAACAACTTTAAATAAATTAGAATTTCAATCTTGTGAAAAATAATGCTAACATTTGCTTTTTCTGTTTTGAAAAGGTAATAAAAATATTTCATAAAATAAACCCCCCCCAAATTCTATTCCTATTCCTCTTTCATCCCTTACAAAAAAAATTTTCATAAGGACAAAAAAAATAGAAAAGAGAGGGGTGAGCTTAGAGAACAGGGCAGCCCACACCCCACAGCCCACCCCCAGCCTGCCTCCTTTTGGCCCATACCCCTTTCAGGTTGTCGTCTTCCTCCCCCCCGACGTCACCCTCTGTACGACAGCAGCAGCACCGTTGATCATCTCCCTCCCCTCCTCGATTGCTGCCGTACGAGCTCAATCTCTCCTTAAAACCGAGCCCTCCCCCTCTGCCTAGCCCTAGACCCCCTCTCCTCTCCAGCTAGCGCCGCCATCCCTCCTTCCTTTTCCCCCTGAGCTCCTTCTGTTTCTGAAAACCCTGCACCGCACCACCCAACCGCCGTCAGAGGCTCGCCGATCACCGCCACCACGGCCATCCTAGGGCTAAACCCACCACGGGAATGGAACCGTGGTGGTTCACCCTCGCCACTCGCCCCCTCACCGCATGCCGGGAGCCCATAGGGAGGCCGCGGCGTCGACCTCCCTCTCCTCCACCGTCTGCTGCTTCGACAGCGTCATCGACGTCTGCAACCACCCCTCGTTTCTGCTTCAGTTGCTGAACGACGACGAGCACTGTCGTGGGATAATCACGGCAGATGTTACCGGGGGTAACTGATCTTGGGGCAAGTCGACACAGGTATTCGGGAGAGGGTTTAGCTCGAAGGAAGACATGGCGGAAAGCAATCTAAGAACCGGAAAATAACTCGCCGGATCTCAATATGAATTATGCTGGATACTCGATAACAGGTGTTACAACTATGACTTGAGTCTCTGGCAAACCAAACCTAGGGGCCGGTTTATAAAGCACCCGTACACCCCTAACTTGCCCTTCAAGGCACATCTTGAGTCCTATTCGAACTTTACTTACAAACCCTAGCTTTCCTTACCGCAACCCACAATCCGGGTTACGAGGCCTACAAACTTTGGGCCTTCCAGAAGTCTCTTTATTCTTAGCCGGATCCTGTGCAGCATCCTTTGGGCCGGATCACACCTTGGAGTTGGCCTACCGGGTTACTATCCCCCCCATCAGTAGTCCCCAGAATAGCCTGGGCTTCCAAGATTTACTCTTCGAAGTGCTGGCTATTCCCTGCAGAAATATTGGATACAAAAACACATGAAGATCAAGATACAATATGTTGACGAATGGCTGGGATTAGCACCAAGGGGATTAGGTAGCAACCCGGCTCTCCCCCAAAGGCTCTCCCTCAATCTTCCAGACTTGAGTCTTAATAGGAAACTCGATGATTTCACATCTTCCTCGATAACTGTCGCTAATACCAGGAAAGAGATTCCCCTTCCTTTTTCTCTGGATTATATCGATCTATGCATAAGGCGTGTCTTTCAAATTTCAAAATAGCCAACTATTACTCCGCACCTCCCGGGTTTCGCCCGTTAGGTTAGGCTTTTCCACCCGGGCTATTATAAATAGACCCCAAGGAGCAAACTCAACTCTAACGGCTCATTTCCCCCACTCCTCTTCTCCTCAAGCTCGAGTTCGCGGAGTGCCACCACGGAAGCCCTACGCACATCGCCGAAGCCCATCCGCCGTCGCTTGCGCTCCGCCACCGTGCAACCCACTCCAGCTCCCAAATCCACCACTAAGCCCCCGATTCGCCGGCCAGAAATCGCGAAAGGGCATCAATCTTGCGCCATCTGTCTCCGCAAATCCCTACTTCAACCTCCTCCGGTAAGTTCTTGATATCCTCCAACCTAACCTTGCAATCTCTTAGCTTTTCCTTAGATCAGATCTGAATCGAGTCACCTGCAATTTCTCGGGCCCTGCCGAATTGACTCACTAGTGTTTACCATAACCACTCCCATAGATAGGATGCGCAGCTTATCTTACTCCCCTACCACTAAGTATCATTAGTTTGGCCTTAAATACAGAAATTGGATTTCCCATCTGGGCTCGGACCACCAAAAATTTCCGCCCTTGTTCTTATCATCCGGAAAATCTCACTTCTCCGGCTCACTTGCTGATAATAGACATAAGGGTATCCCTCTACCTTCCCCAGACACTTGCTTTACGGAAAAACTTCACAGCTTCCGTAACGACATGCGATACCCGGACAGATCGTACTTGATCCAGCAAGGCAATACCCGGATCATGTTTAAATTACCGGTAACTGATTATTCATTAATTTCCGAGTTTTCGCTTCTCACCTCCTTTCCTTTGATGTTTTACCAGGTCAACCCCATGGCACCCAAGAGGCAGGGGAAACAGTCGGCTAAAGCTAAATCCACTAACTCCATTTCAGCCAATTGGGGGAGATCCTCCGTTACCAAGGCCAAACTGGAGGAGTTGGTCGAGCTGGGAATCCTTCCTCCCCAGGAATCTATCCGCTGGAGAGTACCAAGCAACGAAACCCGGCCTTCTCCAGCAACGGATGAGGTAATATGTTTCGTCGAACACGTGACCCGGGGCTTCAGGCCTCCGGGTCACCCTTTCTTTCGTGACGTCCTAGATCACTACAACCTCCGTATTTTCGATATAGGCCCAAACTCCGTTCTGAACATCACCCATTTTATCGTTCTTTCCGAGTCTTACTTGTGCACTCCGCCAAGTCTGGCTCTCTTTGTTGAACTCTTTCAGTGCAAGCCGTGCCGCGAAAGCGGTGACGGCGCACTTCTTACTTGCGGCGGGGTTTCTATCCAGCGCCGCAAGAATTCCTTGATGCCTCCCCTCACTCTCAACTCTCATGTAAAGCACTGGCAGCTCTCATACTTCTACTGCCAGGATACCTCCCCACCCGGCGAGAAGAAGTTGCCGGGTTACTCGGAGGGTCAGCTTGACATTTCCGAGACTTTCAATGCCTTCGCCCCTGACTCGGACAGGGAGGCGATCTTGCCTTCGTTGGCTAAAATCTCCATCTTATCAGCCCGAGGCCTCATCGGGCTAAACTTGGTGAAGACCTGGGTTAGCTTCCGCATCCAGCCCAACTCTATTCGTGAAAAACTGATGTGTGAATATTCGGGTCAAACCACGGACCCGATCCGATACTCCACCAGCACCTTCGCTCCTAACGATACAAACAAGACGATTAAAGGTTTCTTAACAGAGAAGCTCGAGGTAATCCGGAACATAGCCGGATTAGAGCCTTTTACCCTCGAGAACCCGGCCCCCGCAGTAAGTTTTCTACCCTGTGATTTTGGATTCTAACAAGCCATCTTTTATCCGCTTCTCTTGACTCAATATTGGCCCTTACCCTGGCATTTTCACCTCAGGCCGATAATGACTTTTGAACAATCGACACTCCTCCCAATTCTGGAGACGCGGAGGAGGAAGATGACGCCGTTAATTCGGACGAAGGTGCATACTTAACCCCCTTGCACACATTATATCCTGTCTCCTCTTTTTCCTTATGCTATAACTTCAATACCTTTCAGAACGAGAGGACCAAGACGAGGAAGAAGAGACAGATGGCTGGGAAGAGTCCGCCAGCGAGGAGGACGAGCCGGAGCCGGCCACCAAAGCTGGATCCAAAAGGAAATCCCAGAGGATCGCCCTCCAGGTTTTTATTTCGTTCCCTTGCACTTTAATTTTTGTTCCCATAACGTCATTTCGGGGCTAACCCCACCTTCACCCCTTTTGATCATAAATGAAGGAGCCACCCGCGACTAGGCGCCGAGTAACCCGGAACCATCCGGGCAACGAGGCCCTTAACCCGGGCACTTCATCGCCCCCGGCTCGACACTCTGGTATTTATATCGTAAATAAAAACTCTTTCCGGACATTCCTTTGCAACATAATCTCAAACCTTGCTTGGCATTCTTCAGTATCTTCCGGATCTAGCAGCGGCTTTCCTTCGGACTTCCCGGTGAACACCGGGTAAACGCCTTTTCCTGACAATATACCGAGCTTTTATCGCCTTTTTCATAACCAAAGATTAATTGTGCCTTCGCACCTTCTTCAGAGCCACGGTTGTTATTAGCGACCAGGAGGACACTGAGGCTAAGGTCCGGGTCGAGAACGAGCCGGCTGATGATGCCTTCACCACAACTGGCGACGAGCAAGCGTCGCCACCGGAGCTAGCTAGGCATGACACCGGGTATCCAATCGCTTCGCACGCAGGCGAGAAGGAGAAGGGAGCAGCTTCGAGCGCGGGAGGGGGACCAGACTCCGACATTCGGATGACCCGGGTGCCACCTCCTGTTACAAGAAAAGCTCCTTTTCCCACTTTCCAGGTACCCGAGTCATCTAACTCGGATAACGCTGATTTTAACCAGCTGATGAGCGCTCTTCTCGCCATGAAAGCTTCAGAAGGAAATATCCTAGAGCGTATGGCTGCAGCACATCAGGTAATCTTACTTGATACTTCTTACTATACATCCAGTCCCCAAGTTCCGAGCATAATTTTCTGTAATTTGTCTCGGTACTTCGCATAATAATTTTCTGTAATTATTTTCTCAGAAGGAAATATTCTCGTGATATCCGGCTTACAGTTGCACTCATTCTTTGCAGGCGGAGATAACTCAGTCGGATGAAACATTACTTAAAACTGAGCAGCTCTTGCTTGCGGAAACAAAACGTAGGGAAACCCTGGAAGCGGAGATAAAGATTTTGAAAAAAGATGTCTCCAAATACAAGAACAAATACAATGCTGCCCAATCATCGCTGAAGAACCTGTCGACTCAAATTACGGACACTTACCGTATCTTACTAAGTAAGTTTGTTATTTGCAATTAACTTGCGTATCTCTATCCTGCCGTTGTAATAATCAAGATTACTGATATGCTTCCGTGTGTTTCGATTGCAGGTGCTAACCTTGCTGCTCCGGAGGAGAACACCGTTACTCAGGCTAAAACTCTGAAGACTGTGCTCCGGACATTTTTTGCCGGCACGAAACTTTTGCTGGATGCTATAAAGTGGCCTTCGGAGGTATACCCGGGCGAAGAAAATCTCATGCAGGCCTTGTCCACAGCGCCTGGATGGATTGAAATATTGAAGCGTTCGTCTTGCCGGATTGGGATGACCCGGGCTTTGACGCTGGCGAAGGCTTATTTTCCTAAGCTTGACCCGGCCAAGGTAGTATCCGGGTTCCCATAATTCAAGGCTGACGGGTCTAAGTTTAAACCCCAGGACTTCAAAGCTATACAATCTTCGGTACGTCACTCGGCCACAACTTTGGCAGATAAAATGGATCTAAACACAATTATGAGCTCATATGACTCTGAGGGCAAGGTTATTCTGGTGGAGGCACCCCCTCCTTTTGATATGCTGGAAAAGTGGTCGACTGACCTGGCCAGGAGGAAAGAAGAGGCTGCGAAGAGAGAAACCGAACTAGGCGTAAAGCCGTCTACCTCAACACCAGCCGTTCCTCCGCCTGTCCGTCCTGACGTGAAGAGTCCGGGTAAAACTGCTGGCAAAGCCAAGGAGCAAGTCCAAGACGAAGACCCGGAGGACCACTCTCAGGATGCCGAGTAGGATGATACCTAGTGCTTTGCGTTTCTCGAGACTGATATGACTTTTAGCGATGCGCCTGTGCAACATTGATACTGATATTATGACTTTGCGCTTGTTAATTTATGATAACTCTTTGCCTCTCCCGGCTTTTGATAATCTCGATCCTTGTGTTACCTGTAAGCTTATTCTCGATACTTTGAACTCTTGCTTTTGACTCCCTTTCGAGACTCGGCTAACCGAGTATCGTAGGTTTTGATAGACGGACTTTTCTTTAAGTCCCCAAGACTCGGAAACTATGGTTTACGAGCTTTAGTAGTTAAGCAGTTTGTTTCTGTATCGAAGTCCCCAGTCCCCATGACCCAAAGTACGAGCTAAGGGGGCGTGGCCTTTCTCAGATGACAAACTGCTCTTTACCAAGCTGAAGACCAATAGCTATTCACATAAATACTGAAGTCATGCTTAATACTTGTTGAGTTTCCGGCTATTTGAGCCTTATACTCTGCATGGACTTGTGGTTTAGATGACCCTTTTGATTATCTTGTACTGTAAGCCGGCTTTCGCGTGGATACCATGTTGTTACATCTATACGAAAAACAGGGTCAAGCAAGTCCCATTGGTGATGAGGGGATAGTAACCCGGTATCCCAACTCCCAGGTGTGACCCGGCCCAAACGGCGGCTGGACCAAATCCGGCTAAAGACAAAGAAACTTCTGGAAGACCCAGGGCATGTAACGTTCGTGACCCGGATTGTGGGTTGCGGTAAGGAAAGTTAGGGTTTGTGTATAGAGTTCGAGTAGGACTCAGGAGGCGCTTTGTAAAGGCAAGCCAAGGGGGGTATGAGTGCTATATAAACCAACCCCTAGGCTTAGCCTCAGAGAGATTCAAGTCATAGTTGTAACACCTGTTATCGAGTATCCAGTATAATCATATCGAGAGCCGGCGAGTTGCTTTCCGGTTCTTAGATTGCTTTCGCCATGTCCTCCTTCGAGCTAAACCCTCTCCCAAATACCTGTGACGACTTACCCCAAGATCAGTTACCCCAGGTAACATCTGCCGTGATTATCCCACGACAGTTGGCGCCCACCGTGGGGCCTGCGTCCAAAGGTGTTTACATCACGGGAGAAGCTCGGAAGAGCATGAAGAACCTCATCGTCGGAGAAGTCTACGTCAACAGCCAAGGAGAGAAGATGGTGGACGATTCTGGCTGGGGGCCAGAGTCGGATCACCTCGAAACCGGATCCGTCGTGACAGTCGGCAGCATCAACGTCTTCATCGGTATGGTATGTACTTCCAGTTCGAATTGTGATAATATTGGATCTGATTCTGTGTCAGGGGAAGACACGTATGTCCGATCGGAAAAAGAAGAGTCGATTGGAACAACGGGTCAGATAGAGAGGGAGGATGATACCGGGTCCATACGGGATTTATCGGAGGATCGATATGAAAAGGAAAACAGCGAGGAAGAACAATACGAATCTACACCGGGCATCATGCGCCGGGTTGCAGTTTATACGGCTCCCGCGACCAATCTCAATCAAGAAAACGCGGCCGCGGCGCCAGTCGGGGCGGCTCAGGCAGTGGCCCAGCAGCAAGGTACAGTTGACCCGGTCTTGGTCCAGGTCGATGGAGAGTCGGCATCAGTCACCAGTCGCCCAGCAGACGAGGAGCGACACGCAAATATGTTTGGGTTCCAAGCAAACCGGACACCGGGGGCGGGCCCCTCGAATCCGCGCCACCCGGCTCTGTTTGATAACAATTTGATCTTGGACCCCACAGTCTTGGCCACAGTTATTACCCCAGAAAACGCGGCAGAGCGCGTAAGAGACCTGGACGTAGCTCGTCGTGCATTGGAGCAGCAAAGAAGGCAAGTGGAAGCAGAAAGGCAGGGGATGGCCGCGCGGCAGCGCGAATTGGATGACCGAGAGACCCGGCTCCGGGAGGAAACGACAAGGATGCACCAAAGGCACCGAACTATGCTGCCGGCAACAGGAGGGGTTATTAACCCGACTGCCCTGGTGTTCACGCCTCAAGATCAGCCAATCCCACCGGCGAACCAAGGGACCATACCGCAACTAGCAACGGGAGCACAGCCGGTAAACGCGCCAGTCGGGTTACCCTTGCCTCGGACGGGGGCGACGGCCGGCAATACCATGCCGCCTCCACCGTCGCGATTCCGTACCCCAGCAGGTCACTACAACAATCCCATGGACAACGTGTATGCAGCAACGCTCGCGTTAAATCAGATTCCTGTAAGAGATTCGCCGCACGCAGAAGAAACCCGGCGAGCGATCGATCTGCTGCACACCGCGGTAGCACAGCAAGTCAATTATCCAGATCACAGAAGCGGAATGCATGGGACGCCGTACGTGAGTCAGCAACAGGGCAACATCCAAACAAGCACGGCACGGCGAAGGGAAGAGCAACAGCAGATGCCACCCCCACCGCGCGTCCAGACAGTACCGGCAGTATCAGCAGCACAGGCAGTGGTGGACAGCTCCAGGGCCAGAAGAGCCGGGGCCGGGTCTGCAGCGCGCGAGTTACCGGTGGTGCCGCACCCCGTGGCGCCCCCAGCCGGGTCACGTGTTTCCCGGGTAAGACCAGCCCCAACCACCCTTGCGGGACCCAAGTGCCTCTCGGACGATATCAGAGCAGAACCTTACCCGGAAAAGTTCAAAGAACCCGGGAAAGTAGTGAATTACGAGCCAACAATGGATCCGGAAACGTGGTTGAGCAGCTACGAGATGGCAATGTCAATTCGCAATGCATCCGAGAATCTCCAAGCCAAGTTCATGTACTTAATGATGTCAGAGGGAGCAGCAAAGTTATGGTTCACCAATTTACCGGAAAAGTCAATCAAGTCGTGGGAGGAGCTAAAAACAGCATTTATCAAGCACTTCCATGGGACATGTAGGAAGTTATTCACTATTGATGATTTGGAAAGGTGCGTCCAGAAGAAAGGAGAGTCAGCACGCAGCTGGGTACGCCGGGTTATGGAGATACTCCACTCGTCTACAGATATCCAACCAAAGGACGCGCTACAAGCCATGGCGAAAACATGTAAGTATGTTCCCTTAGTGCAAAAGCTAACCCGCATGAAATCCAGTAGAAATGCAGCGGAGGTTACGATGGGAGAGTTAATGGATGCATGCAACAAGCACGCTGCAACGGATACTACAGAGGAGGAAGTTGATGACAAGAAGGCAAAAGCAAACGCAAGTAACAGTGGGAAAACCGGCAATGGATCGGCGCCAAACAATAATGGAAGTAACCAGAACAAGCACCCGTTTGAGGGGAATTCCGAGTTTGTAGCCAATACGGAGGCCGGGTCTTCAAGGCCTAGATCCGAAGGGAATTTTAATACTGGAAATCACAATGGGGGACACTACCAAGGACCTCCGAGACCAAGCAACAGTTGGGACATATTTAGGATGGCGTGCCCGAAGCATAGCAGGAATGGCAAGCCGGCCAATCATTCATTGGAGCAATGTGCCGACTTACAAAGGTGGAAGAACGAGGAAGTGAACAGAGCTATGCGAGGTGCGGGCCGAGGAGGAGGTCCGGGTCTAGGTGGAAACTTGGGTAACGGACCGCCCCCAGCCGGCAATCCGCCAGCTGGAAGTCAAGGTAACAATCAAGGTGGAGCAGGAGGTTTTCAAGCTAACCCCAAACAGCTGGGTCAATATCATGTGCACACTACTGGAGGCTCTAGCAAGGATAAGAAGATACTGAAACAAGCAGTTAATTCGGTCTCTTCCGCTGTTCCAAGATATTTGAGGTGGTCAGAACAGGAGGTAACATGGAGCAGGAGAGATCACCCGGACAGGATTGATCACCCGGGAGTCTTAGCGTTGGTAGTAGCACCACAGGTCAACGGTTACGAGCTAAAGAAAGTCTTGATGGATGGAGGGAGTAGTATCAACATCCTATACTGGGAAACTTTCCTGCGCATGGGCTTAAAGGAATCACAGCTGCAAAAAAGTACAACAGTTTTTCACGGGATAGTGCCAGGTCATTCGGCATGCCCCGAAGGAAAAGTGGCACTGGAAGTAGCTTTCGGGGAGTCAAAGGACAATTATCGAGTCGAGTGGCTTACCTTTGAGGTAGTAAAGTTGCGCAGTCCTTATCATGCATTGTTTGGAAGGCCGGCTTATGCCAAGTTCATGGCAAGACCGTGTTATGTGTACCTACAGCTGAAGATCCCGGGTCCTAAGAAGACCATCACCATACATGGAAATCGAGATATAGCAGCTGAATGTGATGAGGGAGATGCGGCGATGGCCGAGCAAGCTTGCAGGAAGGAAGAGCTCAAACATTATCGTTCTAAGGTGGACCTAGAAGAGAGGACGACGTCAAAAAAGCCAACCCCTGAAGGGGACAAAGCAAAGAATAGGGCAGAAAAGGACCTTAAGATGGTAGGTTTCATCAGGGGCGAACCTTCCAAATCCCCTAACAGAGAAGAAGACGTACTGCCACACGCAGCTGATCACGCTTCAAGGACGGTATACCCGGATTGGCTAGCAAATCCGATACTCGTTATGAAAAGGCCAGGCGAATGGAGAATAAGCATCGGCCACGCCAGTGTGAGGCCGATTCCCGAGAATAACTAAAGCAGTGTAATCGACGGCGGGTTTCATACGCACTCTTTTCCTTACCAGGGTACCTACGGGGACTGGAAGGTTTTTAACGAGGCGGCCTGCTGATTCAAAAAAGAAATTTTTTGGTTTCGAGTCTTATCATGATCCTTGCTTCAGTTACAAGTAAGTAACGTTTTTATTATCAACACATCAATATCATCGAAATACATTGCGTGAATATAGGTCTCCGGGGGGCGATCTGCTTCAATAAGTAATCTCAAACCCGGAGACCCGGCCATGATGCCTATGAGTTATGGGGGCTGATTACTCGTAGAAACGGGTGCGGCTACAATCCTATAACTGGACGAAGGAGCCAAATTTCTTGATTATTCTTACTTAAGCTCGATGTGACTCGCGCTAAAGTGGCATGATCTGTTCACGTACGATTACAATCAAACTATGCAGCCCAATGGGGCTTGCTTGATCTTGTTTTTCGTATAGATGCAACGACATGGTATCCACGCGAAAGCCGGCTTACAGTACAAGATAATCAAAAGGGTCATCTAAACCACAAGTCCATGCAGAGTATAAGGCTAAAAAAGCCGGAAACTCAACAAGTATTAAGCATGACTTCAGTATTTATGTGAACAGCTATTGGTATTCAGCTTGGTAAACAGCAGTATGTCATTTGAGAAAGGCCATGCCCCCATAGCTCGTACTTTGGGTCATGGGGACTGGGGACTTCGAAACAGAAACAAACTGTTTAACTACCAAAGCCTGTAAACCTTAATTTCCGAGTATTGGGGACTTAAAGAAAAGTTCATCTATCAAAACCTACGATACTCGGTTAGCCGAGTCTCAAAAGGAAATTGAAAACAAGAGTTCGAAGTATCGAGAATAAGCTTATAAGTAACACAAGGATGGATATTATCAAAAGCCAGGGGAGGCAAAGAGTTATCATAAGTTCACAAACGCAAAGTCATAGTGTCAGCATCAATGGTGCACAGGCGCACCGCAAAAAAAAATCATATCAGTCTCGAGAAACGCAAAGCACTAGGCAGCATCCTACTCGGCACCCTGAGAGCGGTCCTCCGGGTCTAAGTCTTGGACTTGCTCCTTGGCCTTGCCAGCAGTTTTACCCGGGCTCTTCACATCTGGACGAACAGGCGGAGGCACGGCTGGGGTAGAGGTAGACGGCTTTACGCCCAGCTCTGCTTCCCTCTTTGCAGCCTCTTCCTTCCTCCTAGCCAGATCAGTCGACCATTTGTCCAACATATCAATAGGGGGGGTGCCTCCACCAGGATAACCTTGCCCTCAGAATCATACGAGCTCATAATCGTGTTTAGATCCATCTTGTCGGCCAAAGCTGTGGCTGAAGGACGTACCGCAGATTGTATAGCTTTGAAATCCTGGGGCTTGAATTTGGATCCGTCAGCTTTAAACTCTGGGAACCCGGATACTACCTTCGCCGGGTCAAGCTTTGGAAAATAAGCCTTCGCCAGCGTTAAAGCCCGGGTCATCCCAATTCGGCAGGACGAACGCTTCAGTATTTCAATCCATCCAGGCGCTGTGGAAAAGGCCTGCATAAGGTTCTCCTCGCCCGGGTATACCTCAGAAGGCCACTTGATAGCATCCAGCAAAAGTTTCGTGCCGGCAAAAAACGTCCGGAGCACAGTCTTCAGAGTTTTAACTTGAGTAATGGCATTCTCCTCCGGAGCAGCAAGGTTAGCACCTGCAATCGAAAAACACAAAAGCATATCAGTAATTTTGGTTATTACAACGGCAAAATGGAGGTAAGCAAGCTAGTTGCAGATAAACAAACTTACTTAGCAAAATACGGTAAGTGTCCGTAATCTGAGTCGATAAGTTCTTCAGCGAGGATTGGGCGGCATTGTACTTCTTCTTGTATGTGGAGACATCTTTTTTCAAAGTCTTTATCTCCGCTTCAAGGGCCTCCCTACGCTTAACTTCAGCCAGCAAGAGCTGCTCAGCCTTAAGTAACGCTTCATCTGACTGAGTAATCTCTGCCTGCAAAGACCGGGTGAAGCTGTAAGCCGGATATCACGAGAGTATTTCCTCTGAGGAAATGATTACCGAAAAGTATTATGCGAAGTACCGAGGATAATTACAAAAAAAATTATACTCGGGACTTGGGGACTGGATGTATAATAAAGAGTATCAAGTAAAAGTTACCTGATGTGCTGCAGCCATACGCTCTAGGACATTTCCTTCTGAAGCTTTCATGGCGAGAAGAGCACTCATCAGCTGGTTAAAGTCAGCGTTATCCGAGTTAGATGGCTCGGGTACCTGGAAAGTGGGAAAAGGAGCGTTTCTTGTAACAGGAGGTGGCACCCGGGTCATCCGAATATCGGAGTTTGGTCCTCCTCCCGCGCTCGAAGTTGTTCCCGTCTCCTTCTCGCCTGCGTGCGAAGCGATGGGATACCCAGTATCATGCCTAGACAGCTCCGGTGACGACGCTTGCTCGTCGCCAGTTGCAGCGAATGCGTCATCGGCCGGCTTATTCTCGACTCGGACCTCAACCTCCGTGCCCTCTTCGTCGCTAATAACAACCGTGGCTCTGTAGAAGGTACGAAGGTGCAGTTAGTTTTTAGTTGTGAAAAGGTGATAAAGTTTGGTATAACTCTAAGGAAAGGAGTTTACCCGGTGTTCACCGGGAAGTCCGAGGGGAGGCCGTCACTAGACCCGGAAGAGACTGAAAAATGGCAGGAAAGGTCTGGGATTACATTACAAAGGAATGTCCGGAAAGAAATTTTGTTTACGATAAATACCAGGGTGTTGAACCGGGGGCGGCGAAGCGACCGGGTTAAGGGTCTCGTTGCCCGGATGGTTCCGGGTTACTCGGCGCCTAGTCGCGGGTGGCTCCTTCAGTTATGATCAAAAGGGGTGGAGATGGGGTTAGCCCCGGAGTGACGTTATGGGAACAAAAAACCAAAGTGTAAGGAGATGAAGTAAAAACCTGGAGGGCTATCCTCTGGGATTTCCTCTTTGTTCCGGCTTTGGTGGCCAGCTCCGGCCCTTCCTCCTCGCTGGCGGATCCGCCCCTGCTGTCCGTTTCTTCTTCTTCGCTTTGGTCCTCTTGCTCTGAAAAATATCCGAGTTATAGCATAAAGAAGAAGAAAGGGCAGGATATAACGTGTACAAGGGAATCAAGTATGTACCTTCATCCGAGTTAACAACATTGTCTTTCTCCTCCGCATCTTCGGAATTAGGAGGGGTGTCGACCGTCCAAAAGTCATCATCGGCCTGAGGAGAAGTTGCCAGGATAGTGATTAATATCGAGTCAAGAGAAGAGAATAAAAGTAAGCTGATAGAAGTCAAAATCAAGAGGTAGGAAACTTACTGCGGGGGCTGGATTCTCGAGGGTAAAAGGTTCTAGTCCGGCTATGCTCCGGATCACCTCGAGCTTCTCTGTTAAAAAACCCTTGATCGTCTTGTTCATATCACTAGGAGCAAGGGTGCTAGGAGAGTATCGGATAGGGTCTGTGGGAAGACCCGAGTATTCGCACATCAGCTTCTCACGAATGGAGTTTGGCTGGATGCGGAAGCTGACCCAGGTCTTCACCAGGTTTAGCCCGATGAGACCTCGGGCTGACAAGATGGAGATCCTAGCTAGCAAAGGCAAGATCGCCTCCCTGTCCGAGTCAGGGGCGAAGGCGTTGAAAGTCTCGGAGATGTCAAGCTGACCCTCCGAGTAACCCGGCAACTTCTTTTCGCCGGGTGGAGAGGTATCCTGGCAGTAGAAGTATGAGAGCTGCCAGTGCTTCACATGAGAATTGAGAGTAATAGGAGGCATCAGGGAGTTCTTGCGGCGCTGGATGGAAACCCCGCCGCAGGTAAGAAGTGCGCCGTCGCCGCTTTCGCGACACGGCTTTGTGACGCCCCGAGATCGGGCACTATGCAGATTTCAGCATTCCCGCCGAATCCGCATAATAACCGATTCCAGGTTGCCATTTATGATAACATTACAACAGTTCACGAATAATCCACAATTACAACAGGAACAGATAGATACAAGATGACTCACACGAGCCGGGGTTACAACTGATACAATACAAAGATCCAAATAACAGCGGAAGAAGCAAACGTCCATCTACGGACAAGATCCAAATTGGACTAAGAGTCCTGAAGATAACCGAAGGCGTCCAATCCCTGCCCAGGCCAAGCCGGAGGGATTCCCAAGCTAACGTCGTCAGACTTCAAACCTGTTGACTGCAATTTGGAATTTGCAGCCACGAAAGAGATTCGTGGGTCAGTACGGTTAAGTACTGGCAAGGGGGACAAAGCCCATACTCACAAGTTATACCGGCGTAGCCAATCATCACAAGATACAAATACTTTAGGATCAACGGAAAGGAAGGGGTTATTGCAAATAAGCGACAACAGGCTGCACTAACCAACTACAGAGGGAAACTACAACTTCCAACTAACAGAAAGGGGATAAGATCGAGGATTGTAACCAACTGAAAGTAAATCCAAACAAACCCATCCTGGATCTCGCCCCTTATCCGAAGAAGCAATCCGAGGATAACTCACACCGTGGTATTATAGATGAATGAAGTTATTGTGTGAATAACCTATTACTAGTCAAGTTATTAATCATTGGGTGAAACATGATTGATCATTATGTTGAAGTTGTCCTGAGTACTTGTTAGCCAGTACTTTCACCAAGTAATCCATAACCGCGGAAAACACGGCTTCTCGAGAAGATTTACCCTGCAGGGATGCACCAAAGTAACCACACTCATGAATATCCCGCCAGATGGAATGCCTCCCACCAAGCGGGGCACTCAACACAATCCAACCCTTCTTCGCATCAAGCCCAAAGCACCTTGGGCGCACGGCTACTCGGGCCCAGAAGAAAATGGACCCTCATAGCACTCTAAGACCGTGTCCCCCTATATGCCGACTACGAAAGTTCCACCCGGGATCCAAGGGCTCGCAAAATCATGCATGCATCAAATGGAAAACCCGAACTAAATGAGGCGATTTGGACGAGATGCGAATCGGGTCAAACTGAGGGGGAGCCCATACTCCCCAAATGCGGGTAGTGCGCTCATCATGGATCAGTAGACAAGACCCTTTTCCTATTAGGGTCGACACTAGCAGGCCTCAAAACCACAAAGGGCCTCCTGCCGGTGCCTTATCATCAAATTTATTATTAATAGTAACATTAGCATGATTGATTGATTGATTAAACATCGAGCCCCCAGAACATAAGGAAGTAATAACAGAAGTAACGGGTAACAGACTCGAGCAAAACAACCCTAAGCAAGATAGTAAGACACAGGCTCAAGCAAAGGTTATAGGAGGGGAGGTGAGGCAATATCATTGGTTAAAGGATTCATGTGATAGGTTCGTAACAGAAACAACTACTACTAAGGCTAGCAGAAAAGAACAACGGAAGTATCGGTAACAAGTGATGAAAGGCAGCCATATGGCATGCAAGTGAGTATACTTGCCTGAGATCCCGCAAGGTAGCAGAACTTGTCGTTGCTCACATCATCTCAACGTCCTATCCGGGAAGAAGCAACGAACCTCGAACAAACACCGGGATGCAACAATTACTACTACGGCAAAAGATCCAGCATGATCAAGATATGGATGCATGACAATTTAATTGATGCATAGAAATAAACTAGTTGACAAGTTAAACAAATTTAAATGGACCCATATGCAATTTGAGTTGCATATGAAAAGCCCATGAATTATGGTTGAAACAATTGTTTTCCAATTAAGCAACAGGTGGAGGTGGATTAGCATGATGCATGCAAAAGGGAAACAGCAAAGTAACCACATTAGAAACAAATTAGAATAGGGTGTAGCAATTTAGAATTTTATTATTAATTTAGGGAATTTTTGGGTGCCTTAAAGGGAACACACAAGTACTTGTTGTTTTCAACCATTTAAAATGTTCAAAACAAATAACAAAGTTGATATTTGAAAAGAACATCAAATTTTTGTTGGATTACATGTTTCACATTTTGAAATTGGACTTGGGTTATTTAATTATGAATTAAACAATATTGAACAACTTTTAATTGCATTAAACAAGTTTTAAATGGTTTAGGCAATTTTAATTATTCAAAACAGGAAACAACAATTATATTTGAATTGGTGGGATGAAATGGTATGGAAAACATATTTTATTTGCATTATTTGGAATTAGTATGAATTATTTATGAATTGTTGCAAATTACAATTGAATTAGTTGAATTCAAATTTGAATTGCATTTTGAAAGTTCAAAACAGAAAACAAAAAGCATATTTGAAAAGTTCATGAGTTTCTGACTGGGATACATATTTTGTTTGTGCAAAACAGAGTTGAAATGGCAAAGATATGATTTATAGAGGTTACACACATTTTCTGAAATTTTTGGTAATTAGAAAAGGCCTGGAACTATTCTCACCGAAGGAGAGCTAGCCACACTGAATGACAAGCGGGCCAGGAGGAAGCTCGCTGGGCCTCAGCTGATGGGACATTGACAGATGGGGACCACCCAGTGCGGGAAATTCACAAAAAGTTGGGGCATTGTGCTCAAACCGGGGTTCGAACCCACAACCCTGGGTGCACGCGGGAGGATGCGCAGCCACTGCGCTACTGCTGATGGTGTTGATAGCCTAAGAAACTGAAGGAACTTATCCCTGTATCGACCGCTACTGAACTTTGCAGGGAAAACTTCAGACGAGATCGGAACAGAGTCTGGGCGAAACGATCATCGGAGCCATCGCACAGGGGCGACCGGCGACCAGACCCAGCGACGGCGACGCGATGGTTGGGCCACACCTCTCAGAGCAGGAGGGAGGAGGGGCCCTAAGGCGGGAGGGAACGCTCACCTCGATTTGTTGCTGTCGCAGGAGAGGCGACAGACGACGCTGTCGACTGACAGCGACAGAAGGAGCAGCCGGCGGCGGAAACGGACGGCGCCGGCCATCGGGTCCTCCTCTCGCCGCTGCGCCTTCACGAAAGTTGGAGGTGGAACAACGACGATCCCATTCCCGGGGTTGGAGGAACCTCGAGGTGGCCGGTGGTGGCAGGGCTAGGGGAGGAAGGTGGCGTCTCGGGATGGTTTAGTCTGTCGAAGTTCAGAAGAACAGATGAACAGAAGGTGAACTCGGGGGGGAAGAGAGGGAAACGGCGCTAGGGTTAGGGAGATGGCGGCTCTAGGGTTCCTAGCTAGCAGCAGAGGGGGAAGGTAGGTACTTAAGCAGGGGGATGACCTTGTACGGCAGTGAATCAAACGGAGGAGGGGATGATCCTGTGGCTCTGCAGGTGATCGTACAATTGGGGAAGAAGACAAACAGAGAGAGAGATGGGCCAGAAAGAAGTGGGCTGGGGGAGAAAAGTAATGGGCTGTGGGCTGCTCTCTCTCCTTGGCTGTTATCTCCTTTTAATTTTTTTTTTTGCAAAGGAAAGAAAGGGAGAGATAGAAAGGATTTTTGGGGATTTTAGGGTGGTTTGTTTTCATTAAATAATTTGATTATTTTTTCCAAAACAGGAAGATGAAAGCAAAGTTAGCATTATTTTCACAAGGTGGGAAGTTTAATTAAATTAAAGTTGTTTAGTTGAAAATTTTCCAAAATAGGGTTTGAGGTTTGCATTTTTATAATTAATTTTATTAGGTTGCAAAACAATAAACAAAGCAAAGGTTAGTTTAATGATTTCAAAAGTGGTATATCAGTTTGATGTTTAAGTGGTTAGTGGAATTTCAAATAATGTTTTGATTTTGGGAATTTTGGAAACAACAAGGTTTTATTTAACAAGTTCAAGCAACAATACCAACCTTATTGAATTCAAATTGTTTTGAAAAAAAAAAACAGAATGCAATGCTCATGAATGCATATGATGCAAGCAAAAAGAAAACAAACACTCTCTAATAGGGTAACACCCCAGGTGTTACAGACGACACCACTAACAAGGGATTGCGCCCTCGCAATCCACCTGCTAACCCGGGAGGGGAAAGAAGTTTAACTATCGATTCTTCGCGCTTCCGTTGATCTCCTCGACACCACTAACAAGGGATTCTTGCTCGGAGTGACGACGATGTTCTTCCACCAGGAATCTTCCGATGATCGAACCTATTAGGTTAAAGGCTCAGAAAACGTCCACCCGCGTAGGATCCTAACACTTTGAAAGGTAGATAGGAAGAGAGACTCCAAAACAAATAAGATGGGAGGGGAAATAGAATAGAGGTAAGGAGAAAACAAGAATCCTATTGAGATGCCTTTCCCAAAATAGTTTAGCAGAACTAGTTTTTGACACTCTAGAAACAACGACCGTTAGCGAGGTTTTCCTACAGGCTTTGCGGACCCGTTGCTTCGATAACCATTCGTATCGAAACAATATCGGGAATCGGAACCAAGGCTCTGATACCATTTGTGACGCCCCGAGATCGGGCACTATGCAGATTTCAGCATTCCCGCCGAATCCGCATAATAACCGATTCCAGGTTGCCATTTATGATAACATTACAACAGTTCACGAATAATCCACAATTACAACAGGAACAGATAGATACAAGATGACTCACACGAGCCGGGGTTACAACTGATACAATACAAAGATCCAAATAACAGCGGAAGAAGCAAACGTCCATCTACGGACAAGATCCAAATTGGACTAAGAGTCCTGAAGATAACCGAAGGCGTCCAATCCCTGCCCAGGCCAAGCCGGAGGGATTCCCAAGCTAACGTCGTCAGACTTCAAACCTGTTGACTGCAATTTGGAATTTGCAGCCACGAAAGAGATTCGTGGGTCAGTACGGTTAAGTACTGGCAAGGGGGACAAAGCCCATACTCACAAGTTATACCGGCGTAGCCAATCATCACAAGATACAAATACTTTAGGATCAACGGAAAGGAAGGGGTTATTGCAAATAAGCGACAACAGGCTGCACTAACCAACTACAGAGGGAAACTACAACTTCCAACTAACAGAAAGGGGATAAGATCGAGGATTGTAACCAACTGAAAGTAAATCCAAACAAACCCATCCTGGATCTCGCCCCTTATCCGAAGAAGCAATCCGAGGATAACTCACACCGTGGTATTATAGATGAATGAAGTTATTGTGTGAATAACCTATTACTAGTCAAGTTATTAATCATTGGGTGAAACATGATTGATCATTATGTTGAAGTTGTCCTGAGTACTTGTTAGCCAGTACTTTCACCAAGTAATCCATAACCGCGGAAAACACGGCTTCTCGAGAAGATTTACCCTGCAGGGATGCACCAAAGTAACCACACTCATGAATATCCCGCCAGATGGAATGCCTCCCACCAAGCGGGGCACTCAACACAATCCAACCCTTCTTCGCATCAAGCCCAAAGCACCTTGGGCGCACGGCTACTCGGGCCCAGAAGAAAATGGACCCTCATAGCACTCTAAGACCGTGTCCCCCTATATGCCGACTACGAAAGTTCCACCCGGGATCCAAGGGCTCGCAAAATCATGCATGCAGCAAATGGAAAACCCGAACTAAATGAGGCGATTTGGACGAGATGCGAATCGGGTCAAACTGAGGGGGAGCCCATACTCCCCAAATGCGGGTAGTGCGCTCATCATGGATCAGTAGACAAGACCCTTTTCCTATTAGGGTCGACACTAGCAGGCCTCAAAACCACAAAGGGCCTCCTGCCGGTGCCTTATCATCAAATTTATTATTAATAGTAACATTAGCATGATTGATTGATTGATTAAACATCGAGCCCCCAGAACATAAGGAAGTAATAACAGAAGTAACGGGTAACAGACTCGAGCAAAACAACCCTAAGCAAGATAGTAAGACACAGGCTCAAGCAAAGGTTATAGGAGGGGAGGTGAGGCAATATCATTGGTTAAAGGATTCATGTGATAGGTTCGTAACAGAAACAACTACTACTAAGGCTAGCAGAAAAGAACAACGGAAGTATCGGTAACAAGTGATGAAAGGCAGCCATATGGCATGCAAGTGAGTATACTTGCCTGAGATCCCGCAAGGTAGCAGAACTTGTCGTTGCTCACATCATCTCAACGTCCTATCCGGGAAGAAGCAACGAACCTCGAACAAACACCGGGATGCAACAATTACTACTACGGCAAAAGATCCAGCATGATCAAGATATGGATGCATGACAATTTAATTGATGCATAGAAATAAACTAGTTGACAAGTTAAACAAATTTAAATGGACCCATATGCAATTTGAGTTGCATATGAAAAGCCCATGAATTATGGTTGAAACAATTGTTTTCCAATTAAGCAACAGGTGGAGGTGGATTAGCATGATGCATGCAAAAGGGAAACAGCAAAGTAACCACATTAGAAACAAATTAGAATAGGGTGTAGCAATTTAGAATTTTATTATTAATTTAGGGAATTTTTGGGTGCCTTAAAGGGAACACACAAGTACTTGTTGTTTTCAACCATTTAAAATGTTCAAAACAAATAACAAAGTTGATATTTGAAAAGAACATCAAATTTTTGTTGGATTACATGTTTCACATTTTGAAATTGGACTTGGGTTATTTAATTATGAATTAAACAATATTGAACAACTTTTAATTGCATTAAACAAGTTTTAAATGGTTTAGGCAATTTTAATTATTCAAAACAGGAAACAACAATTATATTTGAATTGGTGGGATGAAATGGTATGGAAAACATATTTTATTTGCATTATTTGGAATTAGTATGAATTATTTATGAATTGTTGCAAATTACAATTGAATTAGTTGAATTCAAATTTGAATTGCATTTTGAAAGTTCAAAACAGAAAACAAAAAGCATATTTGAAAAGTTCATGAGTTTCTGACTGGGATACATATTTTGTTTGTGCAAAACAGAGTTGAAATGGCAAAGATATGATTTATAGAGGTTACACACATTTTCTGAAATTTTTGGTAATTAGAAAAGGCCTGGAACTATTCTCACCGAAGGAGAGCTAGCCACACTGAATGACAAGCGGGCCAGGAGGAAGCTCGCTGGGCCTCAGCTGATGGGACATTGACAGATGGGGACCACCCAGTGCGGGAAATTCACAAAAAGTTGGGGCATTGTGCTCAAACCGGGGTTCGAACCCACAACCCTGGGTGCACGCGGGAGGATGCGCAGCCACTGCGCTACTGCTGATGGTGTTGATAGCCTAAGAAACTGAAGGAACTTATCCCTGTATCGACCGCTACTGAACTTTGCAGGGAAAACTTCAGACGAGATCGGAACAGAGTCTGGGCGAAACGATCATCGGAGCCATCGCACAGGGGCGACCGGCGACCAGACCCAGCGACGGCGACGCGATGGTTGGGCCACACCTCTCAGAGCAGGAGGGAGGAGGGGCCCTAAGGCGGGAGGGAACGCTCACCTCGATTTGTTGCTGTCGCAGGAGAGGCGACAGACGACGCTGTCGACTGACAGCGACAGAAGGAGCAGCCGGCGGCGGAAACGGACGGCGCCGGCCATCGGGTCCTCCTATCGCCGCTGCGCCTTCACGAAAGTTGGAGGTGGAACAACGACGATCCCATTCCCGGGGTTGGAGGAACCTCGAGGTGGCCGGTGGTGGCAGGGCTAGGGGAGGAAGGTGGCGTCTCGGGATGGTTTAGTCTGTCGAAGTTCAGAAGAACAGATGAACAGAAGGTGAACTCGGGGGGGAAGAGAGGGAAACGGCGCTAGGGTTAGGGAGATGGCGGCTCTAGGGTTCCTAGCTAGCAGCAGAGGGGGAAGGTAGGTACTTAAGCAGGGGGATGACCTTGTACGGCAGTGAATCAAACGGAGGAGGGGATGATCCTGTGGCTCTGCAGGTGATCGTACAATTGGGGAAGAAGACAAACAGAGAGAGAGATGGGCCAGAAAGAAGTGGGCTGGGGGAGAAAAGTAATGGGCTGTGGGCTGCTCTCTCTCCTTGGCTGTTATCTCCTTTTAATTTTTTTTTTTGCAAAGGAAAGAAAGGGAGAGATAGAAAGGATTTTTGGGGATTTTAGGGTGGTTTGTTTTCATTAAATAATTTGATTATTTTTTCCAAAACAGGAAGATGAAAGCAAAGTTAGCATTATTTTCACAAGGTGGGAAGTTTAATTAAATTAAAGTTGTTTAGTTGAAAATTTTCCAAAATAGGGTTTGAGGTTTGCATTTTTATAATTAATTTTATTAGGTTGCAAAACAATAAACAAAGCAAAGGTTAGTTTAATGATTTCAAAAGTGGTATATCAGTTTGATGTTTAAGTGGTTAGTGGAATTTCAAATAATGTTTTGATTTTGGGAATTTTGGAAACAACAAGGTTTTATTTAACAAGTTCAAGCAACAATACCAACCTTATTGAATTCAAATTGTTTTGAAAAAAAAAAACAGAATGCAATGCTCATGAATGCATATGATGCAAGCAAAAAGAAAACAAACACTCTCTAATAGGGTAACACCCCAGGTGTTACAGGCTTGCACTGAAAAAGTTCGACGAAAAGAGCCAGACTTGGCGGAGTGCACAAGTAAGACTCGGAAAGAACGATAAAATGGGAGATGTTTAAAATGGAGTTTGGGCCTATATCGAAAATACGGAGTTTGTAGTGGTCTAGGACGTCGCGGAAGAAAGGGTGACCCGGAGGCCTGAAGCCCCGGGTCACGTGTTCAACGAAACATATTACCTCGTCCGTCGCTGGGGAAGGTCGGGTTTCGTTGCCTGGTACTCTCCAGTGGATAGCTTCCTGTGGAGGTAGGGTTCCAAGCTCGACCAACTCCTCCAGTTTGGCCGTGGTAACAGAGGATTTCCCCCAATTGGCTGATATGGAGTTTGTGGATTTAGCCTTAGCCGGCTGTTTCCCCTGCCTCTTGGGTGCCATGGGATTGACCTGGTAAAACATTGAAGGAAAGGACGTAAGAGACAAAAACTCGGAAGTTAGCAGATAAGTGGTTACCGGCGATTTAAACACAATCCGGGTATTGCCTTGCGGGGTCAAGTATGTTTTGTCCGGGTATCGTGTGCCATTTCAAAATTTATAGAGTTTTCCGTAAAGGCAAATGTTTGGAGAAGTTGGGAGGGTGTTTGTATGCCTACCATCTGCGAATGATCCGGAGAAGTGAGATTCTCTGAGGAGGGAGAACAAAGGCGGAAACTTTAGATGGCCCGAGCCTAGATTGGGAATCTTATTTCTAAATTTGTGGCCAAGTTAATGATTACTGGAGTTAGGAGAGCAATACAAGCTATGAATCCTATCTATGGGAATGATTATGGTAAATATCGGTGAGTTAATCCGGCGCGGCCCGAGAAATCGCGGACCACTCGATTCAGATCTGATCCAAGGGAAGGATGAGAAATTGCGAGGATGAGCTGAGGGATACGAGGAACTTACCAAAGGGGGTTGAAGAAGAGCTTTGCGGAGACAGATGGCGCAAGATTGATGTCCCTTTGAGGTTGTTGATCGGCGAGTCGGGCGCTCGGCGGCGGAGTTGGGGATTGGAGTGAGTCGCGCGGTGGCGGAGCGCAGGCGACGGCGGATGGGCTCCGGCGAGGTGCGTAGGGCTTCCGTGGTGGCACTCCGCGAGCTCGGGTTTGAGGAGAAGTGGAATGGGGGAAATGAGCCGTTAAGAGTTGGGTTTGTTCCTTGAGCTCTATTTATAACCGCCCGGATGGAAGGGCTTAGCCTAACGGTCGAGACCCGGGGAGTGCGGAGTAATTGGCCATTTCGAAATTTGAAAGGCACGTTTTATGCGCAGACCAATATGATCCAGAGAAAAAGGAAGGGGAAATTGCCTTCCTCGTATCAGCGGTAATTATCAAGAAGGATGTGGGGTCAGGGAGTTTCCTATTAAGATTTAAGTCTGGGAGATTAAGGGAGAACCTAAGAAGGGAGAGCCGGGTCTTTACCTGGCTTCCTTGGTACCAGTCACGGCTATTCGTCGACGCGTTGCGTCTTGATCCTCATGTGTTTGCATCTAATATTTCTGTAGGGAATAGCCAACGCTTCGAAGAGTAAATCTTGGAAGCCCAAGCTATTCTGGGGACTACTGATGAGGGGATAGTAACCCGGTATCCCAACTCCCAGGTGTGACCCGGCCCAAACGGCGGCTGGACCAAATCCGGCTAAAGACAAAGAAACTTCTGGAAGACCCAGGGCATGTAACGTTCGTGACCCGGATTGTGGGTTGCGGTAAGGAAAGTTAGGGTTTGTGTATAGAGTTCGAGTAGGACTCAGGAGGCGCTTTGTAAAGGCAAGCCAAGGGGGGTATGAGTGCTATATAAACCAACCCCTAGGCTTAGCCTCAGAGAGATTCAAGTCATAGTTGTAACACCTGTTATCGAGTATCCAGTATAATCATATCGAGAGCCGGCGAGTTGCTTTCCGGTTCTTAGATTGCTTTCGCCATGTCCTCCTTCGAGCTAAACCCTCTCCCAAATACCTGTGACGACTTACCCCAAGATCAGTTACCCCAGGTAACATCTGCCGTGATTATCCCACGACAGTTGGGCTGCATAGTTTGATTGTAATCGTAAGTGAACAGATCATGCCACTTTGGCGCGAGTCACATCGAGCTTAAGTAAGAATAATCAAGAAATTCGGCTCCTTTGTCCGGTTATAAGATTGCAGCTGTACCCGTTTTTTCGAGTAATCAGCCCTCATAACTCATAGGCATCAAGGCCGGGTCTCCGGGTTTGTGATTACTTATTTAAGCACACCAATCCCCGAAGACCTATATACACGTGACGTATTTCAATGATATTGACGTATTGATAATAACAAGCATTACTTACTTGTAACTGAAGCAAAGACCATGATAAGACTCGAGACCATCTTCTTTTATTGATAAAAATTTCTTTTTTGAATCAGCAGGCCGCCTCATTAAAAACCTTCCAGTCCCCTTAGGTACCCTGGGTAGGAAAAGAGTGCGTATGAAAACTGCCGTCCGTTACACTGCTTTAGTTATTCTCGAGAATCGGCCTCGCGTTGGTGCGGCCGATGCACATTCTCCATTTGCTAGGCCCTTTCATAATGAGTACCGGATTTGCTAGCCAATCCGGGTATATCGTCCTTGAAGCGTGATCAGCTGCGGATGGTGGTACGTCTTCTTCTTCCCTGCTAGGAGTTTTGAAAGGATCGCTCCTGATGAATCCTACCATCTTAGGGTCTTGTTCTGCCCTAATTTTTGCTTTGTCCCCCTCAGGAGTTGGCTTTTTTGACGTTGTCCTCTCTTCTAGGTCCACCTGAGAACGGTAATGTTTGAGTTCTTCCTTCCTGCAGGCTTGCTCGGCCATTGCCGCATCTCCCTCGTCACATTCAGCTGCTATATCTCGATTTCCGTGTATTGTAATGGTCTTCTTAGGACCCGGGATTTTCAGCTGTAGGTACACATAACACGGTCTCGCCATGAACTTGGCATAAGCCGGCCTTCCAAACAATGCATGATAAGGACTGCGCAACTTTACTACCTCAAAGGTAAGCCACTCGACTCGGTAGTTGTCCTTTGACTCTCCAAAAGCTACTTCCAGTGCCACCTTTCCTTCGGGGCATGCCGAATGACCGGGCACTATCCCGTGAAAAACTGTTGTACTCTTTTGCAGCTGCGATTCCTTTAAGCCCATGCGCAGGAAAGTTTCCCAGTACAGGATATTGATACTACTTCCTCCATCCATCAAGACTTTTTTCAGCTCGTAGCCGTTGACCTGTGGTGCTACTACCAAAGCTAAGACTCCCGGGTGATCAACTCTGTCTGGGTGATCCTTCCTGCTCCATGTTACCTCTTGTTCTGACCACCTCAAATATCTTGGAACAGCGGAAGAGACCGAATTAACTGCTTGTTTTAGTATCTTCTTATCCTTGTTAGAGCCTCCCGTAGTGTGCACGTGATATTGACCCAGCTGTTTGGGGTTAGCTTGAAAACCTCCCGCTCCCCCTTGATTGTTACCTTGATTTCCAGCTGGCGGGTTGCCGGCTGGGGGCGGTCCGTTGCCCAAATTTCCACCTAGGCCCGGGCCTCCTCCTCGGCCTGCACCTCGCATGGCTCTGTTCACTTCCTCGTTCTTCCACCTTTGTAAGTCGGCACACTGCTCCAATGAATGATTGGCCGGCTTGCCGTTCCTGCTATGCTTCGGGCATGCCATCCTAAATATGTCCCAACTGTTGCTTGGTCTTGGAGGTCCTTGGTAGTGTCCCCCATTGTGATTTCCAGTATTAAAATTTCCTTCGGATCTAGGTCTTGAAGACCCGGCCTCCGTGTTGGCTACAAACTCGGAATTCCCTTCAAACGGGCGTTTGTTCTGGCTATTTCCATTATTGTTTGGCGCCGATCCATTGCCGGTTTTCCCACTGTTACTTGTGTTTGCTTTTGCTTTCTTGTCATCAACTTCCTCCTCTGTGGTATCCGTTGCAGCGTGTTTGTTGCATGCATCCATTAACTCTCCCATCGTAACCTCCGCTGCATTCCTACTAGATTTCATGCGAGTTAGCTTTTGCACTAAAGGAACATACTTACATGTTTTTGCCATAGCTTGTAGCGCGTCCTTAGGCTGGATATCTGTAGACGAGTGGAGTATCTCCATAACCCGGCGTACCCAGCTGCGTGCTGACTCTCCTTTCTTCTGAACGCATCTTTCTAAATCATCAATAGTAAATAACTTTCTGCATGTCCCATGAAAGTGCTTGATAAATGCGGTCTTTAGCTCCTCCCACGATTTGATCGACTTTTCCGGTAAATTGGTGAACCATAACTTTGCTGCTCCCTCTGACATCATTAAGTACATGAATTTGGCTTGGAGATTCTCGGATGCGTTGCGAATTGACATCGCCATCTCGTAGCTGCTCAGCCACGTTTCTGGATCCATTGTTGGCTCATAATTTACTACTTTCCCCGGTTCTTTGAACTTCTCCGGGTAAGGTTCTGCTCTGATATCGTCCGAGAGGCACTTGGGTCCCGCCAGGGTGGTTGGGGCTGGTCTTACTCGGGAGACACGTGACCCGGCTGGGGGTGCCACGAGGTGCGGCGCCACCGGCAACTCGTGCCCTGCAGACCCGGCCCCGGCTCTTCTGGCCCTGGAACTGTCCACCACCGCCTGCGCTGCTGATACTACTGGTACTGTCTGGATACGCGGTGGAGGCGGCATTTGCTGTTGCTCTTCCCTTCGTCGTGCCGCACTTGCTTGGACATTGCCCTGTTGCTGACTGACGTACGGCGTCCCATGCATTCCGCTTCTATGATCCGGATAATTGGCTTGCTGTGCTACCGCGGTGTGTAGCAGATCGATCGCTCGTCGGGTTCCTTCTGCATGAGGCGAATCTCCTACAGGAATCTGGTTTAATGCGAGCGTTGCTGCGTACACGTTGTCCATGGGATTGTTGTAATGGCCTGCTGGTGTGTGGAATCGTGATGGTGGTGGTGGCATGGTATTGCCGGCTGTCACCCCCGTCTGTGGCAAAGGTAACCCGGCTGGCGCGTTTACCGGCTGTGCTCCTGTTGACGGTCGCGGTATGGTCCCTTGGTTCACCGGTGGAATCGGCTGATCTTGAGGCGTGAACACCAGGGCAGTCGGGTTAATAACCCCTCCTGTTGCCGGCAGCATAGTTCGGTGCCTTTGGTGCATCCTTGTCGTTTCCTCCCGGAGCCGGGTCTCTCGGTCATCCAATTCGCGCTGCCGCGCGGCCATCCCCTGCCTTTCTGCTTCTACTTGCCTTCTTTGCTGCTCCAATGCACGACGAGCCACGTCCAGGTCTCTTACGCGCTCTGCCGCGTTTTCTGGGGTAATAACTGTGGCCAAGACCGTGGGGTCCAAGATCAAATTATTGTCAAACAGAGCCGGATGGCGCGGATTCGAGGGGCCCGCCCCCGGTGTCCGGTTTGCTTGGAACCCAAACATATTTGCGTGTCGCTCCTCGTCTGCTGGGCGACTGGTGACTGATGCCGACTCTCCATCGACCTGGACCAAGACCGGGTCAACTGTACCTTGCTGCTGGGCCACTGCCTGAGCCGCCCCGACTGGCGCCGCGGCTGCGTTTTCTTGATTGAGATTGATCGCGGGAGCCGCATAAACTGCAACCCGGCGCATGATGCCCGGTGTAGATTCGTATTGTTCTTCCTCGCTGTTTTCCTTCTCATATTGATCCTCCGATAAATCCCGTATATACTCGGTATCATCCTCCCTCTCTATCTAACCCGTTGTTCCAATCGACTCTTCTTTTTCCGATTGGACATACGCGTCTTCCCTTGACGCAGAATCAGATCCAAGATTATCACGATTCGAACTGGAAGTACATACCATACCGATGAAGACGTTGATGCTGCCGACTGTCACGACGGATCCGGTTTCGAGGTGATCCGACTCTGGCCCCCAGCCAGAATCGTCTACCATCTTCTCTCCTTTGCTGTTGACGTAGATTTCTCCGACGATGAGGTTCTTCATGCCTTTCCGAGCTTCTCCCGTGGTGAGCGCCCCGTATCCCTGCTTCCCCTCTCCGTCTCACTCCGCTCTGCCGCCTCCACGCCACACGCACGAGCACCTCCAGCACCCTGTGGCCGCCGTGTTTCCGTCGAGTAGCAGCGAGTCGATCTGTGCCATCGCTGTCAGCTTCGTCAGTGTTAGCTTCGTCAGATTCGGGTCGTCAGTTTCGGCACAAGGCCACGCTTTTGTCTGAAAAACCCACTCGACTGTTTCCCATCACAGCAGCCGCACAGCCGCAGTGGTGGCGTTCCTTTCGCGCAGCGAGTCGACCGCGGGATCGAATCCCCTCGGCCGCACGGCCTTTTTCCTTTTAATCGCGCGCGCAGGGGCGGGCCCCGCTAGTCATTGACCGCGGTGGCTGCGTGGCTTACACCCGCGCCGCGTGTGCGCCGCGTGGCGTTGGGCCCGCTGGCCAGTGTCCCGCTGGCTGGTACGCTGGGTAGAAAAATCTCAGGGATTTCTCTCTGATAGTTTCTTTCCACATTTCAGTCCCTGGTTTTTGCACTTTGGTCCCTGAACTTCAACCACACCTAAAAATTGCAAATAAACTCCAATTTTAAAATGTGAAATATGTTTTTCAGTCCAAATTCAATGTACTTTCTGTTTATCAACTTTGTTTTGCATTTTGGGCAATTAAAATTAATGTTAATCAATAATTCTTAAAAATGACAAATTAAATGGCATAATTAATAACTTTCAAATGGTTGCTCCAAATTAAATACTCAAAACATGAATTTCATCCAAAATCACATGCCACACTTGAATATCAACTTTGTTTTCTGGTTTTGCAACATTTAAATTGAATAATTGTTTCATCTCTTAATTAATGCATTTAAAATTGGTAATATGCTTAACTAAATCATTTGAAATTGTTTTCCAACAAATAAAATATGTTTTCCATGCCATTTTGAACCACCTTTTCAAATATAAATTTTGTTTCATGATTTGAATAATTAAAATTGCTTGAATAATTTAAACCTTGTTTAAATCATTTAAATTTGCTAAATTCATAACTTGCTCAAATTAAATTATTTTTGAACTTATAAAATATGTTTTCAAACTAGAAAAGCATAACCTTTTCAATGATGAATTTGAATTTATGTTTTGAACAAATAGAATTCAAATAATATTCAAACTTGAATTAAATTCAATTAAAACTTGTTTAATTCATAATTAAATCATTGTAATTCCTTTTTCAATAATTGAAACATGTAATCCACCTAAAATTTGGTGTTCTATTCACATATGAACTTTGTTATCTGTTTTGAACAATTTAACTTGATGAAAATAACAAAGGCTTGTGTGACACCTTTAAGAACCCAAAATTCCAAAACTTAATAAGTGAATTTCAAAATGGGTAAACCTTATTTCCAATTGGTTCTATTTTTGTTATTTTGTTGTTTTCCGCATCCATGCATCATACTAAACCACTTTCACCTGTTGGTTAGCTGTAAAACAACTGTTTCAACCATAATTCATGGGCTTTTCATATGCAACTCAAATTGCATATGGGTCCATTTAAACATGTTATCATGTCAATTAGTTTATTTCTATGCATCCATTAACTTGTCATGCATCCATATCTTGATCATGCTGGATCTTTTTGCCGTAGTAGTAATTGTTGCATCCGGTGTTTGTTCGAGGTTCATTGCTTCTTCCCGGATAGGACGTTGAGATGATGTGAGCAACGACAAGTTCTGTGGATGTACCTCTACTTGCTGGATTCCAGGCAAGTATACTCACTTGCTGCCAAATGGCTGCCTTTCATCACTTGTTACCGATTCTTTCCGTTGTTCTTATTCTAGCCTGTTGATACGATGCTTGTGTCTCGATCCTATTATATGTTTATCTTGCAGCCATGATATAGCCTTCCTTCCACTTCCTACTAACTGTTGTTTATTTACCCTGTTGGCCCTCGTGTCGTAGTTGCATGCTTAGTGTTGTTTGCGCTCAAGTCTTGTTGTTCCTTTCATATCACCTGTTTAGTTGATAGTTGGGTTTCAATTCAACCAACAACCTGTTAATGTTTTGGGTAATAATAATTTGATGATAAGGCACCGGCAGGAGGCCCGGCGTGGTTTTGAAGCCTTCTAGTGTCGACCCTAATAGGAAAAGGGTCTTGTCTACCGATCCATGATGAGCGCACTAACCGCATGTGGGAAGCGAGTATGGGCGCCCCCCTCAATTTGACTCGATTCGCATCTCGTACAAATCGCCACACTTAGTTCGGGCTTTCCATTTGCTGCACGCATATGCAGGTACGAGCCCGAGGCCAGGGTGGAACTTTTGTAGTCGGCATTTAGGGCGGCGTGGTCTTCCAGTGCTATGAGGGTCCCCCTTTTCTTCGTGGGGGCTCGATTAGCCGCGCACGCACATCACGTGGTGCTTTGGGCTTGATGCGAAGCAGAGTTGGGTTGTGTTGAGTACCTCGCTTGGTGGGTTGATCCCCCGTCTGGCGGGTTATTCTTACGTGTACGGCCAAATTGGTGCATCCCTGCAGGGTTAAATCTTCTCGAGAAGCCGTGTTTTCCGCGGTTATGGTTGACTTGGTGAAAGTACTGGCTAACAAGTACTCAGAACAACTTACACCTAATGATAATAACTTGACTAGTAATATAGATTACCTCCACCATCATGAATGTCACCTTAATCAACAGCGTGAGTTTCCTTGGGTTGCTTCCTTAGTAGGGGGTAACATTGGATGGGTATTGTTTGGTGAGTAGTTGTAGTTGGTTCTGATACGCTATCTTATCCCTTTCTTTTAGCCGGTTGTTGTAGCAAGTCTCTGTAGTTAGTTAGTGCAGCCCGCTGCCGCTTCGTTGCAATAATCCCCTTCCTTTCCGTTGTACCCAAAGTATTTGTATCTTGTGATGATTGGTTACGCTGGTATCTTGTGAGTATGGGTTATCCACTTGCCAGTACTTAACCGTACTGACCCACGAATCCTTTTCGTGGCTGCATATTCCACATTGCAGTCAACAGGTTTGGAGTCTGACGACGTTAGCTTGGGAATCCCTCCGGCTTGGCCTGGACAGGGATTGGACGCCATCGGTTATCTTCAGGACTCTTAGTCCAATTTGTATCTTGTCCGTAGCCGGACGCTATGTTGTTTCTTCCGCTGTTATTTGGATCTTTGTATTGTATCAGTTGTATCTTTGACTCGTTTGAGTCGTCTTGTATACACCCCCTCTGTTGTTGTTGTGGATTATTCGTGAACTGTTGTAATGTTATCACAAGTGGCAACCTGGAATCGGTTATTATGTGGATTTTGGCGGGAATGCTGAAATCTGCATACTGCCCGATCTCGGGGCGTCACAAATGGTATCAGAGCCTTGGTTCCGATTCTCGAGACTGTTTCGATACGAATGGTTATCGAAGCAACGGGTCCGCAAAGCCCGTAGGTTAACCTCGCTAACGGTCGTTGTTTCTAGAATGTCAAAAACTATTTCTGCTAAACTATTTTGGAAAACATCTCAACAGGATTCTTGTTTTCTCCTTATCTCTATTCTATTTCTCCTCCTACCTTATTGGTTTTGGAGTCTTCCCCCCTTGTCTATCTTTCAAAGTGTTAGGATCCTACGTGGATGGACGTTTTCTGAGCCTTTAACCTAATAGGTTCGATCATCGGAAGATTCCTGGTGGAAGAACATCGTCATCACTCCGAGCAAGAATCCCTTGTTAGTGGTGTCGAGGAGATCAGCTGGAAGCATGAAGAATCGATAGTTGAACTTCTTTCCCCTCCCGGGTTAGCAGGTGGATTGCGAGGGCGCAATCCCTTGTTAGTGGTGTCGTCTGTAACACCTGGGTGTTACCCTAAATAGGAAGTTGCTTGTTTTCTTTTGCTTGCATCACATGCATCACATGAGCATTGCATTCTGTTTTCAAAACAACTCAAAATTCAAAACCACTTTAAACTTTCACACATGTCCAAATTTTCCAATTCAAAAATTGCCAACTAAGCATCTCAAATTGTTTTCAATAGTTTGAAGTTATTTAAATTGCTTACTCACTAAAAAAATTCCTTTTTATCAAACACCCTAATGGCAAATTAAATTTCAAATCATTTCCTTCTTAATGGGCATGATCCAATTGTGGTTTGGCCATTAAAAATCTTGCAAACCAATTAAGTCAATAAGCTTTCATCATTGTTTGAGTTAGTGGAATAAAATTGTTTAAAATTCAACTCCTTATGAAAGACTATGGAAATTCAAATAACCACTTAACAACTCAACTGAATCTTTCAAACTTTTGGACCTAATATTCACAATTACTTTAATTATTGTTTTGCAAATTAATAAAATTTAATTATCAAATAAACACCCTCAAACCCTATTTGAAAAATTCAACTAACAACTTTAAATCAATTAGAATTTCAGTCTTGTGAAAAATAATGCTAACATTTGCTTTTTCTGTTTTGAAAAGGTAATAAAAATATTTAATAAAATAAACCCCCCCAAATTCTATTCCTATTCCTCTTTCATCCCTTACAAAAAAAATGTTCATAAGGAAAAAAAATATAGAAAAGAGAGGGGTGAGCTGAGAGAACAGGGCAGCCCACACCCCACAGCCCACCCCCAGCCTGCCTCCTTTTGGCCCATACCCCTTTCAGGTTGTCGTCTTCCTCCCCCCCGACGTCACCCTCTGTACGACAGCAGCAACACTGTTGATCATCTCCCTCCCCTCCTCGATTGCTGCCGTACGAGCTCAATCTCTCCTTAAAACCGAGCCCTCCCCCTCTGCCTAGCCCTAGACCCCCTCTCCTCTCCAGCTAGCGCCGCCATCCCTCCTTCCTTTTCCCCCCGAGCTCCTTCTGTTTCTGAAAACCCTGCACCGCACCACCCAACCGCCGCCAGAGGCTCGCCGATCACCGCCACCACGGCCATCCTAGGGCTAAACCCACCACGGGAATGGAACCGTGGTGGTTCACCCTCGCCACTCGCCCCCTCACCGCATGCCGGGAGCCCCCAGGGAGGCCGCGGCGTCGACCTCCCTCTCCTCCACCGTCTGCTGCTTCGACAGCGTCATCGACGTCTGCAACCACCCCCCGTTTCTGCTTTAGTTGCTGAACGACGACGAGCACCGTGGTGAGCGCCCCGTATCCCTCCTTCCCCTCTCCGTCTCACTCCGCTCTGCTGCCTCCACGCCACACGCACGAGCACCTCCAGCACCCTGTGGCCGCCGTGTTTCCGTCGAGTAGCAGCGAGTCGATCTGTGCCATCGCTGTCAGCTTCGTTAGTGTTAGCTTCGTCAGATTCGGGTCGTCAGTTTCGGCACAAGGCCACGCTTTTGTCTGAAAAACCCACTCGACTGTTTCCCATCACAGCAGCCGCACAGCCGCAGTGGTGGCGTTCCTTCCGCGCAGCGAGTCGACCGCGGGATCGAATCCCCTCGGCCGCACGGCCTTTTTCCTTTTAATCGCGCGCAGGGGCGGGCTGGTCATTGACCGCGGTGGCTGCGTGGCTTACACCCGTGCCGCGTGTGCGCCGCGTGGCGTTGGGCCCGCTGGCCAGTGTCCCGCTGGCTGGTACGCTGGGTAGAAAAATCTCAGGGATTTCTCTCTGATAGTTTCTTTCCACATTTCAGTCCCTGGTTTTTGCACTTTGGTCCCTGAACTTCAACCACACCTAAAAATTGCAAATAAACTCCAATTTTAAAATGTGAAATATGTTTTTCAGTCCAAATTCAATGTACTTTCTGTTTATCAACTTTGTTTTGCATTTTGGGCAATTAAAATTAATGTTAATCAATAATTCTTAAAAATGACAAATTAAATGGCATAATTAATAACTTTCAAATGGTTGCTCCAAATTAAATACTCAAAACATGAATTTCATCCAAAATCACATGCCACACTTGAATATCAACTTTGTTTTCTGGTTTTGCAACATTTAAATTGAATAATTGTTTCATCTCTTAATTAATGCATTTAAAATTGGTAATATGCTTAACTAAATCATTTGAAATTGTTTTCCAACAAATAAAATATGTTTTCCATGCCATTTTGAACCACCTTTTCAAATATAAATTTTGTTTCATGATTTGAATAATTAAAATTGCTTGAATAATTTAAACCTTGTTTAAATCATTTAAATTTGCTAAATTCATAACTTGCTCAAATTAAATTATTTTTGAACTTATAAAATATGTTTTCAAACTAGAAAAGCATAACCTTTTCAATGATGAATTTGAATTTATGTTTTGAACAAATAGAATTCAAATAATATTCAAACTTGAATTAAATTCAATTAAAACTTGTTTAATTCATAATTAAATCATTGTAATTCCTTTTTCAATAATTGAAACATGTAATCCACCTAAAATTTGGTGTTCTATTCACATATGAACTTTGTTATCTGTTTTGAACAATTTAACTTGATGAAAATAACAAAGGCTTGTGTGACACCTTTATGAACCCAAAATTCCAAAACTTAATAAGTGAATTTCAAAATGGGTAAACCTTATTTCCAATTGGTTCTATTGTTGTTATTTTGTTGTTTTCCGCATCCATGCATCATACTAAACCACTTTCACCTGTTGGTTAGCTGTAAAACAACTGTTTCAACCATAATTCATGGGCTTTTCATATGCAACTCAAATTGCATATGGGTCCATTTAAACATGTTATCATGTCAATTAGTTTATTTCTATGCATCCATTAACTTGTCATGCATCCATATCTTGATCATGCTGGATCTTTTTGCCGTAGTAGTAATTGTTGCATCCGGTGTTTGTTCGAGGTTCATTGCTTCTTCCCGGATAGGACGTTGAGATGATGTGAGCAACGACAAGTTCTGTGGATGTACCTCTACTTGCTGGATTCCAGGAAAGTATACTCACTTGCTGCCAAATGGCTGCCTTTCATCACTTGTTACCGATTCTTTCCGTTGTTCTTATTCTAGCCTGTTGATACGATGCTTGTGTCTCGATCCTATTATATGTTTATCTTGCAGCCATGATATAGCCTTCCTTCCACTTCCTACTAACTGTTGTTTGTTTACCCTGTTGGCCCTCGTGTCGTAGTTGCATGCTTAGTGTTGTTTGCGCTCAAGTCTTGTTGTTCCTTTCATATCACCTGTTTAGTTGATAGTTGGGTTTCAATTCAACCAACAACCTGTTAATGTTTTGGGTAATAATAATTTGATGATAAGGCACCGGCAGGAGGCCCGGCGTGGTTTTGAAGCCTGCTAGTGTCGAACCTAATAGGAAAAGGGTCTTGTCTACCGATCCATGATGAGCGCACTAACCGCATGTGGGAAGCGAGTATGGGCGCCCCCCTCAATTTGACTCGATTCGCATCTCGTCCAAATCGCCACACTTAGTTCGGGCTTTCCATTTGCTGCACGCATATGCAGGTACGAGCCCGAGGCCAGGGTGGAACTTTTGTAGTCGGCATTTACGGCGGCGTGGTCTTCCAGTGCTATGAGGGTCCCCCTTTTCTTCATGGGGGCTCGATTAGCCGCGCACGCACATCACGTGGTGCTTTGGGCTTGATGCGAAGCAGAGTTGGGTTGTGTTGAGTACCTCGCTTGGTGGGTTGATCCCCCGTCTGGCGGGTTATTCTTACGTGTACGGCCAAATTGGTGCATCCCTGCAGGGTTAAATCTTCTCGAGAAGCCGTGTTTTCCGCGGTTATGGTTGACTTGGTGAAAGTACTGGCTAACAAGTACTCAGAACAACTTACACCTAATGATAATAACTTGACTAGTAATATAGATTACCTCCACCATCATGAATGTCACCTTAATCAACAGCGTGAGTTTCCTTGGGTTGCTTCCTTAGTAGGGGGTAACATTGGATGGGTATTGTTTGGTGAGTAGTTGTAGTTGGTTCTGATACGCTATCTTATCCCTTTCTTTTAGCCGGTTGTTGTAGCAAGTCTCTGTAGTTAGTTAGTGCAGCCCGCTGCCGCTTCGTTGCAATAATCCCCTTCCTTTCCGTTGTACCCAAAGTATTTGTATCTTGTGATGATTGGTTACGCTGGTATCTTGTGAGTATGGGTTATCCACTTGCCAGTACTTAACCGTACTGACCCACGAATCCTTTTCGTGGCTGCATATTCCACATTGCAGTCAACAGGTTTGGAGTCTGACGACGTTAGCTTGGGAATCCCTCCGGCTTGGCCTGGACAGGGATTGGACGCCATCGGTTATCTTCAGGACTCTTAGTCCAATTTGTATCTTGTCCGTAGCCGGACGCTATGTTGTTTCTTCCGCTGTTATTTGGATCTTTGTATTGTATCAGTTGTATCTTTGACTCGTTTGAGTCGTCTTGTATACACCCCCTCTGTTGTTGTTGTGGATTATTCGTGAACTGTTGTAATGTTATCACAAGTGGCAACCTGGAATCGGTTATTATGTGGATTTTGGCGGGAATGCTGAAATCTGCATACTGCCCGATCTCGGGGCGTCACAAATGGTATCAGAGCCTTGGTTCCGATTCTCGAGATTGTTTCGATACGAATGGTTATCGAAGCAACGGGTCCGCAAAGCCCGTAGGTTAACCTCGCTAACGGTCGTTGTTTCTAGAATGTCAACAACTATTTCTGCTAAACTATTTTGGAAAACATCTCAATAGGATTCTTGTTTTCTCCTTATCTCTATTCTATTTCTCATCCTACCTTATTGGTTTTGGAGTCTTCCCCCCTTGTATATCTTTCAAAGTGTTAGGATCCTACGTGGATGGACGTTTTCTGAGCCTTTAACCTAATAGGTTCGATCATCGGAAGATTCCTGGTGGAAGAACATCGTCATCACTCCGAGCAAGAATCCCTTGTTAGTGGTGTCGAGGAGATCAGCTGGAAGCATGAAGAATCGATAGTTGAACTTCTTTCCCCTCCCGGGTTAGCAGGTGGATTGCGAGGGCGCAATCCCTTGTTAGTGGTGTCGTCTGTAACACCTGGGGTGTTACCCTAAATAGGAAGTTGCTTGTTTTCTTTTGCTTGCATCACATGCATCACATGAGCATTGCATTATGTTTTCAAAACAACTCAAAATTCAAAACCACTTTAAACTTTCACACATGTCCAAATTTTCCAATTCAAAAATTGCCAACTAAGCATCACAAATTGTTTGCAATAGTTTGAAGTTATTTAAATTGTTTACTCACTAAAAAAATTCCTTTTTATCAAACACCCTAATGGCAAATTAAATTTCAAATCATTTCCTTCTTAATGGGCATGATCCAATTGTGGTTTGGCCATTAAAAATCTTGCAAACCAATTAAGTCAATAAGCTTTCATCATTGTTTGAGTTAGTGGAATAAAATTGTTTAAAATTCAACTCCTTATAAAAGACTATGGAAATTCAAATAACCACTTAACAACTCAACTGAATCTTTCAAACTTTTGGACCTAATATTCACAATTACTTTAATTATTGTTTTGCAAATTAATAAAATTTAATTATCAAATAAACACCCTCAAACCCTATTTGAAAAATTCAACTAACAACTTTAAATCAATTAGAATTTCAATCTTGTGAAAAATAATGCTAACATTTGCTTTTTCTGTTTTGAAAAGGTAATAAAAATATTTAATAAAATAAACCCCCCCAAATTCTATTCCTATTCCTCTTTCATCCCTTACAAAAAAAATGTTCATAAGGAAAAAAAATATAGAAAAGAGAGGGGTGAGCTGAGAGAACAGGGCAGCCCACACCCCACAGCCCACCCCCAGCCTGCCTCCTTTTGGCCCATACCCCTTTCAGGTTGTCGTCTTCCTCCCCCCGACGTCACCCTCTGTACGACAGCAGCAACACTGTTGATCATCTCCCTCCCCTCCTCGATTGCCGCCGTACGAGCTCAATCTCTCCTTAAAACCGAGCCCTCCCCCTCTGCCTAGCCCTAGACCCCCTCTCCTCTCCAGCTAGCGCCGCCATCCCTCCTTCCTTTTCCCCCCGAGCTCCTTCTGTTTCTGAAAACCCTGCACCTCACCACCCAACCGCCGTCAGAGGCTCGCCGATCACCGCCACCACGGCCATCCTAGGGCTAAACCCACCACGGGAATGGAACCGTGGTGGTTCATCCTCGCCACTCGCCCCCTCACCGCATGCCGGGAGCCCCCAGGGAGGCCGCGGCATCGACCTCCCTCTCCTCCACCGTCTGCTGCTTCGACAGCGTCATCGGCGTCTGCAACCACCCCCCGTTTCTGCTTCAGTTGCTGAACGACGACGAGCACCGTGGTGAGCGCCCCGTATCCCTCCTTCGCCTCTCCGTCTCACTCCGCTCTGCCGCCTCCATGCCACACGCACGAGCACCTCCAGCACCCTGTGGCCGCCGTGTTTCCGTCGAGTAGCAGCGAGTCGATCTGTGCCATCGCTGTCAGCTTCGTCAGTGTTAGCTTCGTCAGATTCGGGTCGTCAGTTTCGGCACAAGGCCACGCTTTTGTCCGAAAAACCCACTCGACTGTTTCCCATCACAGCAGCCGCACAGCGAGTCGACCGCGGGATCGAATCCCCTCGGCCGCACGGCCTTTTTCCTTTTAATCGCGCGCGCAGGGGCGGGCCCCGCTGGTCATTGACCGCGGTGGCTGCGTGGCTTACACCCGCGCCGCGTGTGCGCCGCATGGCGTTGGGCCCGCTGGCCAGTGTCCCGCTGGCTGGTACGCTGGGTAGAAAAATCTCAGGGATTTCTCTCTGATAGTTTCTTTCCACATTTCAGTCCCTGGTTTTTGCACTTTGGTCCCTGAACTTCAACCACACCTAAAAATTGCAAATAAACTCCAATTTTAAAATGTGAAATATGTTTTTCAGTCCAAATTCAATGTACTTTCTGTTTATCAACTTTGTTTTGCATTTTGGGCAATTAAAATTAATGTTAATCAATAATTCTTAAAAATGACAAATTAAATGGCATAATTAATAACTTTCAAATGGTTGCTCCAAATTAAATACTCAAAACATGAATTTCATCCAAAATCACATGCCACACTTGAATATCAACTTTGTTTTCTGGTTTTGCAACATTTAAATTGAATAATTGTTTCATCTCTTAATTAATGCATTTAAAATTGGTAATATGCTTAACTAAATCATTTGAAATTGTTTTCCAACAAATAAAATATGTTTTCCATGCCATTTTGAACCACCTTTTCAAATATAAATTTTGTTTCATGATTTGAATAATTAAAATTGCTTGAATAATTTAAACCTTGTTTAAATCATTTAAATTTGCTAAATTCATAACTTGCTCAAATTAAATTATTTTTGAACTTATAAAATATGTTTTCAAACTAGAAAAGCATAACCTTTTCAATGATGAATTTGAATTTATGTTTTGAACAAATAGAATTCAAATAATATTCAAACTTGAATTAAATTCAATTAAAACTTGTTTAATCTTGTTTAATTCATAATTAAATCATTGTAATTCCTTTTTCAATAATTGAAACATGTAATCCACCTAAAATTTGGTGTTCTATTCACATATGAACTTTGTTATCTGTTTTGAACAATTTAACTTGATGAAAATAACAAAGGCTTGTGTGACACCTTTAAGAACCCAAAATTCCAAAACTTAATAAGTGAATTTCAAAATGGGTAAACCTTATTTCCAATTGGTTCTATTGTTGTTATTTTGTTGTTTTCCTCATCCATGCATCATACTAAACCACTTTCACCTGTTGGTTAGCTGTAAAACAACTGTTTCAACCATAATTCATGGGCTTTTCATATGCAACTCAAATTGCATATGGGTCCATTTAAACATGTTATCATGTCAATTAGTTTATTTCTATGCATCCATTAACCTGTCATGCATCCATATCTTGATCATGCTGGATCTTTTTGCCGTAGTAGTAATTGTTGCATCCGGTGTTTGTTCGAGGTTCATTGCTTCTTCCCGGATAGGACGTTGAGATGATGTGAGCAACGACAAGTTCTGTGGATGTACCTCTACTTGCTGGATTCCAGGCAAGTATACTCACTTGCTGCCAAATGGCTGCCTTTCATCACTTGTTACCGATTCTTTCCGTTGTTCTTATTCTAGCCTGTTGATACGATGCTTGTGTCTCGATCCTATTATATGTTTATCTTGCAGCCATGATATAGCCTTCCTTCCACTTCCTACTAACTGTTGTTTGTTTACCCTGTTGGCCCTCGTGTCGTAGTTGCATGCTTAGTGTTGTTTGCGCTCAAGTCTTGTTGTTCCTTTCATATCACCTGTTTAGTTGATAGTTGGGTTTCAATTCAACCAACAACCTATTAATGTTTTGGGTAATAATAATTTGATGATAAGGCACCGGCAGGAGGCCCGGCGTGGTTTTGAAGCCTGCTAGTGTCGACCCTAATAGGAAAAGGGTCTTGTCTACCGATCCATGATGAGCGCACTAACCGCATGTGGGAAGTGAGTATGGGCGCCCCCCTCAATTTGACTCGATTCGCATCTCGTCCAAATCTCCACACTTAGTTCGGGCTTTCCATTTGCTGCACGCATATGCAGGTACGAGCCCGAGGCCAGGGTGGAACTTTTGTAGTCGGCATTTAGGGCGGCGTGGTCTTCCAGTGCTATGAGGGTCCCCCTTTTCTTCGTGGCGGCTCGATTAGCCGCGCACGCACAACACGTGGTGCTTTGGGCTTGATGCGAAGCAGAGTTGGGTTGTGTTGAGTACCTCGCTTGGTGGGTTGATCCCCCGTCTGGCGGGTTATTCTTACGTGTACGGCCAAATTGGTGCATCCCTGCAGGGTTAAATCTTCTCGAGAAGCCGTGTTTTCCGCGGTTATGGTTGACTTGGTAAAAGTACTGGCTAACAAGTACTCAGAACAACTTACACCTAATGATAATAACTTGACTAGTAATATAGATTACCTCCACCATCATGAATGTCACCTTAATCAACAGCGTGAGTTTCCTTGGGTTGCTTCCTTAGTAGGGGGTAACATTGGATGGGTATTGTTTGGTGAGTAGTTGTAGTTGGTTCTGATACGCTATCTTATCCCTTTCTTTTAGCCGGTTGTTGTAGCAAGTCTCTGTAGTTAGTTAGTGCATCCCGCTGCCGCTTCGTTGCAATAATCCCCTTCCTTTCCGTTGTACCCAAAGTATTTGTATCTTGTGATGATTGGTTACGCTGGTATCTTGTGAGTATGGGTTATCCACTTGCCAGTACTTAACCGTACTGACCCACGAATCCTTTTCGTGGCTGCATATTCCACATTGCAGTCAACAGGTTTAGAGTCTGACGACGTTAGCTTGGGAATCCCTCCGGCTTGGCCTGGGCAGGGATTGGATGCCATCGGTTATCTTCAGGACTCTTAGTCCAATTTGTATCTTGTCCGTAGCCGGACGCTATGTTGTTTCTTCCGCTGTTATTTGGATCTTTGTATTGTATCAGTTGTATCTTTGACTCGTTTGAGTCGTCTTGTATACACCCCCTCTGTTGTTGTTGTGGATTATTCGTGAACTGTTGTAATGTTATCACAAGTGGCAACCTGGAATCGGTTATTATGTGGATTTTGGCGGGAATGCTGAAATCTGCATATTGCCCGATCTCGGGGCATCACAGATGGGGTTTATGAAATCCATTTTCATGGAGTATATTGACAAGTTCATTGTGGTTTACCTCGACGATGTTATAATCTACTCCAAGTCCGAAGAATAACATGCTGAACATCTTCGGCTAGTTTTGACAAAGCTTCGTGAGCATCGTATCTATGCCAAATTCTCCAGATGTGAGTTCTGGTTGAAAGAGCTCATATTTCTAGGCTACGTTCTATCTGCTGAGGGAGTTGCAGTTTTCCCTAATAAAGTTCAAGCCATATTGGACTGGGAGTCACCTAAGTCCATCAAAGAGGTTCAAAACTTCCTCGAACTTATCGGTTGTTATCACCGCTCTATTGAAGGTTTCTCCAAAGGTGCCAAACCAATGACTGATCTTCTTAAGAAAGATAACCAGTTTGTATGGTCAAGAATGGCAGAAGAGAGTTTCCGGTTGTTGAAAACTAAGATGGCTAATGCTCCTATGCTTGTCCTTCCGGACATGCGCAAGGACTTCGTCATCTTCTGTGATGCCTCTCGTCAAGGTATCGACTGCGGTCTATTGCAAGATGGACGTGTGGTTTCTTATGCTTCTCGACTACTGAAACCAAATGAGCTCAAATATCCAACTCATGCTTTTGAGTTAGCAACTGTTGTGTATGCCTTGAAACAATGGCGTCATCATATGCTAGGAAATCAATGTGAGTTCTACTTCCACCAGCAGAGCTTCAGATATCTTTTTACCCAACAAGATCTGAGTCTCAGACAAAAGAGATGGTTGGAACTAGTCAAAGAAACCAATGTGGAGGTCAAATGTCAAGTTGATAAAGGTAAAGTCGTGGCTGACACGACAATCCAGAAGTCTTACTGTAACAGCTTGATGATACAGCAAGATCAACCTTCTCTCCACAAAGAGTTCTCCAAGCTCAATCTTGAGGTTGTTCCCTCTGGTTATCTGGTTAATCCGGAAGTGAAACCATCCTTTGAACATCAAATCAAAGATGCCCAAAAGCGGGATCTAAGTGTCGCACCCGGACTTCTAGAGGATACTCATAGTCCGCTAAACAGTAGAACAAATGGCTTACGGGGCATACCGGCACCCGCATCTCAATATGAGCAGGCCAACACGTAAACGTGTGACAACCATTCTCTACTATCCATCGTCTGCGTAAACCATCCCATAGAAGTCCGACTACTTCCATTGACGTACTTCATTACATACACACATGGTACGTCAACGGCATTTGAACAAGTGATATCACAACATATCTCTAAGACACAAAAGATTGAAATAAGTTGCAAATAGCTCTCACTAGAGCAGAGGTAGCAAATACAATCATCCAGAGGACACATGTCCCAACAATTCATCATTACATCACAGCGGAAGCATCCAAAATGTCTGGGTACAGACAAGATCCAAATAGGCCTAAGAGGCCGGAAACGAAAAGACGGAGCCCATCCACGATGTCTCGGATCCTGCCCGTGTCAGCTATCTACTCGTCAGCAGCCTCGTCATACTCCACGTAGTAGCCACCATGGGGATCCTCGAAAACGTAGTCTGCGGAAACCACAGCCCCAAAGGGGTCAGTACAGACAAGTACTGGCAAGCAAGACTCACAAGATACCAAAGTGTACCCGGCAACACCAAGTACAGATGCTTTGGGTTCAACGGAAGAATAGGTGATACAAAAGTGCGGCAGCAGGCTGCTCTAACCAACTACAGAAACACGCTACAACTTCCGCCTAACAGAAGGGGATAAGATAGCGTATCGTAACCAACTATCACTAAACTCAAACAAACCCATCCTGGATCTTGCCCCATATCCAAAGAAGCAATCCGAGGATAACTCACACAGTTGGATTAGTGATGGTTCAAGTTATTGTGTCAATAGGACTATTATTAGTCAAGTTATCATTAGTTAGATGTAAGTTGTCTAATCCTTGTTAGCCAGCCCTATCACCAAGTCATCCATAACCGCGGACAACACGGCTTCTCGAGAAGATTTAACCCTGCAGGGGTGCACCAATTTGGCCGTACACGTAAGAATATCCCGCCAGACGGGGATCAAACCCACCAAGCGAGGCACTCTACACAACCCAACTCTTCTTCGCATCAAGCCCAAAGAACCACGTGCTGTGCGTGCGCGGCTAATCGAGCCCCCACAAAGAAAAGGGGGACCCTCATAGCACTGGAAGACCACGCCGCCCTAAATGCAGACTACAAAAGTTCCACCCTGGCCTCGGGTTCGTACCTGCATATGCGTGCATCAAATGGAAAGCCCGAACTAAGTGTGGCGATTTGGACGAGATGCGAATCGAATCAGAGTTGCGGGGGGCGCCCATACACGCTTCCCACATGCGGTTAGCGCGCTCAACATGGATCCAGAGGACAAGAACTTTTCCTGAGTTCGACACTAGCAGGCCTCAAAACCATACCCGGCCTCCTGCCGGTGCCTTATCATCAAATTAGCATTACCTCAAAAATTAACAGGTTGTTGTTTATCATCGAGCCCCAGAACATAATAAATATGATAACAGAAATAACGGACAACAGTCTCAAGCATACACAACCCTAAGCATGCTAGTAAGACACAGGCTACAAGCAATGGGGTTATAGGTGTGGAGGTGAGGCTATATCAGGGTTACAGGATAACATGTGATAGGATCGAACACAAGCAACGAATCTTAAGGCTAGCAGAATAGACAACGGAAAATATCGATATCCAGTGTGGAAAGGACACAATGGTTCATGTGAGTGAATACTTGCCTGCAAACTCAGTAGCCTAGTACTGAGCTAACTCCTCAGAAGTAGTGTCGTAAACCTCGTCTGTCTCAACGTCGTCGTCTATTCGAGAAGAAGCAAACAAACAACGCAGAGAGACAAACAATCAATAACATGGCATAATGCACAATCATGGGATGATGCATGACAATTTAATTGATGCATCAAAGGTAAGCTAACTGACATGGTAACATAATTAAATGGACCCATATGCAATTTGGATTGCATATGGAAAGCCCATGAATTAAGGTTGGATTAAATGATATACAACTAACCATCATGTGGAAGTTGATTAGCATGATGCATGGATGAAGAAAACAATAAGAAAAACAACAATAGATTCAGTGTGATATGTTGTTTACCAAGTTTGGAATTTTATTTATTAAGTTAAGAAATTTTGGTTTCTTAAAGGAGTCACACAAGCATTTGTTGTTTCCCACCAATTCTAATTGTTCAAAATAGATAACAAAGTTCATATTTGGAAAGAACACAAGAATTTAGGTGGAATACATGTCTCATTTATTGAAAAAGGAGTTAAGATGAATTAATTATGAATTAAACAAGTTTAAACAAGATTTAAATGAATTTAATTCAAGTATGAAATTATTTGAATTTTTATTTGTTCAGAACATTTAATAAAATTCATATTTGGAAAGATTATACTTTTCTGGTTTGAAAACATATTTTATTTGTTCAAAAAGAACTTAATTTGACCAAGTTATTAATTTAGCAATTTTAAATGATTTAAACAAGGTTTAAATTATTAAACCAATTTTAATTATTCAAAACATGAAACAAAGTTTATATTTGAAAAGGTGGTTCAATTTGGCATGGAAAACATATTTTATAGGTGCCATTTAAATTAAATTTGAATTAGTTATGAATTTGATCAAATTTAAAATGAGTTGTTTGAATTTGAATTTTGAAAACATTTGAAATGTTCAAAACAGCAAACAAATGGTTTAAACAGGTAGAGAATTAAATTTGGTACAGAAAACATATTTTATTTCTATTATTTGGATTTGAAATACAAAAGATATTCAAATTTTAAATACAGGGGCTATTCTGCAATTTTAAAACATTTAGATTTGGTCCAGGGGCTTGGATGTAAAAGAAATCTCACAGAAAGGGCCCTGGAACCCTTTTTCACGCAGCAGATCGACCCCTGGGGTCACTGGCCTGTGGGCCAGCGCCCAGCTGGCGCTGCGTGGCACGCCTGCGTGGCCACCACTGCCAATGGCAGGTGGGCCTGCCTGCCCGCGTGGCAAAGATGCAAAAAGGGTTTTTACTCTGCGCGCGGGGGGGATCGAACCCGCGACGCTGCGTTGCGCGCCGTTGGATCAAGCCAGTGCGGTGCGGATGCGTTTGTTGACAGAGAAGCGCGCGCGTGGTTTTGAGGTGCTCCTGTTCCTATCTGACGAAACTGAACAAAATTCAGTCTTTCGTCTAAACCTGTCGACGGCGGAGGGAGACGGCGGTGCTGCACGGCGCGGTGACCACGATTTGGCGGAGCTGGACCTGTGCGTGTGCGTACAACAGGTGGTGTAGCGTGTGCGCGTGCTTGGGCTGCCCGGATGTGCACGGGAGCGTGCTCGACGGCGGCCATGGCGGCACGGTGGCGTCAGCCCGACGGAGGGAAAACGAACCAGGAAGCAAAGGAGGGGGCTTTGGCCGGGGATCGACGGAGGAGGTCACCTTGGGGCTGTCGGAGGCGAGGTTTTGACGTGAGGTAGACGGAGTCGACGGCGCGGCGATGATTTTCAGAACAGCTGCGGCGGTGACGAGCTCGCCGTCGAGGATCAGCGGCCCCTGGGTCCTGCTGCAGCTGTCGATGAGGAAGAGGGAGAGGTGGCGGTCCTGCTCGTGCCCCTGGCTTGCACGGTGGCGCCACCTAAGCTGCTGTCGATGGCGGCGCCATGATCGGCCAACTCCCGCAACGTTCGCCGGAGAGGAGAAATAGAGTGGAGGAAGGGAGCTGGCGGCGGCAGGGAGGAAGGGGATGGCTAGGCTAGGGTTTAGGGGGCTCGTGGGGTAGATATAGGGCGAGGAGAGGGATCAGGTGGCGAGGGGAGTGCTCTGCTGTGTGCGCGCTGGCGTCAGCTGACGCCAGCCGTACGGAGGAGGGAGAAGGGGGCCGCGGGCCTGCTGCGCGCGCGCGCTGGTGTTAGGTGGGCTGGGCTGGCCCAGTCTGCCTTCCCCAGCCGTTTTCCTTTTTATTTATTTTTTGTTCTTTCTGTTTTTTTTGCTGTAAAGAAAAAGGGAGAAAAAGGATAGTTTTAGGGTTAGAAAAATTTAGGAAAACTTTGTATAGGTTATTTATTGTAACAGCACCAATGTGCAAACTTTTGTTTTTCAAATTTTTTGAAATTAGTTGCTGTTTGTTTTTTATTTGAATTTGAGTGAATTTGATATTAATTAAATTATTAAGAAGAACCATTTAATAGTTTGAACTTTCTATTTTAATGGAAACAAAAGATGTTTTTATTTGAATATTTCTATTTGAAAATTGTAACAGAACAAGTATGAAACAATAGTTTGAAAATTGGTTTGAAATTCATATTGAAAAACAAGGGAAAACAAATGAAAACAAAGGAAAACAAATGGAAAAAAAATGCAAAACTTATGATGACATGATGCAAAACATAAATTAACAAAAAGCAAACATTCTAAAGGTTGTTTTTCAAACTTGGGATGTTACAAAACGCCCCCCCTTGAAGGAATCGCGCCCCGAGATTCCTACTGAGAAGAGAAAAGGTCCGGATACTTCTTGCGAAGATCCTCTTCGGTCTCCCACGTTGCCTCTTTATCGGAATGATGAGACCACTGCACTTTCAAGAACTTGGTGCTCTTGTTGCGAGTCTTACGCTCGGTCTCATCGAGAATACGAACAGGGTGCTCCTCATAAGAGAGATCTTCTTGCAGTTCGATGGAATCATGATCAACTGCACGATCTGGATCTTTGAAACACCTCTTGAGCTGTGACACGTGAAACACATCGTGCACCTTGGATAGCTTTTCTGGAAGTTCAAGACGATAGGCATTTTCCGCACGCCTTGAGAGAATGTTGAAAGGACCGATATATCTCGGTGCAAGCTTTCCTTTTACACCAAAACGATGAGTGCCTCTGAGGGGAGTTACGCGGAGATATGCTTTGTCACCAGGTGCATAGACCATATCCCTGTGTTTGCTGTCATAGTAGCTTTTCTGTCGAGACTGAGCAATCCTGAGATTGTCACGAATGATGCGAACTTTCTCTTCGGCTTCCTTAACAATGTCAGGGCCTAAGAGTGAACGTTCACCAGCTCCAGACCAATTGATTGGACTCCTGCATCTGCGGCCATAGAGAGCCTCAAATGGTGCCATGCCTAGGCTTGCCTGGAAGCTGTTGTTGTAGGAGAATTCAGCATATGGAAGACATTCCTCCCATTTCATGCCAAAAGAGAGACCACATGCTCTGAGCATATCCTCGAGAATCTGATTGACTCTTTCGACTTGCCCTTGAGACTGAGGGTGATAGGCTGTGCTGAACAGAAGTTTGGTGCCCAAAGCTTCTTGAAAGCTTTTCCAGAAATCAGAAGTGAATATGCTTCCACGGTCTGAGCTTATTTCCAATGGAACACCATGAAGAGGAACAATCTTTGCTGTGTAGAGCTCTGCTAACTGACTAGCTGAGATTGTCTCTTTGACAGGAAAGAAGTGAGCTACTTTAGTGAGTCGATCGATGACAACGAAGATTGAATCGTTGCCCTTCTTGGACTTTGGAAAACCAGTGACGAAGTCCATTTCAATCATGTCCCACTTCCACTCAGGGATTTTCAGAGGTTGGAGAAGACCGGCTGTTTTCTGATGAACTGCCTTTAACACGTTGACAAACGTTGCATTCAGAAACGTATTCAGCAATTTCACGTTTCATGCCAGGCCACCAATACAGTGTCTTGAGATCCTGGTACATCTTTGTACTTCCAGGGTGTATGGAGAGAGGAGTTTCATGAGCCTCCTATAGAATGACATCTTTGAGACTTTGAACTTGAGGAACTGCAATGCGTCCTTCGAAGAACACAGTTCCCTTGACATCAATTGAGAAGGACTTAAATTTCTCCTTGCCTTCTTTGATGTGTTCTACCATCTTCTTGATTTCAGCATCACGAAGTTGTTCAGAACGAATCTTGTCCTCGAGAGTTGGACTGGCTGTCAAGTTCGCAAGATAGCCTTGAGGAACAAGACCAAGGTTCAGCTTTTGGAATTCTTCATGAAGAGGAGGTTGGCTTTCCATGATCATGAGATTATCACAATACGACTTGCGACTGAGAGCATCGGCCATAACATTAGCCTTGCCCGGAGTGTAAGAAATGGTAAGATCAAAGTCTTTGATCTTTTCAATCCATCTCCTTTGTCTGAGGTTTAGATCTGGTTGAGTGAAGATGTATTTCAGACTCTTATGATCGGAAAAGATTTCAGTGCGATTACCCAACAAGTATTGTTTCCATTTCTTGAGGGCAAACACAACTGTTGCAAGTTCAAGATCATGAGTGGGATAATTGAGCTCATGTGCGTTCAACTGACGTGAAGCATAAGCCACAACTTGACGTTCTTGCATAAGAACTGCACCTAGACCTTGGAGGGAAGCGTCACAGAACATCTGGAAAGGTTTGGTGGGATCTGGGCCAACCAGAACTGGTGTAGAGGTGAGTTTAGTCTTCAGTAGATTGAAACTTTCATCACATTGTGGAGACCAGACGAACTTCTTGTCCTTCTTTGTGAGATCAGTGAGAGGTTTGGCAATCTTGGAGAAGTTTTGGACGAAACGACGACAATAGCTAGCCAAGCCAAGAAAACTTCTTACTTGCTTCACCGTCTTTGGAGGTTTCCAATCGACAATTGCTTTAACCTTTTCTGGATCAATGGCTATGCCCTTGGCAGAGATGACATGACCAAGGTAAGCAACTTCTGAAATCCAGAACTCACATTTGGAGAACTTGGCATAAAGACGATGCTCGCGAAGCTTCATGAGAGTGAGACGAAGATGTTCTTCATGCTCTTCCTCGGATTTTGAGTAGACAAGAATGTCATCAAGATATACCACAACGAACTTGTCGAGGTATTCATGGAAGACAGAATTCATGAGTCGAGAGAATGTCGCCGGTGCATTGGTGAGACCAAAGGACATGACGGTGAATTCATATAGACCGTAGCGAGTGGTGAAGGTTGTCTTTGGAATATCCTCTTTTCTGATCTTTATTTGATGGTAACCCATTCTCAAGTCCAACTTAGAGAATATTGAGGCTCGAGCAAGTTGATCAAAAAGATCATCGATACGAGGAATTGGATACTTGTTTTTGATGGTTTTCTCGTTAAGAGGACGATAGTCAACAACGAGTCTCTTTGTGTGATCCTTCTTCGCAACGAACAGAGTTGGGCAACCCCAAGCCGAGGAACTAGGTTGAATGTAACCTTTTTCCATGTACATATCAATTTGTTCCTTTAACAAATTCAGCTCGGGAGTTCCTATCTTGTAAGGATGCTTAGAGATTGGAGCAGTACCTGGCTCAAGTTCGATCACGAACTCAACAGCTCTGTCCGGAGGCATCCCTGGCAACTCTTCTGGAAAGACGTCAGGGAATTCGCAAACCACCGGAACATTTTCAAGTGAAGGTAGAGGTTTTGCATCGAGTTTGCACAGCTGAATGGAACTTGATTCATTTGGAGAATAGACTATCTGGCCAGAAGGGTGGAACAGAGTTATTGACTTCTGAGCACAGTCAATTCTAGCTTTATTGGCTTTCAGCCAATCCATACCAAGAATGACATCGATGTCAGAATTGCCAAGCAGTATGAGAGAAGCAAGGAATGTGTGGCCTCCAATTAGAATTTGATTTCTGTGACTGATCTTGGACGTTTGCATAGTTGCTCCAGGGGAGTTTACCACTAGCGGGGAACCCAAACCAACAAAAGGGAGTTTAATTGCTGTCGCAAAGATCTTTGACACGAAAGAATGTGATGCTCCGGTATCAAACAACACTTTAGCTGGAATAGAGTTTACAGGAAATGTACCGAGAACGACGTCAGGAGCTTCCTCAGCTTTGTCGATCTTGACATGATTCACCCTTGCGGTCCTCCCGACAGGCCTGTTGTTGGAGTTGAAAGCCTTAGGCGGGGGAGCACGCACCATTGCCTGGTTTGTGTTAGGGCGAGGTGGTGGTGGAGGTAGCTGCCTCTGCGTGCACTTGTCGGCGTAGTGCCCCGTCTGCTTGCACTTGTAGCAAGTGACGACACGAGGAGGCCCTGGCCTTGGCTGCCCCATTGAAGCCCTTGGATTATGCATCTGAGCAGGGTTGGGTGGGCGGGGAGCGAAGCCTGGAGAAGCTTGGGCATATGAAGCCCTAGTGACAACACCATTTGGTACCCAGATGCGGCGCTTCTGCGGAGGGGTGGTCATGTTGGAGGAGGAACCACCCTCACGCGAGTGCTTGCGAGACTCCTCGAACGCCTTGCGCCCATTTTCTTCATTGAGCGCGGTGTTAACGAGATCCTCGAAGCTATTGGCCTTGACGTTGGTGAGGGCATACTTGAGTTCCGGGTTAAAACCTCTACGGAACCTTGCCATCTTCTTAGCTTCAGTGGACACCTCATCACCAGCGTAACGAGCGAGGCGGTTGAACTCACTCTGATAGCCAATGACGTCCAACATGCCCTTCTTGAGTGAGCAAAACTCTTCACGCATCCTTTCCATGAGACCATCTGGAATGTGGTGCTTCAGGAAAGCTTCCTTGAAACAACCCCACGTGATTGGAATGCCAGCTCTCATGGCCTGGTAGTTTTCCCACCAAGTAGCTGCCTGGCCCTTCAGCAGATAGGAGGCATACTTGACCTTGTCTTCCTCAGCAACGTGAGCAATCTCCAGAGCCTTAGCTATCTCACGGATCCAGTCATCAGCGTCCAGAGGCTCGCGTGTGGCCACGAAAGCTCTCGGGCCCAGACTGAGGAACTCCTTGATGCTGACTCATGGAGCCGTCTGGTTGTTGTGCTGATTAGTCTGAAACTGGGCCATCTGCGCCATGACTTTGGTCATCTGAGTCAACAGCTCCGTGATTGGCGGTGGCTCAGGCGGGTTGTTCCTTGTTGGCGGCATCCTGAATGGAAATGCATTTTAGCACAACAATAGAAAAGGATAGACTAGGAAAACGAAAGAGAGATTATTCCGACGCATGAATAGATAACCAACAGGTACATCATCACATGTTCAAATACATCAGAATATCCAACAAACCACAAATGGTTCGAATGCCAAAGGATACTAAACATAGCTAAGAATGGATACATCGGTACTCCCATGCTCATCACGCAGGACGGCGACTAGGAGTACGGCGAGAGGTACGGTGAGGAGCACGCCCACGAAAGTATGTGGAACGACGATCCACGTAGATCTGACGTGGTCTGAGAGCGATTCTAGGTGTGGTGAAGTACATAGCGTCGACTCCCTGTGCTCCAAAGCGTGGAATCCCAGTGTAACCAGCACCAAGGTTGAGGAGTGGACCTCTGATCGGCTCGTAACCTCCAGCATCTGGCAGACGACGACCAACTGGCTGATCGAAACGTGCAAAGCGCTCGTCCCCAACAAAGTCTGTGGTGTAAGTCGCCAGACGAGTCAAAGCAAGGTATAGCTGCTCTCTGACTGAAGCCAACTCCTGAGATAGTGTGCTGGCAACTGCGTCACTGTGCCTCACAAACTGAGCGGTGGTGTGCAACCTGGAGTTATCATGCTCGTAGACATCCAAGTTGTCGTAGAGAGTGAAGTGAGCTCCCTCCGAAGTGATGTAACCACGGGGGATGTGGCGATAGATAGAATCGTCAAATCCCCAGTAGTCAGCACGAAGGACGGTGAGACTCACATAAGCTGCCTGCTGCACAGCCATATCCACTGTGGAACCTACTGCCTCGTAGCGGTGGACTACGCTCATGCCATCATCTGACAGAATGTAGACGATAGCCTGGTAGTAGGTCTGGTCAAGCTCTCGCTGCTGCTCGTAGACCTGGTACTCTGGTGCCCAACGGAACCCCAGAAAAGTGACCACGTCTCTCAGCATCTCCGGATAACCGGCAGTGCTCTCGCAACGAGTCATACGAACCACCTGCGGGTAGAACCTGAGATCCATCTGCAGATGATCGGGGAAGTTTTGATTATACGCCGGTAGAAGAACTGAAGTGGCAAGCAACAACAAGGTTTCAACGGACGAAAAGGATGTTGAGAAGAACAGGATATCGAAGCAACATTGGGGAAACACGAGACCAAACACTCCTGAGGTACTACGGAAGACCCATCCAGGCTTCTAGAGGATAATTATCTACTGCTTAAGGAATAGAGGATCTGCTTCCGGGGCTTACACGCCTCCGTTCTCAATCATGAGTAGGCAACATGATAAATCATGTCACCACCACCTCCATTCCTATGGTCTAGTAGATATAACCATCCTAGAGAAACCAGGATACGTGAAATCCTAACTTGAAAGTTTAGATGAGAAGAGAAAACAACGTTGCACTTCCTTACCAGAAATAGGAGGGTGGGTGGGGAAAGAAATAAAAGAACAGAATTCGTACTCTCACGTTTCATTTTTCCTATATAGCTACAAAATAGTTTCTAGACTCAACTGCGACCAGTAAAAGGGATCCTACAGGCAGACAGGCTCTGATACCATTTGTCGCACCCGGACTTCTAGAGGATACTCACAGTCCGCTAAACAGTAGAACAAATGGCTTACGGGGCATACCGGCACCCGCATCTCAATATGAGCAGGCCAACACGTAAACGTGTGACAACCATTCTCTACTATCCATCGTCTACGTAAACCATCCCATAGAAGTCCGACTACTTCCGTTGACGTACTTCATAACATACACACATGGTACATCAACGGCATTTGAAGCAGTGATATCACAACATATCTCTAAGACACAAAATATTGAAATAAGTTGCAAATAGCTCTCACTAGAGCAGAGGTAGCAAATACAATCATCCAGAGGACACATGTCCCAACAATTCATCATTACATCACAGCGGAAGCATCCAAAATGTCTGGGTACAGACAAGATCCAAATAGGCCTAAGAGGCCGGAAACGAAAAGACGGAGCCCATCCACGATGTCTCGGATCCTGCCCGGGTCAGCTATCTACTCGTCAGCAGCCTCGTCATACTCCACGTAGTAGCCACCATGGGGATCCTCGGAAACGTAGTCTGCGGAAACCACAGCCCCAAAGGGGTCAGTACAGACAAGTACTGGGAAGCAAGACTCACAAGATACCAAAGTGTACCCGGCAACACCAAGTACAGATGCTTTGGGTTCAACGGAAGAATAGGTGATACAAAAGTGCGGCAGCAGGCTGCTCTAACCAACTACAGAAACACGCTACAACTTCCGGCTAACAGAAGGGGATAAGATAGCGTATCGTAACCAACTATCACTAACCTCAAACAAACCCATCCTGGATCTCGCCCCTTATCCAAAGAAGCAATCCGAGGATAACTCACACAGTTGGATTAGTGATGGTTCAAGTTATTGTGTCAATAGGACTATTATTAGTCAAGTTATCATTAGTTAGATGTAAGTTGTCTAATCCTTGTTAGACAGCCCTATCACCAAGTCATCCATAACCGCGGACAACACGGCTTCTCGAGAAGATTTAACCCTGCAGGGGTGCACCAATTTGGCCGTACACGTAAGAATATCCCGCCAGACGGGGATCAAACCCACCAGGCGAGGCACTCTACACAACCCAACTCTTCTTCGCATCAAGCCCAAAGAACCACGTGCTGTGCGTGCGCGGCTAATCGAGCCCCCACGAAGAAAAGGGGGACCCTCATAGCACTGGAAGACCACGCCGCCCTAAATGCCGACTACAAAAGTTCCACCCTGGCCTCGGGTTCGTACCTGCATATGCGTGCATCAAATGGAAAGCCCGAACTAAGTGTGGCGATTTGGACGAGATGCGAATCGAATCAGAGTTGCGGAGGGCGCCCATACACGCTTCCCACATGCGGTTAGCGCGCTCAACATGGATCCAGAGGACAAGAACTTTTCCTGAGTTCGACACTAGCAGGCCTCAAAACCATACCCGGCCTCCTGCCGGTGCCTTATCATCAAATTAGCATTACCTCAAACATTAACAGGTTGTTGTTTATCATCGAGCCCCAGAACATAATAAATATGATAACAGAAATAACGGACAACAGTCTCGAGCATAAACAACCCTAAGCATGCTAGTAAGACACATGCTACAAGCAATGGGGTTATAGGTGTGGAGTTGAGGCTATATCAGGGTTACAGGATAACATGTGATAGGATCGAACATAAGCAACGAATCTTAAGGCTAGCAGAATAGACAACGGAAAGTATCGATATCCAGTGTGTAAAGGACACAATGGTTCATGTGAGTGAATACTTGCCTGCAAACTCAGTAGCCTGGTACTGAGCTAACTCCTCAGAAGTAGTGTCGTAAACCTCGTCCGTCTCAACGTCGTCGTCTATTCGAGAAGAAGCAAACAAACAACGCAGAGAGACAAACAATCAATAACATGGCATAATGCACAATCATGGGATGATGCATGACAATTTAATTGATGCATCAAAGGTAAGCTAACTGACATGGTAACATAATTAAATGGACCCATATGCAATTTGGATTGCATATGGAAAGCCCATGAATTAAGGTTGGATTAAATGATATACAACTAACCATCATGTGGAAGTTGATTAGCATGATGCATGGATGAAGAAAACAATAAGAAAAACAACAATAGATTCAGTGTGATATGTTGTTTACCAAGTTTGGAATTTTATTTATTAAGTTATGAAATTTTGGTTTCTTAAAGGAGTCACACAAGCATTTGTTGTTTTCCACCAATTCTAATTGTTCAAAATAGATAACAAAGTTCATATTTGGAAATAACACAAGAATTTAGGTGGAATACATGTCTCATTTATTGAAAAAGGAGTTAAGATGAATTAATTATGAATTAAACAAGTTTAAACAAGATTTAAATGAATTTAATTCAAGTATGAAATTATTTGAATTTTTATTTATTCAGAACATTTAATAAAATTCATATTTGAAAAGATTATACTTTTCTGGTTTGAAAACATATTTTATTTGTTCAAAAAGAATTTAATTTGACCAAGTTATTAATTTAGCAATTTTAAATGATTTAAACAAGGTTTAAATTATTTAGCCAATTTTAATTATTCAAAACATGAAACAAAGTTTATATTTGAAAAGGTGGTTCAATTTGGCATGGAAAACATATTTTATAGGTGCCATTTAAATTAATTTTGAATTAGTTATGAATTTGATCAAATTTAAAATGAGTTGTTTGAATTTGAATTTTGAAAACATTTGAAATGTTCAAAACAGCAAACAAATGGTTTAAACAGGTAGAGAATTAAATTTGGTACAGAAAACATATTTTATTTATATTATTTGGATTTGAAATACAAAAGATATTCAAATTTTAAATACAGGGGCTATTCTGCAATTTTAAAACATTTAGATTTGGTCCAGGGGCTTGGATGTAAAAGAAATCTCACAGAAAGGGCCCTGGAACCCTTTTTCACGCAGCAGATCGACCCCTGGGGTCACTGGCCTGTGGGCCAGCGCCCAGCTGGCGCTGCGTGGCGCGCCTGCGTGGCCACCACTGCCAATGGCAGGTGGGGCCTGCCTGCCCGCGTGGCAAAGATGCAAAAAGTTTGATGCGTTTGTTGACAGAGAAGCGCGCGCGTGGTTTTGAGGTGCTCCTGTTCCTATCTGACGAAACTGAACAAAATTCAGTCTTTCGTCTGAACCTGTCGACGGCGGAGGGAGACGGCGGTGCTGCACGGCGCGGTGACCACGATTTGGCGGCGCTGGACCTGTGCATGTGCGTACAGCAGGTGGTGTAGCGTGTGCGCGTGCTTGGGCTGCCCGGATGTGCACGGGAGCGTGCTCGACGGCGGCCATGGCGGCACGGTGGCGTCAGCCCGACAGAGGGAAAATGAACCAGGAAGCAAAGGAGGGAACTTTGGCCGGGGATCGACGGAGGAGGTCACCTTGGGGCTGTCGGAGGCGAGGTTTTGACGTGAGGTAGACGGAGTCGACGGCGCGGCGATGATTTTCAGAACAGCTGCGGCGGTGACGAGCTCGCCGTCGAGGATCAGCGGCCCCTGGGTCCTGCTGCAGCTGTCGATGAGGAAGAGGGAGAGGTGGCGGTCCTGCTCGTGCCCCTGGCTTGCACGGTGGCGCCACCTAAGCTGCTGTCGACGGCGGCGCCATGATCGGCCAACTCCCCCAATGTTCGCCGGAGAGGAGAAATAGAGTGGAGGAAGGGAGCTGGCGGCGGCAGGGAGGAAGGGGATGGCTAGGCTAGGGTTTAGGGGGCTCGTGGGGTAGATATAGGGCGAGGAGAGGGAGCAGGTGGCGAGGGGAGTGCTCTGCTGCGTGCGCGCTGGCGTCAGCTGACGCCAGCCGTACGGAGGAGGGAGAAGGGGGCCGCGGGCCTGCTGCGCGCGCGCTGGGGTTAGGTGGGCTGGGTTGGCCCAGTCTGCCTTCCCCAGCCGTTTTCCTTTTTATTTTTTTTGTTCTTTCTGTTTTTTTTCCCTGAAAAGAAAAAGGGAGAAAAAGGATAGTTTTAGGGTTAGAAAAATTTAGGAAAAATTTGTATAGGTTATATATTGTAACAGCACCAATGTGCAAACTTTTTGTTTTCAAATTTTTTGAAATTAGTTGCTGTTTGTATTTTATTTGAATTTGAGTGAATTTGATATTAATTAAATTATTAAGAAGAACCATTTAATAGTTTGAACTTTCTATTTTAATGGAAACAAAAGATGTTTTTATTTGAATATTTCTATTTGAAAATTGTAACAGAACAAGTATGAAACAATAGTTTGAAAATTGATTTGAAATTCATATTGAAAAACAAGGGAAAACAAATGAAAACAAAGGAAAACAAATGCAAAACTTATGATGACATGATGCAAAACATAAATTAACAAAAAGCAAACATTCTAAAGGTTGTTTTTCATACTTGGGATCTTACACTAAGCATTACCTTGGTCAAGAGAAAGATTTCTCGTGGAGTTCCCACATGTTTCTCCGTTGATGATCAAGGTACCGTTTATTTTGGTGAACGTATTGTTGTGCCGAAGAAACGAAGTCTGAAACAACTGATCCTCCGTGAAGCTCATGAGTCACTTCTCTCTGTTCATCCTGGTAGCACGAAAATGTACCGTGATCTACGTCAAAGGTTCTGGTGGACCAAGATGAAGCGAGATATCACTCAATTTGTGGCGGAATGCGACGTTTGTCGTCGTGCTAAAGCTGAACATCAAAGACCAGTTGCTACTCTCTACCCTACCCCTATTCCTGTTTGGAAGTGGGATGAAGTTGAGATGACTTTCATTGTTGGTCTTCCAAGAAATGATCAGGGACACACCGCTATCTGGGTAGTGATTGATCATCTGTCAAAGGTTGCTCATTTTGTTCCTGTCCATCATGGCATCAATGCTAAACAATTGGCGGATTTATATGTCTCTCAGATAATACCTCTTCATGGTGTTCCTAAGAAAATCCTTTTTGACCATGAAAATCTGTTTACTTCCAAGGGCTGGGCAAGTTTCAAGCAAGCTATGGGAAGTCGTCTACATTCCACCATCATCTATCAATCATCCCGTAATGATCACCTCGGGAGTCTGAATCAAACTCTTGAAGACATGCTTCGAGCTTGTGTTGTATCCTTCGGTAACGATTGGGAGAAGTGTCTTTCATCTGCTGAGTTCGGTTATAACAACTGCTTCCAAGTTATCTTGGCCAAAGCTCCGTTTGAAGTTCTCTACAATCAAAGCTGTTCAATTCCGTTAAATTGGTCAGAAATCGGTGAAAGACAGTTCTTTGGACCGAAGAATCTGATCAATGAGACTGAAGAAACAGTTCGTATCATCCGTGAACATCTGAAAGCGGCTCAGTCTCGCCAGAAGAGTTATGGTGACCGTCAACCAAATATTCGTTATGATGTTGGCGGACAAGCCTATCTTCGAGTCATACCTTTGAAAGGTGTTCATCGTGACGTCATGAAGGGAAAATTACCGCCTCGTTATGTTGGTCCTTTCCTTGTTCTTGCAAAAAGTGGGAATTTTGCTTATCGTCTCCACCTACCTTCAACGTTCCCACGGGTTCATGCTACATTCCATGTCTCACAACTTCGTCGTTGCTTCAAAGATTCCAACCGTGGTGTTGATATGAAACCATTGATCTCAAGGACGATCTGACCTACCGAGAATGTCATGTCCGTATCCTCGAGGCAGCTGAACGTAAGATTCGATGCCAAAGCATCAAATGCCTCAAAGTTCAGTGTTCTCGTCATTCTAAAGCTAAAGCAACCTGGGAACGAGAAGATCGTTTACGATCTGAGTACCCGTCCTTCCTTTCTAAAACCTAGGAATCTCGGGACGAGATTCTTGTAAGGGGGGTAGACTTGTAACATCCACCTTTTTGTAATAAAGTGTTTGTGTGTTTGTGCTTGTGATCATGTCATGTCATGCATGCATTTTTGAAACCCAACGTTGGTTTTAAAACAAGTGCACTAAAATTTAATAACGGAGTTTATTAAAATCACTTAAAAGTGCCACATTAAGATGATGGTTTAAAATGGTGCAATTTTTGCCAAACAAAAATATGTTGAGTTTGCCCATGTTGTAAGGAGCCCAAAAATAATTTTTACCAATTTTTGTTCTTTACAGAAAAGCTCTCAAAATCTGTTTTAAGCTGCTGTTTAAAAGAGGACAGGGACCTTTTCGCAGGTCCTGTAATTCCAGGCGGGTTATCGGAAAATGGCGCCTTGTCTTCTTCCTCCAGCCAGTAGACGAGCAAGCCAAGCACGCCGCCTTCCCCTGCCACCTCCTGCTGCTTCCCGCGCGGATAGGTGCCCAGGAGACGTCTGCATCGCTCCTCCCCCTTGCAAACCCTCCCCTCTCCTCTTCTCTATACCGGAAACAAGGAGAAACCGAACCCAAACCTAACCCTACCGAACCGGCGCCATCCGCCGCTCGCCGCCTGGGATATTTTTATAGAAAATATGAAAGTTTGAGGCGCAATTCTTTATCTCTTTATTTTATGTTTCATTCAGCAAAGTCTACACACCGATGAGACACTATGAGAGAATGGATGTTTATCATGTGCCACCAGTATTTGTTGTGTGCTGGATATCGGGCACACCGCAAAGAATAACACATGGCGTACTAGCACATAAAACACACGGAAATGTTTACCACATGGCAAAGACAACAAAAAGCACATGAAGAAAACCAACGCGCGACAAAAACACGGGAAACGTATCCATCGAGACGGCGGGGCAAACACCGTAGTTACACTTGGTCTTTAGCGTGTGTCGCACATGAAAACGATTTATTCTTTACCGTGTGCAGCACACGGTGAAGACAAATGTTAATTTTTTTACTTTATCTATTTCTCATAAATTCAATTATTATTTACCTATTTTAATAAGTATAAATACCACATATGTGTATCTTGGTATAGAAAAAAATTGTGCCAATTTGAGTTTTCAAATTATTTTTAGAATTATCATTTTCTATTTTCTAAGTAACTAAATTGAATATTTTGTGAAGTAAGTACAAAAAAATATGGCGCAAAATGGCATCAAAAGAATTTTTTCACAAAGTTATTCATATTTGATGGATAATCCCCCGAATATTGGGAGTTTTCTCGCTTTATAAATAATTTTGCCTATTTAGATGAATTTATGATGATTTTTTGAAAGTAATTTAAATTTGAACTACACGTGTGTGATAGTTGCTCCTTTTTTTTCTAAAAAAAATTAAGATACACAAGCTGACTATATCACAGAATAGTCGATAGTTTTGAAAGTTCCGACCCTTTGGCATGAAGAACTGCTATGTACACTATTTGATAGGAAAAATGATAAAATGGAGTTTTGACGAACATTCCAGAAAAATCCGTCACAAAAAGGTCTATCATCTGTAAACATATATATGTTTCAAACCAAATTCATAAGTTATGGCCGCAATAGTTTGTGATAAACTGCTCATATTTGACACATATGTGGACTTGGTATGAAAAACAATGGTGCCAAACTGAGTTTTCAAATTATTTTTAGAAACATCATTTTTTGTGTGAAAATTTTCTCGCTTTCTACCTAATTTCTCATATTCAAATGACTTTTGTGATAACCCAAATTTTTGGTAGATTAATTAATTTGACTAAAAGATTTAGCTGGTATTCGTTCTCCTGATTTTGCAAAATTCTAATATCTAAATTAGATGTTTATTTGTGCATGCCAATCAATGGAATCTTGCTTTGGATGCATGGATAGTAGTGGAGCTTCCATGCATGAATCCATGGAGCTAGGTATGATCTGACGTTGTGCTTCTCACCTTTAGATGCGACTTGGATTAGAGAGGCATCGTGGCCTGTGCTACTTGTCCCAAATCGCATTATTATAGTATTCATTTATATTGAAGATGGTACGTGGTGTTCTCTGGGACATTCTGCTCACAGAGAGGATAGCAAACAAGAGCAGGGCACGTAGCAGGCCAGCTCTCTTAGAAGTGAGTCAGCTGGTTGGTGTCCTAACTGTCGTTCAAAGAGAGGATAGCAAACAAGAGCAGGGCACGTAGCAGGCCAGCCCTCTTAGAGCAAGCAGCGTGGGAACTAAAAGCATCTCCACTCGTTCGGTCCCCAAGACGCCCAAACCACCCAGCAGCATTGTTTGGTCGGGGGCGAAAGTTTTCACTAGTTTTGGTACTAGGAATAGACCAATTCGGCACAAATTTGAAACATAGGTTTCCGCTACCAAAAAAAAAATAGGTTCAACTACACATGCGAGGTTTATGCCATAGTTCGGCGGCGATAAACAGAAATCAAGGTTCGGCTGGCAGCATAAGACTGCGATCACGCCACGCAGGGCGACCAAAAAGAGACGTCGCGGCAGCCGTTCGGCGATGAATGGCGGCAGGATCAGAGTGGGATCACCTCGTCCTCCATGACGGTGACCACCTCGTTCTCGACGGTGATGACCACCTCTTCGTCTGCGGTGGAGGGGGAAAGTGGTGCAGCGGTCGGCTCGACGAAGGACGCGGGCGCCGTGAAATCCTCTGCGGTAGGCAAAGGCTGGGTTGTGGGCTCAGGCTCCTTGGCGCGTGTCGCCAACATCTGGTTCAAGATGAGATCGCACTCGGCCTTCCACCACGCGGCCACCTGGGGGGTCATCGTCGTCGGATCTCCGGCCTCCAGGAACGCCAAGTCTGTGTTCCTTTTCTTGGCAGCGACATTGGTCTTCAGTATCTCGAGTTTGATGGAGTTCTTCTACATCAGCTCCGACTACCTCGCGCCAGTCTTCTCCTCCCTGGCGATGGCGAGCTTCTCCTTGGCGAGAGCGTGGGTGTAGGCATCGGCGATGCATTCCTCGATCGCCGCCTGCACCGTACCCTGTCGACCGGTGGAGCTCCTGCCTTCGCCGCCTTGGCTTACTTGTTTCCTTCTGGTCGGTCGGCCGAGGCCGCCGGATTGGATGCGTCAGGGTCGTACACGTCGTCTTTGGTCTTGGCCAGCGCCAGGCGAACCTCCGCCAACTTCTCGCAGCATTCGATGTTGATTAACACGTGGAGGAACTTGAACTCGAGGTCATGGTTGTCCCGGTGGTACATGTCGAACACGTGCACCACCTATACAAGGAAGCCCGGTGAACGGCGAGGAAACAACGGCGAAACAAGATGATGGGCGAACACGTACCTACTGCTCAACGTTCGCGCCACTCGTCGGGCGGTTGTGGACATCCTCCCGAATGTCGTACCACTTGTTGCATGCCTGCTGGATGACGGCCCAACAGTTTGCCATAGCTTTCTTGCTGCGCTCGACGGTGAGTCCGCTGTACTCTAGGTCGAGTAGCCGGCGTTCGTTGTACGACCTCTTGATCCTCTTTCAGTAGTTGTCGCCGTTCTGGTTCGCGCCGGTGATGGGGTCGAGGCTGACCATCTTCCAGTCTTCGGCCAAGCACTCATCTTCCTTCGTCTCCTACTTCACGCGCGGCTCGGCTGCTCCGGCGGTCTGCTTCCTCTTCCTTTTCCCTTTCGCTGATGGCACCACCTCCTCTTCTTCCTTCTCCGCTGGGGCTTCCTCCTGCTCACCGAAAGTCTCTTGGGTGTCCAAGACGACGATGTCCTCCTCCTGAGTATCCATGTACCCAGGGCTTGACGCGGCGGCGTTGGAGCCAGAGGTGATGATGTCGTCCATCTCGGCGTTGAATGGTGGTGCCAAACTTGATGCGGGAGCAAAGGGCAGCGAACTACGGCGCAGGCCATGAGGTGACAGTGTACCCGAATAGGTGGGCAAGCAGTTGTAGGCGTTGATTTCGATGCCAAGTGTCGACGGAGGACGGGCAGGCGGGCATTGGGAGAACGCCGTGTTCGGCTTGAACCCATCATGTGGATGGGCATCGACGTACGGAGGTGAAAGCGAGTACCTCCAAACGGGCGGTGAGTAGGTCGACGGCGAGGCAAGGCCCTGCTGGCTTGGCCACAACCCTTGCAGGTACTGACCGGCGAGATGAGGAACCGGGTGATGATGCGGCTGGGGCGGCTGAGGCGAAGGTGGTCGCATGGTCGCCCTCATCGCGGCGTTCGCGGCGTTGCTGGAGGCGTTGCTCTACGCCACAGACGCGTCATACGACTCCTCCGCCGTGACCGCCTTTTCCCTGGCCTTCCTCATGTCCTCCCGGTTGCGCCTGTCATCGGTGACAGTGCGGCGGCGGTTGAGCTCGATGGCCCACACGGCGTTGGTCCAGCCCGCCGGCTTGGGTTGCGCCGCTCTCTGCTTGCGCGGGGGTTTTGGCTAGCTTGGATCGGCAGCGGCGCGGGGTGCTTTGTATTTCTTGGGCGGCATGGCCGCACAGATCTGGAGCGGCGGGCGAGAAATGGCAGGAGCTTGGGCAGGGAAGGGGTGTCGTGCTGGGAAAGCAGGGGAATGACGCGAAAAAGGCGGGGTAAGGCGTTCGGACACCGACAGCGCGACCTGACGAGGGGATGAATCCTGGACCTGTCGGGTGAGGCTACCCGGTCCAAGGCCCAAGACCTAAGCCCAAAGGGAGATGGCGTCGACAGTTCTAGAAGGCCCAATCAAAGCCCACCCGCAAAGCCTTGCGGGTCAAGGAAAGAAACTTGTAACCGACCTAAGGCTAGGGTTTCTACCCCCCCCCCCCCCGGGACGGTTTGAGACCTGGCCGTCTATATAAGGCCAGGAGAACCACAAGGAGGGGGACGAAGCAACACCACACCACCAAAGCCTTGAGATTGAGACCATACTCTCGACTCGAGCACCCCCCCCATTGTAACCGATCTATTGATAATACAAATCGACAGAAGCAGGAGTAAGGGTTCTACCTCTACGAGGGCCCCGAACCTGGGTAAATCGTGCCCCCTGTTAGCCGACGATTGTCACCAGCGACTACACGTTCTCCTTATCGAAACCTTATCGGTTCACCCGAGGGACTTGTTGAGATGCATATTCGACAATTGGCGCCGTCTGTGGGAACAGCGGGCGCTGGGTCTACGGCATCTTCGGCCTCATCATCACCAACCTTCAGCTGGAGCCCCGGAACCTCGACTTCAGCAGATCCGATCCGATTCGGGTCAATCATCGTCGCGCCCCACTCGCCGAAATCGCGCCCAGCGTTCAGTGGATTGGAGAAAAGCGTCAGCCTGACGTTCGGGAGCCTCCACTTCCACGCCAACAAAGCGGGAATCCTGCACTTCCCTGAGCAGACCAATCTCGAAGGATCAGTCTCCGAGTCAGTCTCGAACCCGGCAACTTTCGACTCGCTGCCCAACTACGCTGATTACGACCTAGCACCCAACGGCGGATCCTTCCGCCCCAACACTCGCAACTTCCACACCATCGCTGCGGAGGAACCTTCTCGGGTCGGAAAAAACTTGTCAATCTACGCCTAGAACTCGCGGGCCATATCTGGCCCAGGTCTGCATGGCAGGATCGAACAATCCACCCGAAGAAACGGAAGACAGCATGAAGGAACGAGAGCTCATTAAAGTGTCGCGAGAAGCCTGGCTCAAGGCAAAGACGGTCGTACATTCAGGCCAGCCGATTCCAGAAGGAGCCCCTCAAGAATACCTAACCGCATACCACTATCACCAAGTGAAAGCGGCGGAGTTAATCAAAGAAGCTCGCAAGAATCTGGACGAGCGGAAAAAGCTGGCGGACGAATCGAGCCAACGCCGTGCGGCTCTCTCCAAAACACATTCATTAGGAAACCATGCCGCAAAGAGAAGATACATCTCGAAGACCGCAGCCCTGGATCACGACTCTCTTAGCGGGATCAGCAAAACGCTCGAAACATCCCTTATGCACATCGACGATGACGGTAACGTGCACCCGACGACTCCAACTGCCGCGGTTCTGGCAGCAGCCACGTACCTCCAGGAGAACAAGCCAGGAGAGAACGACCCCCGCGCGGAACAATATCAACAAGTCCAGAAGAGGCTATGCATGGCAGCCGTAAGACTTGCAGCTCAAAGCCGCAAACACGCGACAGCGCAAGAGACTGAGAAAACCCCTCGGAAGGATAAAGAAATACCCCGCAGACGCGGGAGCACCTCACCTAGAAGAAAGGAATCGCCTCGTCGCGCCAGAGGAAAGGAAGCCCGGCACCGCGGTGATAGCCCAAGCGGCAGCGACGATAGCCCGAGAGATCGCGACCGCAGTCCGCGGCATCACAGCAGCCGCTCGCGACACCGCAGCAAGGAGCCACGGAAGGAGGACGATCGCGACCGGCCCGAACACAACGCGCGATCTGACATCGCTCAGAACAAGGTCGACAGAGCCCGGTCGATTAGGAACCGCGCACAGTCCCTATCCACCTCTTCCGACGAGGAAGCCTGCGGTGCATTGTGTTTCACTCGTGATATCCGCGAAGCACCGATACCCAGAAGATTCAAACTTACCACGGAGGTCCCAAAATACGACGGCTCGCTGGAGCCCAAATCCTGGTTATCAGATTACGTCACGGCAGTAAAATGCCAACATGGGAACAGGACAACGGCTATGCAGTACCTCAACCAACATCTCGTAGGCGCTGCGCGCAGCTGGCTCGAAGGAAGACCGAGGGAATACTATGGATCATGGGACGACCTAACGTATGATTTCCGCAAAAACTTCCAAGCAACTTACAAACGACCCGCATCTATCAAGGAGCTGCGGGCTTGCAAGCAGAAGAGCTGCGAGTCCACTCGCGAGTACATTCAGCGGTGGACTACGCTCAAAAACACAGTGGGAAACATATCGGAGGAGGTTGCAGTCGAAGCTTTCACCAAAGGAGCTTGACGAGCCGCTTTCAGAGAAGAGTTGGGGCGAGCTGCACCCAAAACCATCGGGGAGCTAATGGCCCTAGCCGACAGATGGACCAACGGCGAAGACTCCATGCGCAACGAGAAGGCATCTGCACCAGCATCCGAGGATGACCGCCATGGTCAAAAGAAAAAGAGAAAGCACTACGATCATGACGATCGAGAAGAATGGGTTGCAGCAGAGTTCACAAGAAATCGTGACGGCGGACCTCGTGGAAATTGCGACAGGAAGCCAAAGTCTAAGGATAAAACTCCCGAGGAGGACCTGGACGGTTACTGCATGCTACATCTATTTACAGATAAGCGCATAGGAAAGACCAAGGCAACCCACCTCCTCAAGGATTGCCGAAAGTTTCTCGACATTCACGAAGCCTTCTCGAAGAAAAATAGAGCTGCAGTCAATCAAGGCTATCCACAGCTCCCAGGAGGAGGACATCAGGGATTCCACCCGCCACAACCCCTACCTCCACCAGGACATCAGAACGCGACGTTGGCCACGCTACCAGCTCCACCGCCGCAAACTAGGGAGGCAATGGATACCCGAATCCAGCAGGACTTCTCGGGATGATACAAAAAGTATGCCCCTCCCGCAGAGCCCAGAAAACAAACACACGCCAAGTGGTCATGGCGGTACAAGCTCTACCGTCCACACCCGAATATTTGAAGATGGCGGACCAGTCGATCACTTTCTCTAAAGATGACCATCCGCCTCGGATATATCGACCAGGAAACGCCGCGCTCGTCATCCAAGCGCACATAGGCAATTACGAACTTGCGCGGGTGTTCATGGACGGGGGCAGCGGGATAAACATCATTTACGCGGACACACTCCGTAAGATGAACAAGAACTTGGATGGATTAGCAGAGTCAGAAACATCCTTCCATGGGATAGTACCAGGCAAAGCAGTCTGACGACTCGGAACAATCAACTTGGAGGTGGTGCTCGGAAACCCAAGAAACTACATGCGAGAATTCCTCGACTTCGAAGTAGTCGACTGGCCCTCACAGTACCACGCCATTCTCGGCCGGACAGTGTTCGCGAGATTCATGGCAGTACCTCACTACGCCTACCTGGAGCTCAAACTTCCTGGGGAATATGGCACCATCACCATAGATGGCGACTTCCAGAAATCTGATAAGTGCGACATCGAGTTCAACGAGATCGTGAAATCTTTCGGGATGCAGGAGGAGCTGGAAGAATTGGCAAATACCACGGACCACTCCGTGATGCCTCTCAATCAAAAGAACGCTCCAGAACTCGATTTCAGTGCAAACAGCGACACTCGAAAGCATCAAGTGCATCCGACAGAGCCCGCGAAGACGGAGATGGTGTCCACTACCCTCTCGCCCGCATAGGAAGGCGCACTCGTCGAATCCTCCGCAAATACTGGGAAATCTTCGCCTGGCAGCCTTCAGACATACCAGGGATACCCAGGGAGTTCGCCGAGCGCTCACTTGAAGTTTTCAAAGACGCCAAACCTATCAAGCAAACAACCCGACGGTTCTCCGAGCCAAAGAAGAAAGCACTCGGAGAAGAGGTGAATAGACTACTCGCCGAAAATTCATCAGAGAGATCAAAATATCAACCTGGTTAGCAAACCCGGTGCTGGTACCAAATAAAAACACTGACATCTTTCGCGTGTGCATCGACTACACGTCGTTGAACAAACACTGCCCCAAGGATAACTTCGCCTTGCCACGGATCGACCAAATCGTAGACTCCACCGCAGGCTGCCAGCGCCTCTCCTTCCTAGACGCCTACTCGGGCTACAATCAGCTCAGGATGAAGAAGGAGGATGAGGAGAAGACAACGTTCATCACACCTCACGGTGTATACTGCTACACGACAATGCCCTTCGGGCTAAAAAATGCAGACACAACATATTAGCGCTGCATGCAAAAATGTCTCGCCAAGCTCATTGGCAAGAACGTACAAGTGTACATTGACGACATCGTCATCAAGACTCGAGTGAAGGATACGCTCCTCGAGGACATCAGAGAGACATTCGACGCTCTCAACGCGTACAGAATTAAACTCAACCCGACAAAACGCGTATTTGGCGTCCCTGCAGGACAACTTCTTGGGTATTTGGTATCCGCTAGAGGAATCAAAGCTAACCCGGAGAAAATTCAGACGATCTTGACAATGAAGGAGCCTACCAATCTTCGCGGCGTGCAGCAGCTCGCAGGGCGATTAGCCGCCCTGAGCAGATTTATCGCAAGATTAGGCGAGCATGCATTGACCTTCTACAAGCTGTTGAAAAAGACAGATAAGTTCGAGTGGACACCCGAAGCAAAAAAGACGTTCATTGATCTGAAGCAAGTACTGCAGAGCAAGCGCGTCTTGGCAACGCCACGAGAAGGAGCCCTTATACCTCTACCTAGCCACAACAAACCAAGTCGTCAGCACGGTCATCGTAGTCGAGCGACCAGAGGAGGGAAAGGCATACAGAGTCCAGAGATTAATATATTACATCAGCGAGGTGCTTTCTCCGTGCAAAAAGTGATACCCTCACTACCAGAAACTTGCGTATGTCGTGGTTCTCACAGCTCGAAAACTCAAGCAATACTTCCAGGAACATACCGTCACGGTGCTAAACGACTCATCACTCGGTACTATCATGAACAATCTCATGGCATCCGAAAAAATTGCAAAGTGGAGCATCGAGCTAGGTGCCTGGGACATAATTTACACAGGACGCAACTCTGTGAAGTCCCAGGTAGTCGTGGAATTCCTAAGCGAGTGGACGGAACTACAAACACCAGGACCGCCAGAATGCACAAGCAACTGGATCATGTACTTCGACGGGTCGAAGAGAAACAAAGGAGCTAGAGCCGGGGTCGTACTCATATCTCCCAGAGGAGATAAGCTGCAGTACGTCCCGATGATCCAGCATCCAACAACGACGTAGAATATGAAGCCCTCCTCCACGGCATGAAAATGGCAATCGCCTGCGGAGCCACCCGATGATGATATATGGAGACTGAGGCCTCATCGTGCAGCAGACGATGAAGGAGTGTGATGCTATCGCGGATAACATGGTTGTCTATCGTGATATGTGCTCGAAGGAAGTTTCAAAGGGTGCGAACTGAAGCACATGGCGCGATCAAGAATTGAGGAAGCAGATAAACCGGCAAACATGGGGTCCACAAACACACCCATACCGCCAGGAATCTACTTCGAAAAAATGATCAAGCGTTCAGTCAAGGTCAAAAAGCCAACGGGAACACCCGCAGCATTGGAGACGGACGTCAGCCCGCAAATTGCTATTATCGAGCTCACCCACAATATCTCAAGGCAAGTTTTTCTGGTTGAGCCAATCTGGACGCAGAAATACCTCGACTACTTGTCCAACAAACAGCACCCAGCAAATATTTGCGAGGCCCGACAGATAGTACGACGCAGCAAATCCTTTCGGGTGCTTAACGGAGAGTTGTACAAACAAACCATAACAGGAATATTGCAGAGATGCATAGCACCCGAAGACGGCAAAGAACTACTACAAGACATACACCAAGGAGATTGTGGACACCACGCCAGTTGGAAGGCAATCGTAGGCAAGGCTCACGGCAGCCAGAGACGCAAAGGACCTAGTTGACAGATACAATGCTTTCCAGAGGTTCGCGCCCAAGCCACACGCCCCTGCCACAGAACTCCACATGATCCCCATCGCCTGGCCCTTTGCTCAATGGGGGCTAGACATGGTAGGACCCTGCACAAATCAACACCTGGAGGATACACCCACCTGCTTGTGGCAGTCGACAAATTCACAAAGTGGATAGAGGCTATGCCAGTCACCTCCGCACACGCTGAGTGCGCCGTGAGATTCCTCAATTCCATCGTGTACAGATTTGGCATACCACACAATATCATCACAGATAACAGAAGCAACTTCACGGCCAAGGAAACGCAGGACTTCTGCGAGGAGAAAGGAATCACCCTCAGCTTCGCCTCGGTGGCCCACCCGCAAATGAACGGCCAAATCGAACGGTCCAACGGATTAGTTGGCGTTGACCTGAAGAAACGGCTACTCGATCGACTGCACCCAGCGGCAGGGCACTGGGCCAAAGAACTGCCATCAGTACTGTGGAGCCTACGCACAACTCCAAATCGATCAACAAACTATACGCCATTTTTCATGGTATACGGAGCTGAAGCTGTCCTACCCGAAGATGTCAAATTCAGTGCTCCACGAGTCATTGCGTATCACACTCTTTTAAATCAAGAGGTCGTGTTGAGTTTCATGGTCTTATTGATGAAGCGATGCTCATACATGTCTTCACTCCCCTTCCTCCAAGTTTGAATGCTTGAGAATGATGGGTATGTTCTTCGACATGTGTACCAGATATTCCTAGCAATCTTTATTGCTTTGAAAAATCTAAGAAACATCTGTATCCTTCTTAGCACTACTGGTCAACTAGTCTCTACTTAAAGTAGACTGTGTTACCAAATCCGTTCATTCCGGTGCACATTCTTGGTCAAAGAGTTAGGTTCACACCAAAGCTCTCAAGACCATATCAGTTGCTTTGACAAGCAAGATTCTTTTCAAACTCCAAGACATGTCGGTAGGTTGTGATATTCTGGTTGTCTTTCTAGAAGTATCACCAGGGTTTACCTGACTGTGATGTCTACACAAGGGGTATTTGAACTACTCCTTTCTCCAAGAAACTATGCTGGATATCCTGAACTAGTTGGTTGAGATTAAATAACAACTTGGAGAGTTGAAAGACAAGAGCTCTTCCTAACTTGTTCCTTTGCAACGGGATGTTCAGTTCTGTTCATACTAAAGCAGGATAGTATCTCCATAGTGGACATGCTATCATTCCACCCTTGGTTTGATTTGGGCTATCGTCAAATCAAGTTCAGCTCTAAGGATTGTCTTGATGGTGTTTCTACTCATGGTGTTTTGCCGGGTACACCCTCATGTCCTTTAGTCTGGCCAGTATTTTTCCATGGTCATGTATCGTATGAAATCCCTCTTCTTGGAGTAACTTGATAAGGATGTTGTTGAGCCCATCAACGACATTCTTATATCTCCGAATTGCAAGAGGTTCATGTTGAACACTTGGCACTAATGTTGGAAACTTTTGGGAACCATCTTTGTGTCATTACAAAGTTTGTGTTCTCGATGTTCGAAGTGACTTACTCTGGTTCATGTGCTTACGGTGAAAGTTGTCGCCGTGGATCCGAGTAAAGTTTTCTTGTTCCTTCGGGAATAATCCCAAGTTGGTCATGCATGTGTGGAGTATTCTTGATTTGGTGGGTTGTTACCACCATTTATTTGAAGAACTTTGCATCCACACCAAGCCACTGACCATTCCCGAAAGAGAAGAAGTCCAAGATCTTCGTGATCTTTGTTACCATCTTTCCAACAATGACTCATATGTGTTTCGTTGCAAGTAAACCATGTAGGTGCAACCGTCTTCCACAAGTTGCCAACACATGAGTTCTGCAGTCTCACTCATCTTCTCGAGCTTGACATCGTAGTCCATATCTTGAGAATCTAGTAGATGTGTCTAGTTGGTAACCGGTGCAAGCTTTTCCATCAAACACGTTGAGTCTCAGTTATTCAACCCACTAACCAGAGCTGAATCTCAAGCAGCAACGATGGTTGGTGTTTCCTCAAGGGTATTGAATCAGGTCTTTCCAAAATCCGGCATGGTTGATGTTGCGGTTGACACAATTAGCCGGAAGGCCTAATGTCATATTCCCTTGAATCCGTAAGAACAACCACTCTCCGTGAGAATTCTTGTGTGGCTCATCCTAACAAGTTTCCTTCCCGTTCTTCCAAACTGAAGTTCATCGTTCACTTGATTACCTACAGAAGGCTTGCATAAGCCTGACATTGGTATCTAGAACATCAAGGATAATTTGGAAGTTGATTCTTCCAATATCTCTCTGTAAACCCTCCAAACTTTTCTTTCAGTGGAAACAAGTTCATCATGAGAACCATCTCGAGGTGTTTTGTAACCGCTATTGATCAGTTCCCTTTTCAAGCTGTTTATACTTGAATCTATGTTCATCTCACACATTGTGTGAATTTGTCAGTCACTTCAACTGTGGGATCTTAAACTATGTGGTAGATGTATTGCTACGTCCAACCCAAAATAGGAAAGAGATTCCCTATTCCTTCTGGTGTTCCAATCCTCGTTGGTTATCCATTCTTATGGTGTGACCAAGAATACCTCCTTCATTACGGTGTTCCAACATCCTTTGGTTACTCATGTTCTGCCATGGAGTAACATCATGACCTTTGACAAAGATCTCGACAAACTTTGATGGTATGGTTGAAAGTTACTTTATCCTTCGTGTCCACTACGAAGAGTGAACATGTTTATATATCAAATTCTCTTTGACGCACAAATTACAGTGCTTTCTCGTGTTCTCCCTCGTCTACGGATATTATGTTTTGGTATCCAAGACCATCCTCTCCATCTTGGTTGTCTGCTTGAAGAAACCTCTATGTCAAAAGTTGTTCAACCTTTCTTTTTCAAAAGGATTTAAAGTCTTGTGCAAAGCTCATATTCTAAATCCTTTCAAGACCAATCGTCCGCAACCTTGAAACCTTCTTTTGTTCCCTCCGTCACCTTGATGTGTTTCATGCATGTTAACTCAAAAAGTTCTTTATGAACATTCCTGTCATGAGTTATCCATGAGATACTCGATCTTTGTGAAGATCAGTTCCTAAGAGTTTTCCCTCTTACCTAAGGTGTATCCGTTCAATAATACACGATGCTACGGATTAACCTCTTCGAGAAGAGAATCGCAAGGTTCGAGAAGGTCTTCCAAAACCGGTGTTCCTTCTTTCTTTCTCCTTCGAGAATCTCGGGACGAGATTCTTGTAAGGGGGTAGATTTGTAACATCCCTGTTTTGCTACATTAGGGTGTTGGTGTGTTGTTCGCATCTCATACATGCATGAAAACATGGGTTAAAATTTTGCATTTAAAATTAACAAATGGAATGACCAAAAATCACTTAAAGTGGTTTTCCAAAATTTGTTTTAAAAACAAATTCAATTTGGGAAAAACAAAACATGGTTTTGTTGGAAATTTTATGAGGTTTCCAAAAACTATTTTTGCCAAATTTTATTTTCACGAAAAGGACCTCAAAACTTTGTTTTTGGTTCTGTTTTTAAAAGGAAAAGGACCATTCTGTAAATTCCTGGAGTTTCTGGGGGTTTTCAGAAATATGTCTTTGTCTTCTTCTTCCTTGAGCCAGTAGACACCAAGCCGAGCACGTCGTCGCGGCTGCCACCTCCTGCTGCTTCCCGTGCGGATAGGGGTCGAGGGAGACGTCCCCATCTCGCCTCCCTCCTCACAAGCCCCGTCCTCTTCTCTGTACCATGAAACGACCAGGAACCGCAACAGAACCCTAGCTCTACCGAGCCGACAAGCCGTTGCGAATCGCCGCTGCCTTCGAGCCCTTCGAGCTACACCGAGAGTACCAGGAGGATCGACTCAACCTCCTCTACCTCCCTGTGAAACTAATCGAGCCAGGAAGGCCGGCGAGCCCGCCGCCATCTCCATCTTCCCCGCCTCCGCGCATCGACCTCCGCCGCTGATTCGCCGTCGTCCGGCATCGCCGTGCCTCCCCGAGCACACCATCAAGCACCCGGTGAGCTCGCGGTCTCCATGGACCCCTCCCATCCTCCCCTAACCATCTGGTTCTCGCTGTTGCCGCCGGCCGGTAACCGCCGCCGCGCCCGAGCTCGCCGGCGCGAGCTCCGGCAACCAACCGGCCAACCGAGACCACCCCTGGAACGCCCTCGCTCTCCTCTGCCTCATGGTGCCTTTTGATTTCCGAAACTTTGTGCGGTTTCGTCAATTGCATCGAGTCTGTGAGGATTTGGCCACAGGTGACGTCACCACGACGTCATGCTCCTGTCATCGGGCTGTTTTCTGTTTAATTTCTTTTAAACAGAAATGCACTGACACGTGGACCCCACCTATGTTTAACAATTCCAGAAAAATGGTCTATTTTAGAAAATCAATAACTACTGTTTTATTAATCAGAAAAATGAAATAAAAATATGGAAATGTTTAGAAAAAAAACTCTATCCAAATATGTAATTTTCATACATGTTTGACAAAGTTGAATTTTGGACATTATTTGAATTTGTTTAATTCATTTAAAAATAGAAAAATAAGTTTTTATTCAATAAAATTAGAAAATTAAAAGTTATATACCAAAATGCTCAAAATAACATATGCAATCTGTTTATGATGTTTTCAAACCCATTTGAGCAATTAAAATGGTATGCCCTCTCAATATCGCCCGAAACCCCCTCCGGGGTGTATTTCGGGTTAATTTCAGTAAAATTGCACAATTGCCATACGAACCCTAGCAACCCAACGAACATGTCTAGGGCTTTATTTCAATGCATTAACTTGCTCATGCATACATATTGCGCATTGCATCGATTCCATGTTTGATTGTTGTTCTTCTTTTCAGTGTTGTGCCCCCTCGGTAGAACGCGACTCCGAAGTGAAGGCCAACAACCCCAATGGCGAATACTTGATCCTAACCGACAAGTCAAGCACTTATTCCCGAAGACTTTCTCTGGTTTTCTTGAAGCAAGGAAAGCATAACCTCTTATCTGCCCATATAAGATTTCGAAAGACTTTTCGTTCTCGTACAAATGCATTCGATTCCAATGTATCTTGAGTCAATAGATAGAGTTATCCTATTTATTTGCATAACCCAGATGCCATGATTCAATGCTCCTAGCAGACATAGGATTTGTTTGTGTGTATTGCCAGAGCCTCAAATATGCCATGCTTAGTCATACATGCCTGTTATCTCTGCTCCATCCGGTTGATGAATCAGAGCCGCGAATGAATCTAGTATAATAGGATGTTGTGGAAAGTTAAGATCAGTTGTTTAACATGATTTAAAGGTGTGGATGACGAGACCACAGAGGGTCTATGGTGGTTGTCTCGTTCATGCCCCTAGGAGCGAGTTCTCGTCTTCGAGCCAAGACTAAGCGTGCATCCACACGGGGATTGGATTCCCCTCGGTCTCAACTTGCCTAGTTTGTTCCATGAGTTGCCTAGTTTGGGCTTTCCATTTGGATTTGCGGGGATATTAAAACCTTTTCAAAACTAGGACGTGGCGATGTATCGGCGCTCTGCGGGTAGGTAACCGTCGAGCATTGCGCACAACGATAGAGACGTGGCAGGAGATGGCCACTCCCTATTGGCGGTCCATCTCTACTCGGAGCGACTCATGGAATAGGCGAAGCAAGGGAAAGGTCGTGGTCAACCTCCCTCTGCCGGCACTTCCCGGACTAGTGCTACCACCGGTGGCATTAAGAGTTGGTTGGTACGTGTGGTTAAAGTTGTACACCCCTGCAGGGTTAAATCTTTTCGAAAAGCCGTGTCCGCGGTTAAGGATGACTTGGTAACGGATTCTGTGATCATAGACAACTTAAACGGAATGATTAAAACTTGCTGATAACGAATGAAGGATGCCTCCTCGGAAATGCCGAGAGGGGTTACCTTGTAGCATGAGTTACCGGAACAACTTGAGGTGGTGATCTTTGAAGCACGACGTGCTGATATGAGTTGGTGGTTTGAAAAGATGATGATAACAGTAGTTGAGTAGCTTTCTCATCTGTTTTCAAGATACTCCATGAGACGTGCTACCCCTTCCTCAATTCGGAAAACAAAGATGGCTTTACACAAAATAACCTTCATAACTCTTTCTAAAAGAAGCAGATATATAATAGGTTAACTAAGTCTTGTTGAGTACCTCCCGTACTCATGTTTGCTTCAACTTGGTTCAGGTGGAGTTCCTCAGCTCGGTGGTGTTTCAACATGGACATCGACGAGTAGTTTGGGGTTCCCAGGTAGCAGCCTAGAATCTATGGGCTGGGACGTCGCCTTATGTTGCGGCCTCTTAGGCCTTTTTGGTTCTTGTTGATTAGCAACATATTTTTGCCTTCCGTTGTCTGATGTAATGTTGGGTCGTGTGACCTCTGCTTGTAAGCTATACTCTAGTAACACCTGTTTAATAAAGCTTCATGTTTAGAGTACTGCTTTGATCGGTTGTTGGTTTCGAGCTCATTGTTATACAGTTTTGGCTATGCCTGCATAGTTGTCGCAGTCGAGGGGTTGTGGAGCCGATGATCCATGTCCGAGCCCGCCTGTCGATGTGATCGGCCTGGGGCGAGGTAACCCCAGTAACCCTCGATTGTTGTTGCACTTTCTGGACACATAGCAGCTCTGTATAACTTTGGTCCCGTTTCTTTAGTTTCATCCAACTCGTGGACGCTTTGGTATGCATAATTGGTTATGACTAGCATGGATACAAGGAGTAGTAGACCGGGGATCCGGACTACGTGCCGATGAATCCGGTCTGCCTGCCGTTGTTTGTTGTGGCCGGGGCTGGTAACCCTGAAGCCCTTGTGAGTCCATGGCTAGGAGCACATAACAGTGTGTATATCTCTGGGTCCGGGGTCTGACACCGGTCGTCGGCTATGGTGGTACGGCCGGACTCCACAGAGCGTCATGGACTACATCAGGGCCGGAGATATCCCCCGCCCGCGCTACCCTCATGCCCAGTCCTGGAGTCGTGATCCTCCGAGGGAGTGCAGAGCACCGTCAGACGATAGTGACGACGACGACGGCGACTACGACGACTACGAGTCGGAGTATTATAGGCCTAGGCAGGAGTATGACTAGTTAGTAGATCGATGCACTCTGGCCATTATGTACTGCCTTGTTTATTTAGATCTATGCTCTCCGTTTAGATTTAGATCCAATCTTGCCATTATGTGTATTGTGCCTTGTTCATCTATCGAAATGCATGTCCCCCTCTTTTTAACGTCTATCGAAATGCCATTAGTCGTCTGAATCCAACCAATCAGGAAAAATCACACGGAAAACAGAAAACAGACGAGCTAGCGCGCCGCTGTTTCCCGGAATACAACAAATTATTTTATTAAACAGCCAACAGAAAACAGACGCGCTAGCGCGCTACTCCTCGTCCTCGTCGTCGTCGTCGGTGACCTCCTCGTCTTCGTCGGAGGTGCATGATGGTATGTCCGACATAGGCCCCCACCTCGGATCGTCGGAGGCCCAGACTTCGCCGGCGTGGTCGGCTCGACGGAGCTCTTGCAGCGCCTTCGTCCTCGCCTCCCGAGCGGCATCTAACTCGAGGTGGCGTTCGAGGCGCCGTTCCGCCCGCTCAGCCGTGCGGGTCTGCCATAGCTCCTCGTCGATGCTCTCCTCACCCGGATTGTTCCGGTAATACTCGCGGACCACGCGGTCGTCCCTGGCGTTGACTAGGCCCTGAAACGCGCGGTGCCTGAGGTGGGGGTTGTGGCCGCATTTGTAGGGGAAGGGACATTGGTCCCGGTTTGGGGAATGATCCGGGACCAATGCCCATGCGCGTGCCACATGGCATGTGGCTAGGGATTGGTCCCGGGTCGTGCCACGAACCAGGACCATTGGCTCCCCACGAACCGGGACAGATGCCCCCAGGTGGTTTCTGCTACCTCGGGCACACGAACCGGAACCAATGCATGGCACTTGTCCCGGATTTTGGTGCAACCGGGCCAGATGCCCCCTGCCCCCTGGACGAAAGGGGTTGTTTCCACTAGTGACAACACAATTGACAACACAAGGAGTGAAGATCATGATATATTTAATTACGCATGGCTCTGGCGATACCAAGTTGATATCTCTTAAGGGGGTTAGCCTACAAATTTAGAAAACCACCCATCTATTTGCTAGCCATTCCGAATCTCGGGACGAGATTCATCTGAAGGGGGTGAGTTTGTAACATCCCAAATCTTACATTTGGAATGTTTTTCATTTAGAGCATATGCATAGCATGGAATCCTTTCAAAACTTGCATTTGAGTGTTGCATTTTAAACCCTAAAACAAAATCATGTTTTGAAAAGCCCAAAATCCTCCTATAACGTGTTTATAAGCCGAAAGATATTTGGATATTTTATTTTTTTCCAAAATTACTCCCTAATAGTCTAATATGATAGATTTTCAAATTTCAAAATTTTAGAAATTTGTTTGACTCGAATCGGAGTTATATTTCAAAAGTTATTAAAGTTTTAAGAAAAAGATAAAAGAAAAAAACAAGCGGAAAAAAAAACCGAACCCAGCAAGTCAGCGCAGAGACTGCACGCGCGTACGCTTGCACCATCCATCCATCCGGTACAAATCCTGTTTTTGTCGACCTATCTCCATTCAAACTCCAATATCTCTTTGTTGGAAAGTTCAAATTAGAATCCGTTTGTTTTGCCTTGTTCCCTACTCCAAAAAGCAACTTTCCACCGACCTCCCCACCTATAAATACCCCAGCCCCGGCCATGAGATCGTCCCACACTCGAAACTTTGATTTCAGATCTGTTTCTTGGTATTTTGTTCGTCACGGTCCGTGAGTTGCTCGGTTGGTGTTCAAGTCTTCACGAGAGTTTTAGATATCATCGATACCGATCCATCCCAAGAAAACTCACTTATTTTCATCCACCACAGCCGGAGAATTTCGAGATCTACTCTCTCAGATCTGAAGCGGCAAAAGTTCAATTACTCTTCAACCGTTTGTCCATTTTTGGTCAAATTTATACTGTAGTTACATCTCATCATTATCTATAACTTTTGTTCTTTGAGTTTTTCGATTTGAGCTACATATCTTTTTATATAATTCTGATCTACTTTTGTCCACCAGAGTAACTCGAAATTTCAAATATGTACTTCGTTCTTATTCATCTAAAAGGTTTCCGTGGAGTGTTTTATTTGTTTTTAAGATATTATTAGTATGTTAGGTTTAGATCCACCTTTTTATAAACTTTATATTGAAAAGATCTTGTAGACCCTATCCAATTTGATTAAGCTGCTTTTTGTGTCTTGTTGCATTACAAACATTTTCATGCATCATATATTGTTTAGGCAACAAGAAAACTAGTAAATTAGTTGTCTTGCATTATTAAATCATCATGCATCCATATGTTGCATCGTTGTTTTGCCTGATTTGGTTATTTATTGTGGTATGCTTGCAACGTGTATATTGCGAGAGTTGCGGTTGCTGTTCGTGTGAGGACCGTGGTTGTTACGGTTGCGACTGAGTCGAGTGCGTGAACGACTCCAATTTCTGTCAAGACAAGTGACACACATGATCCTACTATTTTAATATATGCATTAGAGTTTTATTGTAGTTATGCATGAGTAGGAGTTGTGTGTTATCGCTATGCTAGATCGCTCCACTAACACCCCAGTAGGAGTGATCATATGTTACCTCTAGATTGTAGCAATCCATATGTTAGGCAAACATCGTACTTGTAGATTGCTTTGCCATGTTCTAGATATTCGTGGTTGGGATTATTATCATGTTATGAAAATACTCATTATTTTAATTGCTTATGAGAACAACATGATAATTAATTAACCACTGGACGGATTGCTAGCATGTCATCAGAGTACAAAGTTTGGTGGGGACCGCCGCCCAGTATCTTGAGATTATGTTTAGTTTCTTTATGTAATTGTTCTTGCGTGCAACCGTGTTTCATATTAGTATGGGCTAGACAGAATTTGTAGGTTGTGGCGACTCGAACCCAATGTGTCCAGAGATGTAGAATAGTTGTAGGATGGTCCGCCTCATGGAGGGTTTGGGGATCTACTTCTTATGAATTCTGGCTTAATCTTCTTTCCTTCCGTGGTACTAATGGTGTATCATGGTGTTTGAGGTCGATTGGGCAACACGGGTAAAGGGCACAAACCTCGCGAGGGTTAAAACTAAGATCTTAGCCGTGTTCCATTGGTTAGGGACAATTCAACAACTAGATGGAAAACATGACATATCTCGTTCATCTTGTTTTATTGATTACTACCAATTTGACTATGGGTTATTGGAGAAGTGCCTGATGGTGTCACTTGCCATTTATATACCACCATAGTGTCACTTGCCACCATTGTTCAGAATGATCTGACCTCCTTTTGGGGGCTTCATATTCCAACGTGCAGGTTGTTCGTATCCGGAGTGATCGACGTAGGTCTCGTGACTCCACTCAACATGTTTGTTCACCTGTGGCACACATTGAAGATTAGAGCTCTACTACTTGTTATTTGGTACTTGTGTATTTGTGCTAACTTCCTCTATGCAACTTGTAAAGAATTTTGTACTCTGGATTATTCGCTAGATATGAGATACATTTGCTTCTTGGATATCTATCTAGTTGTGTGTGCTGGTGAACGGTCCAGGGGCCAGTACTACACACAACAGTATAGCCTGTGTTGGGCCGTACTACTACAGATGGTATCAGAGCAATGTGTTGACTGTAGGAATAAGGCCTTAGAAAATGGATTAGGAAAAGCCATATGATGAAAACTTAGTTTTCTACATCTTTATACATTCTTCCTTTTACTCTATTCTTGTAATCTTCTCATCTTTATCTCCTACTTCTATCTTTTTTTTTCAAATCATAGTGGAGATTCCCATAGAGAAGAAGATTCAATTCAATACAAAGGGGATTAACTTCAAGATAGAGAAGAAGGTTTACTACAAGAAGGAAACACGATGCAGCTATTGGATCTATGTGAAGACACTAGGTTGCCCACCATGTAGGTTCCTAGTTATCGAGATCGTGTTAGGTGTTGACCGTATCCTAATTAGATGATATGGCAATGATAGTACGAGTATTTTCAAATGTTTTGTTTCCAAAACTTTATTGGTATGTTCGCAGGGAACTGGCACTTGCCATCTTGTTAATAGGTTAGTCCCAGAAAACGTGTAAAAGTTCTATAAAGAAAGGAGAAAACATGTAGCAATTGGCATAATATCATCATGGAACATCAAAAATTATAGATACGTTGGAGACGTATCAAGCATTAGTGATGTTTATCTAAGGGGAATTTTTTACTAATGCAATTACAAAAGACATGATAGCTAGGTGACTAGGTCATGTAAGACAAATAATTTCGTGCAAAACATGTCTGAAAAAATAAAACAATTCCACGTGAAAGTTTCAATGGATGATTTTTTTCATGTGAAATATGGTGCAAGTACTACTTGGAACTTCCTATAATTTTTTTGAAAAGCCGGCAAAAGCGCTGCCCAATCATATAGAAGCACTAGTGAAGAACATGCCTTTTGTACGGGCCAAAAAAACAGCTTTAGCCCTGGTTCCATTATGAAATAGGGCTAAAGGCTGCATTCCAGCGGCCGGGGGTGCGTAGAGAAGCTCGTGGGGGGGGGGGGCTTTAGCCCCGGTTCGAGCCACGAACCTGAGCTAAAGGTGTTGCGGGAAAACATGGCAACCTTTTTCCCCGGTTCATGTATGGGGCTAAAGGTCCTTGTCTATATAAAACCGACCAGCCACACCACTCCTCAGCCACTCACTCATTTCGGAGGTAGAAGGTTTGAGAGGGTGTGTGCTAATTTTTTTCCCTCCTATGCATAAAAGGTGTTCGATGAAATGAGCAGGAGCACAATGCCACTTCAGGTCTCACAAAACAAACATGATTTAAGTTGTCCGATCCACACTTAATTAAGCTTTCTCCTCGTTCTTTCCTCCTCGTTCGAGGTACCAACTTTATCCTTTCAGCTGTCTATATACAGTGGTCATTTCTCTAATCATGATTTTCTATAATGGGTTTAGATAATTATATAATGCAGACAAACCAGCAACGGATGTATGCTAACCGACTCTCTCTCGAGTTGATGAAAGGTGTCTCTTATTTACCATACACGATATATATTATGCAGATTGAAGATCCGGGAATGTCAAGGAGGCGGTGGCATTGGGTTCATTTACCCATATGTCGTAAATGATGCAATGCTAGACCAATACCCAAGTGAAACGGAGAATAGCATGCATATGTTTTTGGAGAAACAATTTTACTATAGTGAAATACTATTTCCTTACAGTCACCGCTCAACGTTACTTTCTTCTCCATATTCCCGCGTATTTCTATTTTGCTAACTCGTTGCTAAGTGTAATTGATGAGTTATGCATGACTATGTATATAAACGTGTGCAGTTTCCACTGGATTCTTCTCAACATTCACGTTGACACCGGAGAAGTTGATCTCATGGACTCTATGAATAAAAAACAAGAGGAGTACATTTTCGTGACTTCAATGCTCAACAGGTAAGTTCAATATCATTGTCGCACTATACCGTCCCCTTTTGTTCAATCATTATCGTGCGATGACCGCTTTATTCCTTTTTTTCTTTGCCGGATAGACCTTGGAAGCGGTTTAGGAAGCAACAAGCCGGTGTTACGCAAACGAATATGCAAGTTGATATCGTCATCGTAAGTAGCACTTGCTAGATTCACGCATCTCTATGATTGTTTGAGCATTATTTGATTAAATTCTATTTCTCGTAAAGTGCCATCAGCAGCCAGCGGGAACAAACTTATGTGGATTCTATGTCATATAGAACATAAGGAAGATCGTGAATGAACGGAAGATGAATATAAAGAATTTAACGATTCACGACATGCGGGAGCAGCTCCTACCGCATGACCGCCTAGAAGAAATTCAAGATAAATTGGCAGGATTTTTGGTTAAGTACGTCACAAATCTAAAGGGAGCATACCATTATCGACAATGATCTCCATGCATGTAGATGGTCTCCATGAAAAATGATCTCAAATGTATAAGTCTAAATGTATAAGTGAATCTCAATTAGTTACATGTAATGATCTGTATAAATATTGTCAATGTGGAACTAGTATAATATATATGTCATTTAAGCACAAACCTCTCCGAGATCCTCCTACCGTGGCCGAAAAAACAACTCAAAATGCTGCAGTGGCAGAAAACAACCCAAAATGTGTGGGAACCTTTAGCCCCGGTTCGTATTATGGACCGGGGCTAAAGGGTGGCCAGCCCACTCGCTGAGCACCGCCCACGTGGGGCACCCTTTAGCACCGGTCCATAATACACCCGGGGCTAAAGGGGGTTTTAGCCGCGCTTTGGCCGTCCCGGTTGGACAGCTGGTGCAAAAGGTCCTCCCCAATCGGGGCTATATGCCTATTTTCCACTAGTTAAGGGTGAAAAAGAACAATTTACACAATTGTTTTACAACTGTTAGATCATCCCAGATTATCATCTACCACCCTAGCAAAAGCAAGTGCCCTAGCTGCCGAAGCACTCCTGATCAATGCAGCAATAATGCCATAAGAGGAAAATTTGTTCTCAAAGATCTGTTTCTCTCACGCCAAATGAACCGGGAATTATACGCCACCACCCCGTCTAGGGAGACCCGTTCGCCAACTGTAACAGGGCCCTGAATGGAAGCCCACCAAGCTGAGAAAGAGACCTCCGCTGTTGATGGGCTGTCTGGAGGGTTGATGCACGAAAGCAAATGATCCCCGGCAACATCGCACCACACTACACGAGAATGGGCACCCAAAAATGAGGTGATCCGACGCCTCCGGAGCATTGCTGCAAAGGGAGCACGCGACACTACAAGGTCATCCTCTAGGCATCATTATGTCTACATGCATCTGCGGTTTAAAAGACACATGAGTAGAGTTCAGGGAGTTGACAGGTCTTGTTATACCAGATATGAACTGAAATACTTTGTTGGAGTTATAAAGAAGTTGACTCCAAATCAAAGAGCAGTCATTGAGAAAATTGGTTTTGGTTGTCTGCTTATTCTTGATTTGCACTACATTCCTTCACAATTCACTAGATGGGTTGCTGATTGCGTTGACCCTTTGTGCTCTCATCTTTCAATCTATTCCCAACCATCGATTTTTCGAAGCGTATAGTCCATGATATTTTGGGTGTGCCAGTGGGAGGATTGGATCTTACATGTAGTTCCAAGGAGGGGGAGGATTTCATTCTAACTCACTTCTGCCTAGCTGAAATGCCTCATATAACTTTCTTCGGGAATAAGCTTGCTGGCAACGACGACCTGAGCGATCATGATGTGTTTGTGTGTTTCATGACCGTAGCTATGCACTGTTTCTTATGCCCTAGTCCCAAAGATCACCCAAATGATAAGTATCTCTCACTGTTGAAAAACCCATAGGAAGCGAAGGGATACGACTACATCAAGATTGTGTACGAGTACTGTATAAAGGGCGTAAACGAGTTCAGCTTAGGGTGTAAAATTTCTAGAAGGAGGCAGAGGGTTCCTGTTTGCTGCAATCTTGTTTTTCGATGAGTTTATCTATTTTTATTTTCTCTTAGTTATCATCTTGGTATACTTTTTTTTAATCTTTTTTCTTGTGTTTATCTTTTTGTTTTTTAAGCATGCATATCAATGCTCTATAACCGGTTTGGGTCCTTTTCATTTTTTTCGTAGGTGCGTTATCTAGATGCTTTGGATTTTGGGAGGATGAATCTTGGTGGCTCTATTCCTAGGATATCTATTTGGAGAGGAGTTAGATAGGAAGATGCACTGTGTATACGGGAGGAGGTTACTGAAAAAAGGTTTTTCATGTTGTCGTATTCAGGTCTTTACTCTGAAGCCTCCCTTTTTTTGTTAGTTCTATTTTTATTTTTGCGAATGATGAGTAGGCTCTCTAATATTTTGTTTTTTTTTTCGTAGCATGGGTCTTGTTGCTCTGTTGTTATGTCCAATAACCGCCAATTGTCTGCGTTCGAGAGTATTTCATCCTAGTTTAGAGAGGATGCACATGCCAGATATGTCAGCAACATCAGTCATGATCTAATTTTTCTACTCTCTTTTGATGCTTGCTCTCTATTCCTCTCTCATTAAATTTTTCTTTTTTCTTACTTTTTTGTGAGTTGTTTTTATTTTTTTATTTTTTGCCGCATCTAAGATGACAACTGTTTTTGTTTTTGCAGGTTATAGATGGCATCCTAACTGTTGCCGAAGAGTTTGCTTCAAGAAAGTTTACAAGCAGCAAACCAAAAATGGAACTTCTAGTGAACAACATCCTTGAATTTTTATGCAAATCAAATCTGAGCCATTTTGATCCACCATCAAAGCTTTTGGCCCCTGAAAGAAGCAAACAAGCTAATATTGTATATCATCCCGCAGCCTCCACGTTTTTCTACCTTTTTTTGTTTTTTTGTTATGATTTTTGAGTTTTGACTTTTCCCGTCTTTTTTCTTTCTTTTTTGCGAACAATAGGGAACATATGTTAACATTATAGGGAATTCCAACACTAAGGGATGTGTACAACTTGCAAAATGCACTGCAGCGAATAAAAACCCAGTATCCGATGGTGTAATCGATCTGCGGAAGAAGGTTTTATCTGATCCAGTTTTGGTAATTTCCCCCATTTGATTTTATTTCTATTTTTATAAATCCCCTGTTTGTACATGTTTGCAAGTTTTTTCCTTTTCTCACAGGCCCTCCTGAATGTCTTATAACTAAAGTCGCTGAGAGCATGAACAAGTTGACAGGTTATGGTTAATAAGGCTCGGTTTATATATTTCTTTTTTATGAAAAGTTATGCTTCTATGTGTATTTTTTGTATCTTTATCCAAATCTAGCATCAAGTTTATGATTCTCTGTGAATTGACTCTTTTGTATCTTTATCCAAATCTAGCATCAACCTTCCATTAGAGACTTTACTTGACACAACAATTTGAAAACGTAAAGATACAAAAGAGTTGCTACAGAAGTAAACAACACCTTTACTCAAAGAAAACACAAGAAAAATTGCAAAAAAAAAACATGTGTTATCTCCCAAGAGTGCTTTTCTTTAACGCCTTTCAGCTAGGCCCAGAAAATAAGAATCAAGTATTTTCAAGTGAAGAAACACCCAAATCAAGACCACGAGCCTTACGTTTACCTTTCTTACCCTTACTCTTACTTTTAGGGAACACATGATTGCAGCTTGGTGTAGAGGTGAAATTCATGGTGCCTTTTCCCATATCTATCGTTTCTCCCAAGAGTTTTAGCAGAGACCTTCCAAAAGTAATTTGTCCTTTTTCTACACATTCAATAACAAGATAGTCCGTGGATACTATTCTTCCTAGGAGTTTTGTAAACACTCCTTCAGCTATCCCAATGAGAAATATAATGACATTATTAGTAAGAGGTATTCCTTCTCCACCATAAAAAAGTCCCCAAAGATTCAAAAATTCGTAAATATCTTTAGGCATAAGACAAAATTCAGACATAATATCACAACGAGCATGAATGGTTTCACCATTTATAGCAACTTTTACTGTAGGGATCCAATTTGAGGTTTCAAAATTTAATGGGACATAATCATAATGTTCATGAATCTGATTATACCCTTCTTTTAAACAAGATATATGTGTCTCAAGAGTGTTTATTCTAGCATGTATTCTCACAAGGGATGATCAAATTTACTAGGTGAGATATAGGTTGCAATCAACTTCTTTATAGTATTAAAAGCTTGATCCCCATCTCAATAAAGGAAATATCCTCCTACTACAGTATCCAAATCACATCTATAGCAAAGAACAAGACCAAAGTAAAAACTACGAAGAAACAGCTTTAGAGTCATTTTAGGCTCAGTTTTACAATAGGAATCAAAAAGTTAGACCAAGCTTCTTTAAAACTCTCCTCACTCCCTTGTTTGAAAGTGAAGATCATTTCCTCAGGTGACATGGTAAAAGGGACAGGACTAGACATAAAGGAAACTTAAAATAGAAACTAATTTTTGTGTGTTGTCGGGGGGTTACCCCCGAGTAGGGTAAAGGCAAGTGGTAAAGGTAACAATCAGAATAGAGGTTTGGTCGAGTAGCCGCCTACCCGGTACTTGCTACCCGGTCGACTGCTACTCGGTCTCACAAAAAGATGACCAGAAGGAGATATCAAGCAAGATATATCCGTTCGAGTAGAAGAGTTGGCCCGAGTAAAACTGGCGGGAACCTACTCGGGCCAGAAGTCAAAGGAGCCGTTCTGACACAGGATCCCGCATATCCCGGGTCCGTACTTGGCACTGTTCACATCACTGTTCATCTGGGGACGGCGTGCCTGACAGCGACAGTGTGGCAGCAGGGCGTCGCAGGATAGGGGGGACCTACTCTGTGTTTGCACAGTGATAACAGACTGGTTACTTGGTTTTACCCAACGACTTTCTGCATCAGGACAAGCTTAGAAGCCAAAGTTGTCAGCGGGAACTCGGAAGAAGGACGATGTGCACACAATGTCGACACTTGTTGTATTTGGCTGTATCCGGCAGGGCACCGGGTATATAAGGTGCCCAGCCGCCTCCTGCGCGGGGCATGCTACACACGACGTTCACAAGGGAGCATTACAATAGCACCCGTAGAGATTCTTGACCTAATCCTACCCGGAGAGAGAAGAGTGGCTACTCGGTAGCAAGAACATTTGTACTGTGGCTACTCGGTGAGACACAGGAATACATAGAGAAAGGCAGGAGTAGGGGTGTTACCTCCTCACGAGGGCCCTGAACCTGGGTAGATCGTGTTGTTTGCAGTGTTTGATCTTCACCTCACGCGTCTACTCGTCGCGTGATCCCTCCCCGAGCACCTCCAGCGTCCTTCGTCCCCACATCTTTAGCCATCCTATGGCATCTGCCGTGACACCACCACGACAGTTGGCGCCCACCGTGGGGCAACCAGCAGCGCTGGCTGGAGTTTCTGTTCGGACGGGATCTTCTTCAGCGGAGCGCGTAGTCTGTGGCCTTGTCCACAGATTTGGCTCCTTCGACTTCGTCACCGACAACGCAGGCGACTTCGGCGGCAAGTCCATGCCGGAGGGCGGCACGGTGATCTCCTTCGGCGCGCACCTCGTCTACGTCGCCACCGTCATCGACCGCGACTACCCCGAGCTGGTGCATGACGCGGAGGATCCTCCTGATGTGATCACTGCTCGCGGAAGGCCTGCGCACCGTTCTGCGGACCGCGCTGAGGTGATGGTGACCGGCTTGGCGGCAAACGCCGGCGCAGCTGCTGCTGGCGCCGCGGTCGTCGTCGAGGATCTTGCTGGCTCGAGCGCTGGTGGCAGGACCCACAGGCCTTACGAGAAGGACTGCAACCTCCCTCCCTCCACCACTCCGACCGTTCCCGCGTCGGCTGGGCGGAATGGCATGCCGCCTCCCACTGACCTCGAGCTCTTGACCATGAAGGAGCAGCTCGACAGGCAGCGCCAGGAGTTGCTCGCCGAGCAGGCGGAGTTGGAGAAGGTTAGGCTTGAGTTGAGTCTAGACCAGCTTGAGTACAACAAGGCTCACGGCTTCACGCCAGTCACTAGGAGAGCTAGCAGAGTAGGCGCCACGCGGCGCAACCTTGGTGCCGAGATGGCGACAGTCGTAGAGGTTACCGCTCAGTCCGCCACCGCAAACACTTCCACTGGGCCTAGATACAGCACACCCGCCAAGACACTTAGAGCTGCAGAGGCCGTGGCCGCCGAGTTGCCTCGTCTCGACGGCGACGCGCGCGTTAGGCAGCAGGAAAGGCTCAATGAGTTAGTGTTGGAGGCCGCTAGGCAGAATGAGGAGTTCCGGAAAGCCAACCCGGGTGCTGGAGCTTCTCAGGTGGTGCACTCGCACGCGGCTAGATCTAACGATCAGGCCTCATCTCCGCATCCCAGCCGCGAGAAGAGCCGCAGCGGATGTTCTGGCAGAGATAGGCAAATGCAGGTGTACGACCCGGCTGCTGCCGCGAAACAGCTCGCTGTGCCGCAGCAGCCCGGTCAGGAACACAACGCTGCAAGAGCAGGCTCCCAAGCCCATCAAGCTCAAAGCCAGGCCCGAGGTGGAGCGCGCCCAGGTCCTTCTCAGCGTCCCGCTGCTCAGCCTGCTCGGCAGAGGCAGCAGCCGCGCGCAGTGGCGCCAGTCGCCAACCCGGTGGAACAACCTGCAGCTGTGCAGGTGGACAGATATGATGACGGCTACTCGGCCATGGAGATGGCTGGCTATGATATTCTGGATCGTGTTGGCGAGCGCGTGTTGGCGCCTGGAGATGCAAGGCACCAGCTGGACCGGATCAGCTTGTCGGCGCGGCTGGAGAACACGGGTCCTCCTGGCCCCGAGTGCTTTGGCCGGCGCATCATGAACGAGCCGTCCGTGAAGAACTTCCAGCTCGCAAGGGGCACCAAGAGCTACAACGGCAGCACCAAGCCGGAAGATTGGCTCAATGACTATGTCACCGCGGTTCATATCGCAAACGGCAACAGGAGATGGGCGGTGCGCTATGTCACGCAGATGCTAGAGGGTCCAGCTCGCACTTGGCTCAACAACTTGCCCAAGAACAGCATCAATTGCTGGCTGGACTTCTCGGACGCCTTCATCAGCAACTTCACAAGCACATACAAGAGGCCGAATAGGCCACAGCAGTTGTCCTCTTGCAGGCAGCGAGAAGATGAGACGGACCGCGAGTACCTTACTCGGTGGAGCACATTGATGAACACCTGTGAAGGTGTGAACGAGGCCCAGGCCATCACTTGGTTTGCGCAGGGTTGCAGACATGGCAGTATGCTGTGGCAGAGGTTGCAGAGGGAGATGCCAAACACTCTGGCGGAGACTATCAAGATTGCGGATCAGTACGAGCTCGGTGACCCTACTCAGCCCCTGATGGATTCATCTGAGCCGAGAAGAAACTTCAGCAACAGCAAGCGCAACGAGTTCCGCAACAAGCGCAGGGGTGACCGAATAGATACTCGGTATGACCCTGAAGAGGTGAATGCAGTGGCTGTTGGAGCTGGGGGTAGCCAAAGGCAGAAACCTGCTGGAGCCTACGGGCAGAACCAGAACCAGGGCCAAGGCAACAAGAAACCATTCCGTGCTCCTCAGTCGGGTAGCGGCAACTCCGAGCAGCCGAGGAAGTTAGTCTTTGACGACATGAAGGATGGCCCATGCAGTTTTCACACTCACCACCCCTCAAGGCCTGCTAACCACACTACTCGGCAGTGCGAGTGGTGGGATGTGATCAAGAATGATGGCTTGCCTCCTCCTCCTCCTCTGCCAGCGGCCAATACCAATGTGCAGCCTACTCGCGCACCCGCAGCTCGGCCGCCAGTGTTCCCGAGAAGAGAAAATGTGAACCAAGTGGCTTTAGGAGCCAACCGACACTTCAACAATGAGAGCTACCGCAACAACAACAACAACTACAACCGCAACAACAACAGAGGCGACAACAACTACCAGGGCAACAACAACAACGGCAACAATGGGGGCGGAGGCTCCAACCAGTACCAAGAGCACCATGAGAGCTACATGATCTTCACTTCGGAGCCAGTCGACAAGCAATCACAGCACAGGCGTGCCATGGAGGTCAATGTAGTGATTCCTGCTGTCCCTCACTACATGTATTGGTGTGACCAGGAGATCAGGTGGTCCCGAGTAGATCATCCCAAGGTGATGCCCAACCCGGGTAGCTACACCTTGGTGCTGAATCCTACTTTCCTGGGTCCCGAGAAGAATGTGAGGTTCAGCAAGGTGCTAATCAACAACGGCAGCAGCATCAACATCGTGTACAAAGACACACTCGAGAAGCTTGGGCTGGCCGAGAACATGCTGCTGCCCAGCAAGACCACCTTCCATGGTATTGTGCCCGGGATCTCGTGCAACCCGATTGGCCGAGTGTGGATAGATGTGCTATTCGGTACAAGGGAAAACTGCCGCACAGAGCGCCTGCAGTTTGAAGTGGTTGATCACAAGAGCCCTTACCATGCTCTACTCGGCAGGCCGGCTCTGAGCAAGTTCATGGCTTCTACCCACACGGCATATCTGAAGATGAAGATCCCTGGTCCCAATGGTGTGATTACCATTGCTGGTGATTACAAGAAGTCCATGGAATGTGCCTCTGCTGGTTCCCAGTTGGCGGAGTCGATGGTGATTGCTGCCGAGAAGAAGAAGATGTATGAGGTGGTGGCTATGGCGCAATCCGCGTAGGCTGGTGCGCAAGGCGTGCCGAGTACCCAACACGGGACAGCGTTCCAGACATCTCAGGAAACCAAGAAGGTCCAGGTCGACCCCGAGTTCCCCGACCGCGTAGCCATCATTGGCTCCGGGTTGGCGGAGAAATAGGAAAGCGAGCTCATCCAATTCCTCCGTGAGAATCGGGACGTGTTCGCCTGGTCCAATGAAGATTTGCCAGGAGTCCCGAGGGAGTTGGTTGAGCACTCATTACATGTGCGTCCTGACGCCAAGCCAGTGAAGCAGGCTATGCACCGCTTCGGAGATGAGAGAAGGAAGGCCATTGGTGACCAGATCACCAAGTTGCTGATAAGCAATTTCATCATGGAAGTGCTGCATCCGGATTGGCTAGCCAACCCGGTCATGGTCGAGAAGAAGAAGGAGGATCCCAAGGCTGCCACTTCATGGCGCATGTGTGTCGACTACACCGACTTGAACAAGGCATGCCCTAAGGATCCCTTCCCACTACCTCGCATCGATCAGGTGATCGATTCCACTGCTGGTTGTGAACTGCTGTCTTTCATAGATGCCTACTCTGGTTTCCACCAGATTGCACTCAATCCTGCTGATCAAATAAAGACTGCTTTCATTACCCCGTACGGGGCTTATTGCTATCGTGTCATGTGTTTTGGCTTGAGGAATGCGGGTGCAACCTATCAGAGATGCATGTAGAAATGCTTGCACGACCAGCTCGGCAAGAATGTGCAGGTGTACGTAGATGACATTGTCATCAAAACGAATAAAACACATACTCTGCTTGCCGACCTGGAGAAAACCTTTGCTAACCTACGCAAGTACAAAATGAAGTCGAATCCGAGTAAATGCACCTTTGGTGTCCCGGCTGGCAAGGTACTCGGCTTCCTGGTGTCTAGTCGGGGCATTGAAGCCAATCCTTCAAAGATAAAAGCTATTGAGAGCATGTCTTTGCCGAGATCCCTGAAGGATGTACAGAAGTTCACTGGTTGCTTGGCATCTCTGAGCCGTTTTCTGGGCCGAATGGGCGAGAAGGCCCTGCCTCTATACCAGCTGATGAAGAAAAGTGACAAGTTTGTCTGGACTCCGCAAGCGGATGTGGCATTCAATGAGCTGAAGGCAATGCTTGCTAGCGCTCCCATCTTGGCTAGTCCGCTACCCAAGGAGCCAATGCTGCTGTACATTGCTGCCACTAACCGAGTAGTCAGTGTGGTGATTGTGGTGGAGCGAGAAGAAGAAGGCAAGAGTGTGCAGCGCCTAGTGTACTATCTCAGTGAAGTGATGTCTAGCTCCAAGCAAAACTACCCACATTACCAGAAGATGACCTACGGCGTGTACCTGGGCGCCAAGAAGCTAAATCATTACTTCCAAGAGCATCCTATCACGGTTGTGAGCTCTGCTCCCATCTCGGATATCATGGGCAACAAGGAGGCGAGTGGCAGGGTAGCCAAGTGGGCAATCGAGCTGGCCACGTATGCACCCGCGTATGCGAGAAGAGAAGCCATCAAGTCTCAGATTCTGGCGGAATTTCTGGTGGATTGGGCCGAGGTGCAGTATGAACCTCCTGCTCCAGTTTCTAATTACTGGAAGATGCACTTTGATGGCTCGAAGGTGAAGGAAGGCCTTGGCGCTGGCGTGGTGCTTACGTCACCCAAGTGAGATCAACTCAAGTATGTGCTGCAGATTCATTTCAAGGCGTCCAACAACGTAGCAGAGTACGAGGCAGTGGTGCATGGTTTGCGAGTAGCCAAGGAGGTTGGCGTGCAGCGCATTATATGCTATGGCGATTCAGATCTGGTGGTGCAGCAAGTCTCTGGCACTTGGGATGCTCTAGATGCCAACATGGCATCATATCGCTTCCTGGTACAGTCTATGACTGGGTTCTTCGAAGGCTGCGAGTTCCAGCACATTCACCGAGCAGAGAACGAAGCGGCAGACGAGCTGTCCAAGTTGGGATCTTCTCGGCAATCCATCCCGGCGGGGGTTGCCTTGGAGCACTTGAGGAAGCCATCCATCAAGCCCTCTCCCAACTCGGAGTCCATATTTGTTCCTTCTCTGCCAAGCGAGGAATCTGATCCCATGGAGATTGACTGGGAGAATGCTACAGGAAACCCGGGGACTGCTGCTCCCAACTCGGGGACTGCTGTCCTCTACTCGGGGACTGCCACTCCCTACTCGGGGACTGCCACTCCCTACTCGGGGACTGCCATTCCCTACTCGGGGACTGCCACTTCTTACTCGGGGACTGCCACTCCCTACTTGGGGACTGCCACTCCTTACTCGGGGACTGCCACTCCATACTCGGGGACTGCTGTCCTTAACCCGGGGACTGTCGCATTCATTGAGGAAGTCCTTGCCAATCGATCTGGGCTCTAGAGAAGTGCTCCCAACCCTAAAGAGCAACCAGAGGTGCATGTCCCAATGGAAGTGGACGAACCAGTGTTTCCCACACGGGAGACACCGAGTTGGGTCATGCCCATATTATCCTTTCTAAGGGACGGTACTCTGCCAGAAGATGAGGTGGCCGCAAGACAGATTCAGAGAAGATCCAAGGGCTACACTATATTCCGAGATGTGCTGCACAAAAGAAGTGCCACCGACGTGCTGCAACGTTGTGTGGACCCAGAAGAAGGAGGAGAAATTCTGCTGGAAATACACCAAGGAGAATGCGGGCACCACGCCTCTTCTCGGGCATTGGTCAAGAAAGCTTTTCGGCATGGCTTCTACTGGCTCACAGCTCTGCAGCAAGCTGAATACATCGTGAGGAAGTGCAGTGGCTGCCAGATGTTCGCGAGCAAGATTCACATGCCTGCTTCCGAGCTGAAGACAATTCCTATCACATGGCCGTTTGCCGTATGGTGCCTGGATATGGTTGGCCCCTTCAAGCCGGCTAAAGGTAACATGACACACATCCTGGTTATGGTGGACAAGTTCACCAAGTGGATCGAAGTGAAGCCTATTCGGAAGTGCGATGGGGCCACAGCTGTGAAATTCTTGAAGGATGTGATCCTGAGATATGGCTACCCGCATAGCATCATCACCGACAACGGCACAAGTTTCGCAGAGGGGGCAATGGTGCGGTTCTGCAGAGATAGGCACATCCGACTAGATGTTGCGTCTGTTGCGCATCCAGCCTCTAATGGGCAAGTTGAAAGAGCAAATGGCATGGTGCTGGCAGGCATAAAGCCAAGGCTGATTGAGCCACCGCTGAAAACACCTGGGTGTTGGCTAGACGAGTTGCCAGCGGTGTTGTGGAGTCTAAGGACTACCCCTAACCGGTCAACCGGCTACACGCCATTCTTCTTGGTATACGGGGCTGAGGCCGTGTTGCCAATAGACTTAGAGCATGACTCCCCCCCGAGTAACCCTCTATACTGAGGTGGAGGCGAGAGAAGCTCGAGAAGACGACGTTGACCTGCTTGAAGAAGCAAGAGAGTTGACTCTGTCACGTTCGGCTATCTACCAGCAAAACCTGCGGCGTTATCATAGCCGAAAGGTGAACCCAAGGGTTTTCCGAGAAGGAGACATGGTCCTCAGGCTTGTGCAGCGCACAGCCGGGATGCACAAGTTGTCTCCTCCATGGGAAGGGCCTTTCATTGTGAGCAAAGCGCTGCACAATGATGCGTACTATCTTGTAGATGTGCGCCCAACGCAGGCGAACAGGGCAGATAAAGCTGGAGAGGAATCTAAGCGTCCCTGGAATGTAGCCCTACTCCGTCGTTTTCATTCGTGAGCAAAGATGTGTATGTACCCTCTTATCCGAATTGAAATTCTATTCTGCAATCTGAAATTGAACTCGGGGACTGCCCTCGTCCAAAACTGCTCTAAGTGTTTCTACTCGGCTTTACTTTTTGCCTATTCGGTTGCTCTACTTCAAAATTCAAAAGTACATTGAGTACTGTGTTTAAACCTACATGCCAACTCTTCGACTCTGCTGCTGTCCGAAACCCGGCTTCATGGCAAGCAAGAGAACAAGCAAAAGGTCAATGAGCACAAGAAAAATTGCTAAGGAAGAAAAGAGTGCAGGAACCGAGTAGGGTGCATTTACTACTGTTCTTTGTCTTATCTTTTCGGCTAAGTGGTGGGCTGCGTTACTATGATTGTTTCTAAGCGGTTAAGTATTTGCAGCTCTGCTCTTTAACTCTTGTGACTCGAATACCAAAAAAGCAACAAGTTGCAGGTAGAGCTGAGACGAAAAGAGGGAGTGAATAAGAAATGCAACTCGGGGACTCGCATGATAACGCAACCCGGCATCAGGCCAAGGCTGAACAAAATGATTAAGTTGAAAGCAACAAGTGTGAATAAAAATGAGTAGCAAACGGCATAAATAGTCTGATACATTTGCACCCGGCATCCCGGGGATCTGATAAGTGTTTGAGGAATAAGCTGCAGGACAGATTCAGGTCGAGGCGGCGTTCTCAGTGCTGGCCTTGGTTGTTTCATCTTCAGTAGTGGCCTTGGTCGCGTCTGCCTCCGAGCTGGCGTCAACGGTCTTCGCAGCTTCGTCCTCGGCGCCGGCCTTGGTCGCATCTGCTTCCGGATTAACGGGGATGGTCTTCGCTAGCTCGGCGTTGGGCTCGGTGGCTGCCTGGTCTTAGGAGGCTGTGGCCACTGAGACGGGCTCTGTCGCGGAGGTGGAGCCAGTGGCTTGAGTGCGAAGGCTGACGGTGTCGTCGAGGGCAGCCCCTGACGAGGTGCCGAAATCGAGCGCGGCGGTGTCAATTGACATCTTCTCGTTCTCGTCCTCTTCATCGCTACCCGCGACGACCGTGGCTTTCCCGTTCCCGGTCTTGCCACCAGGAGACTCGAAGCAGCTTAGGTCCAGCTCCTCTGTGTCCGTCTCTTCATCTTCATCCTCCTCCTCGCCTTCGTCCACCTCGGTGTCGGGCTCGGTGAGGCCGTCGATGAAGGTCGCAGTGTCAGCATACTGAGCGACCTCGTGAGCGACCAGCTGGCGGATAGCCACGCAGTCGGGGTCCTTCTCCCACCTGGAGTCTCGGTGCATCTCGCGGATAATCTGCATATTGAGGTTTTCGTACCAAGTGGTGATGAAGAGCAGCATCATGTCCGCACCTGCCCGAGCTCCCGAGGCGCGCCATTTCTTCAGTTCGGCCTTTACGCCGCGCAGCTTCAGGGCAAGCCCGCGGATGGTCGTTGGCGCGTCGTCCTGGGGCCAGAAGAGATCGTGGAGCTGGAAGCCAACGCGCACCAGATCGGTGCCCACGCCGGCTAGGCGCTGGAATTGCCCTTGCATGACTAGGATGCTCTCTTCAATTTCTACTCGGGTGTCCATAGGCTCGCCCTTCTCAGCGCGTGCTGCTCGGGCCTTGGCCAGGGCAGGCGTGCAAGAAGACACGATATCAGGGAAAACTTCTGCAAAAGCTATGAGAGAAGATCAGATACGAGAAGCAGAGAAGAAAGGTGCAGCAGAGTAGCAGAGAAGCAGAGAAAAGGGAGCACTTACTCTTCAAGTCATAACGCAACCCTTGCAGCAGGTTCTTCCAAGATTCCTCGTTGGCTAGATGCTTCTCCTCAATCAAACGGAGCTCCTCTAGCTGAGTGAAGAGGCCAGCATTGCTCTTCTTCAGCACCTCGCACTCCTGTTCGAGGGTTCTCTCCCTGGCTTTGGCTGTTGCTTCGTTCCTCTTCTTCTCGGCAAGCAGCTCCTCCTTCTCGGCTGCTAAGTCCAGGGCATCCTGAAGTGCAGTGCGCAGCTGGAGTTGGAGTTTCTCCATCTCGGTAGCGTGTTCCTTCTGCAGCGCGACGGATTGGCTGGATAGTTGCTGCTGCACCTCAGCAGGCTTGAGGCAGTCTTGATGTTCCTCGGCAAACTTCTTATGATCTTCTGAGAAAAGCAAAGCACGATCAACAGAGTAGCGAAGAAAGGAATACAGAGACAAGCCAAGAAGACGGCAACGTACCTTCCAATCTCTTGATGGTGGCCTGGCCATTCTCGATGAAGGCACGGCAGTTCTCGTGCTCGTCGGACAGGGCCTTCAACTTCCCTGCAGAGTAAGATTGGTTAGCGCAAAAAGCAGAAGCGGGCGTAAACACCAAACGCAAGAACCGCGTAGCTAAAAGCGTACCTTCAACTTCAGAAAGCCTCAGGGTGCTGTTCATCACCTCCTTATCGGCTGCCTCGGCGGCTATCTTCTCTTTTTCCAGGGCGGCAATGCGCCTCCTGGCAACAGCATGGTTCCAGAGTAGCCGACGATGCAAGTCGGTCCGCTTCAGTACGCTATTCTGAGAAGCAAAAGAAAAAAGAATCAGGCAGAGTAGTAGAGATTCAACCCGAGAAGGCGGCTACTCCAGAGAGTATCCGCCTACTCGGCCAGAATCTCGGGGACTGGGTGATGGATAAGGAAAAGAAGACGAGTAGAAGAGAAGTGAAAATGCAACTCGGAGAGGATGAGTAGGAGCTTACCGCGTAGGATTGCTCAAGGTCTTCGGCGTTCTTGCGGTGGACAAACATCTTGGCGGCAAGCGTAGCAGAGGTGGATGAGACAGTCATGGGTTTGTAACCCAGGTCTACCTTGTTCCAGTCGACACGCATATGGTCTATGTCGCCCAAATCCGTGCCGTTCCAGTTCGTGTTGCCAAGGACCTTGCTGTCCCACTTGGCATCGATGAAGCCAATCAAGTCAAGTACCTGCTCAAGGCCCTGGGACGTCACCGCCTGATCCTGAACTCCACGCGAAGAAATGGAGAGAGATTTGTCTTGATTTGGGGCCGGGGGTCTGGAGTCCACTGCCACGGCTTTCTTTCCTTTCTGGAGAGCAAGTTTCCTCTCCGCGGGGGTTAAGCCAACCTGGTGCTGCTGGCTGACCTTCACCATGTATGGAGGGTAGCAGGGTGGATCTGAGACGCCGGATGCAGCAGCGGCGCCAGGCTCGCGGATAGCCAACTGACCGGGCTGGGCGGTTGATGTTGGCGGCGGCATCTCGGCAGCCCGCTTCTTAGAAATTTCCTTCTTGGCTGTTGGCTTCTCGGTGACTGGCTTCTCGGTTTTCTTCTTCTCGGCGGCCTTCTCCTCGGCGGTTTTCTTCGCTGCAGCGTCCTGAGCGTTCTTCCTCGTAACCGGCCTGGCCGGAGGGCTGGCTGTAGCCTTGGTTTTCTGCACCAAGGAAGAATCTGGTGCACTGGAGGAGGTACCTTGATCAGTAGGCGGCGCCAGGGGTGCGCTAACCGGCGCGACATCCGGTTGGGCGCTACCCTGCGCGGCGTCTGGTTGCGCGTCGCTCAGAGGGTACTCCTCCGTCGCATTGACTACTTCTACCCGCTGCCCGGCAGCGGGATCTGGCTGTGAGGCATCCGGTTCTTCTACCCGCGGCTGGGCCGCGGGGTCTTCTTGTTCAGCAGCCCCTGTCGCTGGTTGCTCTTCTTCTTCTTCCTGCCGATCAAGGGCGGCGTCGTCATGCATCTCGTGGTCTCGATCTTGGTTTTCTTCAGCCCTGGTGGATGGAGGGGAAGGTGGCAACTCCTTGTGAGCAGCATCCTGCGCCTCCTGCTCGGCGCGGGACTGCTGCTCCTGCTCAACGTCGTGGGCGTCGGTATCCCTGTACGGAGCCTCGTCGGATTCCTCCGCTTGCGCATTGGCGGTGTCGTTTTCGTTGTCGTCGAGGTTGATGAGCTTATCAACGTCAATGGCGGCTTTCTTCTTGGTCTTCGTGGGCGCACGAGCGGCATCCGCGTCCAAGGGGGCTCTGAAGAGAAAATTCCATTCAGAAATAAGAAGAGGGCAGAGGAAACAGCAAAGCAAAAGGATTGGGAAGCAACCGAAAAGAACGAAATGAACCAAAGTGTGCAATCGAGAAGGAACTTACCCCTTGCGGCTAGGGATCGGTGGTCGCTTCCTCTTCACGACCTTCTTGGTCGTCTTCTCAGTCGGCTTCTTCTTCTTGGCGGGGGGCTCCTGGGCGCCGCTGCCCGCCCGCTTGCGGGTAACAGGAGCGGCTACTGCGAGAGGTTTGACGACCAGGGTTCCCTCGTCCTCGTCCTCATCCTCATCTTCCTCCTCAGCATCAGCACCATCTGTGAAATAGAGAGGAAGGAGAGCAATTCAGAAGCAGAAAGCAGTGAGTTGGCGCTGCTCGCGACCAGAGGGGATAGATTCAGTTACCTTCACCTTCATCCTCGGACCAGTCACGAAGAGACGAGTCCGCGTGATGCTCACTGGTCTGGGCGGCCTCAGGAGGAGTGAGCTTGTCCGCGGTCTCGAAGGAGACCACGTCATCTTCCTCCCGGTCCTCAAACCAGTTGCTCTCGAAGTGTTCACTGCTCTCAGCGAGCTGGCGATCAAGAACCTGAAGGATAAAGAGACATCACAAGTGAGCCGAGTAGCGTGAAGGCACTCTACCCGACTAGGCGTGCAGACACCAAGCACATTAAGCCTAATCGATTCGGTAAGTGTCCTACTCGGCAAGGCGTGCAAACATCAAGCACATTAAGCCTAAATGTTTCTCCTAAGTGTGCTACCCGACAAGGCGTGCAAACAGCAAGCATACTAAGCCTGAGCAGTTCCGCTAAGCGCCCTACTCGGCGCAGAATGCGAATGCTAGTCGCAGCAAGGAGAGGAAGCTATCTACTCGGATTGCATATACAAAAAGCAAAGTAAGAAGAACGTACCCGTGGAATCGGCTTCGTGCGGCTGTATGGGATGAACCCATACTGCCAGTTGTCTCGAAGGCCAGTGGTGAGGATGGACCGAGCGTAGGCGGCGACATCCGCTTTGCTGAGCTCGAAGGTTGTCGTCCGAGTACAGTCGCGGGGGCCGCCCATGTAGCACATGGGGTGGGAGCGTCGTTGCAGAGGCAGCACTCGGTTGCGAATCCAGCAGGCGACTGGATCGTCGCTCTTGAGCCCTTCTCCGATTAGAAAGGCGAGCCGCTCCTCCATCTGCATCAAGTTCCAGCTGTTGGATGGCTTGCTTTTCCAATTCTGCCCGGTAGGAGCCCGGTTGCTCCAAGGGGGCAGATTGATGCGGTCTTCGATCTTGGCGTCCTTCGTGGCGGGGATGTTCTTCACGTATAAGAAGGACTTCTGCCACTTGCGGACAGAGTCGAGGCCTTTGATGCGAGGATAATTGGTGACCGGGCGCTGCACCATCATGGCGCTGCCGGTCTCGGTTACCCGGCTGCTGGTATCCGCGCCATCCTTCTTGCCTTGGCTCTGTTGGCGGAAGAATAAATACTTCGACCACGTCTCCGTCGTGGGGCGAACACCGAGAAAAGCCTCGCACACCACAGCGTGGTAGGAGAGAAAGACGACGGCGTTGGGAGGAAGATGATGCATCTGGAGGCCGTAGTGATCCAGGAAAGCACGGAGGAAATTGGACGCGGGAAGGCCGAATATTCGCGCGAAGTGCGCGAGGAAGACGACGTGTTTGCCTTCCTGCGGTGACGGAACAAGCTCGCCGTCGGACGGCCGGCAGCGAACACCGGGGGGAACCCTCCGGGTGTTCACGAGCCACTGGCAGTCCTCCGCGGTGACATCGGAGTCGGCCCAACCGGCGCGAGCACTGTCACCGCGAGCCATGGCAGCAAGTAGGAAGTGGTGAGAAAGTTGGAAGAAATTGGTGGAATGGATGAGCCCGCGGCGGCGCAAAGATGTGCACGGCGGCGGAGAGCTCTGTGACGGCGGAGAATCGAGGAGACAGAAGGGGAAAATGAAGCGGAAGGAGAAGAGGAAGTTATCGAGGGGTATTTATACCGCACCTCGGGTTACCGTTACGATTCGCAGTAGTGGGATCAATTGTGGCAATAATCGTGCGTCGTGGGGTCTGTGGCCGGTTAGAAACGCACACAGCGCGGAACGCGCGCGTAACGGCCGCATTAGATCCCACGACGAGATCGTGGGCGATTACTGCGCATGATGGGACATTACGAGCCAGTGGGCCCACTCCGTGAAAACTGGGCGCGTGTCCTGTCAGGTCCTGGGCAGCGAGGCGTCGCGGTCTTGGATGCTTGACACGTGCCCCGTTGCAGTACGGACAGCCTGATTGTGCTCTGCGCTGCAGAGATTCGATTGAAGAAATTCCCTAAGTCTTTCTACTCGGTTAAAGAGACGGAGGCTAGCTCTATTCGGAAGAAAGGAAACTCAAGGTATTCTTCGAAGTGCTACTCGGAGGTTTTACTCGGCATATTGAGGTTCAAGAGCAAGGTTGCCAAGCTTGGTTTTTAAGCTGGCAGGGCCTAGTGAACGAGTTCGCAGGGCTCTACCAGCTTCGGGGACTGCTGTCGGGGGGTTACCCCCGAGTAGGGTAAAGGCAAGTGGTAAAGGTAACAATCAGAATAGAGGTTTGGTCGAGTAGCCGCCTACCCGGTACTTGCTACCCGGTCGACTGCTACTCGGTCTCACAAAAAGATGACCAGAAGGAGATATCAAGCAAGATATATCCGTTCGAGTAGAAGAGTTGCCCCGAGTAAAACTGGCGGGAACCTACTCGGGCCAGAAGTCAAAGGAGCCGTTCTGACACAGGATCCCGCATATCCCGGGTCCGTACTTGGCACTGTTCACAGCACTGTTCATCTGGGGACGGCGTGCCTGACAGCGACAGTGTGGCAGCAGGGCGTCGCAGGATAGGGGGGACCTACTCTGTGTTCGCACAGTGATAACAGACTGGTTACTTGGTTTTGCCCAACGACTTTCTGCATCAGGACAAGCTTAGAAGCCAAAGCTGTCAGCGGGAACTCGGAAGAAGGACGATGTGCACACAATGTCGACACTTGTTGTATTTGGCTGTATCCGGCAGGGCACCGGGTATATAAGGTGCCCAGCCGCCTCCTGCGCGGGGCATGCTACACACGACGTTCACAAGGGAGCATTACAATAGCACCCGTAGAGATTCTTGACCTAATCCTACCCTTAGAGAGAAGAGTGGCTACTCGGTAACAAGAACATTTGTACTATGGCTACTCGGTGAGACACAGGAATACATAGAGAAAGGCAGGAGTAGGGGTGTTACCTCCTCACGAGGGCCCTGAACCTGGGTAGATCGTGTTGTTTGCAGTTTTTGATCTTCACCTCCACTACAAGAAATATGTTGATACATGACCCTTTTTTATTGACCATGGATGAATTTGTCATAGATCCATGACCATGTTTAATCTGTTGGTCATGACATGTTTGGGAGGGACTAAACACATGACTTTTTTGCCAAAAAAGTCATGATTTTTTTTAACAAGATGGTCATAGGACATGATACATGGTGTATGACCCTTTTTTTGCTTATCTAAGACCAAATTAATTGGTCATGCGTTTGTTGGCAGTAATTTTTGCCTATGTATTATGTCCACGTGTCAATTTTTGCCTATGTGTCATGTCCAGGTGTCAATTTTTGCCTATGTGTTATGTCCACGTGTCAATTTTTAATCATCCACAGAAAACAAAGAAAATGTTGGCAGTAATTTTGCATACGTATTAATTTTTATTGAGATTATGGACCTACATGTAAGCAACTATAACACATCCAAACTGAATTCTCGGCGAATCGTACACGCAGGAACCTCCAAATTGAATTTTGGTTGCATGCACCGACCTGACAGGTGGGGACCATGTCTGAACTGAAAAAATTGACAAGGAAAGGAAATAAGAGCGTGGGGAGGAATCGACCCCAAGACCTCGCGCTGTGAGACTCGACCGCACCAACCAGTAGACCAAGTTATCCTTTGTGATTCTGTAAGACATTTACGTCTTTTTAATATCGGAACATTCGCTGGGCTGCTGGGCTGGGCTGGCCGCCCCTGGCACGGATCGGCCAGGCTGCTGGGTTGGGCCGTCCACGCTGGCGTGAATCGGCCACGTTGCTGGACCGGCTGGCTTGGCATGATTTTTTTCTCTTTTAACTATTTTCTTTATTGTCTTCTTTTATAACTTTTGGTTTTGAACTCCAATTTCAACCAAATAAGTTTCAATATTTTATTTGAAATATGTCTTCTATTATTATAGACTATTAAGTACCATTTTGAGTCAAAATAAAATAAAAATACCCCCAAGCTTTATATATTGCTACAATAAAGGGTTGTGAAAATTCTTAATTAAAATTTTGGATTACTCTTCTAAATTCAAATGCAAAATAAAAATGCAAGGTTTTAAAATTATACCAAGTTTATATTTTTATGGTTGGTCACATATGATGACACAATCCGAAGGTTATCCATTTCGTTTTGAATTTTTTTTAAACCTTTTCAGCCGGTTTCGGAAAACGGTCAAAACGGGGGACATGACCGTTAGTACCTAAGGTTGAATATTGATGAACTGCTGGTGTATATATGTTAAAATAGCTATTTGGGTACCTAAAAATGATTTTTTCAAAAAATAAATAGAAAACTACGTGGCACCTGTAGTTCAAATTTGGCACGGTTTCAGCGGAATCGGCAAAAATTTGTCTTTTTCAAAAGAGGTGCATTTTGAGCTATTGATAGGTAGTAAATTTGTTATTTATAGATAAAATATGACATAATATATTTAGAATTTTTCTTTTTACAATTTTGTATCATATTTTGTGTATGTGCTTCACAAAAAAACCAAGTTTTGCCACTCCGGAAATGGAAAATGGTATTTTTATTCAACGAAAAATACAACTTTCTTCGTGAACATTGTTAGTTGTTACAATATGCATCTTTGTGTGAAATATGGTCACATTTAAACAAACTATGCCATGGATGTGGCCATAACATCCGTTATTTGGCCCGAAAGCCATGAATCTTCGTAGGAGATAGCTCATTTATGTGAACATATTTTCCACCAAATTGTCGTATTCCAAGTTTATTATTTTTGGTGGATACTAGGACATATATAACAACACCACGCGAAGATCTTGCATCGTTTCGATTTTTTTTGAATTTTCTGGAATTTTCAAAGCCGGTTTCGGTGAACGGTCAAAACGGGGGACATGACCGTTCGTACCTAGGGGTTGAATCTTGATGAACTCTTGGTGTTTCTATGTTGAAATAGGTACTTGGCTACCTAGAAATGATTTTTTCAAAAAATAAAGAGAAAACTACAAGGCACCTGTAGTTCAAATTTGGCCCGGTTTCAGCTGAATCGGCAGAAATTTGTCTTTTTCGAAAGAGGTGTATTTTGAGCTATTCAGAGGTAGTAAGTTTGTTATTTGTAGATCAAACATGACATAATATATTTAGAATTTTACTTTGTACATTTTTGCAACATATTTTGTGTATGTGCTTCACAAAACAAGCCGGTTTTGCCACTGCGGGAAGGGAAGATGGTATTTTTATTCAACGAAAAATAAAAATTTCTTCGTGAACATTGTTAGTTGTTCCAATATGCACCTTTGTGTGTAATATGGGCACATTTAAACAAACTATGCCATGGATGTGGCCAAAACATCCGTCATTTCAACCGAAAGCCATGAATCTTCGTACGAGATAGCTCATTTCTGTGAACACATTTTCCACCAAATTGTCGTATTCCAAGTTTATTATTTTTGGTGGATACTAGGACATATATAACAACACCACGCGAAGATCTTGCATCGTTTCGATTTTTTTTGAATTTTCTGGAATTTTCAAAGCCGGTTTCGGTGAACGGTCAAAACAGGGGGACATGACCGTTCGTACCTAGGGGTTGAATCTTGATGAACTCTTGGTGTTTCTATGTTGAAATAGGTACTTGGCTACCTAGAAATGATTTTTTCAAAAAATAAAGAGAAAACTACAAGGCACCTGTAGTTCAAATTTGGCCCGGTTTCAGCTGAATCGGCAGAAATTTGTCTTTTTCGAAAGAGGTGTATTTTGAGCTATTCAGAGGTAGTAAGTTTGTTATTTGTAGATCAAACATGACATAATATATTTAGAATTTTACTTTGTACATTTTTGCAACATATTTTGTGTATGTGCTTCACAAAACAAGCCGGTTTTGCCACTGCGGGAAGGGAAGATGGTATTTTTATTCAACGAAAAATAAAAATTTCTTCATGAACATTGTTAGTTGTTCCAATATGCACCTTTGTGTGGAATATGGGCACATTTAAACAAACTATGCCATGGATGTGGCCAAAACATCCGTCATTTCAACCGAAAGCCATGAATCTTCGTACGAGATAGCTCATTTCTGTGAACACATTTTCCACCAAATTGTCGTATTCCAAGTTTATTATTTTTGGTGGATACTAGGACATATATAACAACACCACGCGAAGATCTTGCATCGTTTCGAGTTTTTTTGAATTTTCTGGAATTTTCAAAGCCGGTTTCGGGAAACGGTCAAAACGGGGGACATGACCGTTCATACCTAGGTGTTGAATCTCGATGAACTCATGATGTATCTATGTTGAAATAGGTACTTGGGTAGGGGGGCCGTAACACCTCCTTTTTCCATGCTAGATCCAATTAGAATTAGAATTAGAGGGACCCCTGCTACAATACATTCCATCATAATTCCAACTAAGGAATATTTACAAATAAAATTTTCATTTTGTTTACAAAACATAATTATGCATATTTATTGGTACTACCTTTAATTTATAGTAGTATTAGAAAGCATGTGACAATTAAAAATATATTTTAAGTTGAAACCATTAGTTATAGGTCTTGAAGATTTTATATTTGACATAGAGAAAATAAGCTATTTGTTAGCAGATAAAGTATCACTGAAACTAGTTTAGTGTTACTGCTAAATTAGCTACCTAGAGACTAAATAGTGGGGCCAACAAGTAGCAGGTCCCAGCTGCAGCTAGAGAATGATGATGTGGGAAAGTGAGTACGAAGAGGAAAATTTTCGGAACAAAGCCCGCGAGGCCGCGACCCTATCCCGCCCCCGTCCTCCTGAAACCGATCCCCATCTAGTCGAAACCCTAGCTACGAACAAGGAACAAGGAGCCCCTGTTTCGCTCTTCCGCCGCCGCCTCTCCCCAATTCTCTTCTTCCGCCGCCGCCTGTCCCCAATCGATCCGCCTTGTGCTCATCCTGATTGAGCTCAAGCTCTCCTCCCTCACCTCCCCCTCAATCTCTACTCCTTGGATCCCTCCCTAGAAACCACGCGTGGCCGGCCCATCAAATCCACTCACCGCCGGCTCCTCCCTCCAAAGGATTCCCCACCTCCATAATAATATGCATCTCCCGACTCGCTCGAGATCCCCTTTCTACCCCCTTGCGCCACCGCTCTTCTCAGTTTTGCTCTCTTCTACGGCAAGGCAGCTGCTCCTGGACGTCGTCGATCCCTCCATGGATGGTCTCGTGGATGAGGAAGGCGCACCACGTAGATCGACGGAGCTTCTGCCCGCGACAGAGCAGATCGAGGCGCGGCGCGACGGGGCAAGACCTCGCCATGGAGGAACCCGTACCTTCCACTCCATGGAGGCTCCTCCACGCGTGAAACCCAGGGGCGTCGCTTCGTAGATCTCGCCTGCCCTCGTCACTGACGGACGCCATCCTCGTTCTTCACCGCCAAAAGCAGGGGAGAGTGCGGCGTGCTGCTGCACCAGGCGCAGCTCCGAGCTTGCATCTACTCGTGTGCAGGTTAGGACAGCACCGCCCGCAGATCCACTACAACCTCGCCCACGACTTCACTTCCCTCAAGGTACCATCCACTTGCCTGCTCCCTCCTCCATTCAGATCTCGGATTGGAGTAGGGAAAACCCAATCTCGATGTGGCGATTTGTTCCTGTTCGTTTGTGATAGGTCGCTGTGATAGGACTTAGCTGCTGATTTCCTGTTACCACACTACTTGGCTATGATAGGACGTGCATACGGGTACACTAGTATATTCGATTGCTTGCATATATAAACCCAGCCAGAACCTATTTTTTGCCATTTTCTAAAGATCACACAGTGCTTATAGACATAATTTCTTCCTGTAGGTGGAAAGGCAGTGCCTGGTTTTGTGGGATGGCATCACTCAGTTTGCAAAAATAGATGAACCAATATTTCCTTGTTTGTGAAAAATATAGAACATGTATCTTTTGCTTGCAGTGGCACAAGACTTTACTTATGTCTTTTTTTCCAGAGGTTAAATTTCAAGCTTGTCAACCTCGCTGTCCACTTGTGGGCTCCTTAGTGTAGGTCATCTCACAGATTTCCTCAATTGGGATGTTAAGATGCAGTACTTCTGTTTCTTGTATACTGATTTTATCCTCAACTCTCATTTGTGATTATGATTTCTTACTGGTTGCTTGATAAGTGATTCGAATCTTAGCTTCAGTATTTTGATATTTCTGTGTGCTCATGTCATTGCAGAGAATGATACAAGATTGTAGAATTTTTCACTCATTTTAATGCTATGGAGTGTTGTGTCTTGTGCATGTACGTGTTGAAGAAGATACGGCTTGTCTGGCAAACCGACCGCATCCGCTGGTTTCCACAACTCAAGTCCTTGTAGTTAACATAACGTGTATTGTTCCATGTCTGTAGCTATTAAAAGGGCTAATGGTACCTATTTATCCAAGACTATTCACTAAGCTTGTCATTTTAGTACATCTCTTTGTGGTTACGAATGCTACCTGATCCAGATATATCAGCTGAAGATTTTTCTTGTCAAATTATTAAATCAGTAGTACCACTTGTTTATCTCTCCCTCGGCTGTATTTTTTATCACTACAATTTGGCAGAGATACAACCTGGCTGTGATACACAGTTCAAAACTAAAATAGTTGTTCTGATAATGTGTTCCAGGTTGCATAGTAAAAATCAATTCTCATGTATGACTACACAGAGATTTAACTACTGTTTTTGGGATGCACCATCACTTCCTTCTAAGAAATTTAAATATCACATGGAGGCTTGAACTATGCTATTGATATTCAGCTACTTTACTTTACATTTATTTCTATGCCACTCGACAGATGGTCTCCTATCTATTGTTTCCCTGCTATCCAGCCACTGGTTGTTTATTGACTGCATTTAATTACCTGCTACACATTGAGGACTCCCACTATTGGTTGGTTATGCTGCTTCAAGAAGATCAGCAAGCTATTGAAGACCCTCGCCAACATGGTATATTCTCTGTTGTAAATGCTTGAAAAGGAGCAACGTTATATCTGTTTGTCTGTATTAAAACTGCTCTTGTGTTCGACCCTTTTCTTCAAGGTATAATCCCACCTTTGTGCATTGCCTGTATCGATTGGGGGAGGATCCCTTCCCTTTTCTAATGGGGGACATATTCCATGGATTTGTATTGTTAAAAATGTAGATTCATTGTGTGTTTGTGCTATCCTCTATTTAAGCCAATATTTTGTGTTGTGTGTTTGTACTGCAACAACATCTATGTCCTGAATAAGTAGTGAAATCTGACAGGGACAAGGTGACAGCAATGGGTCTATATATGTGTTTCAATCTAATTGATGTTGTACCATTTTATGTTGTATTGAAATACAAAATTATAATGTAAACAGACAAATATACTATCAAAATTTCTGATGTAGCCTTTTATTTTTAGCTATATGCTGCCAACAGCCACCAGATATCATTGTAGGAGCAGAGTAACCCAGGCAGCTGCAGGCACAGTAGTAGAAGTTAGGACTTTGAACCCCAAACTACTTACTATTCAATGTGTATCTTGTTTAATGTTCATACTTTTTCCAGTTATTTTCTAAGATTCAATAAATATAAGTTGTTTCTAACGCATTTATCAAATTGTGCATGCCAAATAAATTATCTTGCATCATTTTTTTATTCTTTTTAAAAAAATTTACTAAAGTCACATATGTATCTCTTATTGTGTTCTGTAGATTGCTGAAGCGATGATTATGATTGGTTAGGTTTTATTGAAGCTCTGCATTTTGGTTACCTAGTCACTTTCAGATGAACTGTGTACGTGGTAAAGTTATCACAACACTGTCTTCAGTTTGAGACTGCTTGATTGTTAAGTTAAAGGAACCGCTGTACATCAGTAAAGTAAGAGTAGGTTTGTTGTTATATAAAAGTAGTAAAACTGTATAAATAAGCAGTTAAATTATAAAACAAGCATTGTTGCCAACATTTACTGTTGTTTCTCACTAAGATACTACTGGGGTTGCATAATATTTGCTGCCAGCAACCATATTGTATTGATAGCTACCAGTTCTCTGTGATATCTATGCCTTATTTTGGTTTTATTTTGTTCCTAACCATTTTTTATGACTTACAGATGTTGGCCCTCAAGCTTTAGGACGCTGAATGCAGGAGAAGCATAGAGTGGATGTTTGATTGAAATGTGGAACATGTTAGACTGTAAACCTGATGTGGAACATGTTAGATTGTAAAACTGATGTGGAACATGAACATGTTTGATTGTAAACCAGATGTGAATGTTTGACTGTAATGTGCAAGTTTGGTGGTTTGCTATGTTTAAACTATCATTTTCTCTATCTGTTTCGTTATAAATATTGGTTGTTTATTTGCTGGAAAATCGAAATCTGAAATTGTCCCTGACAATTGGGACCCACTAAACTCAATCCTGACAGATGGGACCCACTAAACTCAAACCTGACAGATGGGACCCACTAAACTCAAACCTGACAGATGGGACCCATCAGACAAGTGGGCCTAATTCTGGAGACAAAATGACCACGGCCCAAAAAAATAAAAAGGCAATTGTTAGGCTTGGCCCATTTTTCTTACCGAAATTGTCAGAAGAAAATAGGCCGAATAATTGGGCTTGGCCCATATAAAACAACAATCTGGATTGGGCTGATTCTCATACATGACTTTCTCTTTTAGTCATAATTTTGCCACGTAGGATTGGCCACGTAGGATGTGACGTGGCTATGGCAGGATATCACATGACCAAATCAGTTGGTCATAGGGTTATGACCCCTCCGATTGGGTCATAGAGTCTATGACAATTCCATTCAATTAGTCATTAACGATCAAATAAGACGCTCGGTATGTGACTTTCCATTTTTGGTCAAAAAGGGGTCATGAATCAACCTACGTGACCTTCTAGTGACAAAAATTGACGGTCACGTATCAACATATTTCTTGTAGTGCTCACGCGTCTACTCGTCGCGTGATCCCTCCCCGAGCACCTCCAGCGTCCTTCGTCCCCACATCTTTAGCCATCCTATGGCATCTGCCGTGACACCACCACGACATGTGTTTTTGATATAAAGAAACAAACACGACAACATAAAATAAACTAAGAAAAACAATAACAAAGTTAAAATATTAGAGGTGAGTGAATCCCTTTGCAGAAATCCTCTTCCTCCCCGGCAACGGTGCTAGAAAACAAACTTGATGGCGTGTGAACACACGTTCGTTGGGAGACCCCAAGAGGAAGGTATTAAGAGTACAACAACGAGTTTTACCTAAAAAAGAAAACAAGGTTTAATCGTCCCAGTAGGAGAAATAAATCACTTCTGAAGGTTGATGATAGCTGATGTTGGCAGGGCGCACTACCAGGCTCAACATCAACGTGGAATCTGCACACAACACAACCAATATACTTTGCTCCAACGAAACAGTGAGGTTGTCAATCTCACCGGTTTTGCTGAACACAAAGGATTGGACGTATAGTGTGGAAAATGATGTTTGTTTGCAGTGAATGAAATGAGAACAGTGCTTGCAGTAAAAGCGAATAGTGCTTGCAGGGTGTCGGGGAGAGCTTCAGAACCCTCCCGAACGAGGGTTGACGATGACGGCGGCTACGAAACTTTTCGTGGATGGAGGCTCGGGTATTTAGGATTTTCCCGAGGAGGAGTATAAATAGGCGAAAGGGCGATGTCGGTGGGCGCCCGAGGGGCCCACACCACGTGGTAGCGAGACCAAGAGGGGGGACGGCGCCATCCTATGGTATGGCCTCCTCGGAGCCCCCCTACGGGTCTCGTCCGGACTGTGTACGTGACAGAAAAATAGGACACTGGGATTTTATTTCGTCCAATTCCGAGAATATTTTCAGAACAACTTTTTTGAAACCAAAAACAGCAGAAAACATGAACTGACGCTATGGCATCTTGTCAATAGGTTAATCCTAGGAAATCCATAAAAATGAATAGAAAACATATAGCAATTGGCATAATAACAACATGGAACATCAGAAATTATAGATACGTCAGAGACGTATCAGTGAGCGAGTTGATTGATGTTGAGAACTGGTCATGGAAATCAGTTTTGGTGTGGGATATTTTTTCCAGGACGGATGTAGATGATATCTTAAATATACCTTTGCGTCATGGTGGTGGAGAGGACTCATTTTCTTGGGCACATGAAGTTTCGGGTTCCTATTCGGTTAAATCGGTGTACCGCACTCTAGTGAATCAAAAGGAGGGTTCTACTCCAGATGAAGGGGCGGTTACAAGCACCTCACAGTCAGAACAGATGTGGAGTTCATTATGGAAACTAAAAGTGTTACCAAAGGTAAGAATGTTCTGGTGGCGTGTCCATAGGGGTATTCTACCTGATGATTTAACTCTGAAAAGAAGGCATATCAAGCCAATCAGCATTTGTCGAGTCTGCCTTGCGAAGGAGGAGAGTCTGATGCATGCTTTGTTGCTTTGCTCGCACGCAAGGAGGTTTTGGGACGAAGCTCAATCTCTTTTTGATTTCTGGTTACACAAGATGCATCCATCTACATGGGATAAGGATATTGTGTGCGATCCTTGTTTTACCTCTGAAGAGCAAGCTAAGATTATTACGGTCATATGGGCAATTTGGCACTCGAGGAACATAATAGTGCATGACAATGAGGCGTTGGACCCCGTTTCCTCTATCAAATGTGTCAAATAGGACCTTTCAGTGCTTGGATTACTTGAGCCTTGTGATGTTGTGTTACCGGGTCATGGCTGGTGGCCTCCCGAGGAGGGAATAATTAAGATCAACACGGATGCCCCTATCAACTTTGAACTGGGCAAGGCAGGAGCGGGAGGAGTTGCTCGCTCCTCTTCAATGCTGCTGGGTGCCTGGTGCAAGCCTCATGAGGGGGTAACTTATCCACTCGCCGAGTCCTGAAGCTCTCTGTGATGGAGTGATTTTTTGCAAAATTTCGGGGTTTCTCCCAAGTGATCATGGAGACGGACTGCCAGGATGTAGTAAACATCTAGAAGTCTCTCCACAATTCTCGTTCAATCGTGGCTCCTATATTATTGGATATTGGTGAGCTAGCTTTATCTTTTCAATTCTTTAGTATTCAACATGTAAACACAGGTCTCCCTGATTTTCTTCTGCCAACCATCCCAATCCATGGTCGTCTCACCATTTTATTTTTTTTCTTTGATGGCGAAAATAAACTGAGTTTATCCATCTAGCAGACAGTCCGTGTCTGACGGAAAATTTGGACGACAGAATTGGCGGATGTGGACGACGCTAATTTCACTATTCGTGCTTATGGATGTGGTGGACGGACACAGACGAGCCGTGGACCTGTCCGCTTACATGTGTAGGTAAGCTCCCTTAACTGCCTCCTAAAAAGTAAAAATCTCTAAGAGATCTATTCCCAGGGCTATACGAGGCCTTTGGTTCATCCACCAGCCGCACCAATGAGGACATGACACGTACTCAGTAGAAAAACGCTGGTTTATGAGAGAGGAAAACACATTGTTCGTAAAATAACATAAGAAAATTTGTCAAAAAGGAAGAACGGATAAATTTTGGTAAACCATTTTAAAGCTTACAAATAACTTAAATGTGTGTGTGCTTTTCGTCATGGTCATTTTAGAAATAATGACATCTCAAGACGAATTGTTTCTACTAACATCTTAAGTTATTTTTGATCTTTGTATTGATAAATCATAATTTCTTCTCCATGTAATTTAGCATAAGTGGTTACAAGTAGAATTTGTTGCACCTGGGCACTACTGCTCCTGCCATCTAAATGTTCTTAAAAAAATATTTATGGGTTTAATAAATTTCTGAAAAAACATCTAGGTATTGTCACGGGTGTATCCTATGAGCTTGCAAAAATAAATTCTAAATAATTTATATTCTAAACTACATAAAAATGATAAAAGTGTGGATCTGAATATGCCTATTTCAAATCTCAAAATTTTACCATGTTTTGTCATTCTTGTTCAGCTCGTAATACTTTGTATTTTAAACTGAAAAAATTGCATGTTTGTAGGATACACCATTTACTAAATCTGAATTTTCTATTAAAATTTTGAAAAACTTATAATGTTTTTTAAATGGCAAGATCAATGATTAGGAGCACAAAACACTTCCTGAAGTAATTACCTTTTGTTATGACTTATAGCAGTACATGATGGTTGGATAAGACGGGTTGTTGAAAAGAAGTATCAGCCAAATCAACAGAGGGGCTTGAAATTTGGCAGTATTTTTTTTGAAGCAAAAAAGAAGATTTGCCTTTTTATTGATATAGAAGAAAAAATTGTCGATCTATAAGGAAACTGGCCAAAAAATATACAACAAAAAACACACCATGTCGGCCCGAGGACGCGTCCCATGCGAGCGGACGACTAAGTCTTCCAAGAAACCAAAACCGACACCTAAACATCTCAACGCAACATGGCTGAGGTGAACATCCAGAGCCGACGCTCCCTCATCCATGCTGGCCCAAAGGTCGCGCCCCCTCACAAGTCGACGACTAAGTCATCCGAGCAACCAAAACCGCCACTCTAAGAGCATCTCCACTTCCCCCACGGCGCCCCCCGGGACACTTTTTTTGCCTTTCGGTGCGCCGGCGAACGAAATTTCTCCCACTCCCCCAGGAGCCCAAAAAACGCCGGATTGGACCAAAGACGCGCCGGCGAACCTTGGCCGAACCCAGCGCGCCTAGGCGAGTCAGGCGACGGAAATGCGCGGTAAAACGGCTCGCCGAAAAAACTCGGTGGTGGCCCCACACTGGCGAGCCACTGCCACCCGCCTTCGATATTTGCTGCCACTTCTACACCCACTCTAGCCCTCGCCCATCGCTATAAAACGACACCCAATTCGTTGTCGAACACGCACAACTCTGCTCGCCCTCTTCTCACCCAACTTCTCCATCAAACTCACCCCCTCCCGCTCATCCTCCAATGGGAGAGCATTTCCTTGACAACGGCGCGGGGGCGAACGGCTTGACCGTCGCTGGCTACGCAGGGACGAAGCCTATCTTATCATGGGCGCGGATCACCCCCGCGCCGCCGGACATGCACGTGCCCGGTACATGGCGCCTCGGCAACGACGGCGTCCCCGTTCCACCCGTTCCCGCTGCGAGCAGTGCCGGGCTAAGATAGAGGCCATTAGGGCGGCCATGCCGACGGACGCGCAGCTCGACCCATGTTGGACGACCAACAATGCGGCCGTCTAGACGACGTATTTCGAGCAGCGCTACCGCCAGCAAGTAGAGTCCATGAATGGAGCGGCGGTTGTCGCCGGTCACCAGAACTCCGGTGGCCGTCGAGTTTGCTGGGGTATGTCCGGACGCACCCTCTCGGCCGTCCTCGATCACATCGAGGCGGGCAACACCATCCGAATCAACTACCCATACGTACGTTTTTAGTTTGAACCGCGCCGAATACGGCTATGTTTTAGGTCTTTTGACGCGAATATTAATGTAATCGCCTATGTTCTCTCTAAATTTACTGAATTCCGTCTAAATTTGTCGAATTGTGGCAATTTTTTTTGGGAGCGTCTGGGGCCGACGACCGGGAATGATCACCCCCCAGGCCGAAAATTGCACTGGCACGCCCCCACCCCCCGAAGCGGCAGTTTTTTGCGACCGAAAAAGGGTCTGGGGGTGGGGCGAACAAGTGGAGATACTCTAACACCTCAACGCAACACAACAGAGTTGATAGTATGCCGCCACCGCTCCAACATCCATGCCTGCCTCAAGGCCGTGCACCGACTAGATAATGATTAAAGAAGCATGCCGCCGACCAACGAGTAGGAGAGGAGATGGACTCCACAAAGATTCCTCCAAGGAGGGGAGTGACAACCGAGAGCTCCCCCATCGATGGCATCAACCTAGGCTGGTACAGGGTTTTCACCTGGAACTCACCAAATCCGGAAGTGCATCCGCCATAGCCGAGGTCGCCCAACAGTTTGCTACCGCCAACCACCAACTCGCTTCACCAGTCCCTCTAGCCTGCGAGATATCTAAGGCAAGGCCTTGACAGATAAGCGGCACAAGAGGGTCGCCTTCGCCCAATCCCACGTGGGGTCGTTTCCCCGAAGAACCCTAGGTAGAGAAGCGAGAGCACCGTCTCGACTAGAAGCCAAAACAGGAATAAACCACACGCATTTAACCTATAATAGAAAAAAAAACGGCGCGGCAAGACGCGATAGGTCCATCTAGTTGCATATAATCCTCGTAGCGGACAAGCTGAGCTGCTACTCCGTGTTCTGCTTTTGGTCTTTTACTGCAGTTGAAAGTTGAAAGGCGTAAAGTAACCCACATATTACGCTTCCCTGCCTTGAAAGCGTAATCTAGCAGATCTATTGTAACCGTGTACGCGCTCGTCGTCTTCATTTCCAACGCGTGAGGGAAAAAACAGAACATGAAAATCAAATCGCGCCTGCAAATCGATCCTCCGCGGCCCCGACTGGTGGATTCGCCGGCGAGCGAACGGAACGGAACGGCGCAAGGGCGGCGCGGCTATTTTATGGGAAGCGCCGAGCGCGTGCCTGCGGCTGTGCGCGCGTGGCCGCCGTAGCAGTGATGTCGTTCGACCTGGTGCGCGGCTCCGGCGCGCGGCCGGCTGAGGCGGCCGGGTAATCCCTCGCTAATCACGGATTAGTGGCGAATGTTTAGTCCCACATCGCCATTTCAGTCCGAATCCGCGCTGCATAAAGCGCCCCATTCGTGGGTTGTCTCGCCGGGTCTGGTAGTTCGGGGCTGTAACTCCAGCTTGGGAGGGTAGACTTGACGAGGGTAAGGCGAAGCCCTGCGTGGGCGTGCTTCGGCGTGGGGTGGAGCCCAAGGTCAGGCGCAAACCTGGCCACCCGGGCCGTGCTTGACGTGCCAGCATGGGAGCCCGCGAGCACGGCCCGTCAGGGGCTGGCTTGACACGGATAAACGGGTCGTGCCTGGCCCGTCTAACAGCGTGTGCCGTGCCTGAACCTTGACCATGAGCACGCGTGTCTCCCAGACCCGGCCCGCGAAGGCCCGTTAAGGCTCACGAGCGAATCGTTTCGTCCCATCGTCCTCATCGACTCATCGAGTCAACGAGCGAACATGGAAGGAGCTCCTCTCCGCCGCCGGCCCTCCCTATCTGCTCCTCTCCGACGCCGGCCGCACACGCTCCCCGGCTCCCGTCGCCTCCCATGTCCCCTCTCCTTCCTCTCTTGCGCCGTTCCCGTCCCCCGGATCCCTCCCGCACAAGCAGCTGCAGCGCCTCCTCCCGGATCCCTCCCGTCCCCCTGACCTCTTCGACGGCGAAGACGACGGTCGACGGCCCCTGCGCCAGCTCCCCGCGTGGAAGCTCTTGCGCCAGCTTCGATGGCCCCTGCGCCAGCTCCGTGGAAGAAGCACACGTGCCTCACGTGCCCGGGCCGGCCCGTTTATGAATAAAGGACGCTGGCCCCTGGGCCTATGGGACGCGGGTGGGCTGTAGTCCCCTTGAGGCCTCGTTTGGTACGACGGGGTGGGCCGGGAATCTGAGGGATATTCCGCCCAGGGGTCAAAACCCGCAAAAATCCCTGGCGGCCCGTTTGGTGTGGCGGGGTGGGGTTGGGCCACCCCGGCCGAACCGCCCCAAACCGCTTCGTTCCACGCGGTTAACACGCCGCTTGGTCTTGCTCGTGGAATCGAGCGGAAGGAAGCGAAGCCAGGCAGCGCCGTCTCCATCTGTCGCCTCCTCCACCCCTGTCGCCGGGAGCCGCCGCGTCCTCTCCCCGTCGTCAGGCGCCGCCGCGTCCTCTCCCCGTCGTCAGGCGCCGCCGCGTCCTCTCCCCGTCGTCAGGCGCCGCTGCCTCCTCCCGTCGCCAGAGCGGACGCTGGCCTTCTCCCTGGTACGTCTCCTCTCCCCCTCCCCTCCTCGCTCTCTGTGATTTTTGCACGATGTCGGCACACATCTACGGAGCCGCCGGCCGCCTCGGCACGCTCTTCCTGCCGGTGACCGCGCACTAGTGCCACCTACGCTCCATCTACTCTCTCTCTCTCAATCTGTGTGTGTCTCTCTCTCTCCTTATTACTAGCTCTTTTGCCTGGATCGGTTCTTGGTCGGGCAGAGAATAGGACGGCTTCGTTTCCTTCGCCACCTCCGCTCCTGAACCTAGCTGTTAGCATAAAATATGGTAAGATCTGAATATAACATCATCTCTTGGGCTATAGTTGTTTCTCCTAAAATATGCTGGGATCTGCTCTTACATATAAGGTTATTTTACCTTCAACACCAAAACTGAATGCGTCATTTTTTTCCTAGTATTCTTGACATGTGATCTTGTATGGTGATAATTAGTGATCAATTTATTTCCTTATGTCGTGTGTCTGGTGATATTTAGAGGTTACTGCCAGTAGTTTTACTATATGATGCTTGCACTAGTGAATCTAAATTCTGAACATGAAAATGGTCAGGTAAGGGGTTGTGTTTCAGAACTGTATTATTTTCAGCATGTCTTTCAGTTAAGTTTTAGCTTAGCAACCGTGACATTAAATTCCTTTATCCTCATAGTTACATCCTATGAAGCACCGATACGGCAAGACGGACACGGCGATACGGATACGGCAATACGGGATACGGCAATTTCAGAAAACAGCAATACGGTGATACGGCGAGTATATATATATAATTACTAAAATAACACATAATAAAGAAAAGAATGATTAAATGCGTGAGATCAGATCAAAATACTATCCCATTTGTTTCCTTTTCAAGTCCACAATGACTGAATGACGATTAATTTCTACACTGTCTTGTTGCTCGAACTTCCACCAAATCCAAGGAAGGAATAGAGGGAGAGAATACGCAGGGGCTCCTCCCGTGTCCTCGCCGCGTCGCCGCCGTCCCCGCCGTGTATCGGCATTTTTTTTCTTTTCTTTTAATTCGGAAAAACTGGGACACGCAGGGGACACGCGTATCGGGGCGTATCGGCCGGATACGCGTATCGGGAATGTACGGTGCGGGGACACGTTGTGTTTTGGGGTATCGGTGCTTCGCAGGTTCCATCTGCCTTAGCATTGCATCTGGTAATATTGCCTGAAATGAGTTGAGTTTATTACCCTGAAGCAATTCAACCATCAGCACATAAGACAGTATAATCAATTTTTTTGAGTGTTACTGTTTTTTCTTCAGGTCATACTGACTACTTCATATATTCAAAGCTTATGGTACCAGCACATGGAGATACCATCAGCTTATCACAACTAGACCATTGATTTGTAATCTGCTTGTTAGTGTATCACTTAGTTTAGGAAGTACGTAACAGTATGAAGTGTGATGCAAAGTTCATAGCTACCTAGAGCAAGTCATGTTACTAACTCTGCACTAGTTCTAGATATAAAACCAGAGGTGCTGCATACTAACTCTGCACTAGTTCTAGATATAAAACCAGAGGTGCTGCATACTAACTCTGCACTAGTTCTAGATGTAACTTTGCACTAGTGGTAGCTACCTAGAGCAAGTCATGTTACTAGTTTCAGATTGTAGTTATCCGCTGCTCAATCGCTGCTCCTGCATGCAGCATGTGCTAATTACTCGCTGCTGCTGCATGCATTCGTGACCTTTTCTGTTACTTCTTCTTGAGTCCAAGTGGAAGAAGATGTATGGTGCGAGTTCTTTGTGAATCTTTTCCAAAGCAATGGCACCAAAAGCTACCATTGCTTTCTTACAGAGGCAAAAATATTGCACCTAGCTAGCTAGCTAAAGTGAGGTAGTAGTACTGAGACGAAGCAGCTGTCCCCTAGTAGGCGACTAGAGGTTCCGTCGACTGGGTGACAGCTGAACAACGAGATTTTGGTAATTTTTTGGTAGCTTCGAAGATTTCATTTTATTTTATTTTGACAGCTGAACAATGAGATTTTGTATGTGACACACCTGTCCAAAACTCCTTTGTCCCTGATGCTGCCAAGCAGCTTCTTTTTCTTTCTTGCTAGATCGCTGTAGATATCATCCTCGTCTTGCAGAATGTCTAGTTTAGCGGTATTTACCAGTATTTAGCAAATGTTTGGACTGACTTGGAGTGGTATATACTATATAGTATTTAGCAATTGCCTTGAGGTTTTCTCCTGTTGATCTTGGTACTACTGGTATTTTTGTTTCGCAAATCTCTGAGATTTAGAATTGACCTGCTGCTGTCTAACTGCCTCATTGTGTTGTGCTGATTCAGCCAGCGCTGCGCAGCGACACTCGGATGTGAACACAGAGAAGAGAAAGATCAGAACGGGATTGGCCTCTTGAGAAGCTTCGCCAGCAGCTCGCGTGTTTCTTCTGCTAGTGAAACTTGATCCGCTCTCGTGACAGAGCCGTAGAAAGCGCTCAGTGCAATGGACGAACATTTTTGTAGTGACAGGTAGTACTGGTTGTAATAGATGTTTCCTGGATGAAGCATTTCATTCTAGGAGTTGTTGCGGTGAGTTGAACAGCTGATGCATTCCTCTGACAATGAATTAATCGGAACAGATCGGAACTAGTATTACTTGCAGAGATAAACCATGTATTTTTGTAAAAATTGGATTTTAAGTATATTTTTATTTGCACCATCACGTTGAAAAAATAGATTTTCAAGTGATTGTTGATTTGGGGTTCAACTTTGTACTGCCTAGCTGTATCCATTGTTCTGGGGTTATCCCTGTGTTCCAAATAGGTGGGTTGGAGAAGGGGATTGAAGAGAAGTGGTTTGTTAGGGAAAATTGGGGATTGGGTGGAGGCAAGGGGTTCACCCAATCCCTCTAGGGATTATCCCCACTAATCCCCTCAAACCCCCCCTAACCAAACGAGGCCTGACGGGGGATCCCCCGTGCAATCATATCGGCGCATCCTCACCCTCACCGGTGGCATGCATCGTCACCCTCACCGGTGGCAGAGCCACTATGTGTATGTTTCATCCCGGCCCGGCAGCCCTGGGTTCGTGCGCACACTGCACCGCTCGCTCTCCCAACTCTTTTGCACTTCCATCCGCTCCTACCTTCAGTTCTGGAATTTTGTTCTTTTCAGATTTCCTCATAAGGCAAGTCAATGATTTCGTTATTTCCCAACTAAAATTTGGCAGCACATGGTTGTGACTGAACTAAATGAGACAGCAACTTATTTCCTGACGGCTGGAACACGCGCTCACTTTCAGTTATCTGTTGCTATATCTCTTGGTGTGTTGTGAAATAATATAGTACTAGAACAGAACATGTTACGTACCAGCTAGGTTTATGCATTTACAGATTGGCATAAGAACCGACTGTACAGCAAGGATTTATATGTATTACAAATTAGTGTCCAGCATCTTTTGTTCCTGCAAAGAATCTGTTGTAGAGCATCCACACATGCATGATAATCACTGTTGTAGAGCATCCCTGCATGAGTGAAGATAATTTTACTGATGATTTTGTTTTTGTGGAGGTGTTGTTTTGGCTGTAGTTCAAGTCAGAACATGGATTACATAACTAAGTGGCCGATCTTGCATTAGTATAATCGTGTTATAGCTCATTTATGTACACATTGCACTTTTCAGAACAGGTCATCTTTTGTCAAGCACAAACAGATTATGGTCACAGAACGTGCAAATGGTACTACTGTAGTGAACTTTAGTAGCCTTCATGGTGCTGTTGTGGCTTATGGAATAGCTGCCAAACTGTTTAGTTAATTACGTGGGAGCTGTTCAAATGAGTAGGGAGTCTTTGTGTATGCGTGATTGATTGCTTCAGCGCCATGAAATGTGTAGTGAAGAATATTTGATGCAGAATTACGTGGCATGCTCCTTTCTTGATCCACAGTTCACTGATCCTGTATTTATATCAGAAATACTAGTACCAGTGGTTGTATCGTTTCTAGTACTAATAGATTGCTACCTTTGGGAATACAAGTATTTCTGGTTTCATTTTGTTTTTCTTCTTTTGGTTTCAGGGAATCACAGGCTTTCAGTAGGCTTCAAGAGCTAACTCCATTGCGAATCAATTAGCTGTACCTTTGCAGCTTCGCATGATTCTGTAATCATGTAGTTGCCTGCATGGCTCTTCAGGTTGTATCTTGCGTACGGTTTACAGGACTGCACCTACTGCCGAGCAGGCTAACATACTGCTCTTGCTCGGATGTGCCTGCTACTTGTTCATGAGGAGCTATTCAGAGTTCTACCAAGTTCGAGTCTGCGATCTAGTCACTCAAGAAGAATTTCCAGCCGGAGAGGCTGACCGTGTTCTTGATTCTACTTCAGATTTGAACTTGGCCTTCGGATCTTCAAATGGGCATCAAGTCAGAGGATGATTGTTCATACGGGTGATACATACGCCTGGATGATCTCCAAGAATGGTGTTGTTGGGACTTGTCATGAGATGGACAACCTCCTAAAGGGGATGATCAAATTGCATGCTCCAGGATTGGATAAAACCTGTAACGATTTAATTCGGTTCCTAAGCAATAGAAGCTGTTGCGTCGAAGCCTTTCTGGTGATTCAGAATGCTTGCTCTGGGAAGCTTAAGATGTCAGTCTCATCCTGCAATGTTGTGTTGTATGGTCTGGTCAATGAAGGAGGAGGCTTGTTTTTCGCGAAAACGCAAAAGCTTTGCGTTTCGATGCATTGATAGAATAAAGAGAGTTTATGTACAAGCCTTAGAGCAGGCGACCCACACCATACAACTCAACCCAAGGCCTAGTCTAGGGGAGAAGAAGTCCGAGGCCGCGAGCTCCTGCGCCCACCCAAGAACGAGCCTCGGTTTTGATAGTTTCTATCAAGGCGCCAACCGAGGGTCCTGCATTGTCGAAGACGATTGCATTCCGCAGCTTCCAGATCTGCCACGCCGTAAGCATAATTACCGAAGAGGTGCCCTTACGCAACAAGCGTGGTGTGGAATGCAGAGCCAGTTTCCACCAATCTACGAAATCGTCCTCCACTACTGGGGGCCGTGCCGTGGATCGGATCCAGGAGAGAACCTCATGCCAGACAGTGCGAGAGAAAGGGCACCCCGTGAGGATGTGCCCCATCGACTCCGGTGACTGGTCGCACAAAGGACAATTTGCATGATGCGGCAGTCCTCGGCGAGCTAGCCTCTCCCCCGTCCAGCACCGATCCATACAAGCGAGCCAAATGAAGAATTTCACCCTAGGAGGTGCCCATGACTTCCAGTTCAGCCTCCACGATCTCGAAACTGTCGCTCCCTGAAAGAGCGCCTCGTAGCACGATTTGGAGGAATACTTGGCGTCCGGGGTCCAGCGCCAGACCATTTTGTCAGGGGTTTCCTGCAGTTCCACCCTTTGGACCTCCCTCCACACCCGGATATATTGGAGAAGGGCAATCGGGCAGAGGGCACCTCCGATGTCGGATATCCAACGACGGTCAAGCACGGCCTCTTTGACCGTTCTCGGCTTCTTGCGGCGTTTGGGGATGAGAGCGGTTAGGTTAGGCGCAATGTCCTCCAGCGACCTGCCGCCCCACCACTTGTCCTTCCAGAACAATGCTGTTGATCCGTCACCCAGAACCATCTCAGTGGAGATTTCGAAGATCTGACGCTCATCCCGCGAGAATTGCATGTCGAGGCCCCTCCAGGGCCTTTGCGGGTCAGTGTGCATTCGCCACAACCAGCGAGTCCGCAAGCTCACCGAAGTGCGAGCGAGGTCGGGGATCCCCAGGCCACCGAGCCTGAGTGGGCGGCAGATCCTAGCCCAGTTGACATGGCAGTGCCCCCCGTTGGCCGCAGCACGGCCCGTCCAAAGGAAACCACGAAGAATCTTCTCAATCTTTTTAAGGACTTTCTTGTTGGCGCTAATGACCACCAATTGGTGGAGGGGGATCGCCGCTAGAACCGCCTTGACCAGCGCAAGCCTCCCTGCTTTAGGCATCATTGCGGCTTTCCAGGTAGGAAGTTTATCCGCGATCCGGTCGACCAAAGGTTGCAGGTCTGCGCCTGACACCCTTCGGAGTCCTAGTGGGATGCCAAGATACTTGACCGGGAATTGGGCAAGCTGGCATCCCATTGCCTCGGCCGCGGCCAACGCAACCTCGTCCTCGCATCCAATAGGTGACACAGAGCACTTGGCGAAGTTCGTGTGGAGGCCAGAGGCACGACCATATAGCGCAAGAATCTCTCTAAGATTATGCAGCTCTGCGGGGTCCGGGTGACAGAAGATCACCACATCATCCGCATAAAGAGACACTGTGGTGACTAGGTCTTGGCGGGCCACCCTGCGCAGTATTCCAGACTCTGCCGCCTTTGACAGCACCCGATTCAGTGTGTTTATCACCAGCACAAACAGCTGAGGCGACAGCGGATCGCCTTGTCTTAGGCCGCGTCGATGCCATATAGGTGGCCCCGGTTCCCCATTCAGAAGCACCCTGGAGCTAGCCGTGGAGAGCAGGATGGCCACCCACTCACAGAAGCGAGGTCCGAACCCAACCTTCCGTAGCACCTCAAAGAGAAGCCCCCAAGAGACAGAGTCAAAGGCACGCGCAATATCGAGTTTGAGCATCACCCTGGGCTCTTTAAGTCGATGCAGCAGGCGTGCGGTCTGTTGCACCAACATGAAGTTGTCATGTATGCAGCGGCCGCGAATAAAGGCGCTCTGATTATTGTCGATGAGGGGTTGCATCCGAGGGGCGAGTCGGAGGGCTAGGGTTTTTGCTGCCAGCTTGGCGAACAGGTGAATAAGGATGATTGGTCGGAAGTCACCGATAGCAGCCGCCTCCGGGCGCTTAGGCAAAAGAACAATCAGTGCCTGGTTCAGCCCCTGGAACCCTCTCCCGCACATGGTGTAGAACTTGTTGAAAGCTGCCATGAAGTCTTCCTTGACAATGTTCCAGCAGGACTGGAGGAATTCCGCCGTGAAACCGTCCGGGCCTGGCGCTTTCCCATGGGGTAGCTGCCTGACTACCTCCCAAATCTCCCCTTCCGTGAACGGATCGTCTAAACATGCGAGGTCGTTGGCATGCACCCCCAAGAAATCCAGGTCGAGAGAGAATTCTCGTTCCTCCGAAGTGCCCAGAATGTCCTGGAAGTGATGGAAGGTTGCCTGCGCCATCTCCGCGTGGTCAGACACTGCTACGCCGTCAACGGTGAGCTCCCGAATGGTGTTCTTCCGTCTACGGTGTGAGGCGTGGTGGTGGAAAAACGCTGTGTTGGCGTCGCCCTCTGCCAGCCAAGCGACCTTGGCCCGCTGACGAGCCATCGTGCGGTCCAGGGATGCGAGGCCAAGGTGGGTCATCTTGAGCTTGGCGCGCAGCGCACGCTCAAGGTCGGAGAGTTGGCGTGATTCCATGGCCACATCCAGTCTAAGGACAACCTCCCGCGCTATCAAGAGCTGCAGTTTGACGCATCCAACCTGCTTGTCACTCCAGCTCATCAGACTGCGGGCCGTACGTTTCATCTTAGCATGCAGGCGGCGGAAAGGGTCCGAGTCACCGTCAATAGCTTGCCACGCTGCCTCAACTGTTGCTTGAAAACCATCCAATTTAAGCCAGAAACGCTCGAATTGGAACCTGCCTCTACCCCCCAACTGCGTAGTGCAGTCCAGCAGAAGGGGAGCGTGATCCGCCACCACCGAAGCCAGACAGCGGAGCATGCAGCCGGGATGCAGTTCCTCCCAGTCCACTGAGCAGAACACCCTATCAAGTCGGACGAGCGTGGGCGGGTTTCTCTCATTGGACCAGGTGTAACGCCGGCCATGGAGGTAAACATCCTTAAGCTCACAGTCGCTCAGAAAGCGCCTCATCCTACCCATCATGCGACGGTTAAGGTTGCCGTTATTTTAGGCTTGTGACCGTTTGTTCGTGCGCACATGGACACCGTGAAGGCTGGAGTCCTTCTGACGTCGAAACCTTGAATTGGTTAATTGCGGCATTGTCTGAAGTTGGCAACTTTAGACCTGGTGATGATTCAGTTCGACAGGATGAGAAAGAAAACGTGTACTCCTAATAGCCGTACTTCCAATATACTCATAGCAGCACTTTGTTCTCACGCAGAACAGATGAATCTGTACAACTCTTTGAGAAGATGCAGCAGCTGAGATGCATCCCTGATAGTTGTTTCTATGTTCACGTGATGTGCCGATTTTGTTAATTTAGTAAACCCAGTGAGGCGAATAAATTGCATCAAATGATGAGACAAGATAGCATTCAGTTCGATCTTCATTTATATAGTGCCTTGATTAGATGTTTGTGTGAGAACAAACTATTGGATGGTGCCATCAAAATATTAATGGGATGATAGAGTTGGGTTATGCACCAATAACAAGTACACATGTGAATGTTGTAGAATGCTACTATAATTTTGCCCAGTTCCACACAGCAGTGATTTTTCTTGAGTGAAAAGATGTTCCAGCGAGATTTAGCTAGTTATGTTGAGGAATTTCGCTGCAGGGGATTACTTGATTCTCATTCCTGGAACATAGTTATCACTCCAACGCACCCTCGTCAGTCCTAGCGTGGAGTCCCGCATGTGCCTCTCCAGGAACGGCCTCGTCGTGCCGCCACTCCGTGTCGCTTATCCTCCAGCTCCAGCGCGTCGTTCTCCTGACATTCCTGCTCCGAGGAGGATCCTCGGGCCCGGCCTCCTCCACGAGCTCTGGGGCCGGCTCCACCACGACCGCGGTCGCGTACTTCCGTGTACGCATCTCCTCCTAGCTACTGGCTCAAGTCCCTCGCCGGCATGTAGCCCTGCTCCTTCCCCGGTGTCGTCATTTCTCGTCCTCGGAGCAGCCACGCGGGAAGGTGCTCCAATGGGACTGAAACGATGCTCCCGAAGGCAGGCTGCGGTGCTCCCGAAGTCCGTGAGCGGAGTCTCGGTGTTTTTAGGTGATTTTACGGCGGCGGCGGATTTTGCTACATAGTTGTATTTTTGTGCTTTTTTGTATAAATATTTTGCTACGATAACTCCGGCCATATCTCCGACGAGGTCGGTTTTTTGCTTTTTCGTTTTTGTTGCTAGAATAGCACAAATTATTGGCTGCAGTTGTTCTTTAGTCTTGCTATGATAGTATAAATTGTTTGCTAAAAACGTCTCCGGCGATACTCTCTTGAATGTCTCTGGAGAAGTCAGTTTTTTTTGCTATAGTAGTACAATTTTTTTGCTATAGTGTCTCAGACGAAGTTAATTTTTTTTGTTGCAATAGCACTTTTTTCTCTGCAATTGTTCTTTATTTTTGCTATATTAATGCAAAGTTTATGCTATTATGTCTCCGGCGAGTCCAGCCTTCTTTCTGTTATCTTTGCCCATGCAGCAAAAGCGGGAAATTGTGCAGTAAAAGCGGGAGTTATGCAGCAAAAGCGGGGTTTGGGGCATTTTTTGGGACACGTGTCAGCTGGGGATCAGGAGGATTAGATTGAAATTGTGTCATTTAATGGAGACAAAACGTGTACATGTCAACTAGTAGTTTTTTAAACTTCTAAAAAAAATTAAACTTTTATAGAAGGTGAGCACCGGCGAGTAATCCTACCGTGGTTTTTTTTGGGTGTGACTATGTCACAGTCGACTGAGATTTCGTTATGTCTGAGTCGACCACGTGGCAATCTGTTGAGACTTGAGAGCATGATTTAAGTTTCCGGTTTCCTGCCTATCGTTCTAGCAAGCTGCCGGATCTGGTTTTTTTTCTTGAGCGTGTCACCCTTGCGGGCACCAAAATGAGTTGTGCTGCAGCGGGTTTTCTACTGGATTATCTTATATATCCGGCCCAAAAAAACAAGTACTCGTTTTCTTTTACTTTTCAGCCAAAAAACTATATTTGTTCACTTAACCATTATAATTTAAAAAATCGATTTAATATTTAAGAAATGACTATTTAAAACAACATGAAAAGTTGTGCTCTAAAATTATCACAACTAAGAAAAGAGTCGTTTGCTCGTTAAAATAATATATGTGATGTCCTACATGTATATTGAAAATTCTGTTAATATTTTTTAGAAAACGATGTTCGCGCGGTTCAAACGTTTACTTAATCCAAAAAAAGCTTCATGTATTTTCTAAATTTCATATCTCTTATAAATTATAATTTCATTTGAAAGATTTATATCAAAAAATGTTATTTATGTTTTCCTAAAAACAATTCATGAGGTTCGAGAGTTCACGGGCTGAAAAAAATTCCATGGGATCACGAGTTAAAGAAAAGGTTCATGTGCTACAAAAATATTATTCTATGGCATGTATTTTTGAAAAAAAAATCACGTGTCTAAAAAAAGATTCTCGTGTCTCAAAAATATTCATGATATCAAAAAGGTATGTTCGCGGGTACAAAAAATTATTCTCGAGCTCAAAAATAATGTTCGCAAGTTCAAAAATATGCTCATGGATTCAAAGTAATTATATTTGTTGGTTCGACAAAAATATTCATGTATGATTCAAAAACAAAACTATATAGAAGCCAAAAATAAATAAAATTAAAATAGAAATACTTTAAAATAAAGAAAACAACAAATATAAGAACAGAAAAACTTAACAAGAAAAAATGGAGGAAAGTTACAAAAGAAACAAAAAAAAGACTTTACAAGTGGTGAGATAGAGACTCTCTCGAGTTGCACATTTCACTAGTTAAAAGTGCAACTATAAAAGAAAAAAACTCGTATAAGTTGCGGGTCGTAGGTAGTTTCACCTTTCTCTTAAAAAAAGTGCAACTCGTGCCTATGAATAAAGAAGAGAAACATGTCGTAGAAAAGTTCAACTACTCTTGATTGTGAGACAATCACTCTTCAGAGTTACATATTTCAAAATATTAAAAGTGCAACTCAAAAAAATGCAGTAGAAGTTATAACTCGTAGGTAGTACCACTTTTCTCTTTAAATAAGTGTAACTCGCTTCAATGGAAAGAAAATGAGAGAAACTTGTTATAGTTGCACTTTTCTGAAAAGCAACGTGCAAATAGTCTTAATTGCAATATAGAGGCTATTTCGAGTTTCACATTTCACTAGTCAAAAGTGTGACTCGGAAAGAAAAGGCAGGAGAACATGTCACTCACACGTAGTTGCACGTTTTTCGTGAAAAGAGTGCAACTAATGTCGAAGAACAAAAAGGAGACGAAGTACTATAGTTGCGCTTTTCTGAAAAGAAAAGTGCAACTAGTCCCAATTGTGATATAGAGACTCTTTCGAGCTGCACATTTCATAAGATAAAAGTGTAACTCGAAAACAAAAGACATGCATAAGTTTCAGCTCGTAGGTATGTGCACTTCTTCCGTTGAAGAAAGCGCAAATTGCAGTAGTAAAAAAAGAAAGAAATCTATTATAGTCGATCTTTCATGAAAAAAGGGCAACTAGTCTTAATTGCACGATACTGACTATTTCAAGTTACACATTTGACAAGTTAAAAGGGGTAACACAAAAAAAAACATGTAGAATTTGCAACTCGTAGGTAGTTGCATTTTTCTCTTGTGAAAATTGCATCTCGCGTCCGCAAAAAAGGAGAGAAACTTGTTATAGTTGCAAAATAAAAATTCTGCATAAGTTGCAACTCGTAGGTAGTTGCACTTTTCTATTTCGATAAGTGTAACTCGTATAAGTGAAAAGGGAGAAAAATGCACTATTTTTAATTGCTAGAGACTCTTTCGAGGAGCACAGCTTATAAGTTAAAAGTACATTTAGAAAATAAAAAGGCGGTAGAAGTTGTAACTCATAGGTAGTTGCATTTTTTATTTAATAAGTGCAACTCACATAATTGAAAAAGGAGAAAAGTGCAACTATTCCGAATTGCGAGATAGGGACTATTTTGTGTTGCACATTTCACAGGGAAAAAAGTGCAACTCAAAAATATAAAGCCTGTAGAATTTGCAAGTAATAGGTGGTGGCATTTTTCTCTTGACAAAAGTGCAACTTTGTTCGGAGAAAAAGGAGTGAAACCTGGTGTAGTTGTGCTTTTCTGAAAAGAAAACTCGCGTCTGCGGAAAAGGAGTAGAACCTGGTGTACTTGCGCTTTTCTGAAATGAAAAGTGAAACTCGCGCATGCGAAAAAGGAGTGAAACCTGGTATAGTTGCGCTTTTCTAAAAAGAAAAGTGCAACTCGCGGCGGTGAAAAAGGAGTGAAACCTGGTATGGTTGCGCTTTTCTGAAAAGGAACAACTCGCGGCGGTGAGAAAGGAGTGAAACCGAGTATGGTCGCGCTTTTCTAAAAAGGAAAGTGTAACTCGCGTCGGCGAAAAAGAAGTGAAACCTGGTATAGTTGCGCTTTTCTGAAAAGAAGTGCAACTAGTATTAATTGCAACATGGAGACTCTTTCGAGTTGCACATTTCACAAGTTAAAAGTGCGACCCGAAAAGAAAATGCCGTTAGAAGTTCCAACTCGTTGGTAATTGCACTTTTCTCATTTCGGTGAAAAAAGGAAAGGAAGTATTATGGTTTCGCTTCGGAAAAGTGCAATTATGATGTCGTGACCGCTGCAACCTATAAAGAAAACTAGATAGACAATTAGAATAATACATAGACAATATTGGTTTCACTTTCTGGATGAGATAGTTGTATATTTCTAAATAAATCCAACCATGGAGGCACAAAGAAATAAAAATCAAAATATACCAAAATAAGTATAACGAGAAAGGTGAAAAAACATAATCTAAACTAAAATGGAACACAATCACAAAAAAAACTATTTTTTCTCTTTGGAACAAAAAATACTTTTGCTTAGGTGCATAAGTAGAAAACATTGAAAAAATAGAACGGAGAACATCTATTTCTGAGAAAAATTCACATGAGAGAACTGGTGTGTAGTAAATAGCCACACGGGAGAAGTTTGTCTTTTTCCTGTACTAGCACAATGCCCGTGCGTTGCAACGGAAATCCAAACCAAACATGTGAGTCATAATCGTCGTTCTTGCTTTGTGAATGTGATGTCGGCTCACTTTGGGTTTGAGTTAGACCAATTTTACATATTTCCTCTTGATCACCCACTACCAACACCCGTGACTACCCCTCACTGCCCTATTTTCCTACCTCACCCTTCGGGGAAGTCATTGTGACGTTTAGTTTCGATGATCAAGATCATTAGTGTTATCAATATTTTAGGGAAAAACTAAGTACTCCTTGGATGCATCAAGTTGAACTGGTTCGAGCGCGAGGCAACCGTCTCCGGCTCCGTGTCTGTAAAATCCCAAGTATGAAAACACCATTAGAATGTTTGCTTCTTGTTAATTTAAGTTTTGCATCATGTCATCATAAGCATTGCATTTGTTTTCCCTTGTTTTTCCATTTGAATTTCAAACCAAATTTCAAAATCCTTGTTCATACTTGTTCTGTTACAATTTTCAAATGCAACTTTCAAATCAAACCAATCATTTGTTTCCAATAAACTTGAAATGAAAAACTTTTAACTTGCTTAAGTTTAAATTATTCAATAACAAATTCACTCAAATTCATTTGAATTTTCAAACAGCAACCAAATTTAACATTTTGAAAAACAAACAATTGCACAGCTGGGCTTTTGTAATAATCAACCTATAAAAATTATTCTCAAATTTTAAATCCCCAAAAACCCTTCTTTTTCTCTCATTTTCTCCCCTTTTCTTTTCTGCAAAAAAAAAACAGAATCAGAAAACAGAAAAAAAAGAGAAGGGGGCAGGCCAGCCAAGTGGGCTGAGCCCACAGCCCCAGGCCCAGCCCACCTTCTCCCCCATCCCCTACCTCTGTACGGCGCGACATCGGGGATGTCCACGCCGAACAGGCAGAGATGGGACGGCCAGCAGAGCTCCTCCTCCTCCTTATAGCCACCCCCGAGGGCTCCTCCTCGCTGCCCTAGCTTCCCTCCTCCCATCTCTCTCACGCCGCCACCGTTTTCCCCTCCTCCTTCCTCCGTTTCTCCTCTGTTCTCTCTCTGCTTCTGAACCACCGCATGCCACCGCAACAAAACCCGGCGATCGCCGCCGCCATAGTCACCTCCCGGCCTGGTTAGCTGCGGGAACGGGAACACCGTGCCTCCGTCTACCTCCTCGACACCACAGCAGGGACTGGGAGCAACGGGATCATCGCCGCCGTCCCTGTCCACGTCGCCGTCCACCTCCACCGCACCGGGCTCCTCCTCTCCTTCTACTCCCCCGTGAGCACCACGTCCTCCTCCTTCCCCTCTACATCCGCGGCCAGCACGCACTCCTCGCACCCCTCACTGCACATGCAACGGGCACGCAGCAGCACAGCGCGCAGCTCGTCGCCGGCGTCCACCACTCCGCCGCTGCCAACAAGTTTCAGAAAGACTGAAACTTTCTTTCAGTTTCAGTTAACTGTCGAAACTTAACCTCAAAACCCCGCGTTCCCCTCCACTGTCACCAATCGATCCGCACCGCAGTGGCTAGATCTAACGGTGCGCAGCGCATCGGCGCGTGTTCGAACCCCCGTGTCGCAGATTAAAAACCAATCTTTTTGCTTCGCTGCCACGCGTGCTAGCTGGCCCCACCTGCCATCGACCGTGGTTGCCACGCAGGCACACACACGCACGCCACGCAGCGCCAGCTGGGCGCTGGCCTACACGCCAGTGACCCAGGGGTTGCTCTGCTGCGTAGAAAAGGTTTCCAGGGGCCTTTCTGAAACTTTCTTTTCGCACCTAAGCCCCTGGAACAATTTTAAAACTTTTAAAATCACCAAATAGCCCCTGTAAATTCAAATTCAAATAACTTGTGCATTTCAAATCCAAATTGAATAAATAAAATATGTTTTCCATGCCAAATTTAATTCTCTACATGTTTAAACCATTTGTTTACTGTTTTGAACATTTCAAATGTTTTCAAAAATTCAAATTCAAACTACTATTTCATATTTGGTCAAATTCATAACTAATTCAAATTTAATTCAAATGGCACATATAAAATATGTTTTCCATGCAAAATTGAACAAGCTTTCCAAATATAAACTTTGTTTCCTGTTTTGAATAATTAAAATTGGTTAAATAATTTAAATCTTGTTTAAATCATTTAAAATGGCTAAATTCATAACTTGGTCAAATTAAATTCTTTTTGAACATATAAAATATGTTTTCAAACCAGAAAAATATAATCTTTTCAGATATGAATCTTATTGAATGTTTTGAACAAATAAAAATTCAAATAATTTCATACTTGAATTAAATTCATTTAAACTTGTTTAAACTTGTTTAATTCATAATTAATTCATTTTAAATCCATTGTCAACAAATGAAACATGTATTCCACCTAAAATTTTGGTGTTCTTTCCAAATATAAAGTTGGTTATCTATTTTGAACAATTAAAATTGGTGAAAACAACAAATGCTTGTGTAACTCATTTAAGAAGCCAAATTTTATAACTTAATAAAATAAAATTTCCAAACTTGGTAAACACCTTTTCAAATTGAGGCTATTGTTGTTTTCTTATTGTTTTCCTCATCCATGCATCATTCTAATCAACTTTCACATGATGGTTAGTTGTAGATCATTTAATTCAACCTTAATTCATGGGCTTTTCTATGTGCAATCCAAATTGCATATAGGCCCATTTAATCATGTTACCATGTCAACTAGCTCATCTTTGATGCATCAATTAAATTGCCATGCATAATCCCATGGTTGTGCATTATGCCATGTTATTGATTGTTTGTCTCTCTGCGTTGTTTGTTTGCTTCTTCTCGAATAGACGACGACGTTGAGACAGACGAGGTTTACGACACTACTTCTGAGGAGTTAGCCCAGTACCAGGCTACTGAGTTTGCAGGCAAGTATTCACTCACATGAACCATTGTGTCCTTTCCACACTGGATATCGATACTTTCCGTTGTCTATCCTGCTAGCCTTAAGATTCGTTGCTTGTGTTCCGATCCTATCACATGTTATCCTGTAACCCTGATATGGCCTATCCTCCACACCTATAACCCTGTTGCTTGTTGCCTGTGTCTTACTAGCATGCTTAGGGTTGTTTATGCTCGAGTCTGATGTCCGTTATTTCTGTTACCATATTATTTATGTTCTGGGGGCTCGATGTTAACCAACAACCTGTTAATGTTTGAGGTAATGCTAATTTGATGATAAGGCACCGGCAGGAGGCCGGGTATGGTTTTGAGGCCTGCTAGTGTCGAACTCAGGAAAAGTTCTTGTCCTCTAGATCCATGATGAGCGCGCTAACCGCATGTGGGAAGCGTGTATGGGCGCCCCCCTCAATTTGATTCGATTCGCATCTCGTCAAAATCGCCTCATTTAGTTCGGGTTTTCCATTTGCCGCATGCATATGCAGATGCGAACCCGAGGCCAGGGTGGTAACTTTTGTAGTCAGCATTTAGGGAGACACGTTCTTAGAGTGCTATGAGGGTCCCCTTTTCTTCGTGGGGATTGATTAGCCGTGCGCTCAATTGCACGGGGTTCTTTGGGCTTGATGCGAAGAAGAGTTGGGTTGTGTTGAGTGTCTCGCTTGGTGGGTTTGATCCCCGTCTGGCGGGATATTCTTACGTGTACGGCCAAATTGGTGCATCCCTGCAGGGTAAAATCTTCTCGAGAAGTCGTGTTGTCCGCGGTTATGGATGACTTGGTGATAGGGCTGGCTAACAAGGATTAGACAACTTACACCTAACTAATGATACTTTGACTAGTAATAGGCATATTGTCACAATAACTTGAACCTTCACTAATCCAACTGTGTGAGTTATCCTCGGATTGCTTCTTTGGATAAGGGGCGAGATCCAGGATGGGTTTGTTTGAGGATAGTGGTAGTTGGTTCCGATAGGCTATCTTATCCCCTTCTTTTAGCCGGATGTTGTAGCGTGTCTCTGTAGTTGGTTAGAGCAGCCCGTTGCCGCATCTTTATATCACCTATCTTCCGTTGAACCCAAAGCATCTGTACTTGGTGTTGCCGGGTACACTTTGGTATCTTGTGCCTCTTGCTTGCCAGTACTCGTCTGTGCTGACCCCTTTGGGGATGCGTGTTCTGCAGACTACGTTTCCGAGGATCCTCATGGTGGCTACTACGTGGAGTATGACGATGCTGCTGACGAGTAGATAGCGGACCCGGGCAGGATCCGAGACATCGTGGATGGGCTCCGTCTTTTCGTTTCCGGCCTCTTAGGCCTATTTGGATCTTGTCTGTACTCAGACACTTTGGATGCTTCCGCTGTGATGTAGTGATGACTTGTTGGGACATGTGTCCTCTGGATGATTGTATTTGCTATCTCTGCTCTAGTGAGAGCTATTTGCCACTTATTTCTATTTCTTTGTGTCTTAGAGATTTGTTGTGATATCACTTGTTCAAATGCCGTTGACGTACCATGTGTGTATGTTATGAAGTACGTCAATGGAAGTAGTCGGATTTCTATGGGATGGTTTACGCAGACGATGAATAGTAGAGGTTGGTTGTCACACGTTTACGTGTTGGCCTACTCATATTGAGATGCGGGTGCCGGTAAGCCCCGTAAGCCAATTATCTACTGTTTAGCGGGCTGTGAGTATCCTCTAGAAGTCCGGGTGCGACAAATGGTATCAGAGCCTGTCTGCCTGTAGGATCCCTTTTACTGGTCGCAGTTGTGTCTAGAAACTATTTTGTAGCTATATAGGAAAAATGAAACGTGAGAGTAGGAATTCTGTTCTTTTATTTCTTTCCCCACCCACCCTCCCTTTTTCTGGTAAGGAAGTGCAACGTTGTTTTCTCTTCTCATCTAAACTTTCAAGTTAGGATTTCACGTATCCTGGTTTCTCTAGGATAGTTATATCTATTAGACCATAGGAATGGAGGTGGTTGTGACATGATTTATCATGTTGCCTACTCACGATTGAGAACGGAGGCACATAAGCTCCGGAAGCAGATCCTCTATTCCTTAAGCAGTAGATATTGATCCTTTAGAAGCCCGGATGGGTTTTTCCGTAGTACCTCAGGAGTGTTTGGTCTCGTGTTTCCCGATGTTGCTTCGATATCCTGTTCTTCTCAACATCCTTTTCGTCCGTTGAAACCTTGTTGTTGCTTGCCACTTCAGTTCTTCTACCAGCGTATAATCAAAGCTTCCCCGATCATCTGCAGATGGATCTCAGGTTCTACCCGCAGCTGGTTCGTATGACTCGTTGCGAGAGCACTGCCGGTTATCCGGAGATGCTGAGAGACATGGTCACTTTTCTGGGGTTCCGTTGGGCACCAGAGTACCAGGTCTACGAGCAGCAGCGAGAGTTTGACCAGACCTACTACCAGGCTATCGTCTACATTCTGTCAGATGATGGCATGAGCGTAGTCCACCGCTACGAGGCAGTAGGTTCCACAGTGGATATGGCTGTGCAGCAGGCAGCTTATGTGAGTCTCACCGTCATTCGTGCTGACTACTGGGGATTTGACGATTCTATCTATCACCACATCCCCCGTGGTTACATCACTTCGGAGGGAGCTCACTTCACTCTCTACGACAACTTGGATGTTTATGAGCATGATAACTCCAGGCTGCACAACACCGCTCAGTTTGTGAGGCACAGTGACGCAGTTGCCCGCACACTATCTCAGGAGTTGGCTTCAGTCAGAGAGCAGCTTTACCTTGCTTTGACTCGTCTGGCGACTTACACCACAGACTTTGTTGGAGACGAGCGCTTTGCACGTTTCGATCAGCCAGTTGGGCGTCGTCTGCCAGATGCTGGAGGTTACGAGCCGATCAGAGGTCCACTCCTTAACCTTGGTGATGGTTACAGTGGGATTCCCCGCTTTGGAGCACAGGGAGTCGACGCTATGTACTTCACCACGCCTAGAGTCGGTCTCAGACCAGTTCAGATCTACGTGGATCGTCGTTCCACCTACTTTCGTGGGCGTCCTCCTCACCGTACCTCTCGCCGTACTCCTAGCCGCCGTCCTGCGTGATGAGCATGGGAGTACCGATGTATCCATTCTTAGCTATGTTTAGTTATCCTTTGGCATTCGAACCATTTATGGTGTGTTGGATATTCTGATGTATTTGAACATGTGATGATGTACCTGTTGGTTATCTATTCATGCGTCGGAATAATCTCTCTTTCGGTTTCCAAGTCTATCCTTTTCTGTTGTTGTGCTAAAATGCATTTCCATTCAGGATGCTGCCAACAAGGAACAACGCGCCTGAGCCACCGCCAATCGCGGAGCTGTTGACTCAGATGACCCAAGTCATGACGCAGATGGCCCAGTTTCAGACTAATCAGCACATCAACCAGACAGCTCCACGAGTCAGCATCAAGGAGTTTCTCAGTCTGGGCCCAAGAGCTTTCGTGGCCACACGCGAGCCTCTGGACGCTGATGACTGGATCCGTGAGATAGCTAAGGCTCTGGAGATTGCTCACGTAGCTGAAGAAGACAAGGTCAAGTATGCCTCCTATCTGCTGAAGGGTCAGGCAGCTACTTGGTGGGAGAACTTCCAGGCCATGAGAACTGGGATACCAGTCACGTGGGGTTGTTTCAAGGAAGCCTTCCTGAAGCACCACATTCCAGATGGTCTCATGGAAAGGATGCGTGAAGAGTTTTGCTCTCTCAAGCAGGGCAAGTTGGACGTCATCGGGTATCAGAGTGAGTTCAATCGCCTCGCTCGGTACGCTGGAGATGAGGTGTGCACTGAAGCTAAAAAGATGGCAAGGTTCCGCAGAGGTTTTAACCCGGAACTCAAGTATGCCCTCACCAACGTCAAGGCCAACAGCTTCGAGGATCTCGTTAACACCGCGCTCAATGAAGAAAATGGGCGCAAGGCGTTCGAGGAGTCTCGCAAGCACTCGCGTGAGGGTGGTTCCTCCTCCAACATGACCACCCCTCCGCAGAAGCGCCGCATCTGGGTACCAAATGGTGCTGTCACTCGGGCTCCATACGCCCAAACTTCTCCAGGCTTCGCTCCCCGCCCACCCAACCCTGCTCAGATGCATGATCCAAGGGCTTCGATGGGGCAGCCAAGGCCAGGGCCTCCTCGTGTCGTCACTTGCTACAAGTGCAAGCAGACGGGGCACTACGCCGACAAGTGCACGCAGAGGCAGCTACCTCCACCACCACCTCGTCCTAACACAAACCAGGCAATGGTGCGCGCTCCCCCGCCTAAGGCCTTCAACTCCAACAACAGGCCTGTCGGGAGGACCGCAAGGGTGAATCATGTCAAGATCGACAAAGCTGAGGAAGCTCATGACGTCGTTCTCGGTATATTTCCCGTAAACTCTATTCCAGCTAAGGTGTTGTTTGATACCGGAGCATCACATTCTTTTGTGTCAAAGACCTTTGCCACAACAAACAACCTAATGGTGGTTCCACTAAGCAATCAAATCACTGTTCACTCCCCGGGATCTCAAATGTTGACTTCCAAGATAAGTAAGGACAATCAAATCCTAATTGGGGGGCACATATTCCTTGCTTCTCTCATGTTGCTGGGAAGTTCTGACATTGATGTCATTCTTGGTATGGATTGGCTGAAAGCCAATAAAGCAAGGATTGACTGTGCTCAAAAGTCAATAACTCTGTCCCACCCTTCTGACCAAATAATCTATTCTCCAAATGAATCAAGTTCCATTCAGCTATGCAACCTCGATGCAAAACCTCTACCTTCACTTGAAAATGTTCCGGTGGTTTGCGAATTCCCTGACGTCTTTCCAGAAGAGTTGCCAGGAATGCCTCCGGACAGAGCTGTTGAGTTCGTGATCGAACTTGAACCAGGTACTGCTCCAATCTCTAAGCATCCCTATAAGATAGGAACTCCCGAGCTGAAGTTGTTGAAGGAACAAATTGATATGTACATGGAAAAAGGTTACATTCAACCTAGTTCCTCGGCTTGGGTTTGCCCAACTCTTTTCGTTGCGAAGAAGGATCACACAAAGAGACTCGTTGTTGACTATCGTCCTCTTAACGAGAAGACCATCAAAAATAAGTATCCAATTCCTCGTATCGATGATCTTTTTGATCAACTTGCTGGAGCCTCAATATTCTCCAAGTTGGACTTGAGAATGGGTTACCATCAAATAAAGATCAGAAAAGAGGATATTCCAAAGACAACTTTCACCACTCGCTACGGTCTATATGAATTCACCGTCATGTCCTTTGGTCTCACCAATGCACCGGCGACATTCTCTCGACTCATGAATTCTGTCTTCCATGAATACCTAGACAAGTTCGTTGTGGTATATCTTGATGACATTCTTGTCTACTCAAAATCCGAGGAAGAGCATGAAGAACATCTTCGTCTCACTCTCATGAAGCTTTGCGAGCATCGTCTCTATGCCAAGTTTTCCAAATGTGAGTTCTGGATTTCAGAAGTTGCTTACCATCTCTGCCAAGGGCATAGCCATTGATCCAGAAAAGGTCAAAGCAAAACCTCCAAAGACGGTGAAGCAAGTAAGAAGTTTTCTTGGCTTGGCTAGTTATTGCCGTCGCTTCGTCCAAAACTTCTCCAAGATTGCCAAACCTCTCACTGACCTCACAAAGAAGGACAAGAAGTTCGTCTGGTCTCCACAATGTGATGAAAGTTTCAATCTCTTGAAGACTAAACTCACTTCTACACCAGTTCTGGTTGGCCCAGATCCTACCAAACCTTTCCAAATATTCTGTGACGCTTCTCTCCAAGGTCTAGTTGCAGTTCTTATGCAAGAGCGTCAAGTGGTGGCTTATGCTTCACGTCAGTTGAACGCACATGAGCTCAATTATCCCACTCATGACCTTGAACTTGCAGCAGTTGTGTTTGCCCTCAAGAAATGGAGACAATACTTGTTGGGTAATCGCACTGAAATCTTTTCCGATCATAAGAGTCTGAAGTACATCTTCACTCAGCCAGATCTAAACCTCAGACAAAGGAGATGGATTGAAAAGATCAAAGACTTTGATCTTACCATTTCTTACACTCCGGGCAAGGCTAATGTTATGGCCGATGCTCTCAGTCGCAAGTCGTATTGCAATAATCTCATGATCATGGAAAGCCAACCTCCTCTTCATGAATAATTCCAGAAGCTCAACCTTGGTCTTGTTCCTCAAGGCTATCTTGCAAACTTGATAGCCAGTCCAACTCTCGAGGACAAGATTCGTTCTGAACAACTTCGTGATGCTGAAATCAAGAAGATTGTAGAACACATCAAAGGAGGCAATGAGAAATTTGAGTGCTTCTCAGTTGATGACAAGGGAACTGTGTTCTTTGAAGGACGCATTCCAGTTCCTAAAATTCAAAGCCTCAAAGATATCATTCTCAAGGAGGCTCATGAAACTCCTCTCTCCATACACCCTGGAAGTACAAAGATGTACCAGGATCTCAAGACACTGTATTGGTGGCCTGGCATGAAACGTGAAATTGCTCAATACGTTTCTGAATGCGACGTTTGTCAACGTGTTAAGGCAGTTCATCAGAAAACAGCCGGTCTTCTCCAACCTCTGAAAATCCCTGAGTGGAAGTGGGACATGATTGAAATGGACTTCGTCACTGGTTTTCCAAAGTCCAAGAAGGGCAACGATGCAATCTTCGTTGTCATTGATCGACTCACTAAAGTAGCTCACTTCTTTCCTGTCAAAGAAACAATCTCAGCTAGTCAGTTAGCAGAGCTCTACACAGCAAAGATTGTTCCTCTTCATGGTGTTCCATTGGAAATAAGCTCAGACCGTGGAAGCATCTTCACTTCTCATTTCTGGAAAAGCTTTCAAGAAGCTTTGGGCACCAAACTTCTGTTCAGCACAGCCTATCACCCTCAGTCTCAAGGGCAAGTCGAAAGAGTCAATCAGATTCTCGAGGATATGCTCACAGCATGTGGTCTCTCCTTTGACATGAAATGGGAGGAATGTCTTCCATATGCTGAATTCTCCTACAACAACAGCTTCCAGGCAAGCCTAGGCATGGCACCATTTGAGGCTCTCTATGGCCGCAGATGCAGGAGTCCAATCAATTGGTCTGGAGCTGGTGAACGTTCACTCTTAGGCACTGACATTGTTAACGAGGCCGAAGAGAAAGTTCGCATCATTCGTGACAATCTCAAGATTGCTCAGTCTCGTCAGAAAAGCTACTATGACAGCAAGCACAGGGACATGGTCTATGCACCTGGAGACAAAGAATATCTCCGTGTAACTCCCCTCAGAGGCACTCATCGTTTTGGTGTCAAAGGAAAGCTTGCACCAAGATATATTGGTCCTTTCAACATTCTCTCAAGGCATGCAGAAAATGCCTATCGTCTTGAACTTCCAGAAAAGCTATCCAAGGTGCACGATGTGTTTCACGTGTCACAGCTCAAGAGGTGTTTCAAAGATCCAGGTCGTGCAGTTGATCATGATTCCATTGATCTACAAGAAGACCTCTCTTATGAGGAGCACCCTATTCGAATTCTCGATGAGACCGAAGAGGATCTTCGCAAGAAGTATCCGGACCTTTTCCCTTCTCAGTAGGAATCTCGGGGCGCGATTCCTTCAAGGGGGGGGGGGGCGTTTTGTAACATCCCAAGTATGAAAACACCATTAGAATGTTTGCTTCTTGTTAATTTAAGTTTTGCATCATGTCATCATAAGCATTGCATTTGTTTTCCCTTGTTTTTTCATTTGAATTTCAAACCAAATTTCAAAATCCTTGTTCATACTTGTTCTGTTACAATTTTCAAATGCAACTTTCAAATCAAACCAATCATTTGTTTCCAATAAACTTGAAATTAAAAACTTTTAACTTGCTTAAGTTTCAATTATTCAATTAATAACAAATTCACTCAAATTCATTTGAATTTTCAAACAGCAACCAAATTTACCTTTTTGAAAAAAAAAACAATTGCACAGCTGGGCTTTTGTAATAATCAACCTATAAAAATTATTCCCAAATTTTAAAACCCCAAAAACCCTTCTTTTTCTCTCCTTTTCTCCCCTTTTCTTTTCTGCAAAAAAAACAGAATCAGAAAACAGAAAAACAAAAAAAAAGAGAGAAGGGGGCAGGCCAGCCAAGTGGGCTGAGCCCACAGCCCTAGGCCCAGCCCACCTTCTCCCCCATCCCCTACCTCTGTACGGCGCGACATCGGGGATGTCCACGTCGAACAGGCAGAGATGGGACGGCCAGCAGAGCTCCTCCTCCTCCTTATAGCCACCCCCGAGGGCTCCTCCTCGCTGACCTAGCTTCCCTCCTCCCATCTCTCTCACGCCGCCGCCGTTTTTCCCTCCTCCTTCCTCCGTTTCTCCTCTGTTCTCTCTCTGCTTCTGAACCACCGCACGCCACCGCAACAAAACCCGGCGATCGCCGCCGCCATGGTCACCTCCCGGCATGGTTAGCTGCGGGAACGGGAACACCGTGCCTCCGTCTACCTCCTCGACACCACAGCAGGGACTGGGAGCAACGGGATCATCGCCGCCGTCCCTGTCCACGTCGCCGGCCACCTCCACCGCACGGGGCTCCTCCTCTCCTTCTACTCCCCGGTGAGCACCACGTCCTCCTCCTTCCCCTCTGCATCCGCGGCCAGCACGCACTCCTCGCACCCCTCACTTCACACACACCATGGGCACGCAGCAGCACAGCGCGCAGCTCGTCGCCGGTGTCCACCACTCCGCCGCTGCCAACAAGTTTCAGAAAGACTGAAACTTTCTTTCAGTTTCAGTTAACTGTCGAAACTGAACCTCAAAACCCCGCGTCCCCCTCCACTGTCACCAATCGATCCGCACCGCAGTGGCTAGATCTAACGGTGTGCAGCGCATCGGCGCGGGTTCGAACCCCCGCGGCGCAGATTAAAAACCAATCTTTTTGCTTCGCTGCCACGCGTGCTAGCTGGCCCCACCTGCCATCGACCGTGGTTGCCACGCAGGCACACACACGCACGCCACGCAGCGCCAGCTGGGCGCTGGCCCACAGGCCAGTGACCCAGGGGTTGCTCTGCTGCGTAGAAAAGGTTTCCAGGGGCCTTTCTGAAACTTTCTTTTCGCACCTAAGCCCCTGGAACAATTTTAAAACTTTTGAAATCACCAAATAGCCCCTGTAATTCAAATTCAAATAACTTGTGCATTTCAAATCCAAATTGAATAAATAAAATATGTTTTCCATACCAAATTTAATTCTCTACATGTTTAAACCATTTGTTTACTGTTTTGAACATTTTAAAATGTTTTCAAAAATTCAAATTCAAACTACGATTTCAAATTTGGTCAAATTCATAACTAATTCAAATTTAATTCAAATGGCACATATAAAATATGTTTTCCATGCAAAATTGAACAAGCTTTCCAAATATAAACTTTGTTTCCTGTTTTGAATAATTAAAATTGGTTAAAGAATTTAAATCTTGTTTAAATCATTTAAAATTGCTAAATTCATAACTTGGTCAAATTAAATTCTTTTTGAACATATAAAATATGTTTTCAAACCAGAAAAATATAATCTTTTCAGATATGAATCTTATTGAATGTTTTGAACAAATAAAAATTCAAATAATTTCATACTTGAATTAAATTCATTTAAATCTTGTTTAAACTTGTTTAATTCATAATTAATTCATTTTAAATCCATTGTCAACAAATGAAACATGTATTCCACCTAAAATTTTGGTGTTCTTTCCAAATATAAAGTTGGTTATCTATTTTGAACAATTAAAATTGGTGAAAACAACAAATGCTTGTGTAACTCATTTAAGAAGCCAAATTTTATAACTTAATAAAATAAAATTTCCAAACTTGGTAAACACCTTTTCAAATTGAGGATATTGTTGTTTTCTTATTGTTTTCCTCATCCATGCATCATTCTAATCAACTTTCACATGATGGTTAGTTGTAGATCATTTAATTCAACCTTAATTCATGGGCTTTTCTATGTGCAATCCAAATTGCATATAGGCCCATTTAATCATGTTACCATGTCAACTAGCTCATCTTTGATGCATCAATTAAATTGCCATGCATAATCCCATGGTTGTGCATTATGCCATGTTATTGATTGTTTGTCTCTCTGTGTTGTTTGTTTGCTTCTTCTCGAATAGACGACGACGTTGAGACAGACGAGGTTTACGACACTACTTCTGAGGAGTTAGCCCAGTACCAGGCTACTGAGTTTGCAGGCAAGTATTCACTCACATGAACCATTGTGTCCTTTCCACACTGGATATCGATACTTTCCGTTGTCTATCCTGCTAGCCTTAAGATTCGTTGCTTGTGTTCCGATCCTATCACATGTTATCCTGTAACCCTGATATGGCCTATCCTCCACACCTATAACCCTGTTGCTTGTTGCCTGTGTCTTACTAGCATGCTTAGGGTTGTTTATGCTCGAGTCTGATGTCCGTTATTTCTGTTACCATATTCTTTATGTTCTGGGGGCTCGATGTTAAACAACAACATGTTAATGTTTGAGGTAATGCTAATTTGATGATAAGGCACCGGCAGGAGGCCCGGTATGGTTTTGAGGCCTGCTAGTGTCGAACTCAGGAAAAGTTCTTGTCCTCTAGATCCATGATGAGCGCGCTAACCGCATGTGGGAAGCGTGTATGGGTGCCCCCCTCAATTTGATTCGATTCACATCTCGTCCAAATCGCCTCATTTAGTTCGGGTTTTCCATTTGCCGCATGCATATGCAGATGCGAACCCGAGGCCAGGGTGGTAACTTTTGTAGTCAGCATTTAGGGAGACACGTTCTTAGAGTGCTATGAGGGTCCCCTTTTCTTCGTGGGGCTTGATTAGCCGTGCGCTCAATTGCACGGGGTTCTTTGGGCTTGATGCGAAGAAGAGTTGGGTTGTGTTGAGTGTCTCGCTTGGTGGGTTTGATCCCCGTCTGGCGGGATATTCTTACGTGTACGGCCAAATTGGTGCATCCCTGCAGGGTAAAATCTTCTCGAGAAGCCGTGTTGTGCGCGGTTATGGATGACTTGGTGATAGGGCTGGCTAACAAGGATTAGACAACTTACACCTAACTAATGATACTTTGACTAGTAATAGGCATATTGTCACAATAACTTGAACCTTCACTAATCCAACTGTGTGAGTTATCCTCGGATTGCTTCTTTGGATAAGGGGCGAGATCCAGGATGGGTTTGTTTGAGGATAGTGGTAGTTGGTTCCGATAGGCTATCTTATCCCCTTCTTTTAGCCGGATGTTGTAGCGTGTCTCTGTAGTTGGTTAGAGCAGCCCGCTGCCGCATCTTTATATCACCTATCTTCCGTTGAACCCAAAGCATCTGTACTTGGTGTTGCCGGGTACACTTTGGTTTCTTGTGCGTCTTGCTTGCCAGTACTCGTCTGTGCTGACCCCTTTGGGGCTGTGTGTTCTGCAGACTACATTTCCGAGGATCCTCATGGTGGCTACTACGTGGAGTATGACGAGGCTGCTGACGAGTAGATAGCGGACCCGGGCAGGATCCGAGACATCGTGGATGGGCTCCGTCTTTTCGTTTTTGGCCTCTTAGGCCTATTTGGATCTTGTATGTACTCAGACACTTTGGATGCTTCCGCTGTGATGTAGTGATGACTTGTTGGGACATGTGTCCTCTGGATGATTGTATTTGCTATCTCTGCTCTAGTGAGAGCTATTTGCCACTTATTTCTATTTCTTTGTGTCTTAGAGATTTGTTGTGATATCACTTGTTCAAATGCCGTTGACGTACCATGTGTGTATGTTATGAAGTACGTCAATGGAAGTAGTCGGATTTCTATGGGATGGTTTACGCAGACGATGAATAGTAGAGGTTGGTTGTCACACGTTTACGTGTTGGCCTACTCATATTGAGATGCGGGTGCCGGTAAGCCCCGTAAGCCAATTATCTACTGTTTAGCGGGCTGTGAGTATCCTCTAGAAGTCCGGGTGCGACAGTGTCCTCGAACAAGGAGATAGTGATGTGGTTGAGCCATGACAAGTCCACTATTTAACCTTCACATAAATTAATGGGCTTCACGGCTGTGCGCGATTGTGCGACGATGCGCCGCAACTATCCGCCACTAACCGCGCGCCTGCAATTCATGTATTGAACGTGTGGGTTGTCACGGCCATCCTGTTTGCGGCTAGCAAAGACTTTGCTACCGTCCAGCATCGCGACTCCATCTTATAAATAAAAGTCATGATCATGAGGAAAATAAATCTAATGAAATCACCGATTTAAACATATCAGAGCTTTATACATTCACAATTGCGCATGAAGGTAGATCATGACTTTATCCTTCTTATTATTGCCCTGGAGCTGTGTAATCAGATCCCATGTTGGATCCTTCACGTTGGGCGAACCGAGTCAGAGCTAACCCACCGACTTATATAAGCCATCTGTGAGCAACGGATGTCGATGTCGTTTGTAATCATGTGCACAGAGCATGTATCTTGATCAAATCTACTATAAATCAATTTGTCCGTCTCCCCGGATGCATGATCTGGGCAGAGACTACCATACGTCTCGTGTGGGGTGGTGATGGATGGATGGGGAACAACAAGTTTGATTGAGCGGCTGCAACCAAGGACCTCGTAGAGATTGGGGAACAAAAAAGTGACGTACAGCGTTGTCCTTGCCTGAGGCTAACCCAGTTCTGAGGCGAGGCGGCAGTTATAGAACGAGACAAAACCATACTGGTCATTGTCACCGACCACCGCGGAGCATGGACGGATCATGGGCCATTGAGCCAGACTGCATGCAACTGTAGAGACGGGACGGAGCGGGGTGGCCATCGAGGCGGCGTTAATCGTCGTCTCATCGTCGACAATTGACTGCTAACCTGGCTTCTCTCTGGTCATGTCATCCTTCCACGACTATCGCCATCTCTTCATAGATGAACCTGGCCTGGCTTCTCTCTCTAATCATGTCGTCCCGCTAGCAGGAGCAGCGTGTGGCCATGTGCCCTTGACCCGCTACCAGGGTAGCTTGGCTCCAGAGCGCACCTTGATCTTCATGACGTAGGTTTCCGTGAATCTCTAGTATTTATAGATGCAGCTTACGACCGGCAAAACGGTTTTAACCAGGAAGGATACGTGTAAATATTACAATCCATGTGGCAAACTGGTAATTGCCGATGGTTAATCTTTTGTCAGTAGGGAATCTTCTCTACATTTTTTTTTTCTTTTCTACGGGGACAAAGCCTGGTTACTATTTGGCCCGGACGTGGACTTGTATTGGCACAGGTATGCATGGTGGCGTGTTTGTTGCCTAACGATGGTAACAACCATGACTCTGAGATGAACAAGTTACCTCCTCACGTACGTTCATTTTTTTAGGTAGTTCCTGTACGTTACCTTAGGAAGTGAAGGAACAAAGATTGATTAATCGATGGTACCATAGGATAAACGAACCGTCAATACCCGAACCCTTATTTAACTTATGGATGGCAGAGGTGGGTAATTATGTACAACTTTAGGGGTAATTTAAGTAACGTACCAAGCAACCAAACAAGGAAGACTTAACGCCTTTATTATTATTATTATTATTATTATATTATTATTATTATTATTATTATTATATATATATATATATATATATATATATATATATATATTAGGTATAGATATAGATAATGATTCGCATGGAGCAGGAAGGAAAACAGAAAAAAGGCCCATAAGCAACAGCCTAGCTAGAAGACCCATTAAGCCCAACAAGAGACATATCACATAGATAAAGGCCCATGACAGATTGGACACGGATAGTGCAATAAGAGCATGGCTAAACTAAGATCAGCGGTAAGCTAAGATCGATCTTCTGGCTCGTCGACTGAGACGTAACAAATTCTCGGTCGGACCGAGACATAGCAAATCCGTTTTTTTTTGTCCTATCGTTCCGGTGGACAGAGTCCTATATCGTTCCGGTGGACAGGGCTGGTAGCTTAAATGAACACGAAAAGGTAGGTGTCTTCAGGCTTGCTTACGTACGTGGGTGTGCCGATCAAGACGGCCAACGCCAACGGTAGACGAGATCGAGATCGCGAGTCATGGACATGTCGGTCGGCGGCAGCAACATCTACGGCCGGCACGGCGGCTGGATAGCCGGGGCACTGTCGTCCTTGGCGAGCCTGCTCTTCCTCTGGTCGATGGTGCAGCAGTACGTCCCCGACCAGCTCCGAAACTACCTCAGCACCCTCGCCACCCGCATCACCGACCCCTTCTCGCCCTACCACACCATCACCATCAACGAGCAGGACGAGGACGAGGACTTCTTCTGCCGCAGCGATGCGTACCTCACCGTCGAGGCCTACCTCAGCGTTACCTGCGCCTCCAGTGCTCGCTGCCGCCTCGCCACCGTCGCCCCTGGCGGGTCCCGCGTGGACCTCGCCGTCGACGACCACCAGCAGGTTGTCGACGACTTCCGCGGCGCCAGGATCTGGTGGTGCAAGACCAAGGCGGCTCCCCCCTCCACCGTTATCTCCATGTACGGCCGGCATGAGGAGTCCCGTGCGTACGATCTCACCTTTCACCGCCGTCACCGGGACCTCGTCGACACCGAATACCTGCCACACGTCCTCTCGGAGGGACGCGCCATCATCACCGGGCGACGCCAGCGCCGCCTCTTTACCAACAGGCCGAGCGGCGACGGCGACTGGTCGTCCAACGGCCACGGTTCGTGGAGCGGTGTCAATTTCGAGCATCCAGCTACCTTCGCGACGCTCGCCATGGACCCGGCCAGGAAGCAGGAGATCCTCGAAGACCTCGAAATGTTCCGTGACAGCAAGGAGTACTACGCCTCCATCGGCAAGGCGTGGAAGCGGGGCTACCTGCTGTTTGGGCCACCCGGCACCGGTAAGTCCACCATGATCGCCGCCATGGCCAACTTCCTCGACTACGACGTCTATGACCTGGAGCTCACGGCAGTGAAGAGCAACACCGAGCTGCGTAGTCTCTTCATTGAGACCAAAGGCAAGTCCATCATCGTAATCGAGGACATCGACTGCTCCATCGATCTCACGGGCAAGCGCAAGAAGAAGAAGAGGAAGGGTGACGACGAAAAGAATGTGCTTGGCGACAATAAGGACAAGGACGAGGAGAAGAGCAAGGTGACGCTCTCTGGGGTTCTCAACTTCATCGACGGGCTGTGGTCGGGGTGCGGCGGCGAGCGGATCATCGTGTTCACGACCAATCACAAGGATAACCTGGACCCGGCGCTGATCCGTCGGGGCAGGATGGACATGCACATCGAGATGTCCTACTGCTGCTTCGAGTCCTTCAAGGTGCTGGCCAAGAACTACTTGGGCGTTGCCGAGCATGATCTGTTTACCGAAATTCAACAGTTGCTAGGCGAGATCAACATGTCACCGGCCGACGTGGCGGAGCACCTGATGCCTAGATCGAAGAAGAGGGACGCCGATGGCACCCTGAGCAAGTTGGTTAGTGCGATCAAGGAGAAATCATTAGCCGGAAACGAGCAGGAAAACGAGGAGGATAGTAGCGACAACGAGGACGAGCCGAAGAAGGAAGACAGTGGCAATGATGAGAAGAAGGAACAAAAGGATTGAAAACTAGCGTGGGATCATACTCGAAACTAGTTAGAAATAAAATAAGTTGTGTAACATGCAGTTGCTACCAAAAAACGCAGCATACATTCTCTAGTGAGGTCTAACATTGCAATGGAAGTGAAACGTTAGTCTCACAAGACCAATAAGGCATGAATTTTCTAGGAAGCCTGTATCATATTTTGCAATCTAGTTGACGGGTTGCAAAAACAGAGATATAACTATAAGCCGTAAGGAAGATCAGAGCATATAAGCTTCAGAAAATATATACTCAACTTATCAGTGTAAAGACCCACTGTAAATTAAAGTAAAACTGCTTGGCTCCACAGATCCTCTTCCGATTATTTTGCTTGGTCGTCGGTTCCTTGAGGCGCGACCCTCGCGACCCCCGCGTGCGACCCTAGGGTTCCGGCCGCCACCGGCGGCGCGGCCCGCCCCAGCCCCCTCCCTCTCCCTTCTCGCGTGTGTCCGTCGCCCCCACGCGGCGGCAGCGCGCGCCCCTGGCCCTCCCTTCCCCGTCCGTCCCTCCCTTCCCCGTCCGTCCCTCCCTTCTCCCTCTCCCGTCGCCGCCGTCGGGAGAGTCCGCCAGGCGCGGCCCGCGCGGCGCCGGCGGCGGCGGCCTGTCTCTCCCCGCGCCGGGATGGGTGGAGGCAGGGCTCTGCCCGTCTGGCTTCGGTGCTCCTCGGTCGGCGGCGGCTCGGGTTCGGCTGGGAGGTGGCGTGGCGGCGGCGGACACGGCGCAACTTCACTGGTTCTTCTCGGCTGCCGGAGGTGAGCGCAGCGGCGGCGCCGCCAGTTGGTGGTGCGGGTGGCTAGGGTTCTGCCAGGGCCCTGTAGGCCCAGATCTGGGCCCTATGGGCCCAATCTGGGTTGGTACGGGCCCAAGCTCGACCCGGCTACCCGGTTTGATGAGGTACGAGGATTCTTGTGACGGAGCGGCAGCGACGACGACAACATGTCTTCTGCAGCGTGGTGCCGGGAGCTTCGCGGACCCGTATGGGTCCGGCCGGGCCTTTGGTGTCGATCATGAGGGTAGCAGCGGCGTCGGCCTACGTGCAGCAGCGTGGTGGCGAAGACTTCACGGACCCTTTCAGGGACCGGCCGGGCTTGCCCAGCCTGGTGTGTCTCTGCTACCGCGTCCGGTCGGCACCCGCCGATGGCGGTGGAGGTAGTCCTCCAGGTGGTTGTGCTGCAGCCGCCCTCCGGCTCCAATGTGGCTTGGTGTGCTCCTGCGTGTTGCGTCCGGTCGGTTACCGTCTATGGCGGTGGATGTCGATCCCTCCCACATGGTTGTGGTACTGCCTCTCTGTCTACGGCGGGCTCTTCTCGGTTCGACCGGTCGTGTGGTGCTCTCCTGGTGATACGACAATGGGGACATCAATTCCGAGGTGGTGTTTGTTGGTGGGTGGCAAGATGGGTGGAGCGTATCGGATTGTCCAGGGGTGTGGGTTTTCGAGGCCGGGAGAAATCCTTGTCTTCTTGACACCGACGCGGTGGTGCTTGTGAGTGTCGCCCTTCCTTCCTGAAGGGTGTCGGGTGTACCTCTTCCCCACTACCTGTAGCGTACCGGGAGAAATCCTAGGACCAGTCCGGACAGCAGCAACGTCGTCGTTGTTTTCCTTCTTGGAGGTGTTGTTTGGTACGCGACAATTCAGAGTGCTAGGATAGTGGTGGGACTTTGCCGCAGAGAGCGCAACAGTTGCGAGTCACTTTTGTTTTCGTTGATCCACCTATGTTGGCTTTGTTTTCTTTTCTTTTTCTCTTTCTTTTCTTTTGGGCGTGACTGTGCTGTTTTGTCCCAGCAGTGGTCTCAAAACTTGTATCGGGTGGTTGCTATATTAATATAGCGGGGTGAAAGCCTATTTCGTGTCAAATTAAAGTAAAACCCCATACAATTTTTTTTGAGAAATCTAAGAAGTTTTTACTATCTTCTCTTGGCCAATGCCACAAAACTAACTCTGAATTTCCCCCCGCAAATGTTGATCTCATGGCTAGTTCTAATAAAATAATTTCCATCTTTGGCAGACATGTACTCATGGGGTTTGCAAGGTCGGATTTAAAAAACCTCAATCTCACATTTCTTTGTCCTTAAGAAGATTCCTATATCCAAGGAACAAACCATCGCTTTGCAGACACGATTCAAAACAATACAATTTAAATCAGTAAAAAAGATATATTTCAATTGATATTTCTTATTTGTGTGTAATTCTCGAAACCTCGAGTGTGAACCTCCCATCACTAAGTGCTTGCACAGTTGCACTTCCGTTTGTTCCTTTTCTTTTGCGGGTGCACATCTCCTTTGATTTTATTTGTACTGCCGAATGCATCAAACTGACAATACACAGAGAGAGCACCGACCTGGGTGGCTTGCTGTACACACAAGGAGAACGGGAAAAAATTCGAGGACTCCTCCCGCTGTTGTTTCAAGGAGATCATCTGGCACAGTGTTGCTCCGCCTGCTCTGTCAAGGCAGGGCTGGCCGCACAATTAAGCCTATGCCCTGTGCTTATCCAGCCCTGAGACAGCTAAACATCTGCTGTCGACCTGCCCTTTCTCCTTGCAGCTTTGGTGTGAGCTCTTGCCGCTTGCACCTCTCAGTTTTCTGCCAAGCAGCGAGATCACACTATCCAATGGGTTCTTTTATGGTGCAATTTACTAGTCATGTGGCTTAGTAGTATTGAGTTATATCAGCCGTTGATTCTAGGGGAATTTTAGATAATTCATTGGGTAAAATCATGGTAAGGATTGTTAGACTTTATACACGATCTAGAACTAATCTAAATCTAAAATTGACAGCAATCTAGAACACTAAAGCAATCAGATCAGAGGGGGTTTAGGAAATTACACATTCCAGCACTAGAAGCCATCGTTGACTAGTCGATGCAGGCTTGGTCAGCAGGGGATTTGGAGAAGGTCATGATCCCCTTCCGGTCTCCAGCGGCACTGCCCTGAGACAGGAGGTGTGTAGGTCGATCTTCCCGTTGCTGCTGAGCACTAGTACAAACAGGGGCTTTCGTCCCGGTTTGTAAGGCCCATTCATCCCGGTTGTGCAACCGGGATGGGGCAGCCGGGACAAATGCCTCTCCCTCATTGGTCCCGGTTGTGCCAGGACCTGGAAGAAATGGGGCTGATCACGTGGCAGGTGCGCTGGAACCTAAACAGGGACATTCATCCTGGTTCTTAACACGAATTGGGATGAATGCCTCCTCTGCCGCGGCAGCACTTTTGCCATTTTCTCTGTCGCGACAGAGTTTTTTTTTCTATTTATTGTTTTCCTTTTTATTTTATGTTTTGCGATCAATTCGATTGTACGATACCCCTGTTACCATACACTGATAAGGAGCCTTGGTGGCCCCTCCCCAGACCTCCCGGATCCCAGGAGAAAAGAGGAGCCCGGTGGCCCTTCCCCGGACCTCCCGGATCCCACGAGAAGAGAGGAGCCTCGGTGGCCCCTCCCCGGACCTCCCGGATCCCATGATTGAATAAGTAATACATATATATAGCAAAAGAAGGAACACTTATATTACAGAAGCTAAGTATATCGAGCATATTATATGACCGATGGAATGAATTACAAAATCAAATTCATTACCAAGCGGCGCTATAGTACTCTCCATTTACATTTAGGACCTCTGCATCTAAGAAGCCCGCAATTTCCTCCTGAATTGCTTGTATGTGGTCCCTTGGTAGAAGACCGTCCCGGAGCCGTTCGATCTAATATAAAGAAGAGTGGTCAATATATATTAATGAAACTAAGTAACTAAAATAGATGGTAATAAGAAAAATTGACGACTGACGTACATGAAGTTTGTTGAAATCTCTGCCCTTGGGACATGTCGTCTCACGAATGAACTCGCAGACGTAGTATCCACACAAGTGATTCCCGTCTCCCTGTTGCAACCACTTTACGAGAACATGGTTTCAATCAAAATAATAATCAACCAGCTATGATAATGGTATCGATACTAGAATCAAGGAGATGCGCGGATCTAGATAGAAGTACTTACTTGCACAATATCAAATGTAAGCTCGCATTTCCATTCACCCCTTGCCTTTTTTGTGAACCTCTTCCAAACGCTGCCCGGGAAAGAAAAAGAATAAAAATAGTTAGTAATTACTTGATATCCGAAAATAAAACAAAGTAGCCGATATAGTGCCATATATAAAGATTGAAATTAATAAAGATTGAAATTACCGCTAGATCATTTCCTGCATGTCCGCCCACATCGCTAGGGGTTTACGTTTTGGGTCCATTAACAGTACTTTTCCTTTGTCAACTTGGAAGATTAGCAGAATACTCCCTCCGTCCACGAATAAGTGTGCATCTACTTTTACACTTAGTCAAACTTTTTAAACTTTGACTAAATTTACATAAAATTGTAGCAATATATATGACATCAAAATGATATATTTTAAAACTTCATGTCAAGAGAAATCTATTGATATTAGTTTGGTGTCATAAATGCTAGTACTTTTCCCGATAAAATTAGTCAAAGTTTAATAAATTTGACCGACGAAAAAGGAAAACGTACACTTTATCGTGGACGGAGGGAGTATAGTGGAAGCTGCGCACGCAGAACTCATCAATTATACACTGAACATCGAGTAAGGAAAACATAATGTGTACAACACAATAACACTCACCCGAAGTTGTAAGGAAATAGTATTTCCCATCGGTGTTGTTGAAACCTTATTGCCCTCAGAAGGTTATCTTCTATATCCTTGGAAAATAGCTCAACATTCTTATGATTAACAAAATGTGGGTCAATGAACCCAATATCATAGATTTGTCCTCTTTTGCATTCGAGAATCTTCATTGTGCAATTATAATATAATGAGTGTAATATATATATGAATATGCAATGAACAAGGTGAGCTAGCTAGAGACTTAATTAGAGAAATAAGTACTTACAGACAATAGGCACTAACGATAGATTTGTCGAGGGCCTGCTGCTGGAATAACTAAAACAATTCGGAAAATTGAATCGGAACCAGTCCATCTCCATACCCGTAGTGCTCGTCTCTAACTCCGAGCACTATCCAGTCCTGAGATTTCTGAGCGGCTTCCATATACCAATTATGCACTCTTCGCATTTTGGTTGGTAGATTATTTACCTCCTTTGGTTTGACGAGAGGATTCCCGTGCTGGTATTTGTACGCACATTCAGAAGCGGGGAAGTACTCTATTGTTTGCATATACTCAGCAATGGACCAACCCGCAGCAGCTGCCCCTGGTCCGTACAGTTCTATAAACTCCGGATCAATTTGCTCGTCAGCATTACTGCTCGGCCCCACCTGGGTATTGGAAATCACTTTGAGCGGGGAGATGGATTGTTTTTTCTGCTCTCCGAGCTGGGCAATTGATTTCCCGCTTTTCGCGCTTGCGCTACTACTCTTCGTCGATCGCACCATTTTCTGGTGTGACTTCAGAATAGAGCGTCCATAGTCAGATGACAGACTCGGCTCGGGTTGATGAAGAGTCTTCACCATTTTCCACGCTCGTTCTACATCTTCTTCGGTGTTGGGGAAATCTGCCTTTGTCGGCGCCTTCGGCTTCGATTCCATGCCTCGTATTCGTCCCTTGCGATTTTCTGGGTTTGCTCAGGAGTATAGTCGTAAGGTAACCTAGGTAACTCCTTTGGTACCTTCGGGAGGGGTGACCGTTGATGTTTGGGTGATCTTTTACGTTTTGGCAGAAACATAGTGGGGGGATAAGGCTGACGTGGAGGCGTAGGCGACCGCGCTGGAGACGGCATGCACGGCGTAGGCGACCGCGCTGGAGACGACATGCATGGCAGAGACGACCGCGCTGGAGACTATTGCGCTGGAGAATGGTGAGGAGTCGATGGCCTTGCTGTCTGATTTGGAAGCACAATGCATTCCTTTAGCCATAGAACGGTCAACTTCTTGGCTTCTCCGAGTTCAGTCACCCCTCTGTCTTCATCTTCAGGGAATTCAAGCTTCACCCGCTCGAATCCGTTGACAACTTCATCGACCCCAACAACAGCGTAGCCCCGTGGAACCGGAAGACTATGGTGAGTTGGTTTGTTGCCAATTGGTAAGACATAGCCGACCGCCGCCTTGATGGTTATATTGACGACCTTCACGTGGAGCTCACAAGTTGTCATCTCCGTGATATCATCCACCGGGTGCATCATCGACGGTGCATCATGACCCTCGAGCTGCGTGGACGCAACGCTGCTTTTCCGATGATGAGAATGTGCGGCGTCGGTAGCATCAACTTCACCTTCTACCATGTGTGGTACGCCGGTAGACACTAGATTCTGGCTAAGTGTGTTAATTTGCTCCTGCTGCTTCATTGCTACCTCCTGCCGCCGCTTCATCTGATCTTCAAGTTGACGCCTCGAGTTTGCCTGAATCGCTGCTTCAGCTGTCTCCACGTCCTTTTTCCGTTGACGGCTTCTATCGGGATATTTCTTTTTGCTGTCGTCAAACCCAATACTCCATGGAGGATTTCCTTTTGTGCCTCGTGTACGCCCTACGTGTTCCTTATTCTTGAGGGTGCGTGTGAGCTCGTCGTTCTCTGTGTCTGGCACGAACCTCCCCTCTTTAACATTCTTTATTGCGCTTCTAAGATCTTCTATGGGTAGAGGATTCTCTTTATGCCTTAGGTTATAGATTTCTTTTCCTCCGGCGTCCAACCTGCCCCCATGCCCGTAGAACCAAGACCTTGTTCGCTCGACCCACAGGAATGGCTCGGGAATGATCCCCTTCTCAAGCAGGTCGTTCTCCCATTTCTCCCACTTGGGCAGGGAACCCTTGTAGCCAGCTTGCCCCATAATATGTTGATATACCTTTTTGGCGGCGTTTTTCTGATTTGTTTTTGACCTTTCCTTTGCATTATCTGACAGCTTGTACTTCACAAAATCTGCCCATAAGGGCTTTATTTTCTCATACCCTTGAGTGAAATCCGGAGTCTTGCCCTTCTTAATAAAGTCAAGGTTCAATCTTTTCTTCTAGTTGCTGAATTGCTGGGCCATCTTTTTAAGAGTCTATGCCTTGACCTTTTCCACTAACTCAAGTTTCTTTTTATTAACATCGGCTTCACCATCTACCTCCTCATTCTCATCCGCCTCATTCTCGTCCACCTCCGGCAAGGGTAAGGTGAAATTACACAGGATCTTTTTGAAAAGATGATATTTGGCTATTTTGCCGACATATGAAATTCCTTGTCTCTGTGGATCTTTTGGCTCATTCCACTCTTGAATAGTGATCGGGATGTGATCCCTAACTAGCACTCTGCATTGCTTCACAAATTTTTGGGCAACATCAGCGGGAATCTCGGGTGCGCCGTCTGCTGCGATCGTTTCGATCCTATATCTTTGTGTATCTTTCAACTTCTTTGTTGCGCCTCGTTTAGTCTTTTTTCCAGTTGATATGCTTGAACCGGATGGCTAAAAATATAAAGACTGTTAATACATATATATAGACAACGGATGCTTCATTAATTAACATATCTATATGCACCTCAGAGCCGATGTTTGTAATTTGTACGGCTCCACCAGAGCCGTCGGCTTCTCTCTCACCGGAGCCGTCGGATTCTCCCTCACCAGAGACGTCGGCTTCTAACTCAGCAGAGACGTCTCTTCGGATGAGCTCCGGATCTCCCTCATCGGAGTCGTTCATCCACTGGCTCACATCGGTCTCTCCATCGGGCCCGCGGAAGCAAGTTTTCCGCATCTTCGTCTCTTGGCTCCATATTTTTTTGCAAATACACAAAATTCCCTAAGTCAAAATTTGATCTACACTAAGTATAATTCCCTAAGTTAGAAAAAAGAGTAACTATATGTTTCAGATCCATTTCATCAAAATTGCTTATAGATAATAGCTAATGGTACTTATAGATAAACAAGTTAGAAAAAAGAGTAACTATATGTTCCAGATCCTCATTTCAATTATAAAAGCAACATTGATAAAATATTTAAACGTATCAATACACACCAAGAGTTACATAGCTCGGGTTCATTTTATTTAACCCTAATACATCACGGTCGAATAATATCACTTATACATATTCATGACATCTCTCAAACTAATTAACTCCGACCGGGTCCTAAGCCGCGGGGTGCTGAGTCGTGGGTGCTACGCATCCATAGGTAAGGAACCCTCACAAGGTCATAGCTCACGTGGTAAGGAACCCTTCGAATAATCGACCAACCGCTGCTATACTCCCTATCGAGCAAGTATATGCAGCGACGGACATGCTCGTCCTCCTCCCTGATACGCTGATGTACCACCTCCTCAGGGGCCGGCTCTCTCCGCGCCGACCGTGGCCCACGTGATCGCCACCAAAGAATATCCGGGTCGACCACGTCACCCGGATTTCTCACCAAGCCGCGTGTCCCGGTAGTAAGGACCTTCCAGTGCCAGCCCGGCGGGGCCAAGTCCCGGACATCGCCCGTCGGGTCCAACAGAGACATAAACTAAAAACAGACCGAGACTAAGTAAATATTCCTAATTAAGTAAAATACCTTAGTGTTTCTAACTTAGTAAAAAATAGTAAATGGAAAAATATGACATAAATAAGATGAAAGTTAAACACAAAGGATCAAATTGTCCTTTATCATATCTTGTGCTTGTTACGAGGTAGTATACGTGATGGCGACGCGGGGAAGGATGAAGACAAGGGTTTCTGAACTTCGTTGAAACTAAACAAAATCACATAGTTAAGTGTTTGTGCGATCCGAACAAAGTTGGACCATTTCGTGCACATACATAATGGGGACATTCTTAATAACCCCGGACGAGGCTATTAAGAATATCACCACTACGTATATATACCAAACGGTGCAACTCAGTTCTGATCTCACTAACAATAATATTACATATGCTATGTTCCTTAGTTCCAACCGAAACTCTCATCTTCATCCTTTCCCCGGATCACCACCGCCTGTAGCACCTCTTAACAGGAACAAGATCACTAGTGGAAAACGGGGCATTAGCCCAGGTTGGTAAGGGCCTAATGCCCCGGCTGCCCAATCGGGTTCCTCAAACCCGGGCTAAAGGCCCCCCTTATGGCCCGGTTGGGTTACCAAATGGGGTAAAAGGCGCGCCCCACGTGGGCTCTGCACCGCGAGCAGGCCGGCCCCCTTTTACGCCGGTTGGTGTCCTTTTACCCCGGTTGGTAACACCAACTGGGGAAAAAGGTTTGTTTTTTTAATAGCTGTTTTCGTGTCCTTTGAGCTAGATTAGAAATTCTATATATTCTTATATATTTTCCTGTTGTCTGCACTAAACATTTATGTTAAGAAAGATGAAAAATTATCGCACAAAAACACAGATGAAAACGAACAATAACATAAATATATAGTCTGCAAGAATACAAATATTGTTCGACACAATGACATAATTAAACATAGTTCGACAGAAAACATAGTTCGACATATGTAGACATAGTATGAAAATATAGAGCGACATAAGTACGTAAGCATAGATCGACATAAACATCGGCGTCGGAGGCAGCCTTGCCCTTTCCCTCGGCGTCGGAGCCAGCCTTGCTCGGGCTAGACTCGCCGGAGTCAGACTCGGAGTCGGAGCTGCTCTCAGACGAGCTATCTTGGCAGCAAAGGGGGCGGACTAAGGTGTCGTCGAAGATCTTCACCTCCAGCACGTGGGCCTCCTCGTCCTTGTAGTACCTGAATGTGAGCATGTTGCCCACATTTAGCTTGTGAATGCGCGTGAACTGCCCCCACCCATAGCACAGGTAGACGTCATCGCCACGTCGCTGCAGGACAACGCGCAGGGGCCCGTTGTCACAACCCTCCAACCGGAGGGTGAAACTATAGGGCCCGCCCCTGCACCCGAGGAGGATCGCCGATATCTTCTCCGGAAGACGGAGCCTGTTCTCCTCTGGCTGGAGCACGTGGACGTAGAACTCCGGTAGCCGGAGACCGTCCTCCTCGTCTGCCGAAGCCTCCTCCTCCGCCGCAGCCTCCTCCGGCTCCTCCTCCTCCTCCTCCTCTGCAGCAACAGCGCCGCACGGTTTACGGCGTGTTGACCCCTTGGCACCGCGCTTTTCCCCCCTTGCTGCGCTTGATGCCCCCCGTTCTCCGCGTCCGCGTCCACTTCCGCGAGTAGGATGCGTCGCTTCCTCCTCCTTAATGACAATGGCGCCACCACCACGTGCATTCGATGCACGCGATCCATTTGTACACGATCCACGTGGACGTCCAGGTCGACATCCACCACGTACAGGGGTTTCTTCGACCGTGACGACGCCGCGCCCACCGTCGGTTACACGCGAACCACGGAGACGTCTCGCCATGGCTAAAAAATAGCAAATAGCATCAATTTCATCAGTTCGCAACAATTGCATATAATCTAATAAAAATATAGCTAATAGCATCCATTTCATCAAAATTGCTTATAGATAACAGCTAATGGTACTAATATCTAAACATGTCCGAAAAAGAGTAACTATATGTTCCAGATCCTCATTTCAATTATAAATGCAACATTGATGAAATATTTAAACGTATGATAATACACACCAAGAGTTACATAGCTCGGGTTCATTTTATTTAACCCTAATACATCACGATGTAATAATATCATCACTTATACATATTCATTAAAACATATCTCAAACTAATTAACTCCGACCGGGTCCTAAGCCGCGGGGTGCTGAGTCGCGGGTGCTACGGGCCCATAGGTAAGGAACCCTCACAGGGTCATAGCTCACGTGGTAAGGAACCCTCCGAATAATCGACCAACTGCTGCTATACTCCCTATCGAGCAAGTACATGTAGCGACGTATGTGCTCGTCCTCCTCCCTGATACGTTGTTGTACCACCTCCTCAGGGGCCGGCTCTCCGCACCGAGCGTGGCCCACGGGATGGCCACCAAAGAATATCCGGGTCGACCACGTCACCCGGATTTCTCACCAAGCCGCGTGTCCCGGTAGTAAGGACCTCCCAGTGCCAGCCCGGCGGGGCCCAGTCCCGGACATCGCCCGACGGGTCCAACAGAGACATAAGCTAAAAACAGACCCGAACTAAGTAAATATTCCTAATTAAGTCAAATACTTTGTGTTTCTAACTTAGTAAAAAATAGTAAATGGAGAAATATGACATAAATAAGATGAAAGTTAAACATAAATGATCAAATTGGCCCTTCTCATATCTTGTGCTTGTTACGAGGTAGTATACGTGATGGCGATGCGGGGAAGGATGAAGATAAGGGTTTCTGAACTTCGCTGAAACTAAACAAAATAGTGTTTGTGAGATCCGAACAAAGTTGGACCATTTCGTGCACATACATAACGGTGATATTCTTCATAGCCCCGGACGGTGCAACCCAGTTCTTCTGATCTCACTAGCACTAATATTACAAATGCGACGTTCCTTAGTTCGAACCGAAACCCTCATCTTCATCCTTTCCCCGGATCACCACCGCCTATAGTACCTCTTAACAGGAACAAGGGTTTCTGAACTTTAGTAAGGAGTATGACTAGCAGATCTGATCGAGTCTTGCCGAATAAAGTTGCGACTCGAACGAGACATAACAGTTGTAGCATCCCAAATTATCCATATCATGTGTAAAAACGTTGCAGATCACTTCCTCTTCTTCTTCAAGAAGAGGAAGTGATCTGCAACGTTTTCACACATGACTGGATAATCTGGAATGATGTTATGCCTCGTTCGAGTCACAAGTTTATTAGGAAAGAGTGGATCTGATCTGCTAGTCATACTCCTGCCTAGACCTTCACATTTTGTGCTTTCTACGAGGTAAGTACACGTGATGGCGATGCGGGGGAAGGAAGGGTTTCTTGAGTTCTCTGAAACTAAACAAATCATATATGTAATAGTGAAATCCGGAAAAAACTAGATCCTTTTGTACACATACATAATGGGGATATTCTTCAAAACCCAGGAAGGGATTTCTGAGGAATATCACCATTACGAATGTGCACAAAAGGATTCAGCTTCATCTGGATCTCACGAACCATATTACATATGTGACATTATTTAGTTCGAAAGAAATCCAGAAACCCTCATCTTCATCTTTTCCCCGGATCACCACCGCCTGTAGTACCTCTTAACAGGAACAAGATGGTCATCGGGCCTTGATGTGAAGTTGGACCTTCACATTTTGTGTGCTTGTTACGAGGTAAGTACACGTGATGGCGATGCGGGGGAAGGAACAGTTTCTGGACATCTTTAAAACTGAACAAAATCATATATGTAATAGTGAAATCCGGAAAAAACTAGACCCTTTTGTACACATACATAATGGGGACATTCTTCATAACCCCGGAAGGGATTTCTGAGGAATGTCACCATTACGAATGTGCACTAAAGGGTTCGGCTTCATCCGGATCTCACGAACCATATTACATATGTGACATTATTTAGTTCGAAAGAAATCCAGAAACCCTCGCATTCGTTCCTTTCCCCGGATCACCACCGCATGTAGTACGTTTTAACAGGAACAAGATGGTCATCGGTCTGTGTGCCTCATATTTAGGGTGGACACATACAAGCAGCCTTGGTGGACCCGGCGCGCCAAGTGGATTGCACAAGATCCTAACTTTGTGAAAATCACAAGGCGCACCGAACCACCAAGGCCATCTGAGTGTGAGCCAACTCTTTCAATCATCGGAATTTATTCAAAAGATCGAACGAACATCAGAAGTAAAACTGCAATAACACTTCCAAATTTCTAACAGAAAGTAAAAAAATTCTAACTTAATTCACTTGTAAACTGAACATTCACTAGGAAAAAACTAGCTAAGTCCAAAATCTAAATTTTTTCTAAGTCTCCAATACGATGAATTTTTTTCTAAGTCTCCAAAACCTTGAATTTTTTTCTAAGTCTCCAAAACCTAACTTTTTTCTAAGTGTGTTCAAGACCTAAATACCTAATACTAGTCTAACACTAAATACTAAATCTAACACTAATCAAATAAAAATACTAATATAACACTAATACTAAATCTAACACTCAATCTAACACTAATCTAATACTTAATCCACCACAAAATAAATCTAACACTAATCTAAGTAATGCTAAATCTGACACTAATTAATCTAACACTAATACTAATTAATCTAACACTAACTACTAACATGCAGTGAGGAGGATGGGCGCGGAGGCGATCTCACCTGAGGACTACGGCACGATGGCGAGGAGAAGGGCGACGCGGGCGAGGAAGGAGGGCGGCGCTGGCGAGGAGGCGCGCGCGAGGACGACGGTGTCCACCAGCGGCGGCGGCACGGAGAATCACCGGCGTCGAAATCGGGCAGCCTCACGGCGTCGCTCTGGATTTCGGCGTCGGGGACTTAGCGAAATTTGGGAAGAAACTGATTTGTGTTGCCCCGGGCGGTTGCTCCGCCCAGGGTTGTAACATCCCAAGTATGAAAACTCCCCTTAGAATGATTGATTTCTTGTTTATTAAAGTTTTGCATCATGTCATCATGTTGTTTGCATTTGTTTCTTATTTGGTGCATTTTTTTTCCACTGTTTTCACAACTCAAATTCAAACCTTACTCAAACAATGTTTTCATACTTGTTCTGTTACAACTTTTGGAATAAAAATAACAAGTGAAAACAACCAAATTGTTCCATTTTATTCCATGTTAATAACTCCTTAATTTGTTGGTTTTAATCAAACCATTAGTCCAATCAATTAATTCTATTTCACCTCAATTTCAAACCAAATGTATTTCAAATCATTACCCATTTGACTCCCTGGAATTCACCAAACAAATGAAATCTTTAATCACTTTAAATCATTGGGGTTCCCCTAATAAACATGTTGATTTTTTTAATAAAAACCAAATAAGAAGCATTCTTTTAAATATTGACTTAAATTGCAAAACAGTAATTAAAAATTAATCTTCTGCAAAACCCAAACTTGGCATTTGTTTTCTTCTAACCTAACTAGCTAACACTAATTTTTATAAAATTTCTATTAACTTAAAAAGCCTCCTTTTCTTCCATTTGGTTCTGTGCAAAAAAAAAAGAAACAAAAAGAATAAAAAGCAACAGTGAGCAGCAACTAACTACACCTAAACTACCCCGAAGCCCAGCCCGTTTCTCTGCTCCTTGGCCCAGTACCCCTTCCTGTCGCTGTCGTCCTCCTCCAGCAGACGTCACCATGCGTACGAACAGAGAACCACCGTGCGATCATCCTCTTCCCCGCTCGATGCCGTGCCGTACCAAAGCCCCGATCCCCATAAGACCACCTACCCCCTACCCTCTACCCTAGGCCGCACCTCTCCCCTCTCCCTAACCCTAGCGCCGCGGCGCCCTCCTCTTCCTCTTCCTTCTCTCCTCTCTGCTCTGTACATTCACTGAACCTGAAACCCCCCCACCATGGCCGAAAATTGAGGAGGTTGGCGTGGTCGCTGGAGGCTGTCCCGGGAGCTCCCCATGGCGGGAATGGAAACGCCCAAGTACCCTCTTCCTCCCCCACCCCGCGGCGCTGGCCGGGAGCCAGCACAGCGCCGCCGCCGTCGCCGTTTCATCGCCGGCCACCTCCTGCACGTCTGCAGCGACCCGACCCTCCTCCTGCTCCGATCGCTCCAGGTGAGCAACTCCTCCTCGATCCCCTTCCCTCGCCTCCTCCCACTCCCCTTGGCCGCACCGCACGCCCTCACGGCCCTCCCGCGAGCGGCCTCCTCGCCGGCGAGCGGCGCAGCAGATCGCTGCCTCCGTTCCTGTCGGGTTGCAGCACCTGTACGAGAACAGATTCAGTTAACCCGCTAGCTGCACCTCTTAACCCCCCCCCCCCCACTGCCCTTTCCATCACAAAAACAAGCAGCAGCACAACTGGTTGGTTCCCCTGCGCCCCAACCACAGGTCCAGGGATCGAATCCCCCTCCCCACAATAAAACCAAATCTTTTTTTTCCTTTTATTTTGGTACTGCACAAATCTCAGAAATCACACCTAGGCCCTTGCACATTAATTCTAGCCCCTGGAAAATTATTTCTAAGTCCCTGGATAGTAGATAAAATGGCAGATTTGCACCCCAAATTGGAAAAATGCATAATTAATTCATCCCAACCCCAAATTCAACAATTTTAGTATGTTTTCTGTCCCAAATTAAATGATCTATCCAAATATAAAATTTGCTTACTGTTTTGAATATTTTAAATTGTTGAAATATTTGAAAACTTGTCAAATTCACTTAAAATTGCAAAATTCATAACTTGTTCATAAAAATTCCAAATTCAACAAACTAAATATGTTTTCCAATCAATTTTTCATGTACTTTCCAAATATAAATTTTGTTTGCTGTTTTGAATAATTTAAATTGCTGAAAACAACTGTTTCTTGTTTATTGCATTTAAAATTGCCAAAATAATAACTTGCTCATTTTAAATCCAATTTCCACAAATGAAATATGTTTTCCATGCAAAATTAAACCACCTTTCCAAATATAAATTTTGTTTCATGTTTGGAATAATTAAAAGTGGTTAAATAATTTAAATCTTATTTAATTCATTTAATATTGTTAAATTTATAACTTGATCAAAACAAATTCTTTTGGGACATATAAAATATGTTTTCAAACCATCAAAGCATAACCTTTTCAAATATGAACTTGGTATAATGTTTTGATCAAATAAAATTCAATTAACATCCACACTTGAATTAATTCCAATTTAATTCTTGCTTAAACTTGTTTAATTCATAAATACTTTATTTGGAATCCTTTTTCAACAAGTGAAACATGTTTTCCAACTAAAATCTTGTAACCTTTTCAAATATAAACTTTGTTATTTGTTTTGAACACTTTAACTTTTTGAAAACAACAATTGCTTGCGTGACATGTTTAAGTAACCACATTTTCCAAACTTAATCAATGATTCCCCAAAACTTGTTCCAATCCTTTTTCACTTGCATCAATCATTGTTATTTGTTGTTATTTTGTTATCATCGTCCATGCATCATGCTAATCAACTTTCACAAGATGATTAGTTGTAAAACAATTAATTCAACCATAACTCATGGGCTTTTCATATGCAACCCAGTTGCATGTGGGTCCATTTAATCCTGTTTCTATCTTGTCAAGTAGTTTATTCTGATGCATCTATTAACATGACATGCATCATCCCATGTTTGTGCACCTATGACATTATATTGATTGTTTATCTTTCTGCAATGTTTGTTTGCTTCTTCCCGGATAAACGACGACGTAGAGACCGCCGATACTTACGACACCCCTTCTAAGGAGTTAGCTCAGTACCAGGCTACTGGGTTTGCAGGAAAGTTATCACTCACATGAATCACTGTGTTCCTTTCAACATTGGTTACCGATACTTTCCGTTGTTCTTTTCTGCTAGCATTAGTAGTAGTTGTTTCTGTTACGAACCTATCACATGAATCCCTTAAACCTGATATTGCCTCACCTCCCTACCTACAGCCATTGCTTGTGCCTTAGTCTTACCTAGCATGCTTAGGGTTGTTTTGCTCGAGTCTGTTACCCATTACTTTTTGTTACTATTTCTATTATGTTCTGGGGGCTCGATGTTAATCAATCAATCATGCTAATGTTATTGTTAAATAATAATTTGATGATAAGGCACCAGCAGGAGGCCCATGAGAGGTTTTGGAGCCTGCTAGTGTCGACCCTAATAGGAAAAGGGTCTTGTCTACTGATCCATGATGAGCGCACTACCCGCATTTGGGAAGCGAGTATGGGCGCCCCCCTCAACTTGACCTGATTCGCATCTCGTCCAAATCGCCTCATTCAGTTCGTGTTTTCCATTTGCCGCATGCATGTTTTTGCGAGCCCAGGCCAGGGTGGAACTTTCGTAGTCGGCATATAGGGGGACACGTTCTTAGAGTGCTATGAGGGTCCATTTTCTTCTGGGCTCGATTAGCCGTGCGCCCAAGGTGCTTTGGGCTTGATGCGAGGAATGGTTGGTTGTGTTGAGTACCCCGCTTGGTGGAAGGGCCTTTCCATCTGGCGGGTTATTCATGAGTGTACGGCCAAATTGGTGCAACCCTGCAGGGATAATCTTCTCGAGAAGCCGTGTTTTCCGCGGTTATGGATTACTTGGTGAAAGTACTGGCTAACAAGTACTCAGGACAACTTAAACATAATGATCAAACATGTTACACCCCATGAGTAATAATTTGACTAGTAATAGGTTGATGACACAATAACTTGATTCACCTTTATTACAACGGTGTGAGTTATCCTCGGATTGCTTCTTTGGATAAGGGGCGAGATCCAGGATGGGTTTGTTTGAAGTTATCTTTCAGTTGGTTACAATCCTCGATCTTATCTCCTTTCTGTTAGCCGGCAGTTGTAGTATGTTTCTGTAGTTGGTTAGCGCAGCCAGTTGCAGCATCTTTCATACCCCTTTCTTTCGTTGAACCCAAGGCATCTGTGCTTGGTGTTGACGGGTTACACTTTGGTGAAATGTGAGTCTTGCTTGCCAGTACGTTTATGTACTGACCCCTTTGGGGCTGTGGTTTACGCAGACGACGTTTCCGAGGATCTACATGGTGGCTACTACGTGGAGTATGACGACGAGACTGCTGACGAGTAGATAGCGGACCCGGGCAGGATCCGAGACTTCGTGGATGGGCCCCGTCTTTTCGTTTCCGGCCTCTTAGGCCTATTTGATTCTTGTCTGTACTCAGACATGTTGAATGCTTCCGCTGTGATGTAACGATGATATGTTGGGGCATGTGCCCTCTGAATGATTGTATTTGCTATTCTCTGCTCTAATGAGAGCCTTTTGCAACTTATTTCAATCTTTTGGTGTCGTAGAGATCTGTTGTGATATCAGTTGTTCAACGCTGTTGACGTACCATGTGTGTATGGTTTGAAGTACGTCGACGGAAGTGCCTTTGATCTCTAGTGGATAGTTTACATCGATGATGGAATAGCAGGGCTTGTGTTGTCGCGCATAAGCGCAGGCCTACCAGGAAGCTGGGACGTGGGAGCAGTTATGCCCCATAATCCAAGCATCTGCTATCCAGTTCGTACGGTGAGTATCCCCTAGAAATCAGGGTGCGACAAATGGTATCAGAGCCTGTCTGCCCGTAGGATCCCTTTTTACTGGTCGCAGTTGAGTCTAGAAACTATTTTGTAGCTATATAGGAACAAAATGAAACGTGAGAGTAGGAATTCTGTTCTTTTTCTTCTTTTCCCCACCCTCCCTCCCTTTTCTGGTAAGGAAGTGCAACGTTGATTTTTCCCTTCTCATCTAAACTTTCAAGTTAGGATTTCACGTATCCTGGTTTCTCTAGGATGGTTATATCTACTAGACCATAGGAATGGAGGTGGTTGTGACATGATTTATCATGTTGCCTACTCATGATTGAGAACGGAGGCGTGTAAGCCCCGGAAGCAGATCCTCTATTCCTTAAGCAGTAGATATTGATCCTTTAGAAGCCCGGATGGGTTTTCCGTAGTACCTCAGGAGTTTTGTTCTCGTTTTCCCGGAGTTGCTTCATTATCCTGTTCTTCTCAACATCCTTTTCGTCCGTTGAAATCTTGTTGTTGTTTTCCAATTCAATTCTTCTACCGGCGTCTAATCAAAACTTCATCGTAAACTCTATTCCAGCTAAAGTGTTGTTTGATACCGGAGCATCACATTCTTTGTGTCCAAGATCTTTTCCACAACAAACTACCTAATTCTGGTTCCACTAAGCAATCAAAACTCTGTTCACCCCCCGGGATCTCAAATGTTGATTTCCAAGATAAGTAAGAACAATCCAATCCTAATGGGAGGCCACATATTCCTCGTTACTCTCATGTTGATGATTCTGACATTGATCTCATTCTTGGTGTTGGATTGATGTCAATAACTCTGTTCCACCCTTATTACAGATAGTCTATTCTCCAAATGAATCAAATTCTATCCAGCTATACACCCTCCATACAAAACCTCTCCCTTTACTTAAAAATGTTCCGGTGGTTTCCAAATTCCCTGACGTCTACCCAAGAAGTTTCCGGACCTTCTCTTTTCTCAGTAGGAATCTCGGGGCGCGATTCCTTCAAGGGGGGGCGTTTTGTAACATCCCAAGTATGAAAACTCCCCTTAGAATGATTGATTTCTTGTTTATTAAAGTTTTGCATCATGTCATCATGTTGTTTGCATTTGTTTCTTATTTGGTGCATTTGTTTTCCACTGTTTTCACAACTCAAATTCAAACCTTACTCAAACAATGTTTTCATACTTGTTCTGTTACAACTTTTGGAATAAAAATAACAAGTGAAAACAACCAAATTGTTCCATTTTATTCCATGTTAATAACTCCTTAATTTGTTGGTTTTAATCAAACCATTAGTCCAATCAATTAATTCTATTTCACCTCAATTTCAAACCAAATGTATTTCAAATCATTACCCATTTGACTCCCTGGAATTCACCAAACAAATGAAATCTTTAATCACTTTAAATCATTGGGGTTCCCCTAATAAACATGTTGATTTTTTTAATAAAAACCAAATAAGAAGCATTCTTTTAAATATTGACTTAAATTGCAAAACAGTAATTAAAAATTAATCTTCTGCAAAACCCAAACTTGGCATTTGTTTTCTTCTAACCTAACTAGCTAACACTAATTTTTATAAAATTTCTATTAACTTAAAAAGCCTCCTTTTCTTCCATTTGGTTCTGTGCAAAAAAAAAGAAACAAAAAGAATAAAAAGCAACAGTGAGCAGCAACTAACTACACCTAAACTACCCCGAAGCCCAGCCCGTTTCTCTACTCCTTGGCCCAGTACCCCTTCCTGTCGCTGTCGTCCTCCTCCAGCAGACGTCACCATGCGTACGAACAGAGAACCACCGTGCGATCATCCTCTTCCCCGCTCGATGCCGTGCCGTACCAAAGCCCCGATCCCCATAAGACCACCTACCCCCTACCCTCTACCCTAGGCCGCACCTCTCCCCTCTCCCTAACCCTAGCGCCGCGGCGCCCTCCTCTTCCTCTTCCTTCTCTCCTCTCTGCTCTGTACATTCACTGAACCTGAAACCCCCCCACCATGGCCGAAAATTGAGGAGGTTGGCGTGGTCGCTGGAGGCTGTCCCGGGAGCTCCCCATGGCGGGAATGGAAACGCCCAAGTACCCTCTTCCTCCCCCACCCCGCGGCGCTGGCCGGGAGCCAGCACAGCGCCGCCGCCGTCGCCGTTTCATCGCCGGCCACCTCCTGCACGTCTGCAGCGACCCGACCCTCCTCCTGCTCCGATCGCTCCAGGTGAGCAACTCCTCCTCGATCCCCTTCCCTCGCCTCCTCCCACTCCCCTTGGCCGCACCGCACGCCCTCACGGCCCTCCCGCGAGCGGCCTCCTCGCCGGCGAGCGGCGCAGCAGATCGCTGCCTCCGTTCCTGTCGGGTTGCAGCACCTGTACGAGAACAGATTCAGTTAACCCGCTAGCTGCACCTCTTACCCCCCCACTGCCCTTTCCATCACAAAAACAAGCAGCAGCACAACTGGTTGGTTCCCCTGCGCCCCAACCACAGGTCCAGGGATCGAATCCCCCTCCCCACAATAAAACCAAATCTTTTTTTTCCTTTTATTTTGGTACTGCACAAATCTCAGAAATCACACCTAGGCCCTTGCACATTAATTCTAGCCCCTGGAAAATTATTTCTAAGTCCCTGGATAGTAGATAAAATGGCAGATTTGCACCCCAAATTGGAAAAATGCATAATTAATTCATCCCAACCCCAAATTCAACAATTTTAGTATGTTTTCTGTCCCAAATTAAATGATCTATCCAAATATAAAATTTTCTTACTGTTTTGAATATTTTAAATTGTTGAAATATTTGAAAACTTGTCAAATTCACTTAAAATTGCAAAATTCATAACTTGTTCATAAAAATTCCAAATTCAACAAACTAAATATGTTTTCCAATCAATTTTTCATGTACTTTCCAAATATAAATTTTGTTTGCTGTTTTGAATAATTTAAATTGCTGAAAACAACTGTTTCTTGTTTATTGCATTTAAAATTGCCAAAATAATAACTTGCTCATTTTAAATCCAATTTCCACAAATGAAATATGTTTTCCATGCAAAATTAAACCACCTTTCCAAATATAAATTTTGTTTCATGTTTTGAATAATTAAAAGTGGTTAAATAATTTAAATCTTATTTAATTCATTTAATATTGTTAAATTTATAACTTGATCAAAACAAATTCTTTTGGGACATATAAAATATGTTTTCAAACCATCAAAGCATAACCTTTTCAAATATGAACTTGGTATAATGTTTTGATCAAATAAAATTCAATTAACATCCACACTTGAATTAATTCCAATTTAATTCTTGCTTAAACTTGTTTAATTCATAAATACTTTATTTGGAATCCTTTTTCAACAAGTGAAACATGTTTTCCAACTAAAATCTTGTAACCTTTTCAAATATAAACTTTGTTATTTGTTTTGAACACTTTAACTTGTTGAAAACAACAATTGCTTGCGTGACATGTTTAAGTAACCACATTTTCCAAACTTAATCAATGATTCCCCAAAACTTGTTCCAATCCTTTTTCACTTGCATCAATCATTGTTATTTGTTGTTATTTTGTTATCATCGTCCATGCATCATGCTAATCAACTTTCACAAGATGATTAGTTGTAAAACAATTAATTCAACCATAACTCATGGGCTTTTCATATGCAACCCAGTTGCATGTGGGTCCATTTAATCCTGTTTCTATCTTGTCAAGTAGTTTATTCTGATGCATCTATTAACATGACATGCATCATCCCATGTTTGTGCACCTATGCCATTATATTGATTGTTTATCTTTCTGCAATGTTTGTTTGCTTCTTCCCGGATAAACGACGACGTAGAGACCGCCGATACTTACGACACCCCTTCTAAGGAGTTAGCTCAGTACCAGGCTACTGGGTTTGCAGGCAAGTTATCACTCACATGAATCACTGTGTTCCTTTCAACATTGGTTACCGATACTTTCCGTTGTTCTTTTCTGCTAGCCTTAGTAGTAGTTGTTTCTGTTACGAACCTATCACATGAATCCCTTAAACCTGATATTGCCTCACCTCCCTACCTACAGCCATTGCTTGTGCCTTAGTCTTACCTAGCATGCTTAGGGTTGTTTTGCTCGAGTCTGTTACCCATTACTTTTTGTTACTATTTCTATTATGTTCTGGGGGCTCGATGTTAATCAATCAATCATGCTAATGTTATTGTTAAATAATAATTTGATGATAAGGCACCGGCAGGAGGCCCATGAGAGGTTTTGGAGCCTGCTAGTGTCGACCCTAATAGGAAAAGGGTCTTGTCTACTGATCCATGATGAGCGCACTACCCGCATTTGGGAAGCGAGTATGGGCGCCCCCCTCAACTTGACCTGATTCGCATCTCGTCCAAATCGCCTCATTTAGTTCGTGTTTTCCATTTGCCGCATGCATGTTTTTGCGAGCCCAGGCCAGGGTGGAACTTTCGTAGTCGGCATATAGGGGGACACGTTCTTAGAGTGCTATGAGGGTCCATTTTCTTCTGGGCTCGATTAGCCGTGCGCCCAAGGTGCTTTGGGCTTGATGCGAGGAATGGTTGGTTGTGTTGAGTACCCCGCTTGGTGGAAGGGCCTTTCCATCTGGCGGGTTATTCATGAGTGTACGGCCAAATTGGTGCAACGCTGCAGGGATAATCTTCTCGAGAAGCCGTGTTTTCCGCGGTTATGGATTACTTGGTGAAAGTACTGGCTAACAAGTACTCAGGACAACTTAAACATAATGATCAAACATGTTACACCCCATGAGTAATAATTTGACTAGTAATAGGTTGATGACACAATAACTTGATTCACCTTTATTACAACGGTGTGAGTTATCCTCGGATTGCTTCCTTGGATAAGGGGCGAGATCCAGGATGGGTTTGTTTGAAGTTATCTTTCAGTTGGTTACAATCCTCGATCTTATCTCCTTTCTGTTAGCCGGCAGTTGTAGTATGTTTCTGTAGTTGGTTAGCGCAGCCAGTTGCAGCATCTTTCATACCCCTTTCTTCCGTTGAACCCAAGGCATCTGTGCTTGGTGTTGACGGGTTACACTTTGGTGAAATGTGAGTCTTGCTTGCCAGTACGTTTATGTACTGACCCCTTTGGGGCTGTGGTTTACGCAGACGACGTTTCCGAGGATCTACATGGTGGCTACTACGTGGAGTATGACGACGAGACTGCTGACGAGTAGATAGCGGACCCGGGCAGGATCCGAGACTTCGTGGATGGGCCCCGTCTTTTCGTTTCCGGCCTCTTAGGCCTATTTGATTCTTGTCTGTACTCAGACATGTTGAATGCTTCCGCTGTGATGTAACGATGATATGTTGGGGCATGTGCCCTCTGAATGATTGTATTTGCTATTCTCTGCTCTAATGAGAGCCTTTTGCAACTTATTTCAATCTTTTGGTGTCGTAGAGATCTGTTGTGATATCAGTTGTTCAACGCCGTTGACGTACCATGTGTGTATGGTTTGAAGTACGTCGACGGAAGTGCCTTTGATCTCTAGTGGATAGTTTACATCGACGATGGAATAGCAGGGCTTGTGTTGTCGCGCATAAGCGCAGGCCTACCAGGAAGCTGGGACGTGGGAGCAGTTATGCCCCATAATCCAAGCATCTGCTATCCAGTTCGTACGGTGAGTATCAACTAGAAATCAGGGTGCGACAAGGGTTATATTGGCGGGAGCCTTTTGTCTCTTTTGCCCCGGTTCGTGTTACCAACCGGGGCAAAAGGGGGGAGTTGGGCCTTCACTTGCCCGCCCACCTCCCCTTTTGCCCCGGTTGGTAACACGAACCGGGGCAAAACGCCCAAAATTTCTTTTTTTTTCTGCCGCTAATTTTTTCGTTTCGAACATTTCAAATACTATTTAAAATACGTTTTCAAATACATTTGAAATGGTTTAGAATTTGGAGAAACTTTCAATATGAAAATTGTTTAAAATTGCGTAAACATTTCAAATACATTTTCTGTTTTATAAAATAATTATTCCAACTATTTAAACTAGTAACAATTTTTTCATTTTAAACATTTTAAAAAACCTATTTTATGAATGGTTTACAATTTGGAGAAACTTTGTATATGAAAAGTGTTTAAAATTGCGTAAACATTTCAAATACATTTTCTGTTTTATAAAATAATTATTCTAACTATTTAAACTAGTAACAATGTTTGAAAATTCAAACATTACAAAAAAAAACTAGTTTATGACTGGTTTAATATGCAATGTTTGATACATTATTACAAAATAGTATAGCAATATTACATGAACCATGAAGTTTTAATACGTTATCACCAACTATTGCCGCCATTGTTTACTTCTCTATCGTAGCCATGGAGCATCTTCCTTATTTAACGTGATGCTTAGGTAAGTTTTCACTCTAAAGGGCGAAATTTCTTCAAATTTATCATAATCTTCTAACATGTCTGTCCTGTTCTCCACTCCCACAATGTTTCTTTTCCCTGAAAGAACTATGTGCCGCTTCGGCTCACCGCATGATGTACTATAATTCTTATTTTTTCTTTTCCTCGGTTGGTTAGACATGTATTTCACATAGAAAACTTGAGCCACATCTTTGGCTAGGACGAATGGTTCACTTATGTGCCCAAGATTGTTGAGATCCACTGTTGTCATTCCGTACTGCTGGTCTACCTTTACTCCTGTCATCTTGACCCATTGGCACCGAAATAGAGGGACCTTAAAATTAGGTTCAGAGTCAAGTTCACATATATCCTCTATGTAACCATAATATGTGTCCTTTGTCCCATTGTATCCGGTTGCATCAAAACGGATGCCACTATTCTGGTTGGTGCTCTTTTTATCTTGTGCGATCGTGTAAAATGTATTCCCGTTTATCTCGTACCCTTGGAAAGTCAGTACAGTCGAAGATGGTGACCTGGCCAACAAGTGGAGCTCATCTCCAACAGTGTTGTTATTCATGAGTTCTGCCTGCAACCAGGCGCCGAAACTATCGATATGTTCATCATTAATCAAGGATTCAGACAGCCCCGGGTTTTTGGACCATATAATATTCTTGTGTTCCTGGATATAAGGAGCCACCAAGGTGGACATTTGTAGAACTGTGTAGTGTGCTTTAGTGAAAGAATGTCCGTCCATAAATATCTTTGCTTTCCTTCCTAGCGTGCCTTTTCCACTCATTCTTCCCTCATGCCGCGATTCGGGAACACCAATCGACTTAAGGTCTGGAAGAAAGTCAACACAAAACTCAATTACCTCCTCTGTTCCATAACCCTTGGAGATGCTTCCTTCTGGCCTAGCACGGTTGTGAACATATTTCTTTAAGACTCCCATGAACCTCTCAAAGGGGAACATATTGTGTAGAAACACAGGACCGAGAATGGTAATCTCTTTGACTAGGTGGACTAGGAGGTGTGTCATAATATTGAAGAAGGATGGTGGGTACACCAACTCGAAGCTGACAAGACATTGGACCACATCTATCTGTAACGCTTATAGACTTTCTGGATTGATTACCTTGTGAGAAATTGCATTGAGGAATGCGCATAAATTCACAATGGGTAGTCGAACATTTTCTGGTAGAATCCCCCTCAACACAATCGGAAGCAATTGTGTCATCAACACGTGGCAGTCATGAGACTTCAGGTTTTGGAATTTTTTTCTCCGCCACATTTATTATTCCCTTTATATTCGACGAGAAGCCAGACGGGACCTTGATACTATTTAGTGCTTCAAAAAAGATTTCCTTCTCTTCCTTGGTAAGAGCGTAGCTGGCAGGACCACCTTGAAACCGCTCAGGATTCTTGCCGTCTCGTCCTTTCGTGTGTTGCTGGTCCTGCCGTGCTTCAGATGTATCTTTTGACTTCCCATACAAGCCAAAGAAGCCTAGCAGATTCACGCAGAGATTCTTTGTTAGGTGCATCACGTCGATCGCAGAGCGGACATCTAGGATTTTCCGATAGGGTAGTTCCCAAAATATAGATTGCTTCTTCCACATGGGTGCATGTCCGTCAGCGTCATTCGGAACAACTTGTCTGCCCGGACCCTTACCAAATATTACTTTCAAATCCTTCACCATATCAAATACATCATCACCAGAACGAAGGATAGGCGTCTCCCGGGTATCTGCCTCACCATTGAAATGTTTGCCAGCTTTTCTTAAGGGGTGCTTGCGCGGAAGAAAACGACGATACTCGAGGTACACAACCTTCTTACATTTATTCAGATATACACTTTCGGTGTCATCTAAACAGTGTGTGCATGCATTGTATCCCTTGTTTGTATGTCCAGAAATGTTACTAAGAGCAGGCCAATCGTTGATGGTTACGAACAACAGCGCTTGTAGGTTAAATTATTTTTGTACGTGCTCGTCCCACACAGGTACACCTTCTTCACGGCACAACTGTAAAAGTTCATCGACTAATGGCCTTAGGTACACATTAATGTCGTTGCCCGGTTGTCTCGGGCCTTGGATCAGCACTGGCATCATAATGAACTTCCTCTTCATGCACAACCAAGGAGGAAGGTTATAGATACATAGAGTTACAGGCCAGGTGTTATGGTTGCAGCTCTCCTCACTAAATGGATTAAATCCATCTATACTTAGACCAAACCATAAGTTCCTTGCCTCACCTGCAAAGCGCGGGAACTTTCTCTCGATTTTTCTCCACTGCGACCCATTAGAGGGGTGTCTCAACATCTCATCATTCTTACGATCTTCCATGTGCCATCGCAAAAGTTTGGCATGCTCTTTGTTTCTGAACAAACGTTTCAACCGTGGTATTATAGGAGCATACCACATCACCTTTGCAGGAACCCTCTTCCTGGGTCGCTCACCGTCAACATCGCCAGGGTCGTCTAGTCTGATCTTATACCGCAATGCAGTGCATACCGGGCATTGTATCTTCTCGTACTTCTCACCGCGGTAGAGGATGCAGTCATTAATGCAGGCATGTATCTTCTCCACGTCTAATCCTAGGGGGCATACAAGCTTCTTTGCTTGGTATGTACTGTCGGACAATTCATTGTTTTTAGGAAGCTGCTTCTTCACTATTTGCAGCAACTTTGTAAATCCGCTGTCAGTCACACCGTTCTCGGCCTTCCATTGGAGCAATTCCAGTGTGCTGCCTAGCTTTTTCTGCCCGTCTTCACAAGTTGGATACAACAATGTTTTGTGATCTTTTAACATCTGGTCGAACTTCACCCTCACCTTTTCAATATCGCTTTCTGACTTTGCATCCGTAATAGCCTGGCCAAGATCATCGATGGGCTCATCTGGTGCCTGCAACTCTGATTCCAATCATTTTTATCTTCCATTCCAGTACCGGCACCGTATTCAGGGAACATGTCATGATAGTTGTCATGATTCTCTTCTTCTTCGTTGTCTTCCATCATAACCCCTCTTTCTCCGTGCTTGGTCCGACAATTATAGCCGGGCATGAAACCGGATTGAAACAGGTGGAAGTGGATGACTCTGTGAGAAGAGTGTTCCTTCTGATTCCGACATACAACACATGGACAACAGATAAAATTATTCTGCTTGTTTGCCTGGGCCACCTCGAGAAAATAACCCATGCCTTTCATGAACTCGACAGAGCGTCGGTCACCGTATATCCATTGTCGGTTCATCTGCATTATATGATTATTAATTATGAACTGTTACAGAACACCATGAATATAGAAATGACCAATGTTACATCGACAGATGAAAGGTTAAAGTTGGTACCTCGACCGAGGAGGAAAGAATGACTAGAAAGCTTATTTAATTAAGTGTGAATCGGACAAATTAAATCGTGCTTGTTTTCTGTGAGCTGAGATGACGTTATTCTCCCGGGCATTTCATCGAACACCTCTTGTGCATAGGAGGGAAAAAAGTGAGCACACACCACACAACTAGAAATATGTCCTCCAAAGTGAGTGGCATGAGGAGAAGAGAGGGCTTGCAGGGTATATATATAGTGGGGGTCATTTGCCCCGGTCGGTGGCTCCAACCGGGGCAAAAGACCCCCACACCACGAGCCTGAACGTGCTCTGCTCGTCGAGGGCCTTTAGCCCCGGTTGGAGCCACCAACCGGGGCAACTGACCCCCCACCACGCACCCTGTTCGCCCCGGCCCCACCTCTCCAGTCTTTTACACCGGGTGGTGGCCGAGCCGGGGCGAAAGGGATGGTCGCGGGTGAGCAAACGCCCCGTTTTCCACTAGTGGATGGTCATCGGGCCTTGATGTGAAGTTGGACCTTCACATTTTGTGCTTGCTACGAGGTAGTACACGTGATGGTGATCCGGAGAAGGATGAAGACAAGGGTTTCTGAACTTCGTTAAAACTAAACAAAATCACATACGTAAGTGTTTGTGAGATCCGAACAAAGTTGGACCATTTCGTGCACATACATAATGGGGATATTCTCCGTAGCCTCGTCCGGGGCTATGAAAAATATCCCCATTACGTATATGTACCAAACGGTGCAACTCATTTCTGATGTCACTAACAATAATGTTACATATGCGACGTTCTTTAGTTCCAACCGAAACCCTCATCTTCATCCTTTCCTCGGATCACCACCGCCTGTAGTACCTCTTAACAGGAACAAGATGGTCATCGGGCCTTGATGTGAAGTTGGACCTTCACATTTTGTGCTTGCTACGAGGTAGTACACGCGATGGTGATCCGGAGAAGGATGAAGACAAGGGTTTCTGAACTTCGTTGAATCTAAACAAAATCACATACGTAAGTGTTCATGAGATCCGAACAAAGTTGGACCATTTCGTGCATATACATAATGTGGATATTCTGCATAGCCCCGTCCGGGGCTATGAAAAATATCCCCATTACGTATATGTACCAAACGGTGCAACTCAGTTCTGATCTCACTAACAATAATACTACATATGCGACGTTCCTTAGTTCCAGCCGAAACCCTCATCTTCGTCCTTTCCCCTGATCACCACCGCCTGTAGTACCTATTAACAGGAACAAAATGGTCATCGGGCCTTGATGTGAAGCTGGACCTTCACATTTTTGTGCTTGCTACGAGGTAGTACACGTGATGGCGATGCGGGGGAAGGAAGGGTTTCTGGAATTCTTTGAATCTAAACAAAATCATATATGTAATAGTGAGATCCGAAAAAAATTGGACCCTTTTGTGCACTTCCATAACGGCGACATTCTTCATAACCCCGGAAGGGATTTCTGAGGAATGTCACCATTACGAATGTGCACCAAAGGGTTCAACTTCATCCGGATCTCACCAACCATATTACATATGTGACGTTATTTAGTTCCAAAGAAATCCAGAAACCCTCGCATTCGTTCCTTTCCCCAGATCACCACCACCTATAGTACCTCTTAACAGGAACAAGATGGTCATCGATCTGTGTGCCTCATAACAGTTCCAAAAAAAATTCTAACTTAGTGAAATTTTTCTACACTAACTTAGTGAAATTTTCGAACACTAACTTAGTGAAATTTTCTAACTTACTGAGATTTTCTAACTTAGTGAAAATTTTCTAACTTACTGAAATTTTCTAACTTAATTAGTGAAATTTTTCTACACTAACTTAGTGAAATTTTTTAACACTAACTTGGTGAAATTTTCTAACTTAGTGAAGTTTTCTAAATTAGTGAGATTTTTCTACACTAACTTAGTGAAATTTTCTAACACTAACTTAGTGAAATTTTCTAACTTAGTAATTTTTTTTCAAAATTAGTGAAATTTTCCAAGTTAGTAAAATTTCTCTACACTAACTTCTAAAACTAAATTCTAACACTAAATTTGTAAGTAAAAAAATTCTAACACTAAATTTCTAAGTAACAATTTCTAACACTAAATTTCTAAGTAAAAATTTCTAACACTAAATTTCTAAGTAAAAAATTTCTAACACTAAACAAAATTGTAAAAACAAAAGCACTAAACAAAAAAATTGTTCTCTATTTCTTACCTACAGAGATCGGAGACGATCGACGGCGAGGGGAGAGGGAATGCGAGGGGCGATGGGCGAACGGCGATCTCCTCCACGGGCGCGGGCCGGCGTTGGCGGCGCGGCGAGCTCGTCCACGGCGGGGGAGCGCAGCTCTCCTCCACGGGCGACGGCGCGGGCGCGTCGAGCTCCTCCACGTGCACGTACGGGCGCGAGCGCAGGCGACAGGAGACGACGGCGCGGGCGAGGGAGAGCAGCAGCCTGGCGGCGTTGTTGATCCACATCCCTGCGCATGGAGTTGTGATTTTGGGGAGGAAGACGGACGTCATATATAGGGAGGGGCATCCGTCCCGGTTGGTAGCAACAACCAGGATGAAAGGGTCTTCCGTCCCGGTTGTTGCTACCAACCGGGATGGATGCCTCACCCTTTTTTTTCACAGCGGGCGGATGGGACACGTGGAGGGCGCGCGTTCGGGGGGGCATCTGTCCCGGTTGATTGCAAAAACCGGGACGAATGCCCTATTTTTAATTATTTTTATGTTTGAAATTTGTTTCTACATTCTTTTTTTCCAAAACTCCTATAAAACATTAAATAACAATCAGATAATTATAAAGTAACTGAATATATTCATTTCCAACATATTTGGTGAAGTTTAAATTTTTGAATTATTTGCATTTTGAATTAATTAATTTAAGAAATGGAGAAAATATCAAATAATTTAATAAGTTCTGAAAATTGCAAATCATATATAAAAATTATCAGAAAGATAAATTCAACTCACTTCTGATGTTTTAAAACTCAATTGGGTGACTGATAAGGTGGTTTCCATATTTTGTTTTAAAACTCATTTGGATGACTTACATATTTTGTTTTCCCTTATTTCCTTTTTGTTTTCTCTTGTTACCTTTTTTGGTTTCTCTTGTTTTATTTTGTTTTCTATTGTTTCCTTTTTGTGTTCTATTGTTTTATTTTGTTTTCTCTTGTTTCCTTTTTGTGTTCTCTTGTTTTATTTTGTTTTCTATTGTTTCCTTTATGTTTTTATTGTTTTCCTTTATGTTTTATTTTTTCCTTTATGTTTTTTATTGTTTTATTTTGTTTTCTGTTGTTACCTTTTTTGTTTTATCTTGTTTTAATTTGTTTTCTATTGTTTCCTTTATGTTTTCTATTGTTTTCCTTTATGTTTTCTATTGTTTTATTTTGTTTTCTCTTGTTTCCTTTTTGTTTTCTCTTGTTTTATTTTGTTTTCTATTGTTTCCTTTATGTTTTCTATTGTTTTCCTTTATGTTTTCTATTGTTTTCCTTTATGTTTTCTGTTGTTACCTTTTTTTTTTCTCTTGTTTTATTTTGTTTTCTATTGTTTCCTTTATTTTTTCTATTGTTTTCCTTTATGTTTTCTATTGCTTTATTTTGTTTTCTCTTGTTTCCTTTTTGTTTTCTCTTCTTTTATTTTGTTTTCTATTGTTTCCTTTATGTTTTCTATTGTTTTCCTTTGTTTCCTTTATGTTTTCTATTGTTTTATTTTGTTTTCCATTATATCCTTTATGTTTCAAATAATAACTCCACACATTTCAAATACAAAACAAGGTACATTAAATTTATAATAAGTGCACATCAAACAAGATGATCCATGCATATACATAGTTTCGTCGCATACAAGGCAGACAAATATATACGTAGTATCAAACCTTTTGTCAAACCTTCAAGGGGGTGTAGAACAAAACAATCGGTATCGCCATCATACTCCCCGACCGTGGCTCTTGAGTGCATATATGCATATCAAAAGAATGGTCGGACGTATGATGGCGAATCCGGATGATTTGTATTCGGTCGATGAACTGAATGATGTAACAAACCTTTTGTCAAACCTTAAAAGGGGGATGTAGAACAAAACAATCGGTATCGCCAACATACAGCCCTACCGTGGCTACTGAGTGCATATATGCATACCAAATGCACGGTAGGACGTATGCTGGCGAATCCGGATGATTTGTATTTGGTCGATGAACTTACTGATGTATGAAGGTGGGCTATATATAGGGTCCTCTGGCTCACAAAGTGTTGTGCTAGGGTTTCGATCCAACGGTTAAGAAACACCCCTGATCCAACGGCTCACAACCGCTCGAAAGAAACACACCGTACCCCTGATCGAACGGCTCACAACAACTCGAAAGAAACACACCCCTGATCCAACGACTCACAAGCGCTTGAAAGAAACAGACGATCCATGTGATTCTTTCTGATTGGTCCCAACGAAACCCTAACCATTTAGTCCCGGTTGGTAAAACAGGCCGGGACTAAAGGGACGATCCGTTTCCCAACGAAACCCGAACCATTTCGTCCCGGTTGGTAAAACAGGCCGGGACTAAAGGATCTGTTTCTTCTCACTATATATATGTATGCATTGCCACCATTGGCATAAACACATATAAACTCACCACTCTCTCATGGCTTCTACCATACCCACTCTAACCTTCCTCCAGGCGGAGGCACTTTCCGCCTCGAACTACCCCTGCCCACCTGGCTACAGCGTTCCCGTTGGTTGGATGCTGAGCGTCGGAGGAGTGCCGGTCCCTCCTTTTCCTCATGGTGTGGCTCGTCGGGCGGCCATCACGAACCACTACTACCACGAACTCACGCCGGAGCAGCGGAGGAATCCCAGTTGGAATCCTGACTACCGCCCTACTTGGGACGCCTTCTTCATTAATCGGCGTGAGAGTGCACTCGACAGGTACGAGGAGAACGACCCGCCTCCTTACAACTCAAACGAGGCCGGTTGTCAGCTGTGGTGGGGCCGCGGACGGACTCTTCAGAGCGTCATGAACTACATCAGGGCCGGTGATAACCCCCGCCTGCGCTACCCTCACGCCTAGTCCTAGCGTCGTGATTTTCCGAGGGAGTCCAGAGCACCGTCCGGCGATAGTGACGACGACGGCGGCGACTACAACGACTACGAGCAGGAGTATGACTAGCAGATCAGATCCAGTCTTGCCATTATGTAGATCTATGCTCTCCGTTTCGGTTTAGATCCACTCTTGCCATTATGTACTGTCTTTTTTATCTATCCAAGATGCATGTTTGTGTGCAATATGGGCGCGAGCGCCGGTGCGACAGCAAATACAGAAGCTCTATAAAAAATAAATAGGGTGCTACAAATTCTTTTATTAAAAACAGAAAACAGATGCGCTAGCGCTCCGCAGTTCACCGGAATACAAATTCTTTTATTAAAAACAGAAAACAGACGAACACTACTCCTCGTCGTCGTCGTCGGGGAACTCGTCGATGACCTCCTCCGGGTCATCATCGTCGCCGAACTAGTCGGTGACCTCCTCGTCGTTGTCGGAGGTGCATGATGGTATGTACGAGATAGGCCCCCACCTCGGATCGTCGGAGGCCCAGACTTCGCCGGCGTTGTCAGCCCGACGGAGCTCTTGCAACACCTTCGTCCTCGCCTCCCGAGCGGCATCTAACGCGTGGTGGCGTTCGAGGCGACGCTCCGCCCGCTCAGCCGCGCGGGTCTGCCAGAGCTTCTCGTCGGCGCTCTCCTCCCCCGGATTGTTCCGGTAATACTCGCGGACGACGCGGTCGTCCCTAGCGTCGAATAGGCCCTGAAACGCGCGGTGGCGGAGGTGGAGGTGGTCGGTGGCAGTGACGATCTGCGGCTTCGGCGCCCTAGCCTCCGCTTCCCAGAGGGTGTGGCAGTCGTTAAAGTTCATCAGCGACCGTGGGCGGTTGAGGCGCCAGGCCGCCGCGTCCCAGGCGCGGGCAGCCTCCGCCGCCTTCGCAAAGCGGCCGAGGGGGATGCGGTCATCCCCGCAGCGGATATTCGCGCTGAACATTCTGGTCTGCCGTGCTCGGACGCTGCGGAAGCCGGTGGTGATGTTCCTCCTCGGTGGCATGGTGACGGCACGACGATGCATGGAGAGGAGTGGGCGCATGGAGAGGAGAGGACGCTCGAGGCGCGACAGTTTATACCGCGCGCTCCTGGCCACGCGGCAAAACTCTCGCGGCATGCGTCACAACTCTCGCGCCATGCAGCGCAACTCCCGTGCCATGCGTCACAACTCCCGCGCCACGCGGCACAACTCCTTCGTCAACATTGTCCGTGCTTCCAAGATGCATGTTTGTGTGCAATATGGGCTCATTATAACAAACTATGTCATGTGTTTGGCCATAAAACCCGTCGTTTCAACCGAAACCCTAGAATGTTAGAAGGAGATAGCAAGTTTTTGTGAACACTTTTTCAACAGAACTATGATCATGTATTCCGCGTTTATTATTAGACATCACCAACAACATCCCTATCTAGTTTTCTGAATTTTCTTCGTGTAGAGATGGTCCGTGAAACCTAGTCCCTTGATTATGATCGCTTCGGCCCTAACCATGGAGCATCTTCATTATTTAACGGGATGGTTGGGTCAGCTTTCACTGTGAAGGGTGGAATTTCAACAAACTTGTTATAATCTTCTGACATGTCTGTCTTGTCCTCGATTCCCACAATGTTTCTTTTCCCTGAAAGAACTATGTGACGCTTCGGCTCATCGTATGATGTATTTGTTTGCTTATTTTTTTTTCTTTTTTCGGTCTGGAGGACATGTCCTTCACATAGAAGACCTGATCCACATCATTGGCTAGGACAAATGGTTCGTAATTGTAACCAATATTGTTGAGATCCACTGTTGTCATTCTGTAAAGCGGGTCTACCTTTACCCCTTCTCCATTCAGGTTGACCCATTTGCACTTGACCAAAGGGACCTTAAAAGAAGGTCCATAGTCAAGTTCCCATATCTCCTCGATGTAACCATAGTATGTTTCATTTTTTCCATTCTCGTTTGTTGTATCAAAGAGGACACCACTGTTTTGGTTGGTGCTCTGCTTATCTTGGGCAATCATGTAAAATGTATTCCCATTTATCTCGTACCCTTGAAAACTCACAATAGTCGAAGATGGTGACCCGGCCAACATGTACAACTGATCTTCAACAGTGGTGTCATTTATAAGATGTGTTTGCAACCAACTTCTAAAAGTCTCCATGTATTTGCGTTTAATCCATGATTCATCCTTCCCCGGTTTGTGGTGCGTACAATATTCTTGTGTTCCTCGAGATACGGAGCCACGAAGATGGAATTTTGTAGAACTGTGTAGTGTGCTTTAGTGAAAGAATGCCCGTCCCTGGGCATCATTGTTTTCTTTCCCAGCGTTCCTTTTCCTCTCAATCTCCCCTAATTCCGCGATTCAGGAACACCAATCGTCTTAAGGTCAGGAATAAAGTCAACACAGAACCCAATGACCTCCTCTGTTCCATAGCCCTTCGAGATGCTTCCTTCTGGCCTAGCACGGTTATGAACATATTTCTTCAAGACTCCCATGCACCTCTCAAAGGGGAACATATTGTGTAGAAATACCAGACCGAGAATATGAATCTCTTCACATAGGTGAACCAGGAGATGAGTCATAATGTTGAAGAAGGATGGTGGGAACACCAACTCAAAACTAACAAGACACTGGACCACATCCCTCTGTAATCTTGCCAGAATTTCTCGATCGATTACCTTCTGAGATATTGTGTTGAGGAATGCACATAGCTTCACAATGGGTACTCGAACATTTTCAGGTAGAAGCCCCCTCAATGCAATCGTAAGCAACTGCGTCATAATCACGTGGCAGTCATGGGTATTCTCTGCCATGTTTATTATCCCCTTTATATTCGACGAGAAGCCAGACGGAACCTTGATACTGTAAAGGACTTTAAAAAATATTTCCTTCTCTGCTTTGGTAAGAGCGTAGCTGCTTAAGTAATGGCGCCCTGTATCCGTGTGCTTGTTGCTTGGGTATTTCATACGTTGCTGGTCCTCCCGTGCTTCTAGCGTATCTTTTGACTTCCCATACATGCCCAGGAAGCATAGCAGGTTGACGCAGAGATTCTTTGGAACGTGCATCACGTCGATTGAAGAGCAAACCTCTAGAACTTCCCAATAGGGTAGCTCCCAAAATATAGATGTAACATCCCCGTTTTGCTACAATAGGGTTTGTGGTGTTGAGTTCATGGCATGGCATGCATGAAAATTTTGAACTAAGTTTTACATTGAATTTAAATTAAAACTTTCCCAAAAACCACTTAAGGTGGTCACCCAAAATTTGTTTTAAAAACATTCTCAATTTTGGCAAACAAAAACATGGTGACCTTGGAAATTTCTTAAGGTTTCCAAAACATATTTTGGTTGTTTTTTCTGAGTTCATTTAGGTCCCCAAACCTTCGTTTTCCTCGCAGTTTTTAAAGGCAGAAGGGCTTCATTGTAAAATCTCTAAAACTGCAGGGGGTTATGGAGGAAACCCCCCTGTCGTCTTCCTCCTCCTGCCAGAAGGCAGGAAGGTCGTCGACGTCGCGCGCGCCGCCTTCGGTCCGCTCCCTCCCGCGGATAAGGGCAAGGAGGCGTGCCCCTCTTCCTTACCTCCTTCTCCTAGCTCCCTGCCCTCCTCGCATTGTCACTGTGAGGAGAAAAAAAACTGAAACCCTAACCGAACCGTGAGGTCCGCCGGTCGTGGTCGCCGTTCCGGCCGCTCCCGAGCTCCCTCGAGCACACCAAGGACGTCGTGGTCGTCTTCTCTCCTCCCTAGGCCAAGGAATCAAGCTGAGGAGCTCTTATTCGCTGCCGCCGTTCGCATCTTCCCCGCCTCCGGCCGCCGCGTCCGCGGGCGATTCCGGCCGCCTCCGTCCATTCCCTACCTCCTCGAGCCCTCCTAGAACATCAGGGTGAGCTGTGGAACTCCGTGGTGCTTTTAATTTCGAGTTTGGCCGCCGTTTTCATAGCCGTCATCGTGTACCACCGTCGCCGCCGCAAAAGCTGCTCGCCGGCGCGTCTCCGGCAACCATACGCCGGCGGCGCCGCCTCCCCTAGCTTCGCCACGGCGTGCTGCATCTTCTCCACAAGATGGCTCCGCCCAATTTGCGTGGAATCGACCGATTCCTTGCACAACATAGCCTCTGTGGCCATTGATGAGGTCACCGTGACGTCACTATGACGTCACAATTCAGTTTTCTTATTCTTTTAGAAAAAAGAGTAATACATTGACACGTGGGCCCCCTCTGTTTAATAAATCCAGAAAATGTTTTAATGTTGGAAAATCAATAACTATTAAGATATAATTCAGAAAAATATAATAAAAATATGGTTGTCTTCAGAAAAATGTACTCTTTCCAAATATGTAATGTTCATACATGTTTGACAAAGTTGAATTTTGGACATTATTTGAATTTGTTTAATTCATTTAAAATGGAGAAAATAAGTTTTTATTCTCAAAAATTAGAAAATTAAAAGTTATATACCAAATTGCTCAAAATGACATTTGGAACCTATTTAAGATGTTTTCAAACCCATTTGGGCAACTAAAATGGTGTTCACCTTCATAATCGCTCGAAACCCCCTCCGGGGTCTACTTCGGGATAAATTCCAGTAAAAAATGCATAATTATCATATGAACCCTAGCAACCCAACGATCATGTTAGGACTTTTATTTCGGTGCATTAACTTGCTCATGCATACATATTGCGCATTGCATCGATGCCATGTTTGATTGTTGTTTTTCTCTTTCGGTGTTGTTTCCCCCTCGGTAGAACGTGACTCCGAAGTGAAGGCCAACAACTCCATGGCGAATACTTGATCCTAACCGACAAGTCAAGCACTTATTCCAGAAGATCTTTATCTGGTTTTCTTATAACCAAGGCAAGCATAACCTCTTATCTGCTCATATATGATTTCGAAAGACTTTCGGTTCTCGTACAATGCATTCGATTCCAATGTATCTTGTGTCAGTAGATAGAGTTATCCTATTTATTTGCATAACCCAGATATCATGATTCAAAGCTCCTAGCAGACATAGGATTTGTTTGTGTGTATCGCCAGAGCCTCAATTATGCCATGCTTAGTCATACATGTCTGTTGATCTCTGCTCCATCCGGTTGATGAATCAGAGCCGCGAATGAATCTAGTATGAATGTATGTTGTGTAAAGTTAAGAGATTTGTTAACATGATTTAATGGTGTGGATGACGAGACCACAGAGGGTCTGTGGTGGTTGTCTCGTTCATGCCCCTAGGAGCGAGTTCTCGTCTTCGAACCAAGACTGAGCGTGCATCCACACGGGGATTGGATTCCCCTCGGTCTCAACTTGCCTAGCTTGTTCCATGAGTTGCCTAGTTCGGGCTTTCCATTTGGATTTGCGGGGATATTAAAACCTTTTCAAAACTAGGACGTGGCGATGTATCGGCGCTCTGCGGGTAGGTAACCGTCGAGCATTGCGCACAACGATAGAGACCCGGCAGGAGATGGCCACTCCCTATTGGCGGTCCATCTCTACTCGGAGCGACTCATGGAATAGGCGAAGCAAGGGAAAGGTCGTGGTCGACCTCCATCTGCCGGCACTTCTCGGACTAGTGCTAATGATCTGGCATTAAGAGTTGGTTGATACGTGTGGTTAAAGTTGTACACCCCTGCAGGGTTAAATCTTTTCGAAAAGCCGTGTCCGCGGTTAAGGACGACTTGGTGACGAATTCTGTGATCATAGATAACTTGAACGGAGTGACTAAAACTTGCTGATAACGAATGAAGGATGCCTCCTCGGAGATGCCGAGAGGGGTTACCTTGTAGATTGAGGTAGTGGAACACTTGAGGAGGTGATCTTTGAAGCACGAGGTGCTGATATGAGTTGGTGGATTAAAAAGATGATGATATCAGTAGTTGAATAGCTTTCTCATCTGTTTTCAAAATACTCCATGAGACGTGCTACTCCTTCCTTAATTTGAAAACAAAGATGGCTTTACGCAAAATAACCTCCATAACTCTTTCTAAAAAAAGCAGATATATAATAGGTTAACTAAGTCTTGTTGAGTACCTCCCGTACTCATGTTTGCTTCAACTTGGTTCAGGTGGAGTTCCTCAGTTCGGTGGTGTTTCAACGTGGACATCGACGAGTAGTTTGGGGTTCCCAGGTAGCAGCCTGGAATCTATGGGCTGGTACGTCTCCTTATGTTGCGGCCTCTTAGGCCTTTTTGGTTCTTGTTGATTACACATAAAGGTTGAGGGCACAAAATTCTCTACTTGTTTGCAGGATCCTGGAGGAAGCTTGGAAGACAACTGCTGAAATACTGGCTCCCCAAGAGTTCGATATAAACCCTCGAGTCACCCTCGTGGGAAAGAAGGCTTGCCACTAGGTACACACTCTGCACTTGGAGTCTCAACCTAGCCATCAAGCGTTTTTCTGGCGCCGTTGCCGGGGAGCCATAGGTGAAGGAGTTGTCCAAGGGAGCTCACAAGAAGTCTTCATCACCAACAAGGTGTGCAAACAGCTAAGCTTGGGGAGGTTGCACCTACACCTTTTCTTCGTACTACAGGTGCAATCATAGACTCCAAGGAAGGGAATGTCAAGTTTCAGTTCCCTCACAAGAAAGCATGGAGCACTTCCCAAGGAAGAGGGGCACGCTGAAGAACAAGCTCCCTCATGAGCTTTATCCCTCTTGATTATCAAGTAAGTAAAGCCTAGCTATATGGCTATAAAGAAAGCGCTTTACGGGAGGCAACCCGGTTGTTTTTGTTTGGATTTTCCTAGTGTCCTCTTACTGTCTCAAGAGATTAGTTTTTTTTGTTTTAATTCTGGAGTTTTCAATAAAGAGTCAAATCAAACCCATTTGGACTTATAAGTTGCTATCCTAGTGCATGAAATTTCTGTTTCAGCACGAGTCTGCTCACCGTATGATTTTAAGTTTTTTATTGGTATGTAGGATTGAGCTAATGTTTTATTATGTTCTGCAACTTTTCGTCCTTTGTAAGCACAAAAATTGGCTTAATTTTTTGACGAGTCTAGCTTAGGGAAAAACGTTCGTTTTGCTTCTGCTGCTTTTCTGGACAGATTCTGCCTTCTTTTGTTTTATGCACTCTTTGGGCTTGGGAATCGAATTTCCATGATTCTTTCAAGCAAGAGAGTGAACATACAACATAATGAACCTTATTGTCTATATACTGGAGCATTTTATTTGGAATTTTGCATAGCAAGCATGTGATTTGTTTGTCCTTCCTAATCTCACCCCACAGAAAAAGAATGAGAGAAACATGTTTTGTGAAGTTTTTTCACAGGGAATATAGGAGCTGCGCCTCAAGACAGCCAAGAATGGTGAAAGCCATAAGCTTGTGATGAACACTCCACTGGAGCTACACTCTTTTGGTTAGCACACGTCTACTTTCTGTTTTTCTAAGCAAAGCATTTATCGTAGAGACTTGAAGCGTCTAGTTTTTGTTTTTAATTTTGTTTTGATAAGACCACCACCATCATTTTATATGAGATTGAGCTACTGGAGTTTGGGGTTGGAATGTATTGTATTCTAGTATTATGACTTGGAATAGGGATGCCATGGTTGATTTGAAGAGCTACATATGTTTGCATGATTTATAGGCTTTTTATGTGTAGAAATTTGCAATAATGTTGTCTTGAGCTATCTCTTATTCATGTCCTTGATGTTAATTGCTGGTTTATTTAGTTTGTCATGAAATGAGTAGTTCTATGGACATATGCATGCATAGTAGCTGGTCAACTATCTCCCTCTTGCTAGCCCAAAAATTTAAAAATTCCAACAAGTAAAAACTTGTTTCCAACACTCCTTAGCCAAGTATTTCCAGTGAGTCCACCATATCTTCCCATTAGCTTCATTGCTATTCCGAGTATGTTCACCATGTTATTGTGTTATTTATGTTCTAAATTAAGATATTCACTTTATTAATTGTCATGGGATGAACTTGGGATAGGACTCTCACGAACTTTTGAAGGCACACTTTACTTTTTATGCATCTAATAAACATGACCCAATAATGGGAGCCACAAGTTTTGCGTTTGACAAGTGTGTGGTTGGGAGCTAGCTATAAACGTGTATCACCAGAAAGCTTTCAACATTGCACAAAAAAATTTACATTTGGTTGATATCATGTACTTTTGTTTTTGGACTCCTGCCATGCCGAAATGAAATAGAGGAATAGTAAGTTTTTATGAGTAAGTATCTATATGACTAGAGAAACGCATTGGGCCGCTAACCCAAGCCATGCTTTATCATGGTGGAAATTTACTTACAGCTTGGGTGACTCTACAACACATCCTATAATAAAATAAGAAGCTATGGATAATAGTGAATGAAAATAAAAAGGATGATGAGTCTACTCCGTTTGTTCATCTTGTCATTGTAACATGGGCTTGTTTCCATGTCATGGGGCAAGAGGTACCTCTTTGTGGTTCTCTATGATGTCATTAATACTTATTATTATTGTACAAAGCTTATTAGGAATCTTAAGTTGAGTAATCATGGAGTAGGTTTCACACTCACGGGGCATGAGGCTTTCAACCACCTTGTCATTCTCATTACTTCAATACTCACAATTTTAAGATGCTAGTGATAAAGGGGCAATGAGAGTCCTAGATCAATGGATACCACATTTCAATTAGTAATTTTAGTTGAATAATTTAGAGGCTAAATAAGACTTGATCATGTTTTACCTCTACTCAATTTTCTCCAAAGTGTCCACCATATTTTCTATTCTCCATTATGCTATTATTTGACCAATATAGGATTTTATTTTTCATTTTGTGTATGCATTTGGTCCATAGTGCTTTTATTTCATTATACACTTTGTGAACTTTCATGAAGCATCTTTGCTTGCATATTTGATATTTCTTACAACATGAATTGTATATTGCTACTCATTTCTAGTATTAATCATTTGATTATATGTAGCATGAATAATCCTCCTTGATATCCCATGATTGTTTCAATATGCAAAACCCATCTTAGTTTTATCACCTTCATACTCGAGGACGAGCATGGGTTAAGCTTGGGGATGTTGATGCATGTAAAATGCATAGATGAATTTTGCATATTTTCACATGGTTTTCTATTACATATTGCATCATATAAGGGTATAATTCAATGTTTTATAGTATTTTGGGGTTAAATTACAAAGTCCCCCAACTTTTATGGAATTAACCCTGCCTGTCAGAAACCCCGTTTTCTATATTTTTGACGTTTCAGGGGGCAAACTTCCGCGAAATAACCTGAAAATCTGCGGGGGTCATTTTCTTGGAAGGAGAAGACTTGCGGGTGAAGGATCCACGAGAATTGGGCAAGAAGGCCCAAAAGAGGACCCTCCATGCGGCCAGATTCCTTGGCCGCGTGAGAGGCCCCCTTTTGGCCCCTATGGCCCCAATTCCTTCCATCTTCGACTTACCAACTCCGTCTTGACCTAAAACTGACTATAAAAAGGGTCCCCCGTACCCTTACGGAGAGAGCGCCGCCGAAACACCGAAACAGAGAACTGGAGTTCCAGATTGGAGGGGGAAAACTCCGGCGGGGCGCCGCCGGTGTGATCTCCTACCCCTCCAACGTCATCTCCATCGACATCTCCATGAAAAAGGAGTAGTCCACCCCAGGGCTATGGGTTTGTGGAAGTAGCACTTGTATCTCTCTCTCTATGTGCTTCACTAATTAGATCCGTATGAGCTGCCTCACATGATTACGGGCACCGTTGTAATTCCTATGTGGTGGATCTTTTCTATGAGTTATTGAATCTGAGATTGCAATTGTTTCTCTTGAGTTATTTGAGTAGATGTATCTTATGTACCCCGTTCTTATTTGCTAGCTTTGATCAATCTAGTTCTTGAGAGCGTGTGTGGGGTGATGGGTGCATTAGTTGGAGTAACGGGGGGTGGCTAGTGCTGTGAAAGTGACAGAAGTTCAGCGATCCACTTAGGTTTTGTTAAACCTTTCTTAGTTACCTCACTAGGGATAAAAAGGAGTACCTTGTTACCGGGGATTTGAAGTGACACTAATCAATCTCCATGACTAGATCTAGCAAGTTCTTACTTCAACTTCATGTCACATTGCTTAAAGCTATACTCTGGTTTTTCCTTAATTATCGAGGTGTTATGATTTATTTCGCATCTTGGTGGAGTATAAGAGGGATCAATATGACCGTAGAGATCTCTATGCTAGGATGTGATGCCCATATGAAAGTACTCAATGTTAAACATGTTATTGTAATCTCACATGTAATTCTTTATGTCCACCGTCTACCACTTTATTTGAGAGAATGCAAGTGTGAAACCATGAACCCCGGTCCTATTTTAAATATAAGAAAACACTCTAGTTACTTTGCTGCAATTTACTTTACTTGCACTTTACTTTACTTGCATCTCCAATTCGAATTTACATTATCTCCATCACCACTTGCATCACAAAAATACAAAAACAATCCATTGCATATTTATTTTCTCATTTGCATTTAGTAGTAGATTTAATTATTGCACATTTCCTTTCAGTTTTGCATTGCAATTTAGAAGTCTCACACCTTGTGCTTCACAACCACTTGGTGAGGTTCAGGGCACAAAATTCTCTACTTGTTTGCAGGATCCTGGAGGAATCTTGGAAGACAACTACTGAAATACTGGCTCCCCAAGAGTTTGATATAAACCCTCGAGTCACCCTCGTGGGGAAGAAGGCTTGCCACTAGCTACACACTCTGCACTTGGAGTCTCAACCTAGCCATCAAGGTGGCATTATCTTTGTTCGCCTGAGCTACAGCGAGAAATGCATTCAGGCCTGCCATATACTCGGAAGTGCGTCGGTCACCGTACATCCTTCGCTGCCGTGCATCCATCTGCATTGTATAATTAAGTTTATCAAAAAAAATTACAATAACATCTTCTATAGAGAAATGACCACAGTAGATCGACAAATATAACTTTTTTATGTATCAATTACAGATGAAAACGATAAGTTTGCTAACCTCGGTCGAAGATACCATTTTCTGTGCGCTAATGTGTGGCTCGGGTATTTCGTCGAACACCTCGTGTGCATAGTAAAATAACACACACTAGCACCCACTTCTGTCACTCCTCCAAGCAAAAAAAACAGAGGGAAGGGGGCTGGGAGGTAGTATATGTAGGAGAAGGGGGACATTCGTCCCAGGTTGTGGCATGAACCAGGACCAATGCCCTTGCGCGTGCCACGTGGCCTGTGGCGACGCATTGGTCCCGGTTTGTCGGGGGGCTACCCCCGAGTAGGGGTAAGGCAGGTGGTAAAATGAAGATCAGGGTGCTATTTACCGGGTAGGCGGCTACCCGGGTACCCTCTACCCGGTAGTTTCTATTCAGTCATAAATATTGATGGCCAAGAGAAGGTAAGGAGAAAGATTATGATCGTCCGGGTAGCGGTCAGGTGGTCCGAGTAGATGGGCTGCAATCCTACTTGGCCAAGAAGTCAATGGAGCCGTTCTGACAAGATCACGGAGATCCCGCAGCTGTACAGGCGTGCGGTTCAACTTACCGAGCACATGATTATCCGCACAACGGCGTGGCTACAGTGAGGTAGGCGTCTGTCACGTCCTGTCACTGGCAGAGGGGACATGACGTGTCGTGGGGCCTACTCTGGGTGACTGACAGGGTGGACAGGTCCTGTCAGCCGGACGGCGCGGCGACTTCCCGCACCCGCGTCAGCGAGAAACCAGAGGCGTGCTCTACGCTACTGTGGAGATGTCGCATCACCGTACCTTTTATTCTTTGTTTACTCGGCTGGGCACCAGTATATAAGGTGCCCTGCCCCCTCCTGCGCGAGGGACGTTACGCGAGAGAGCATTTATTGCACGAGCAAGTGTTAGCAGTAGAGAGAGTAGAGAGTGGCTACTCGGCTGAGAGGCAACTTTAAACTGTGGCTACTCGGATATCATACATACAGAGAGATAGGCGGGAGTAGGGGTGTTACGTCCACACGAGGGCCCCGAACCTGGGTAGTTCTTGGTGTTTCCAGTGTTACCTGAGCGCGTCTACTCGACGTGCGATCCCTCCCCGGATACCTACAGCGTCCATCGGCCCCAACCTTAAGCCATCCCATGGCATCTGTCTTTACTCATCCACGACAGTTGGCGCCCACCATGGGGCCAGCAGCGGCCATGGCTGGGGTTCATATTTGGACGGGACCCGTTTCTGCTTCGGGGGAGCGCGTGATCTGTGGCCTTGTCCACAGATTCGGCTCCTTCGATTTCGTCATCGACAACGCCAGCGATTTCGGCGGCATGCCCGTGCCAGCAGGCGGCTCGGTGCTTTCCTTCGGCGCGCATCTGGTCTACGTCGCCACCACCGTCATCCGCGAGTTCCTGGAGGAGGTGCTCGTCGCGGAAGATCCTCCTGCTGTACTCGCTGCCCGCGGGAAGCCTACTGGCTGCTCTGCGGACAGCGTGGAGGTGATGATGACGGGCCCAGCTATCGATGCCGGGAAAGGCGCGGCAGTTGCCGCGGAAGTCATCGACGAGCCGGCTGCTACAAGGGTCCACAAGCCCTACGACATGCCCCGGAACATTCCGGGTTACGTGGCTCCTTCCACGTCCGCGGCTATACCAGTTGCTCGCGGTGGCGCCACCGAGAAATTGGGCATGCCGCCTCCCACCGACACCGAGCTCATGGCGTTGAGGGCGCAACTCGAGCAACAGCGTCAAGCGCTACGCGCGGAGGCTCAAGAGTTGGAGAAGGTTAGGCTTGAGCTTAACCTAGATCAGAATGAGTACAACAGGGCACACAGTTTTACTCCCCTTTCTAGGCTGCCTAGCAAGATAGGCGTTATCCGTCGCAACTTAGGCGCTAAGCTAGCTAGAGATGGTAGGGCTGCTAGCCAAACTACTAGTTTGAACACCGCTACTAGGCCCAAATACAGCTCCCCTGCCAAAACTCTTAGGGCTGCAGAGGCAGTTGCTGCTGAGTTGCCGCATCTCACTGGTGACGCGCGCGCTAGACAACAGGATAGGTTGAATGAGCTAGTGCTAGAAGCTGGCAGGCAGAACGAGGAGTTCCGGAAAGCCAATCCGGGAGCTGGTGCTTCTCAGGTTGTCCACTCGCATGCTGTCAGATCTATGGATCAGGCCTCATCGCTGCTTACTGGCAATGAGAGGGACCAGAGTGTGAACTCTGGGAAGAACAAGCAGATGCAGGTGTACGACCCGGCTGTCGCCGGAAAACAGCATGCTGTAGCGCGGCAGCCCGGCCAGAAACACAACTCTGCAGGAGCAGGCTATCAAGCCACTAAAGCTCACAGCAAGGGGCAAGGAGGAAACCACGCGGGAACATCGCGGCATCATGCTGCCAACCCGGTCCAGCAAAGAGTGCAGCAGCCAGCTGCTATGCAGCCGCAGGCAGTGCTGGCAGTGGCCAACCCGGTTGTTCAACCCGGTCCCGTGCCGCAAGACCGCTACGACGATGGGTACTCGGCAATGGAGATGGACGGGTACGCTGACCCAAGAGACATCACTGATCGTTTGGGTGACCGCATGCTGGAGCCCAGCAACGCAAGATACAAGTTGGACCGGATTAATCGGTCAGCACAGATGGAGACGAGGGGGCCACCCGGCCCAGCTTGTTTTGGTAACCGCATCATGGGGGAGCCTTCTGTGAACAAGTTCCAGTTGGCTAGAGGGACCAAGTGCTATGATGGCAGCACCAAGCCGGAAGACTGGCTAAGTGATTACGTTACCGTTGTGCACATTGCAGGCGGCAACCGGAGATGGGCCGTGAGATACGTTCCCCAGATGCTGGAGGGCCCTGACCGGATCTGGTTGAACAACTTGCCCAAGGACAGTATCAACTGCTGGCTTGACTTCTCGGAAGCTTCGTCAGCAACTTCACCAGCACATACAAGAGGCTGAATAGGCCACAACAGCTTTCAGCTTGCAAGCAGCAAGAAGAGGAGACTGACCGGGAGTACCTTACTCGGTGGAGCACGCTGAGGAACACCTGTGAGGGTGTGAACGAGTCACAGGCAATCGCTTGGTTTGCTCAAGGCTGCAGGCATGGCAGCATGTTGTGGCAAAAGCTGCAGAGAGAGATGCCGAGTACGCTCGCCGAGACGATCAAGATAGCTGATATGTATGCACTCGGTGACCCTACTCAGCCTTTACTCGATACTTTCGGGCCGAGAAGGAAGCACCATGATGGAGGCAGACGCCAGGATTTCTGCAACAAGCGTAGAGGTGACCGCCTCGATACTCGGTATGATGCCGAAGAAGTGAATGTTGTGAACCAAGACCCTGCGGCTGCTGGGAGTAGCCAAAGGCAGAAAACTGCTGGAACCCAGTACGGGCAGAACTAGAATCAGGGCCAAGGCATCAAGAAACCATACAGTGCTCCTCAGCAGGGTAGCCGCAACCCAGACGCAGGAGATGCTCAAAGATTTATCTTTGAGAACATGAAAGATGGGCCATGCAGCTTCCATACTCGGCATTCGAGTAGGCCAGCCAACCACACTACCCGGCAGTGCAGCTGGTGGGACCGCATCAAGGGTGAAGGGTTTGGTCAGCTGCCCCCTTCTCCTCCTCTGCCGCTCTCGGGGGGCAATGTGCAGCCTATCCGGGCAGCTGCTCCTAGGCCAGCAGTGAATCCGAGAAGGGAGAACGTGAACCAAGTGGCCCAGGGAGCCAACCGCAACTACAACTATGACAACCGCAATGACCGCAACCGCAACTTCTACACCCGCAACAACAACAGGAACAACAACAACAACAACAACAACAACAACAACAACAACAACAACAACAATGGCAACAATGGTGGTGGAGACCGCAACCAGTACTAGGAACACCATGAGAGCTACATGGTATTCACCATCGAGCCAGACGACAAGCAGTCGCTGCACAGACGTGCGATGGAGGTAAATGCAGTGATCCCATCTGTGCCTCACTATCTGCTCTGGTGCGAGCCAGAGATTACTTGGTCCAGAGCTGATCATCCCAAGGTGATGCCCAATCCGGGTACATATGCTCTGGTGGTGGATCCCACATTCCTGGGGACCACGAAAAATGTCAGGTTCAGCAAAGTGTTGATTGATAACGGCAGCAGCATCAACATCGTGTACCGAAATACCCTAGAGAAGCTCGGCCTTGCCGAGAACATGCTGCTACCCAGCAGGACCACTTTCCATGGCATTGTGCCGGGAGTGTATTGCGCTCCAATTGGCCGCATCTGGGTAGATGTCCTATTCGTCACCAGGGAGAATTGCCGCACCGAGTGCCTGCAGTTCGAAGTGGTTGATCTTCAGAGCCCCTACCATGCTCTACTCGGTAGGCCTGCGCTCACAAAATTCATGGCCTCAACCCATGCAGCCTACCTGAAGATGAAGCTACCTGGTCCCAATGGAGTCATCACCATCTCGGGTGATTACAAGCGCTCCTTGGAGTGCGCGTCTGCTGGTTCTCTGCTGGCAGAGTCCATGGTCATTACTGCTGAGAAGAAGAAGATACACGAGGTGGTTGCTATGGCTCAAGCAGCGCAAGTCGGTATGCCTGGCATGACGGGTACTCAGTATGGAGCAGCTTTCCAGGCCTCCCAGGAAACCAAGAAGGTGCAGGTGGACCCTGAGTTCCCAGACCGTGTTGCCATCATTGGCGCCGGGTTGGGCGAGAAATAGGAAAGCGAGCTCATCCACTTCCTCCGTGAGAATCGGGACGTCTTCGCATGGTCTAATGAGGACTTGCCGGGTGTCCCGAGGGAGTTGGTTGAGCACTCGCTACATGTGCATCCTGACGCCAAGCCAGTTAAGAAGGCTATGCGCCGCTTTGGTGATGAGAGGAGGAAAGCTATCGGTGATCAGATCACCAAGTTGCTGATAAGAGGATTCGTCATGGAGGTGTTGCATCCGGATTGGCTGGCCAATCCGGTTATGGTCGAGAAGAAGAAGGAGGACCCCAAGGCCGAGACTGCATGGCGCATGTGCGTGGACTACACCGACCTGAACAAGGCCTGCCCCAAGGACCCATTCCCGCTACCCCGCATAGATCAGGTGATCGATTCCACTGCCGGGTGTGAACTTTTGTCTTTCATTGATGCCTACTCTGGTTTCCACCAGATACCTCTTAATCCGGCTGATCAAATAAAGACTGCTTTCATTACCCCGTACGGGGCTTATTGCTATCGTGTCATGTGCTTTGGGTTGCGGAATGCTGGAGTTACCTATCAGAGATGCATGCAGAAATGCTTGCATGATCAAATTGGCAAAAATGTGCAGGTGTACGTAGATGACATTGTCATCAAAACGAAAGAAACACATACTCTGCTTAGTGATATTGAGGAAACTTTTGCTAACCTGTGCAAGTACAGGATGAAATTGAATCCGACTAAATGCACCTTTGGCGTTCCGGCTGGCAAGTTACTCGGTTTCTTGGTATCCAGTCGGGGCATTGAAGCCAATCCTTCAAAGATAAAAGCTATAGAGAGCATGTCTTTTCTGAGATCACTGAAGAATGTGCAAAAGTTTACTGGGTGCTTGGCTTCTCTTAGCCGTTTCCTGGGAAGAATGGGTGGGAAGGCCTTGCCTCTCTACCAGCTCATGAAGAAGAGTGATAAGTTTGTCTGGACATCAAAAGCTGATGTGTCCTTCAGAGAACTCAAGACCATGCTGGGTAGCGCTCCCATCCTGGCTAGCCCGCTACCTAAAGATCCAATGTTGTTGTACACTGCAGCAACCAACCGGGTAGTCAGCATAGTGATAGTAGTGGAAATAGAAGAGGAAGGCAAGAAGGTGCAGCGGCCAGTGTAATATCTCAGTGAGGTGCTATCCAGCTCCAAGCAAAACTACCCGCACTACCAGAAGATGACATACGGCGTGTACCTGGGTGCCAAGAAGCTCAAGCACTATTTCCAAGAGCATCCCATCACAGGGGTGAGTACTGCTCCCATCTCGGAAATCATGGGCAACAAGGAGGCAAGCGGCCGGGTAGCCAAGTGGGCAATCGAGCTAGCCGCATACACCCCTCTGTACGCGAGAAGAGAAGCAATCAAGTCACAAACTCTGTCAGATATCTTGGTGGACTGGGCCGAGATGCAGTATGATCCTCCCCTGGCGGAAACCAACTACTGGAAGATGCATTTTGATGGCTCCAAAGTGAAGGAAGGCCTTGGTGCTGGCGTAGTGCTTACGTCACCCAAGCGAGATCAACTCAAGTACGTGCTGAAGATTCATTTCAAAGCATCTAACAATGTGGCCGAGTATGAAGCATTGGTACACGGCCTGAGAGTGGCCAAAGAGATTGGGGTGCAGCGTATCGTCTGCTATGGCGACTCGGATTTGGTGGTGCAGCAGGTATCCGGCACCTGGGATGCTTCGGATGCCAACATGGCGTCCTACCGGTTTCTGGTGCAAACCATGACAGGATTCTTTGAAGGATGTGAGTTCCATCACATACACCAAGCTGAGAATGATGCAGCTGGTGAGCTGTCCAAGTTGGGGTCTTCTCGGCAGTTTATCCCGGCTGGGATTGCCTTGGAGCATTTGAGAAAGCCATCCATCAAGCCATCCCCCAACTCGGAGTCTATCTTTGTTCCATCTCTGCTAGGAGAGGAAGTTGTTCCAATGGAGATTGACTGGGAGGCTGCAAAAGAGAACCCGGGGACTGTCGTCCCCAACCCGGGGACTGGCACCTGCAACCCGGGGACTGCTCCATTCAACTCGAGGACTATCGCATTCATTGAGGGGATCATTTCTCAATACTCGGGGACTCGCCCCCAACTCAGAAGAGGTCTTGGTAGCTGATCCAATGGAAGTGGACGAACCAGTGTTTCCTATCCGGGAGACACCGAGTTGGGATCTGCCCATATTATCCTTTCTAACGGATGGTACATTGCCGAGTGACGAGGTCACAGCCAGGAAGATACAGAGAAGATCCAAGGGCTACACAATCATCAACAAAGTGCTGCACAGAAGGAGTCCTACTGGCGTGCTGCAACGCTGCGTTGAGCCAGAAGAAGGAGAAGAAATTCTGATAGAGATACACCAGGGAGAATGCGGGCATCACGCCTCTTCTCGGGCTCTGGTCAACAAGGCTTTTCGGCATGGCTTCTTTTCGCTCACTGCCTTGAGGCAAGCTGAAGATATAGTGAGAAAGTGCAATGGGTGCCAGAGATTTGCAAGCAAGATTCATATGCCAGATTTCGAGTTGAAGACCATTCCAATTACTTGGCCATTTGTTGTTTGGTGCTTGGACATGGTAGGCCCCTTCAAGCCAGCTAGAGGTAACATGACTCACATCTTGGTCATGGTTGACAAGTTCACCAAGTGGATTGAGGTCAAGCCTATTCGGAAGTGTGATGGAGTCACAGCTGTGAGTTTCCTGAAGGATGTCATTCTGAGATACGGCTACCCGCACAACATCATCACTGATAATGGTCAAACTTTGATGAGGGTGCATTCGCAAGATTCTGCAGAGAGAAGCGGATCCGGCTAGATGTTGCATCGGTTGCGCATCCTGCCTCCAATGGGCAAGTTGAAAGAGCAAATGGCATGGTCCTATCCGGGATAAAGCCAAGGCTGATTGAGCCATTACAGCGAACCCCTGGTTGTTGGCTGGACGAGTTGCCGGCGGTGTTGTGGAGTCTAAGGACTACCCCTAACCGATCAACCTGATACACACCATTCTTCCTGGTATATGGAGTTGAGGCCGTGTTGCCCACTGACCTAGAGCATGACTCGCCCCGAGTAACCCTCTACACTAAGGCGGAGGCGAGAGAAGCTCGAGAAAATGACGCTGGCCGGCTAGAAGAAGCAAGAGAGTTAACTTTTTCACGTTCAGCCATTTATCAGCAAAACCTGAGGCGTTATCACAGCCGGAAAGTAAACCCAAGGGTTTCAGAAAAGCAGACATGGTCCTTAGGCTTGTGCAGCGCACGGCCAGGATGCACAAGCTATCCCCTCCGTGGGAAGGGCCTTTCATTGTGAGCAAGGCTCTACACAATGATGCCTACTATCTAGTTGACGCACAGGCACCCCAGAAGAACAGGCCGGATAAAGCTGGAGAGGAATCTAAGCGCCCCTGGAATGTAGCTCTACTCTGCCGTTTTCTTCGTGAGCAAAGGTTGTATGTATCTCCTCTTCACCGAGTTAAAATTCTAGTCGGCACTCCGAATTCAAACTCGGGGACTGCCTGTGCAAAAACTTTGCTCTGTGTTGTTCTACTCTGTTTTCCTTTGTCTAGTCGGTTGGTCTGCTTAGAATTTCATAAGCATATCTAGTAATGTGTTTAAACCCAAAAGCCAACTCTTCGACTATGCTGCTGTCCGCAACCCGGCTTCATGGCAAGCAAGAGAACAAGCCAAAGGTGAATGAGCACACAAAAAATTGCTAAGGAAAAGAGAGGTGAAGCAACCGAGTAGGGTGTTCTTTACTGTTTTGTTATCTCTTTTCGGTTAAGTGGTGGGCAGCGTTACCATGCAGTTTTCTAAGTGGCTAAGTGTCTGAAACTTGAACTTTGAAATCTTGTGACTCGGCTACCAAAAAGCCACAAGTGGAAGGTAAGAGCAAAGACAAAGAGAACAAGTGAATGAAAAATGCAACTCGGGGACTTGCATTGAAACGCAACCCGACATTGAGCCAGAGTTGCTAAATTGTTAACCAGATAAAATTGAGTAGCAAACGACTTAAAGATTAAACTTGTTAGATACATATGCACCCGCCATCCCGGGGATCTGATGAGATTGTCTGGAGATAAAGTTTGCAGGAGCTAAGCAGCAGTGGAGTCAGTTTCCATGTTGGTATTGGTAGGCGCTTCCGGCTCGGAGGCAGCAGTAGTGGAAGTGGGCTCAGTTGAGGAAGGAGTTGGAGTAGTGGAGGTTGGCTCTGGTACAGTGTTGGAGGCCTGAGCAGCTGCAATGCTAGGAAGAGGGTAGAGTTCGCAAGTCGCGGTCCCAGTTGCGCCTAGCTCCAGAGCGGGACCATTGATCACCATCTCGGTGGTGACGGTCTCCTCCTGCGCAGCGGATTACGACTGCTCAGTCTCCGAGTTGGCTCCCAACCCGGATTCCTCTGCAGTGCCGTGCTGCTCAGTCTCCGTCTGCTCAGCCTTCTCGTTCTCGGCCCCTTCCTCCTTCATCTCCTCATCATCCTGGTCCTGGTCTTCGCCGTCTTCGTCCTCGAACTCGGCCTCTCCCTCGTCTTCAACACCCTCAACATCCGTATCCAGCTCAGTGGGGCCGTCGATGTAGAGCCTGGTGTCGGCATAGGAGCAAACCTCATAGGCCACAGCCTTCCGGCGGGAGACGCACTCGGGGAGTTTGCTCCACTTGGAATCGTTGCGCCAAGTGCCTATCCTGTCGAGATCCAGGTTCTCGTACCAGGACAAGATAAAGTGAAGGAGCTCGTCAGCGCCTGCCCGAGCTGCGGAGGCGCGCCACTTCTTCAACTCCACCTTGACCTGGTCCAGGTTGGTGGCGATGTCGCGGAAGGTCTCCGGAACGTCCTTCTCAGGCCAGAAGAGTTTATGCAATTTGATTCCAGTAGACACCATGGAGGTGCCCAAGCCCTTGAGGGAGCGGATTTGCGTCTTGAGGTTGAGCAGATGGTCGTTGATGTTGGATGTGTTGTCAATATTCAGACCAGAGGCGGCCCTGGCCTGCCTTGCCTTGTCCACAACAGGTACACCAGCGGAACGGAGTTCCGGGAAGATATCTGCATAAGGATCTGAGTTGGATCAGAAATAGTGACCGAGAAGAAGTGAAACCGGGTAGAAGAAGGCAGAGAAGAAAAAGACAAGAGAAGTAAAGAATTGCGGTAACTCACATTCCATATCCACCACCAGGCCTCCCAGCTTGACCTTCTAGTCCTCGGCATCTTGGAGGTGCTTGTCATGGACGCGGCGCGTGTCAGTGATTTGCGCCTCGAGAGCCTGGTTCCGCTCCTTCAGCATCTGGATCTCCATCTCGAAGTCCCGCTTCTGGGCAGCAGCTGTTTTCTCGATCTCCTGCTTCTCACGGACTTGGTTGATGGCAGTCTGGAGTGCATCTGAGAGATCAACTTGGAGCTTCTCGAAGTCCGTCCTCTCGACCGCGCGCTCTTTCTCTATCTCGGCTTCCCGGGCCTGCACTTGCTGCTGAGCCTCAGCAGGAGTGAGGCATTGCAGGTGCTGCTCCCGGAACTTCTTATATTCTTCTGCGAGAAGAACAACACCATTGAGCAGGGTAGCCAACTAAGAGAAGGCAAATACAGAAAAGAGAGAATAGTACTCACCTTCTAGAGAAGAGATTTTACTCTGCGCGGAGGCAGCGAAAACCTCATAGTCTTGGTGCCTCTCCACCAGGGCCTTGAGTTCGCCTGTAGAGAAGAAAGCAGTTGAGCAAAAAGCAAAAAACGGGCGTAAGTACAAAACGCACAAACCGAAATGCTAAAAGCTTACCTTCAATTTCAGAGAGCTTGAGGGTGCGGTCCAGAGCGTGCTGCTCCATGGCATCCCTGTCTCTCTTGTCAGCCTCCAGAGATTGGTTTCGTTCTCGGGCTTGGCGGTGATTCCAGAGAAGCTGACGGAAAGCTTTTATCCTTTTTTGGACGCTATCCTGCAGGGGAGAAGGAAAGAGTATAAGTTTTGAAGATTTGGCCCGAGTAGATTTCAACTCGGTTGTGCCTCATCTACTTGGCACGAATCTCGGAGACTGGGGTAGTGACTAAGAGAAGAGAAAGAAGAAAATGGCAACTCGGAAAATTCAAAATGGAGAGGGACACTTACCACATAACTTTGCTCGATATCTTCAATATTCTTGCGCAAGACGAACAGCTTGCCGGCCAGAGTGCTGCAAGGGCTGGCCACGGCCATGCCAACATGACCAATATCGGCCTTGTTCCAGTCTGTCCGGTAATGGTCGAGCTTGCCCAGCTCGGCACCATCCCAGGTGTGGTTGCCGTACATCTTGCTATCCCAGGCCTTCTCGACGTGGCCTACCCGGTCCAAGATGGCTGCAATGCCTGCTTCGGGTAGCTCCTCGTCGTCCTCGCCGCGGGAAGAGAGTTCCTTAATGACCAAGGAGTCTTTCTTTCCCTTGTACTTGGAGAGGCCCTGCGGCTTTGCGCTCTTTTAGAGCGGCTATCCGCTGATCCTCCTTGGACAACTGGATTTGGTGGCGCTGCTGTAGATCTGTCCAATACTCGGGATACTTGCGCTGCCCGGTGGCGCCAGCACCAGCACTCAGCTTCTCGACAGGACCAAGGGTAACCTCAGAGGGAACCAGGCTGACATTTGGATTAGGCGATGTCTTGTTCTGAGTGAATGTCAGCTGGGTGCTCTTGATCGACTGTCCGGGTTGTCCGCCTTGCGGCTTGGAGGGCAGCGACGCCTGCCCAGCCTGTGAGGCGGTGCGTTTTGGATGCGTCCGGGTTGGTTCAGCACCCGCCTTGGTAGTCTTCTTGGTGTTTGGCGTGGGCGTTGGCCGAGAGGGCGGAGGTGCTTAGAAGGCTGGCTGAGAAGGAGGTGGCACCTGTTTGGCAGGTGAAGGTGCCTTGCGAGTTGGAGGCGCCTCTGCTTGGTTGGCGGCAGCGGCGTCCGGCTGCACGGCGTACTCTCGTGAGGGCTCCTCCACGGGGTCCTCGGTGCGCCGCGCGGCAGCGGGATCCTCGGTGTGCTGCACGGCAGCAGCGTCTTCTACCCACTGCTCGGCAGCGGGGTTGGGTTGTTCTGCAGCATTGGTCTCGGGCTGCTGCTCGATGTTGGCGTCTGGCCGCTCCACAGCCGTGGTGTCCTTCTGCTGCTCGGCAGCATGTTCAGTGTCTTCCCCAGCTGATGCACCTGGGGGAGTTGGCGGTCTCTCGGTGTTGGCAACGTCTTGGGCAGCCTGCTGCGCTTCAGGCTGCTGCTGCTCGGAGACGGGATCGGTATCGCCTCCAGCGCCATCATTCTCGGCGCCGAGATCTTGCTCTTCGTCAATAGGGGAGGACGCACGCGTCAGACCCTGCGGTTCCTGGTTCTCATCATCATCCGAGAGCTCTACAAGCTTCTCTCGGGGCGCGGCTGTTTTCTTCTTGGGACGAGGTGCGGCAGTGGCATCAGCGTCGAGAGCCTCACTAGAAGAAGAAATAGAGTCAGAAGGGAAGTGGAAAAAGGAACAAGGGAAAAGCACAACAGAGAACCAGGGTATACTCGGAAGCACTTAGCCGTCCATGGTGGGGGCGCGCTTCCTGCGGGAGGTGGTCTTGATTGCCGGCTTCTTCTTTGCTTTCTTGGGAAGGGGTGCCAGTGCACCACTGCCCACTCGTTTCCGAGTAGTGGGAGCGGCAACGGATAGCGGAACCGCGACCACGGGTTCCTCCAGATCCTCCTGTTCGGGATCCTCTGCAGCAAGAAGAAGGGAGAATTCAGAGTTGAAGGGGTGAATTAGGATGCAGTAACAAGTGAGCTAAAAGGTGAACACGGTCACCTTCTTCATCTTCGGACCAATCCCGAATAGAGGCATCAGCTCGGGACTTACCGGCCTGAATGGCGTGAGGGATACACAACGTATCTTGGGTGTCGTAGGCGGTCTCGTCATCTTTAGTTCTATCAGCTTTCCAGTTGGCCTCAAAGATTTAATTGTCCTCTTCTCTCTGGCGATTGATGTGCTATTGATGCAAACATAAAGCACAATGAGTTGAATTTCGGATAAGTGGTTCTACTCGGAACAACCGTGCAAACATAAAGCACAGTGAGTTGAATTTCGGATAAGTGGTTCTACTCGGAACAACCGTGCAAACATAAAGCACATTAAGCTAAGTGGTTCTACTCGGGATAGTGTGCAAACACAAAGCATATTAAGCTAAGTGAGTCTACTCGGAACAACATGCAAACATAAAGCATACAAAGCTAAAGGTTCCTACTCGGCATAGCATGCAAATACAAAGCATATAAAGCTAAGAGGAGTTCTATTCGGTACCAATCACAAGAAATGAGGGTGCAGAGAAGAGCATTAACCTGGGTAATCTTCTTGGTGCGGCTATACGGCACGAAGCCGTAAGCCCAGTTCTCGGTGAGCGTGGTCTGCATAATAGACCTGGCCCAGATGGCCACCTCAGCCTTGCTGAGCTCGAAGGTCGTCGTCCTGGTACAATCCCGAGGACCTCCCATGTAGCACATCTTATGTACGCGATCCTGGAGCGGGAGTACCCGACGCGAGATCCAGCAGGCGATTGGGTCGTCCTGAAGGAGCCCTTCCGCCGCCAACTCGGTCAAGCGCTTCTCGACCTGGACGACGTCTGGCACGGTCTTCTTCGGGTCGTATCCCCAGTTCTGCCCGGTGGGCAACGCGTTTACAAACTTAGGGAGCCCTATCCGGTCTTCGATGGGCTTTCCATTCTCGGCGGGAACGTTCTTCACGTAGAGGAAGCTGCGCTGCCACTTGCGCACGGTATCCATCCCGAGTACTCTCGGGTGGTGTCCGGTGCGGCGCTACAACATCATCGCGCTACCCGTCTGGGTCTTCGCGCGGGGAACGAGAGGGTTGTTGGGATTGGGCACGCTTTGTTGACGGAGGAAGAAGTAGCGTGCCCAGGTTTGAACTGTCGGGTAGACACCCAGGAAAGCTTCACACACGGTGGCGTGTGTGGAGAGCATAACCATGGCGTTTGGTGGAAGGTGGTGCGGCTGAAGGCCGAAATGGCAGAGAAAGTCCGAAAAAGAACTTGGAGATGGGAAGGCTGAAGCCGCGTTTGAAGTGGGAGAGGAATACCACGTACTCGCCCGATTCTGGTGCCGGGACGAGCTCGGTGCCGGGAGGCCGGCAGCCAGCGTCGGGGGGGGGGACTCGGCGGGTGTTCACCAGCCACTGGCAGTCTTCGGCGGTGACGTCCGAGCCCTCCCAGCCGGCTCAGGGCAGGAATCATCTCGTGTCCGTGCTGGTCCATGGAAGCAAGGTTGCTGTTGGAGAAGACGAGCTCGTCGGAGTTGAGGGCGAGGATGACGGCGGTGGCGCGCCGAGATTCTTGCTCTCAGTTCTCACGGTGGGGGCACGGTGAGTACTCGCGGTGGCGCTGTGCTCGACGGCGGCGACAGAGGCGATGGGAGCGCGAGATTGGAAAGTGAGCAGGAAAGAGAAAAGGTAGGCGGCGCGGGGGTATTTATCTCTCCCCGCGAGCTGCAGTTACTACTGGATTGATCATGGCCAGAGATCGTGCGGCGTGGGTTAACTGCCCGTTAGAAACGCACACATCGCAATATGCGCGCGTAACGGGTGCAGTTAATCCCACGACGTGGGTCGTGGGCTTTCGATTATCTGTTCGAAGTGACCTAACGGGCTGTGGACCCCTAATGCAGTGATAGGCACGTGGTCTGCTGTATCCCTGGCACCGAGGCGTCGGGGGTACATGGGCGTGACACGTGCCCGATAGCGACACGAGAAGATGGATTCGATCTGGATTGAGCGGGATCGAGTGGAAATTTCGCTAAGTGTTGGGTTCTCAGCAGAGCTCTGTGTTGAATGCTCTACTCAGCACTTGGCAGATTTCCTTCAAGGCCTTATTCAGAAAGTGAGGGCAAAGGTTCTGAGTATTCAGGTTGAGGAACAACTCGGATAAAGTGTTTCGAGGAGACAATTTGGTTAAAGCTGGCAGGACCCACCGAACAAGTTCACTGGACTCTACCAGCTTCGGGGACTAATGTCGGGGGGCTTCCCCCGAGTAGGGGTAAGGTAGGTGCTAAAATGAAGATCAGGGTGCTATTTACCGGGTAGGCGGCTACCCGGGTGCCCTCTACCCGGTATTTTCTATTCGTTCATAAATATTGAAGGCCAAGAGAAGATAAGGAGAAAGCTTATGATCGTCCGGGTAGCGGTCAGGTGGTCCGAGTAGATGGGCTGCAATCCTACTCGGGCAAGAAGTCAATGGAGCCGTTCTGACAAGATCACGGAGATCCCGCAGCCGTACAGGCGTGCGGTTCAACTTATGGAGCACATGATTATCCGTGCAACGGCGTGGCTACAGTGAGGTAGGCGCCTGTCACATCCTGTCACTGACAGAGGGGACAGGACGTGTCGGGGGGCCTACTCTGGGTGACTGACAGGGTGGACAGGTCCTGTCAGCCGGACGGTGCGACGACTTCCCGCACCCGCGTCAGCGAGAAACCGGAGGCGTGCTCTGCGCTACTATGGAGATGTCGCATCACCGTACCTTTTATTCTTTGTTTACTCGGCTGGGCACCAGTATATAAGGTGCCATGCCCCCTCCTGCGCGAGGGACGTTACGTGAGAGATCATTTATTGCACGAGCAAGTGTTAGCAGTAGAGAGAGCAGAGAGTGGCTACTCGGCTGAGAGACAACTTTGTACTGTGGCTACTCGGATATCATACATACAGAGAGATAGGCAGGAGTAGGGGTGTTACCTCCACACGAGGGCCCCGAACCTGGGTAGTTCTTGGTGTTTGCAGTGTTACCTGAGCGCGTCTACTCGACGTGCGATTCCTCCCCGGATACCTACAGCGTCCATCGGACCCAACCTTAAGCCATCACATGGCATCTGTCTTTACTCATCCAAGACACGGTTCATGCCACAAACCGGGAGAAATGCCGGCTAACGAACTGGGACCAATGCCCTTAGGCGAATTCTGCTGCCCCGGACGCACAAACCGGGACCAATGCATAGCATTTGTCCCGGATTTTCATACAACCGGGACTAATGCCTTTTCTACCCCTGGACGAAAGGTGTTGTTTCCACTAGTGGAGCCTTCCTAGATCGGTAGGGTTTTGGGGATGTTAGGGAGCAGGTTTTGTAGAATGTCATCTCGGTGACATGATCGCTGCCAGGCTCCCCTCCCTTCATATGGCAAAGGCGACAGGGGACCAAACCATCGATTGGTTTTGGCACCCCCAATCAGGGCCATCGTTAGGGATGGGTGATACGTTCGTGGGCCTCTCCTTTAACATTATTATCTTGTCTAACAACCTTTTTTCTTTTCTTTTATTTTCTTTCCCGTTAAACTGACGGATCAACCCACAAGGATTTGATTTGATTTAATACTATGTAAGTGCAATCTTGCCATACAGTGATTTGATATACCCGATACTTATGCATGTGGCTCGATCAGGCCCGAGACTATTTTTTACTTTAAGTGATGGTATCACTCAGTTAACCAAAATCGTGTGAGAAAACAAAAAACAAATAAATTACTAGGCACCTGGACCTGTGAAGTACATAAATCATTTGCTACCATGGTCATATGTGGTACTTTTTTTTCACTTTAGGAATGGTCATATGTGGTGCCGCGGCCGCCGATATCTGCCGGCATGGGAGGTAGTCGACGCGGGTTGCACATGGTTGCTGATGTCCGTCTTGGTGGAGGCGGGGGGCTCGATCCAGGTCCTTCGAGGCTCGATCGGTTGACGTGCACAGTTCGTCGTGTACGCCTGTCGAGAGATCTTGGCGGTTGCATCGTTGTAACACCCGGGGTTTTTTCCCCCAGATAGTTTTGGTTGTTTCTTTCAACATGACATTGCATCATGCATCAGGCATTGCATCACCTTTCAAACTCAACTTCAATATTCAAACACCAACAAAATTCTCAAAAATTCCAAAACAAAAGTTCCCACACTTGGGCATTTTGAATGACAAGTGCAAAGAAATCTTTTCCATGAATTTTGAAAACTTTGAACTCCCTCAAATTCCATTTTTGGTCAAATTCACATCGAATTCAAATTCCAAAAACAATTTTGAAATTTTCAGAAACAAACATTTGTCCAACCGTGCTTTTTCAATGCTAATCACAAAGATATCAACACCTTATTTTTCTAAGGTGTAAAACCCCTCCAAATCACTCTTTTCCTTCACCTTTTTTTCCTTACAAAAAAATAATAAAACAAACCTCTTGAGCTGGGGGAGGCAGGCCAGCCCAAAAAGGGCTAGCCCACCTACAACCCCACTCGATCCAGCCCAGCAGCCCAACCCCCCCCCCCTTCTTCTTCGTACGGACAGACAGGAGGGGGATGTCGCTGTCCACCATGGCCCCCACCTCCACCTGCTCCCCCTCCCCTATACCTACCCCCTCCTTTCCCAAACCCTAGCCCCAACCACGCCCTCTCCCTCTCCTTCCTCCATCGCTGCCGCCTTCCTCTTCCTCCTCTGTCCCCCAATTCCTCTCTGCATCTTTTCTGAACCAGTGCAAAACCAAGCCATGGCCGGAAGTTGTGGGCCATGGCGCCGTGGTTGCGGTCGTCGTCAGGCCCCGGTTCCGGCGGGAATGGAACCGGGGCACATCCGGCTTCTGCTGCCTCGCCTCGACGTGGTCGGAGGGCCACCAGGGAAGCCACGCCATCGCCGGATGCCACCGCCGATCTGCTTCTCTGCTGCTGCTCGACGACAGCGCCGTCCTCCCGCGTCCATCCGCCTTCTCCGACCACCATCCCGGTGAGCTCGCCCCTAGCCTCCCCCCGTCCTCCTCCCGTGCTCTGAGACCCAGCCCTCGAGCTGAAGCCGCCGATTCCCCACCGGAGTTCATCGCCGTCCCGTCCTCGTCGTTCGTCTGATGGACTGAACTTTGGTGTAAAAAATTCAGTTAGCGTATGCAGCCCACCTCAAAACCGCGCGCACACACGATCTGTCAGCAAACGCACACCACCCCATTTCTTCAGACCCTGGCTGCGCGCAGCGCGCAGCGCGCGGGTTCGAGTCCCAGCTCTCCCCCCCCCCCCTTTTTCTCTTATTTCCGCCCGCGCGCACGGACCCACTGTCATAGGCGCGGTTGCCACCTGGGTTTTCCCCCGCGCGCACGTGGCGCCAGCGTGGCCTGGGCCCGCTGGTCACCCGCTTTGGCTGGTTGCAGCCCCGGTGGATCTTGTTTCCAGATCCAGATCTGATCCGCACTTTGCACCCAGGCCCCTAGCTTTTTCTGGTTCTGCACAGAAGCCCCTCCACGCACTGTTTCCTTCAAAGCAGGCCCCTGTATTTTGGCAGATTAGCCCCTAAACTTCTTTTGCCCATATCTTTCAAACCCCAACTCCAAACAATTCAAATTTTATATGTTTACCATCCTGAATTTCATGCTCTTTCCAAATACAACATTTGTTTTCTGTTTTGGATAAATAAAATTAATGCACTTACTTAATGCTTTAATTAAATCATTTAAATGGTGAAATTCATAACTTGCTCAATTAAAATCCAATTCCAACATGTAAAATATGTTTTCCATCCCATTTTTCATGAACTTTGCAAATATCAACTTTGTTTTCTATTTTAAATAAATTAAATTGCTGAAAACAACTATTTCTTAATTAATGCATTTAAAATTGTCAATTTAATAACTTGCTCATCTAAAATCCAAATTCAACAAATGAAATATGTATTCCATCTAAAAATTTGTGTTCTTTCCAAATATAAATTTGGTTATCTGTTTTGAACATTTAAAATTGGTTAAAACAACAAATGTTTGTTTAAATCATTTAAAATGCCAAAGTTCATAACTTAATAAATAAAATTCCAAACTTGGTAAACAACCTATCAAACTGAAGCTAAAGTTGTTTTCTTATTGTTTTCATCATCCATGCATCATTCTAATCAACCTTCACATGATGGTTATTTGTAGATCATTTAATTCAACATTAATTCATAGGCTTTTCCATATGCAATCCAAATTGCATATGGGCCAATTTAAATATGTTTACCATGTCAACTGGTTTACTTTGATGCATCAATTAATTGTCATGCATATAAAATAGGATCATGCTGGATCTTTTGCCGTAGAAGTAATTGTTGCATCCGGTGTTTCTTTTAGCTTTTGCTTCTTCGCGGATAGGACGTTGAGATGATGTGAGCAACGCCAAGTTCTTCGGATGTACCTCTACTTGCTGGATTCCAGGCAAGTATACTCACTTGCTACCTATGGCTGCCTTTCATCACTTGTTACCGATTCTTCCCGTTGCCTTTATTCTAGCCTTATGATTCGATGCTTGTGTCTCGATCCTATCATATGTTTACCTTGCAACCATGATATAGCCTTCCTTCCACGTCCTATTAACTGTTGTTTGTTTACCCTATTGGCCCTTGTGTCGTAGTTGCATGCTTAGTGTTGTTTGCGCTCAAGTCTTGTTGTCCGTCTTATCACCTGTTTAGTTTGATAGTTGGGTTTCAACTTGATCAACAACCTGTTAATGTTTTGGGTAATAATATTTTGATGATAAGGCACCGGCAGGAGGCCGGCGTGGTTTTGAGGCCTGCTAGTGTCGACCTTAATTAGGAAAAGGGTCTTGTCCTCCGATCCATGATGAGCGCACTAACCGCATGTGGGAAGCGAGTATGGGCGCCCCCCGCAACTTTGATTCGATTCGCATCTCGTCCAAATCGCCTCATTTAGTTCGGGTTTTCCATTTGCCGCATGCATATGCAGGTGCGAACCCTTGGCGCCAGGGTGGAACTTTTGTAGTCGGCATTTAGGGAGACACGTTCTTAGAGTGCTATGAGGGTCCCCTTTTCTTCGTGGGGCTTGATTAGCCGTGCACTCAATTGCACGGGGTTCTTTGGGCTTGATGCGAAGAAGAGTTGGGTTGTGTTGAGTGCCTCGCTTGGAGCAAGTGTTAGCAGTAGAGAGAGCAGAGAGTGGCTACTCGGCTGAGATGCAACTTTGTACTGTGGCTACTCGGATATCATACATACAGAGAGATAGGCAGGAGTAGGGGTGTTACCTCCACACGAGGGCCCCGAACCTGGGTAGTTCTTGGTGTTTGCAGTGTTACCTGAGCGCGTCTACTCGACGTGCGATCCCTCCCCGGATACCTACAGCGTCCATCGGACCCAACCTTAAGCCATCACATGGCATCTGTCTTTACTCATCCAAGACACGGTTCATGCCACAAACCGGGAGAAATGCCGGCTAACGAACTGGGACCAATGCCCTTAGGCGAATTCTGCTGCCCCGGACGCACAAACCGGGACTAATGCATAGCATTTGTTCCGGATTTTCATACAACCGGGACTAATGCCTTTTCTACCCCTGGACGAAAGGTGTTGTTTCCACTAGTGGAGCCTTCCTAGATCGGTAGGGTTTTGGGGATGTTAGGGAGCAGGTTTTGCAGAACGTCAACTCGGTGACATGATCTGCCACAGGCTCCCCTCCCTTCATATGGCAAAGGCGACAGGGGACCAAACCATCGATTGGTTTTGGCACCCCCAATCAGGGCCATCGTTAGGGATGGGTGATACGTTCGTGGGCCTCTCCTTTAACATTATTATCTTGTCTAACAACCTTTTTTCTTTTCTTTTATTTTCTTTCCCGTTAAACTGACGGATCAACCCACAAGGATTTGATTTGATTTAATACTATGTAGGTGGGGGAGGTGGGGGAGGGGGGCTGAGAGGAATCCTGGACACACATGCTGAAAACTCCAGAAAATTGAGAAAATGAACACAACGGTCACAAATAACTGCAAGAGAGCTGCAAATAATATCCAAAAATCGTAGGAGATCACAATAATTTAAAAAACGTATCACCCACCAACAATTCTATGCAAGGTTCGAGCATGTACATCAGGCACTACAGAATTTTTGTCAGAACAAAGACAATACATGCATGCGTATCCCATATGTATCATTCACGAATAAAGACTCACAAATATTCCGAGTGGAAGAGTAACACGTATCACAGGAACAAAGACTTGACAAATATGAATTTGGGTTCTAAGTAACACGTATCACAGGAGTAAGGACTCGACAAATATTCCGCTAAGACGTTGGAATCTAGACCTTCCACCTAGGAAGAGAAAGATATTGGACTGCTCTCACATCCTCATCCATTTCTAGTTGCTGAATTCTATCACCGTTGGTGCACAGATGCCTGAACTCTAGCTGCAAGAAATTGGGGAAAGAAATGTCTCTTCAGTTAAACTGAAAAGCAACCTTAGCAATAAGAAAGTAAACATGAATCAATGACGTACTCGAGGTCAAGTATAATACCCAGAATACTAGGGGATGTTGCTGCTGTGGCAACATCCTCAGGAGTAAGAAGGACCTATGTTATCAGGCTATAAGAAAATCAGAGTACCACTAGCAGTAGACATGGCATCCCTGAAAGTTGTACTATAAATTAGGCAATTTGTAAAGTAGAAACGAACAAAAAGGAAGAGGCAAGTTACACCAAGGAATGGGGAGAGACTCGGACCCCATTGACACAAGTATGGCATATGTGTTGCAGAAAGCAACAAAAGCATGTAATGACCCAGGGACAGAAAAAACAACGCAAAGCTTCGAACAGGATGATCGATCGAGCTGGGCGCCTTGGCTTGGCTTCAGTAGCTAGGATGCGCTCATGTCAATTAAGTGTGTTGCGTGGGGTGGCCGGACTACTCCTATAACTGAACAAATGCCAATAAAATGCCAGATGGAGCAGCATGAGGACTTCATCGCATATATACAAAATGGTCCTAGCTAGCAGCTACAGGCATAGTATGTACATACGGCCAGGGAATGGAGACCTCCTTCTTTGTCCCAAAATAAATACATACCGCCTTGCTGGAGATGACTGGAAGTTGACGTTCTTTCGCCTTGAAGCTCTCCTGCATGAACTTCCTTGCTAGATAACCCTGCAAAATAAATAGATAAATACATAAGACCACATAAAAGAAGATGCAGGTGAGGTAAGACCACAAGACCACAGAAGTCTACGAGCTATTAATTTCTACAAATAACAAGGAACCAGGAACATTCTAACTGGCTACAGGTCCAAGAGAAGGCAGGCAGTGGGTACTTAATTAACAACAAAAGGACAATAAAGGAAGCCAAAATGGTCAGCAAACAGTCAATTTGACACCGAAGAGAGATTGAAGAATGAGACTTTGGCTTATCTATATAGCTCTCGTTAGTAACTGAACTCGGCAATGTCATGAAGAAGGGAACCAAATCTGTGTAAGAAAAAGAGAATAATGGAGCCAGCATTTAGCATGAATGTCAGACAAACTAATGCAGCTATTGTACACTGTACAGCAAGAGACCTAGGAAATGTAAAGCTTTGTTTGTTCCCCTGCTGCAACTCAGCTTTGTTTGGATCTTCTGCTAGCCTTGCCTAGCTGAGCGAGGCTTTCAAGCTAGCTCTAGCTGCAGCCTTTAAAAGCTAGGCTATTTATTTGGTTCTTTAACCTTGCTGCCCACGTACAGACGGCAGTTGCCATTTTTCTAGGTCCTTGCCGTCGGAAGCGAGCCAAATCGGCTCTCCCGGCTGGACGTAATTTTTCTAGCCCACCGAGGCTAGTTTGCCTGGCAAAGCTAATTCTTTTACCTTCTACCAAACACATAGTCTTGCTTAGCTAGGCTATAACTACTTTTGCTCAGGATCCAAACGCACTCACAAACTCTATGTACAGCAAGAGACTTAAGATAGGAGGCTGATTAATGGCCATGCTATATATTATGTGTTACCATCAAGACAGCATTAGTAGAGTTTGTGATCCTTAAATTGTTTTTGGTGAAAATCAAAAACCAATTTTCTATATACTCCGTATATTAATTAGATACAGGACTAACAACAAATCATCTGATGGAGCTGTATAGATCCCAGACCAAAACCAAACCAAGCAACACAAGCAATCAAACTACAGTGACTACCAGTGCTTAATTACAGTATACAAATTCAGTTAGCTGGAGCTTGCTTCCACTCAGCGTGTTGGTGTGCTACCACGGACGGATGGACTCATGGACGGATCGAAATCGCCAGACGGAGATGCGGTGTCAATTCCACCTGCGACTACAGTGGCTGGGCGGCCTCTCATCGCTCGCCGTCCTCCCCAACAAGGCGCGCCATGCGTTCCAGAAAACGCCAGACTACGCGGAACAGGCGAGGAGGAGGATGGCTGAGACCCAGAATCGGACGTCTTTGTCGTCGGAGCCATGGCCAACTACCGGCAACAGCAGCACGCACCGCGGACAGATCGGAGCGAAGGCGTCCGGTCTCTCCGGTAGGGGAAAGTAAGGGAGCGGAGGATTCGATATCTCACCTTTTCTCTGTGGCGTGTCCCGGCGACGGAGGGGGCGGAGGCGGAGGAGCGACGGTAGCGCCGCCGAGCGAGCGAGCGAGCGAGCGAGAAGGAGCCAGCTAGGGATTTCGTCCCCGACGTCCGGACTAGGGGAACCCTCACCCGGGGAAAGGCCGCGGAAGGCCCATGTCCCCGCGGAGCACCAAATGGACATGTAGAGTTTCCCAGGCCGGATTCGGCCGGGGGTTTTTGGCCCGGGGAAAAGGCCGGGATAACAGACCCCGGGCGAATTTGGCCCGGATAGACATACGGGCCCATTTGGCGCTCCGGGGGGCGAGGGAATTTCGGTCCTTCCGCGACATATCCCCGGGTGAGCGCTCCCCTAGTCCAGAGGTCGGGGAGGAAATCCCTCGCTCGCTCTCTGCTCGCGGCGGCTGGCAGAATGGAGATGGAGGTGGCGGGGGGGATGAACTGGAATGCGCTGTTCCACCGGCGGGTGGTGATGGCGTACGCGCACTGCCGCAACGCCGACATGGTGGCTTGCGGTGCGGAGGAAGTACGACGCGCGCTCGAAGGCGCCTCCGCGCAGCTCGGCCTCGCCGTCGCGAACATGGGCACGGCCCGCCACCTCGCGCTCCGATGCGCGCTCGAGGGCGCCTCCTCCCTCTTCAGGCGACCTGAGAAAGGAACCCTCCCGAGTGCTCCCGCCTCTTCCTGCTCTTCTTCCGCCTCTCCACTCCGGCCGCTCCTCAAGCATCCGTCTCCTGGCCCCCTCCTAGATCTGCCCCACCTCGACTCGTGTACCCTCCGGCGACGACGACGGCCCGGCGGTGGCGCTTGTTTTCTTCTCCATCCAGTAAGGTTAGCCTAATTTTTTCTCCCCACTTTAATTCCTAGTTCTTGTCTTAGGTCGCCGATCTGATGTACTTGACCTGAGACGTTCCCAAAATTCTTGGTGTCCACAAGTGGATGATGTTACCTGATTGATTGAGAATTTTGATTCTAGTCCGAATCTTGCAGGCTACCAGACCGGATGCACAAACTGTAGTATGTACACATGCAATTTCCGTCCAGGGATACACACACTTGGCTGGGCTTCTATTTGGTATGTACATCGTAGGGTTCTCTTTCTTTTCATGTTTTGAATCTGTGCATAGTTTTGCTTTAAATATTCCTTCAGATGAAGATTGTGTAATCTATAAATTACAGGGCACGAAAAGTATGTGTTCATTCGACTCAATCGAGTTCAGAAGTATCTTGCTGAGAGCAAGTTCTGGACTATTTGGCAATCCACCCGTCACAGGATGAACTCACGAGCATTGGATCAAAAGGATGCCAGCTGAAGTCTCGAACAGACAGGTGATGATATCCGTGCAGTTTGGCGACTTGTGATCTACTTACCTGAACATGAAACAAGACAATTCAATACATATATTTTTTTCTCAAGAAAATGCGAAGCTTTCATCTCCATGCATTGATAGATAGAAAGAAAGTAATTACAAGCCTAGGACAAGGCCGAAACATCCGAGAATTCAATATGCTGGATCAGTTTCGGAATCATGAATAGAAAAGGTAACTAGTTCGATTCCACATAATAAGATGAAAGGGGAAGGGAGCGTTCAGTTGCCTTCAGTCTTGCCTAATGTCTTCAAAGATTCACATTTTAAGTTCAGAGGCAGCATGTTACACCATGTCTAATTTTGAAAAGTGGCATTTTAGATTTTCCATGTGTTGTAGAACACTCAAATATTGCCACTGAATTAGCAGCTAAAAAACGTAACTCTCTTACAATAGGGGAAAACAAGTTAACAGGAAATGCAACCGAGAAATGGTACTAATAGTATTTAAAATATACAGACAATGGTACATAGTTTTCACATGTCATTAGAAGTAGTGCGATGCTTTTATTACCAAAAATATCATATTTGGAGAAAAAAGTAGTGATTGAAGATTGAAACTTCAGCTGTTACATTTGGTTCAACACCAACTGTGAGCTAGTTCTGACCACATCGTTGAGTAATGTAGAATTGCACTTCTATACTTATGTAAAGTGTAAACTATCAGTAGTTGCTACATGATCGGTCCCTTGCTAGTAGTATCATTATTTCTGTTTCGCCATGACTGATTTTGCATGAATGATCCATTTTCCCTGACCGATTTTTTCCATGTATTGGAGATGCATACTCTTTCTTTTGTATACTCTCAAACAATAGTTTCTATTGTAAGAACTGATGAAAATTGTTCTGTTTGGTTAAATTTGGAGTCATAGTCAATCAAGCGTAGCTAGTTTATTAAAGGCCTCCCAATACAAGTGAATTTGTATGGATTTCCAAGCAAATGAATGGAAAAAAGTGAACTGAACTATTACTTGATACTTTCTACTTCTTACTAATCTCATTTGGCAAGAAACAAGTATATGTTGTCTTGAATGTATCCCATGAATTATATCCAATGAGCTCAGTTCTATGATATATTTCAGCATGTGACTAATGTACAAGGGAAACCTGCTATTTCTTCTTGGTAGCATCACAAAAAATAATTTGCTGAAGTCTCTATCTAGCACTTCATTGCTATTTGTTCTAGTTCTATTTGCGCCAAGGGGCAGTTGGGGAGGCCGGCGGAAGGGAAAAGGTGCAAAAAAGTTTTCGCTCACCAGTGGGTCCGCCGAGTCAGCGATTGTGAGAGTCGTCGTCTTCATCGCCGTGAAGCAGAAGACGCCGACGACGTGGAGAGAGGAATGCGCCTATGTGGCCACCGACGACATTGAAGTCGTGCTCGCCGCTTCCAAGGAGCAGTTCGTGGTGGAGGAGATGGAGCGGCAGCGACTTGCCCTGTAGGAGATCGCCGAGTGGTGCCGTGCTGCCGCCATCGTGGAGTGGGGTGTAATCACAGCGAGGAGAGGTGTCGCGCCGCCCAAGCAGTCTGGTGGCGGCGACCCGCCACCCCAAAGAAGGACGGGTCGTCGAGCGATGATGACAATGACGGCGGCGACTCTAACACCTCAAGAATTATTTGTGTTATTTTTTTTCTGATTTTCTTGTTATTTTGTGTTAACATGTGATCAGATGTGAAGTGACATATTATTTAAGATTTTCTGTATTTTATTTTCTATTTTGATTATAGAATTCGTCCGTGATTTTGGCAGAAATCAAGTTATTCTTGTATGAACTGTACGTGGTATTTCAAAAAAACTAGAACGATACCCCGCGCGTTGCGGCGGGTATCTCTTTAATAATTCTAATAAAAAGTTTGAAACTTGAATTTTCTATAGAAATATGCAAAATTTAGTTGATCATATCATTCAAGGCGTTGAACTTAAATGACATGAAATGTATATATGTGTATTTCACCTATTAAAGTTCATTATGTTTCTAGGTATACCTGATTGATATAGATAAGTTGAAATCAATGGGTTAAATAAATGGATGATGTGAATTTACATAAAGATTTTCGTGTAATGTTTTTGAAAAAATCAGTGGTTGGTAACATAAGAAGATCACATAAACTCGAATAATATTTGTATGATTTTCATCATTGAAAATGCACTTGGCTGACGAAGCTATTTCCTATGTTGTACATATGACTTAACTGCGTAGTTAAGTAGCGGGATGGTGTGATCTTATCAGTGTAACAGAGTAAAAGAATTGCACGAAAAATGTAATCGCTAAAATAAAATATGATGTGTATCTTTGCATGTAAAGATATAAAATATATAATTAATATGAGTGGGATGATGTGGATAATTGATTGGCTAAAAAAGCAAGTGATGTGGACAGCTTGCATGTTGAGATAGAAAAATATTAATTGCACTTAGTGGGGTTTTGCTTTATAAGAAGTATAGATTAGACCGGAAATATTGTGGAGAGGAGCTTTCCCTCGTTGGTGCCAACTGAGTGCACGTATTGTTGCGGGAGGTTGTCCCTGGTTTTCCCTCGCTACCAAATGAACACAGTGAATGGGGGATAATCTCCCCTACAGGACAGGGATCCCCTATGTACGTGAAAATCCCCCTCGTGGGTTTAAAACCCTGGGATATCTTCTCCGTGTAGCCAAATTAGCCCTAAGTCCCTTGAGGTATCCGTCCCTAGATCCGGCCTATTTCCGGTCCGCCATGGAAGTACATGGAGGTTCAGTTCTGAACCTGCACGATCTACACTCGGGTTCAGTTAAAATGGTTCAGTTAAAATTTGAGGACACGCATTCTGTTTGGTTCATATAACGTTAGCATCAGTACATACACAAACAGAGCGCACTAGCTAGTGGCAGGATCCTTGCTCCTCAATGTGCGTGGTCACGAGTTCGAATCCCCGCGGAGGCAGAACGGCCAACCTTTTTTGGGATTTATTTTCCGTGGCCAGCCCCACATGTCATCGGCCCTGGAGCCTAGGTGGCTTCCACCGTGCCTCGTCAGCGCCTCCGTGGCCCTGGGCCTACACGTCAGTGGTACCGGATATTTATTTTCCGTGGCCAGCCCCACATGTCATCGGCCCTGGAGCCTAGGTGGCTTCCACCGTGCCTCGTCAGCGCCTCCGTGGCCCTGGGCCTACACGTCAGTGGTACCGGATAACCCACAGCCCGGTGCAAAAAGCAGTTCGGACGTTTTTCTGAATTTTTGTTCTGGAAAACAGAATTGCAGTTTCAATTCATTACTTCTAAAATGAATAACTAATTCAAAAATGCTCCAATTCGGATGATTCAAATTTCTTTAGATTCAGGAACTTGAGCACTTTCTGTTTATAGAAAAAGTTCAACATGCTTCTGTAATAATTTTTGCACTAAATAATTAATTACAGAAAAGAAATAAAAATTGGAAACTTTGGAAATTCATAACTTGCGTTCTGTTGACCCAAATTGAGCAAACTTGGCCTCTAAATTTTTTTCTTAACAAACTCTACACCATGGTATTTTATTTGGGCATAATTGGATAAAATTTGACCAAGAAAACATCCATTTTCTGTTCTGGTCAGAAAAGAAAAGGAAAAAGAAAATGGCATAACTAAATTCAATAATGATCCAAAAATTATGTTTAATAGCTCAAAATGTTCAGTGAAACATTTGCTACATGTTTTCAACCTTTTCAATACAATTTGTTCCCTAAGGTACCTCTGTTTAAATTGTTTACCAAAAATGGCAGAAATGAAAGCAATAAGAATTAATTCATATTTATTGTTTTCTTCACCCCAAAAATTATGGGAACTATACCAAATTGAAAAGCACTTCAAGTAATAACAGAGAACATCATTTTCATGCATGTTGATAAATTATTTAGGTGCTGGTCTTGTTAGTAAAAAACGTGTAGACCACTAAGGTAAATATGAAAAGATCATGTCCATGATCTCTTACTTGCATTAAAATGTCATGTCATCATGAGTGTGCATTGCACCTATTGTAATTGGTGTTTATTGTGTTTCCTTTACGAGGTTGTTTGTGCTTCGGTGATCGAGGAGTTGAAGTGCAACCAAAATTCTTCGACGATTCCGACCTCTGTCATTTCAACAAGGCAAGCGTAAATCCACTTCTTTGAGCATCTCTCTTGACCTATGTTTTCCCTCAAGTATTTTCTCCACCATAATATTGCATTCGATTCAAATGTTTTGGCTATACTCTCCTAGTAGTTGCATTTTGTTCCGGGCACCAATACATGTTTCCTTCCTATTATCCATATATTGTGATGTGGCCCGAGATACCGCTATATGCTATTTAATTGCTTAGCCATGCTTAGTTGAGTACTTTGGGTCCGATGAATGGATCGTGGTTGGAAGATATTATGTCATGTCCGGATGTGTTGGAGACCGGTTGTCTTCAATTAAAATGCTAATAGGCGTGGATGAGTTGTCATCGGTGAATGATGGTGTTTTGCCCCACTCACGCCCCTAGGAGCGAGTTCTTTACCTCTTGAACCAAGACTGAGCGTGCTTCCATCGGTGGGACATATGGACTCCCTATCGACCAACTAACTTGTGAGGGTGTAGCCCCGGGTCCTTTAGTTTGAGCTTTCCATTTGCGTGTGCGTGAAGACGGTGGACGAGCTACGAACGAGGACGGTGGTGTTTAGGATGGTGGCCTCGATCCAGGGTGTCGGAGGCACTGAACCTGGACTACGCTTCACCAATGATCCCGGTCTAGATTCATGCAAGACAAAGGTTGTAACCGCGCCTACTCTGCCGGCCTCCCAGGAAGAGGATGTGATCATGCATGATCAGGCAAGGAGCCGGACGGTACTGGTGGTTAAAATAGTACACCCCTACAGGGTTAATCGTTTCGAAAAGCCGTGTCCACGGTTATGGACGCTTGGGAATGGACGATAAGATCATAGAGAACCTGAACAATAAAATTTGAGTAGACAGGTGTAATGATGGATGCATTGATCAGATGTGAAGAGAGTTACAATTTCTATCTCATTTCAAAACCTTCTTATAGACGTTGCCAAGTTGGTCTTTTAAAAGAAAACTGGCTTTCTGCAAAACAACTACCAAATAGCCTTGCTAAAGCCTCATTCGAGCTATAGCTCTAGTAACCTTGCGAGTGCCTCCTCTACTCACCGTTGCTTTGTTGAATTTTTATTATATCCTAGCAGAGGACTTCCCGGAAGTCAAAGGTGGCTTTCTTCGTGGACGTCGACGAGTAGTCTGGGTTTTCCAGGTGGCAGCCTGGGGTGGTTAGGAGCAAGCTGGCGCTGACTTGTTTATCTGCAGGCCTCTTAGGCCATATTTTGGTTCTTGTTGTTTAGAACAACTATACCTGCTTCCGCTTGTTGTAATGTTGGGTCTGTGACCTCTGATTGTATTCTGCTATATTTTCTCTGTTAAGAGTTGAAATATATATGCTTTGTGTCGTAGAGACTTTGATGTGCCAATTTGTTCCGAGTCTTGATCTCTTTATTATGCAACTTGGTTGGGCCCGACGTGATGTCATGACTGAGGGGTTGTGGGCCGATGATCCATGACCAAGCCGCGCCTGCTGATGTGATTCAGCCTGGGGGATGGTAACCCTAGTAACCTTCAGTCGGGTATCGTAACCGGTGACATCCAGCACTTTGCATAGTTCCGAGGTCGGGGCGTTACAATGACCCACATTTATATAAATAGGGAATAGATAGTATTATGAGAAGGTGTGTTCTAGATCATGAACAACATGAAATATTGAAGAAGTGCCATGGTAGTGCTTATGGAGGGCATCACGCTGGAGATAGAACCGCACATAAGGTTCTACAATTAGGTTTCTATTGGCCTATTCTCTTTAAAGATGCACGGATTTTTTTTACCTTATGATGAATGCCAAAGAGTAGGAAATATTTATAGACGTAATAAAATTCCTATGAGTTATTCTCTTGTTATTGAACCTTTTGATTGTTGGGGATTTGACTTTATGGGTCCTTTTCCTCCTTAGAATGGTTACACCCATATTTTTGTTGTTGTTGATTATGTTACTAAGTGGGTAGAAGCTATACCTACTAAAAGTGCTGATGGTGAGACCTCTTTAAAAATGCTTAAAGATGTTATTTTCCCTAGGTATGGTGTGCCTAGATATCTTATGACTAATGGAGGTTCTCATTTTATTCATGGTGGTTCTAGAAAAAAAACCTTGCTAAATATGATGTTAATCATAGAATTGCCTCAGCTTATCATCCTCAAACCAGTGGGCAAGTAGAATTATCAAATAGAGAAATTAAAACTATCTTGCAAAATACTTTTAATAAATCTAGGAAGAATTGGTCTGATAAGTTGAATGATGCTTTATGGCTTATAGAACTGCTTATAAAAATCCTATGGGTATGTCTACCTATAAAATGGTTTATGGAAAAGCTTGTCACTTGCCTTTAGAATTAGAACACAAAGCTTATTGGGCAGTGAAAGAATTAAATAAAGATTTTAAACTTGCTGGTAAGAAAAGAATGCTTGATTTGAATCATCTAGATGAATGGAGATGTGAAACTTATGAAAATTCCAAGATCTTCAAAGATAAAGTTAAACAATGACATGATAAAAGAATCCTTAAAAGAGAGCTTCATGTTGGTGAGAAAGTTCTATTGTATCGGTCTCGTCTAAGATTTTTTGCAGGAAAATTACTCTCCCGATGGGAAGGACCTTATATTATTGAAGAAGTCTATTGTTCTGGTGCAATTAAAATTGCTTACCTCAAAGATAACACTACACAAGTGGTAAATGGACAAAGACTCAAACATTATATTTCTAGAAACTCCGGAAAAGTTCATTAGAGGGAAGATTCCAGAATCTGCAGAGTTTGTTTTGGAATAGGTAATAGTTCTGTTAAGAAAAAGTTCGCGGATTACCTTCCAAGTTATAATTTATTGATTTTTGGAAAATATGAAAAATATCGAGCCAAAGAGGGATTGGGGAAGGTGCCCGGAGGCACCACACCATGTGGGGGCGCGGGCCCACCCCTGGCCGTGCCACCCTATGGTATGGGAGCCCCTGAGCCCCTCCCCGACTCGTTTTCGACCTGGACTTTCCTTTCCTTACGCATATTTTTGCTATATAACCCCCCCAGACCCTCCGAGGTCCGTATATCGTTTTCTCGTCGTATTTCTGTTTTGAGCTGTTTCTGCCAGGATCTGTTTTCAGTTTTAGAAGCATCATGGTCTCCGCCAACAACAAGGGGAAGGGGCCGAAGGAAGATGATCTCCAATACGGGAAGCCGGAGGAGGAGATCGAGAGTGGAGCTGACGGAGATGTAGAAGAAAGCCCACGAGTACGTCCACGCGCTACCATCGTAAGCATTGGAGTCGTTGCAAAACCTTCCAAGCAAACGGCGAGGATGAGCACCGGAGGGAAGGCCCCACGTCACTGCTTAGCTTCAAGGACACCACTTTCAGATAGAGAGAGCTCTCAACCTAAGGAAGTGTGGCGGAAAAATCTTGATGGTCGGAATTCACCGCCTGACAAGCATGCAAACCGTATTGATCACAATACAGAGATGATGTGTATGCTTATGCTCGCAATTGAAGATCTGAAGAAATCAATTGATAAGCTCATCGGAAGGATTCACCACCACCACCGAAGAATTGATTCGTCATTGGTATTGGCATCCCCTTGGCTTGTTCCAAGCTTGGGGGAGTGTCGCGGTATGACCTTTATCTTTCACCCTTTTCCATTTTTAGTAGAGTCATATTATGAGTAGAGAAAATATCATATATGATGGTTTGCAGTATGGAAGTGTTGCTCCTTAGTTGGTTGTCGTTGTATCCCTTGGTTTGAGTTGATGTAATGAAATATTAATGAGAAGTTTCATCATCTACTTGCTCTACTTTATGTTAGTTTGCAATTTTTGTTATGTGGTTGATCTTGTTATTAGTATTGGTATCAATTTTGGAGCTTCAAGATAATCTAGTTGGTTTTGGCAAACTTAGCATTGGTCAGTAGCAACAATTTGTTGAGACTTAAGTAGAAAATAGGGAGTTGCATGTAGATATATTATTCCATGATCTTTCTTTCTTGTTAGCTCATAAGCTTAGTATTCTCAAATAAGTTTGTTTGCACCTTCAAGGAAGATTGCATGATTGGCTTTATCATATATGTTTTTGTTTGTTTTACTTTAATTCTTATGCCTGCTTTTCAACCTTGCTAGCAAAAAACATGTACTGAGAGGGAATGATTCTCGTGCATCCAAACCTTGAGCCCAAAACCTTGCCATTTGTGTCCACCATACCTACCTATATGTGGTATATCACCGCCACTCCAAGTAAATTGCTTGTGTGCTACCTTTAAACCTTCAAAATTACACCTGTTTTGTGCTCCTGTTTTAGCTCAAGAGGACGCAAATAGAGAATCTTTATCTCACACGTTGATTGGATTTCACACCCTGGACTAGTGGCTTCATCCGCTTATCCAAATGCTAGAAGAGCTGGCAGCGGGGTTCCCAGCCCCAAATAATAATACAAATTCTCTTCACTATTTTTGCCCCTAATTTATCAGTCAAAGCATAATTGTGTAAACAAAAGAGAAAGATGGATGACCTTCTATACCAGTTGCGTCCTTCTATGGGAGCCGCTCTTGTGAATTCTAGTTAGCCTGTGACGTACTGTATTTTCTATTTTCCATTCATTGACATAAACATACACCTCTCAAAATTAGACACTCCTCCATGGTTTGTAATTGTTGGCAGGCACCCGAGGATTCGATTAGCCATGGTTTGTGTAAGAAAGGTTGGGAGGAGTGTCAACCGTTTATACCTCTGTTTTACAAAATAAAAGCTCTAGAACATGAGTGATCCATGCTCCCCTCTGCGAGGGGCCTATCTTTTACCTTTATGTTGAGTCAGTAAACCTACTTATTTCTGTCTTAAGCAAGCATTTGAGTTGTTGTGATTCATCCAACTATATGTTGATTTTCTCAATCATGTTCTTTATTCTTCCTTGTTTATACAAATATGTTTATCTATTTGAATACCACTTTGAAATTTACCAATGTCTGCAAAGAGACCATCATAATTCAGCATGATAAACTCTGCAATATAAGCTCTAGTATAAAGACTCTAATCGAAAGATAACTACACTGTTAATTGTTCTCTGACCAAGAACGGAGTTTCCCTTTACCAATTTTGATTTACTTCTTGCACCTTTATTGTTCCTCTGCTTGTTTCAAGTTTGATTATATGAGAGGAAATTGTTGTCTAAAATAACTTGTTATTTGTTAGATGTGATGCCTATTTGAACGGACAACGACGTCGCCTAGAGGGGGGGGGTGAATAGGCGATTAAGACTTTTCCAGTTAAGGCTTGCTAAATGCGGAAATAAACTAGGTGTTTAAATTATAAAGCGTACAACCTAAATATTCTAGGGTCAACTAGGTGCACCAACAACTTATGCTAAGCAAGACAAGTAACAAGGTGATAGCAAGATATATGACTTCAAGCTCGAAGGCTATCACAATGTAAATTGCATAAGTAAAAAAGCTCGGGTATAGAAATAACCGAGGCACACGGAGACGATGATGTATTCCCGAGTTCCTCCCACAAGGGGATTACGTCTCGTTGGAGGGGTGTGAGCTCGCCACAAAGGCCTACTCAACGCCACAAAGGACTCAACCTATTCTCCGATGAACCCCGCCACAAAGGCCTAGTTCACCTTCCACTATTGGCAACCTTCAAACCCGAGGCACGCATCCATAATTGGAGGCTCTCGGTGTCACCACAATCTTGGGGCATACATCCACAACTCAATTGGAGGCTCCCAAGAACACCACAAGTCGTCTAGGGTCCAAGACCCAAGAGTAACAAGCTCACAAACTTTCAAATTCCACGAAACCTCGTGGAGAGAGCAAACCGATGCAACAGATGCAAATGGCAAGAACACAAGTGCTCAAATCCTTCACTCTCAAATTCCAAGAAAGCAACAAATGCTTATGGGGGAATAAGAGAGGAAGAACAATGGAGAAACACCAAGAACTCCAAGATTAAGATCTACTAGGTTTACATCACTAAGAAGGAGGATGGATTGATGGAAATGTAGATCTAGATCTCCTCTAACTTCTCCCTCAAAGATATGAAAGAATCATTGGAGGGATTGAGAGAGGAGCAAGCTTTCCAAAGTCAACAATGGTAGAGAGAGAGAGAGAGAGCAAAAACAAGCTGAGAAAGACTTGGGGACTTTGGGGTAGAAAGCCTCTTAAATAGGTGCTCAAAACTAGCCGTTTATCGCCCAAAAACGACCCAGTCGGAATAATTCCGGACCCCGGAATAATTCCGGATTGCAACAGAGAGATTTGCGTTCATGTCGGAATGATCCGGAATAATTCCGGATTGCACTAAAAGGACTGAACACCAATACGAGAAATGCTATAACTTTTGCATACAAACTCCGTTTTCGATGTTTTTGGGCTCGTTGAAATAGAAACAACGAACACTAAAAGAATATGCATATAAACATCATTGTCCATAAATGGAAGATAAAACCAAATGGGTAAAGGTTTAGACCTCTCAAATAGGAACACCCGGTAAAACCTCCAACACGAAAACACACATAACTTTTGCGAAAGAACTCCGAATTAGGTGAATCCAAAAGGGCTGGAAAGGTAATAACAAGGACTATCAAAACAAAAAGGAATGGAGAAGTTACCACACATGGAAGGTGTGGAAACATTCTCAAAGCTGAACCGGATAATTTCACCACCGAAAACGCACAAGTTTTTCTTACCAAAACCGTTTTCGATAAACCTTGGATTGCCATGAAGATCACGACAAGCATCAAAACACCAAGGATATAAAAGCAAAATAATAACCAAGAAAGATGATACTCACTTGAGAGCCCCTCTTGATAGTACGACTATCTATCATATAACCCGGTCTCCCAAAGACACGAGACCGGTAAAATAGAAAAGCTATCAAGATTATACCTTTGGCTTGAGCATTCCAATTGAGCTAGATGATCACGATCTTGACTCTCTCAAGTTGGATCTTCTTTCTTGATTGCGCTTGCTAGCACAAGCTCCTCTTGATGAAGACTTGCAAGTTGCTCCCCCATACACCATTATGGGAGAGACCCTTCTCGGAAAATCTTCACAAGGACACAATCTACAAAAGTGTGGCAAGCATCAAGCATAGGATATCTTCTAGATGCTTCACTTGAGCTTCCACGTCAAGCTAGATGACGAACACCGCTTGACGACGACATAGACCACGGCTATATGAAATCTTCCTTTTGGTTCATGCCCATGGAAAGATACATAACCACACATAGAGATTCCACACACACATATCATGGGTTAGTTCACAAAGCTCTATTTACAATTTCTTACCATACCATGAGATACACAATCCCACTTGGTACAAAGTGTAGCTTTGTGTGTTGATCACTTGCTTGATCAACCTTGTATCTTTGCTTCTCACTTCAAATGATGATGTCTTGAAGATGATAATGAAAGATCACCTAATACTTTTCTTCAAGACACACTAGCAATAAGCTCAACCCAAACCATGAACATTCTTCATATAAATCCTTGAATATAACAATGGCCATCAAGGAAGCTAATAGAGTTCAACACATGAACTCCATTATTTCCTATGGACAAGATCTACAAGGATAAATCAATGCAAACATTAGTCCATGAGGATTGTCATTAATTACCAAAACCACATATGGGGCACCATGCGCTTTCAATCTCCCCCATTTTGGTAATTGATGACAATCCCTTTTTACGAGGGTTTATATGATGAATTAAGCAACCATGCTAAACTAAGAGCAAGGATGAAATAGCATGGAAAGGCAAATGCTTAAGAACGAAACTAAAGCATAAACCAAATTCCCTTAAACCCTCTAAACTTCTCCCCCATTAGCATCCATTGCCGAAATGGGCAAAAAGATTAGAAGGTCAATATAATAAGAGCTCCCCCATTGTGTATGCATTCCTCATGATATGAGTGAAATCAAGTGCATATATCCAACTATGAATAGATGGAGGGAGATCAAACTATATTGAGGATCCAAAGAGTTATAAAGAGAATCAATGTTGAAGGATACATTCACAAAGAAGAAACCAACCAAAGGATCCGAAAAACCGATTGACCCAAATCAATATTATGATAAGATCAACCAAGTGTTCTAGAAAATCAAGAGGGAACTCCCCAAGGTACATGCACAATGTTAGATTTTAATTACTATATAATGTGCACAACATGGAATGATCGCTCCCTTCTAGATAATTTTGAGCACAAACAAGAGCAAGAGAATAGATTGGAAATGAAGCAAAGCAATCTTGCAGACAAACAAAAGTTGAGCAATTAAGATCAAGAAGCGACAAATAAAGACTTACTCAACCTAAGTAGATGGGTGTGACAAGGAAAAACATTTTTAGGAGACTAATAGGATGATTAAATCATCAACATAGTCTTTTAATAAAGGAGGCACATAGTGCATATCATGTCTTTCCCATACACACAAACCATCAAAGGATATAAAGCAATAAAATGTGGTCACTAAAGAAAAAGAATATCAATTAAATATGTAACTATTGCCGTGTGTATAAGTTTCTAAGTGGACACCAATCACAAAGATATATATCCACAAAGAAACATGCACACACAAAATAGGTACAAAGGTGAAGAACATGATATCCAAGAGAGGTTCATAAATGTACCAATAAGATTTTTGCTTGAAATCAAAGCACTAAGATTAGTTTAATCTTAAGGGGATATAGATGAACAAACAAAACTCATCAAAGCATCACAAGTATCACAAGGGAAAAGTGATAGTTGGAATGCTTCGAGAAAGGTAACGCATATCACAAAAGATTCAAATGGTTTTTGATAATTCATCAATATTGCATATGAGAGACTTCAAGTAGAAGTTGCTAGATTAATATACTTGGGATTGGTGAATCATGAAAATGATTATAAATATCCCCTTAGTATGTAATCATCCCGGCTTGCTCATAGTTGCAATAAAGATGCTTTTGATAAGACATTTGCAAGAACCAAATGAAATACAACAAACGGAAGTCATGCCAAGATGCAACCTACACAAGGTTGAAAGCTAGAAATGTATGCATGGAATAGATACTTGTTACCGAGACGACATTGGTGATGAAGAGGATGTGAGTTTGATAATCATCGTAGCTTGACTCCTATAATACCATGGTGAGAACACCTTCCTTATGAATGGAGCAAGCAACCAATGTATCTTCATTGTAACTAAAAACAAAATTCAAGTACAAAATGGTACCCAAACTCATTGGGTACAAAGTAGTTAGAACAACTACAATACATAGGACAAACTCCACATAAATATGTGCATATTAATATGAATTTGAATTTCATGCACATCTTAGCCATTTAGGATTTTATGGAGTTTATCCTATATATTGGATCAATGAAAGTAAGCATGCCAAAAGATATACATAGTAAATATGCATGCACAAAACTTTCAAGAACCAAAACAAGATACAAATTGGACAAAGAATCAATTAAACCAAGAAGCCACTCATAAGAGTGAAAAGAAAGAGAATTGTCCAAATTATATCAAGACCCAAAACAACACATGATTGAGGAAACCAAATAGACAAGATACCAAAAAAACATCAAAGAATAAACAAACCCTCTACACTTTTCATGATAGCACACAAAGTACCAAAAATAGTGCATTATTTATAAATGTTCGTCTTCCAAAGAGACAAGTCATTGGGATAAAATATAAATTTAAAGACAACAAGTGTTCAAAAGCATATATGATAGTTCTTCCAAGAATAGTGCATTATTTATGATCTTGCATTTGAATACAAAATGCACGCAATGGAATCATTACTCTCCATATATATTATTCAAACACTAGTCATGTTTAAATAAAAACAATTAGATGCAATACCAATAAAAGAATGGTGATCTACTCAATGTAGGATAGCTTCCCCAAGAATAGTGCAACCCAAAGAAGTATGACTTTGAACATCAGTGCACAAGTATGGGATCATTGCTTTTCCTACCACAAGAAAGCACAACAAAATTTTTGAGTAGAGCAAGGAAGACACAAGGGAATTAAACCAAACAAATCATTGGCAAGAAACAAGGAAATTTTAGAGCAAGGCCAAAGTAAATATGATTGATAAACTTACCACAAATTATTATAACTTGTCAAAGACAAGAGATGTATGGAGATATTTCTCGGTGGTAGATTTGTTTGCAATCATATTCATAAAACATAAGCATGTGGTAAAAGATAGGAACACTAAAAAAACATGCTTAGAAAGAGATTCTTAAAGGCTTCAAAAAAAACCCGAAAAAGCAAGGCAACAAGAAATTCTCTTACAAACAAGATACCAAAGAAGAGAGACGCAAGATATTTTAAGCAAATCTGGAACTTGTTTGAGCAACATGCCACTTAGGAACAAGATAACTAGAATATCAACTCTAGGTGGCAATACCTCACATGTTCACATTTTCTAGGCTTGTAATATGCACATAGATTATTACTCCCCCATAATGTGATAATCCATTCAAAACAACAAGAGGCAAAAATAAATCCAACTAGAGAAAGTTAATGGGAATTGAGAAATTGAATTTCTCATGAGAATGACACACCACATAGAGACTAGATAATATTGATATATCAACACTAAGTGGTATTCTTTATGTAAACACATTTTAGGATAGTAAAGTGCAAAAGCATATTACTCGCCCAAAATGGGATAGTCCATTAATCTCCCAAAGAGCCAACTAAAATAAGCAAGAATGGCAATGAAGGCTCAACACAAAGCACACAAGTACATGGAGTGCAAACCAACGAACATAACTATATTACTCAAGATAGGTAAGTAGTAAGCACAACATATACAAACACATGCTAGAAACAAAACTAACATAGGCAAGGGAGCATGCAACTTTCAATGACTATATGAATTAGATACAAGTTACCGCAAGGAGGAACAATGGATAAGATATATATATATAATCCACATGACTTGGCTTGAGGAAATATAATTGATGAAGATCCCTTAATTCTTCATGAGATAGCCAATTCTCCAATTCCCTCCAATCAACACCTATTGATAAAGTTTGAGCTTGTTGGTCCCCAACCAAGTTGGGTCCTAAGAGGTTAGTCACAATAGGTTTGGCAACCCAAATGGTTCTTTTCTCGACACCACTCGGAGTACCAACATACTTGGCAAACACATTGCCCACATTATCCTTCCGAATGGAATAAACATCATCAACAAGGATAGGGTTGGATAATGTACCATTAGTGCATGAAAAAGCAAAGTGTCCCTTCTTGCGACAAAGGTAGCAACATCGACTCTTTTCTTTCTTCTCAATAGGCTTCTCAACAAGAGGAGCATTGGCTTGAGTCTTCTTAGGAGGTGGTCGTTGTTCAACTCGTGGTTGAGCATGAGATTGAACAAGAGGCCGCTTCCCTAGTTGCTTCTCACTAAGAGGATTCTTCTTCAAAGGGCAAGATCTAACATGGTGCCCTTCAATCTTGCACTTGAAGCAAATAATCTTGGCCGGATCTTTTACTTTCTCTTGGCACTTCTTCTTGACCACTATGGACTTGTTCTTTATATTGGATTTGAATCCAAGTCCACTCTTGTCATTGGGAAGTCTTTGCACTCTCAACATCTTGTCAAGGGTGGAACTCCCTTCATGACACGTTTCCAAGTCTTTCTTCAAAGAAGTGACTTGGGCCTTGAGCTCTTTATTTTCCTCTACATGGTTAGAATCAACACAAGAGCTAGAGGAAGTAGATGCTTCATTGTTAGAGTAACAAGGCAAAGAAAGCAATTCATCACAAGATGTAGAAACATTATGGGAGGATGAATTACTAATACGAGCACAAGTCAATATAGCATTACTAGAAGATATTGTGCTAGTACCCACATGAGGCTCACAAGATGTTACCTTTGTAGTGATAGCCTCAAGAGCTAATTTTAGCTTAGTATGGGATGCTAGAAGATCCTCATGAGAGCTAGATAGCTTTTCATGGCTTTCTTCCAACTTCCCACACTTTCTAGTCATCAACTCAAGTTGAGCCTTTAGATCAACATTCTCCTTCAACAAAGATGCTTCACAAGATGTGGAGTTAGTAGCACAAGCATCATTAGAAATAGAAGAAGACAACTTGGCAAGCTCATTATTCAACCTAGAGTTTTCCTCAATTAGATTAGCATTGCCAATGACAAATTCAACCTTTTCATTTTTAAGCACTTTATATTTAGCATTAGTATGGTCACGTGCTTTAGTGAGATAGGCTATTTGTTCATTATAGAGCTCCTCAATAGATTCAAGTTTCTCCTCAAGAGTAACTCGGAGCACATACTCTTCGTCAAGAGACGTAGTGAGGGATGCCTTCTCATCGGCATCACTTCTTTCAATCTCACCTTTCTTCTCAATAATTTTAGTGCTATAAATAGCAAAAGACAAAATTTCACCCAAAGGAGTGATAGCTTTACTACCTTTAGGGAGATCAAGAAGAACCAACTCACCCTTCTCCATTAAAGAGACCGCAGCCTCATACTCTCCACAAAATAAATCCTCATCCTCATCATCACAAGATGTAGTGGGTTCCAAAGGTGGAGATACCTTTGAATCCTTAGCCATAAGGCACATATGAGAAATGAATGGCGATGATGAAGATATGCTTGAAGCGCCAATAAGTTCCATGTCTTGTTCCACCAAAAAGTGGGATTCCTCTACATTGTTAGCCACACAAGTACTAGAGGAAATGGAAGCATTGTTTTCATGAAAACAAGACATAGGAAGCATATCATCATGAGATTTAGTTGAACAACTATTACATGATATGCAAGGACTATCAATACTAGCATGTATGGAACTTTGAGTGCTAGAAGATATTAAGTCCAAAGATAGATCATTGCAATGGGATAGATATGAAGTATAGTCAATAGCAAATTCACTATCCACAATGCAATTTCTATCACCACTCACCATATCATTACCTTGTGACAAATCACATGTTGGTGGAGTGGAGAAAGATGTGAACTCATCACGATCGAAAGTGGATGGAGAACAATCATCCTCAATAATGTTGGACACATCATATATATCTTGAAGTTTTGTCCATAGCTCATGAGCGTTCCGAAAAGGCATGATTTATTCAATAACTACATCGCTCAAAACGCACAAGAGACCATTATATACAAGAGTATCGAGATAAGAGTTTTCCTCATCCTCTAAATATAAATCTTGAGAATTCTTTGGAGGAGGAAAATCCATATCTACAATTCTCTTAACATACTTTGGACCCATGTCCGTAAGAAAATTAAGAATGCGAATTTTCCAAACATCATAATTTCTACCATAGAATATAAAAGCGGGATCATGCTCTATTTCTCTAAACGACATCGTACTCTCTAGGATGTAAAGCCTAATAAAGAGAGACGAGGCTCTGATACCAATTGAACGGACAACGACATCGCCTAGAGGGGGGGTGAATAGGCTATTAAAACTTTTCCAGTTAAGGCTTGCTAAATGCGGAAATAAACTAGGTGTTTAAATTAACAAGCATACAACCTAAATATTCTAGGGTCAACTAGGTGCACCAACAACTTATGCTAAGCAAGACAAGTAACAAGGTGATAGCAAGATATATGACTTCAAGCTCGAAGGCTATCACAATGTAAATTGCATAAGTAAAAAGCTCGGGTATAGAAATAACCGAGGCACACGGAGACGATGATGTATTCCCGAGTTCCTCCCACATGGGGAGTACGTATCGTTGGAGGGGTGTGAGCTCGCCACAAAGGCCTACTCAACGCCACAAAGGCCTCACCCTATTCTCCGATGAACCCCGCCACAAAGGCCTAGTTCACCTTCACTATTGGCAACCTTCAAACCCGAGGCACGCATCCACAACTTAATTGGAGGCTCTCGGTGTCACCACAATCTTGGGGCACACATCCACAACTCAATTGGAGGCTCCCAAGAACACCACAAGTCGTCTAGGGTCCAAGACCCAAGAGTAACAAGCTCACAAACTTTCAACTTCCACGAAACCTCGTGGAGAGACCAAACCGATGCAACCGATGCAAATGGCAAGAACACAAGTGCTCAAATCCTTCACTCTCAAATTCCAGCAAAGCAACAAATGCTTATGGGGGAATAAGAGAGGAAGAACAATCGAGAAACAGCAAGAACTCCAAGATCAATATCTACTAGGTTTCCCTCACTAAGAAGGAGGATGGATTGGTGGAAATGTAGATCTAGATCTCCTCTAACTTTTCCATCAAAGATATGAAAGAATCATTGGAGGGATTGAGAGAGGAGCAAGCTTTTCAAAGTCAACAATGGTGGAGAGAGAGAGAGAGCAAAAACGGGTTAGGAAAGACTTGGGGACTTTGGGGAAGAAAGCCCCTTAAATAGGTGCTCAAAAATAGCCGTTTTCGCCCAAAAACGGCCCAGTCGGAATAATTTCGGACCCCGGAATAGTTCCGGATTGCAACAGAGAGATTTGCGTTCATGTCGGAATGACCCGGAATAATTCCGGATTGCACTAAAATGACTGAACACCGATACAAGAAATGCTATAACTTTTGCATACGGACTCCGTTTTCGATGTTCTTGGGCTCGTTGAAATTGCAACAACTGAGCACTACAAGAATATGCATAGAAACATCATTGTCCAGCAATGGAAGATAAAACCAGATGGGTAAAGGTTTAGACCTCTCAAATAGGAACACCCGGTAAAACCTCCAACACGAAAACACACATAACTTTTGCGAAAGAACTCCGAATTAGGTGAATCCAAAAGGGTTGGAAAGGTAATAACAAGGACTATCCAAACAAAAAGGAATGGAGAAGTTACCACACATGGAAGGTGTGGAAACATTCTCAAAACTGAACCGGATAATTTCACCACCGAAAACAAAACAAGTTTTTCTTACCAAAACCGTTTTCGATAAACCTTGGCTTGCCATCAAGATCACGACAAGCACCAAAACCCCAAGGATATAAAAGACAAATAAGAACCAAGAAGATGATATGCAAGTATGCAAAGTTTTGAGTTCTCCACAACAATTCGATCACGTTACTCACTTGAGATCCCCTCTTGATAGTACGCCTATCTATCCTATAACCCGGTCTCCCAAAGACACGAGACCAGTAAAACAGAAAACCTATCAAGATTATACCTTTGCCTTGAGCATTCCACTTGAGCTAGATGATGACGATCTTGACTCTCTGATGCATATAAAATGCATAGATGAATTTTGCATATTTTCACATGGTTTTCTATTACATATTGTATCATATAAGGGTATAATTCAATGTTTTATAGCATTTTGGGGTTAAATTACAAAGTCCCCCAACTTTTATGGAATTAACCCTGCTTGTCAGAAACCCCGTTTTCTATATTTTTGACGTTTCAGGGGGCAAACTTCCACGAAATCACCTGAAAATCTGCGGGGGTCATTTTCTTGGAAGGAGAAGACTTGCGGGCGAAGGATCCACGAGAATTGGGCAAGGAGGCCCAAAAGAGGACCCTCCACGCGGCCAGATTCCTTGGCCACGTGAGAGGCCCCCTTTTGGCCCCTGTGGCCCCAATTCCTTCCATCTTCGACTTACCGACTCCGTCTTGACCTAAAACCGACTCTAAAAAGGGTCCCCCGTACCCTTACGGAGAAGAGCGCGGCCGAAACACCGAAACACCAAAACAGAGACCAGAAGTTCCAGATTGGAGGGGGAAAACTCCGGCGGGGCGCCGCCGGTGTGATCTCCTACCCCTCCAACGTCATCTCCATGAAGAGGGAGTAGTCCACCCCAGGGCTATGGGTTTGTGGAAGTAGCACTTGTATCTCTCTCTATGTGCTTCACTAATTAGATCCGTATGAGCTGCCTCACATGATTACGGGCACCGTTGTAATTCCTATGTGGTGGATATTTTCTATGAGTTATTGAATCTGAGATTGCAATTGTTTCTCTTGAGTTATTTGAGTAAATGTATCTTATGTACCCCGTTCTTATTTGCTAGCTTTGATCAATCTAGTTCTTGAGAGCGTGTGTGGGGTGATGGGTGCATTAGTTGGAGTAACGGGGGGTGGCTAGTGATGTGAAAGTGACAGAAGTTCAGCGATCCACTTAGGTTTTGTTAAACCTTTCTTAGTTACCTCACTAGGGATAAAAAGTAGTACCTTGTTACCGGGGATTTGAAGTGACACTAATCAATCTCCATGACTAGATCTAGCAAGTTCTTACTTCAACTTCATGTCACATTGCTTAAAGCTATACTCTGGTTTTTCCTTAATTATCGAGGTGTTATGATTTATTTCGCATCTTGGTGGAGTATAAGAGGGATCAATATGACCGTAGAGATCTCTATGCTAGGACGTGATGCCCATATGAAAGTACTCAATGTTAAACATGTTATTGTAATCTCACATGTAATTCTTTATGTCCACCGTCTACTACTTTATTTGAGAGAATGCAAGTGTGAAACCATGAACCCCGGTCCTATTTTAATTATAAGAAAACACTCTAGTTACTTTGCTGCAATTTACTTTACTTGCACTTTACTTTACTTGCATCTCCAATTCGAATTCACATTATCTCCATCACCACTTGCATCACAAAAATACAAAAACAATCCATTGCATATTTATTTTCTCGTTTGCATTTAGTAGTAGATTTAATTATTGCACATCTACTTTCAGTTTTGCATTGCAATTTAGAAGTCTCACACCTTGTGCTTGACAACCACTTGGTCAGGTTGAGGGCACAAAACTCTCTATTTGTTTGCATGATCCTGGAGGAAGTTTGGAAGACAACTGCTGAAATACTGGCTCCCCAAGAGTTCGATATAAACCCTCGAGTCACCCTCGTGGGGAAGAAGGCTTGCCACTAGCTACACACTCTGCACTTGGAGTCTCAACCTAGCCATCACTCTCTCAAGTTGGATCTTCTTTCTTGATTGCACTTGCTAGCACAAGCTCCGCTTGATGAAGACTTGCAAGTTGCTCCCCCATACACCATTATGGGAGAGACTAGCTCCCCCATACACCATTATGGGAGAGACCCTTCTCGGCAAATATTCACAAGGACACAATCTCCAAAAGGGTGGCAAGCATCAAGCATAGGATATCTTCTAGATGCTTCACTTGAGCTTCCACGTCAAGCTAGATGACGAACACCGCTTGACGACGATATAGACCACGGGCTATATGAAATCTTCCTTTTGGTTCATGCCCATGGAAAGATACCTAACCACACATAGAGATTCCACACACACATATCATGGGTTAGTTCACAAAGCTCTATTTACAATTGCTTACCATACCATGAGATACACAATCCCACTTGGTACAAATTGTAGCTTTGTGTGTTGATCACTTGCTTGATCAACCTTGTATCTTTGCTTCTCACTTCAAATGATGATGTCTTGAAGATGATAATGAAATATCACCTAATCTTTTTCTTCAAGACACACTAGCAATAAGCTCAACTCAAACCATGAACATTCTTCATATAAATCCTTGAATATAACAATGGCCATCAAGGAAGCTAATAGAGTTCAACACATGAACTCCATTATTTCCTATGGACAAGATCTACAAGGATAACTCAATGCAAACATTAGTCCATAAGGATTGTCATTAATTACCAAAACCACATATGGGGGCACCATGCGCTTTCACTATTGTCCGTATTTTATTTATCAACCACCTCACTCCATAAACCTGTGGTCATGTTTACCGAGTTCAGTTTCGCTTGGGGACAAGCGAGGTCTAAGATTGGGGGGAGTTGATACGTCCATTTTGCATCACTGTTTTATATTGTTATTTTCTGTTATTCATCAATATATTTCATGTTATGATGCATCACTTATGTTATTTTATCTTATTTTGCATGTTTCATAATTTTTGGAGAATAAACACCGGGACCAGAAATCTGATGGAAAAAGCACCGTCAGGATACCCTATTTGAGAAGATCAGAAGAAGAGGGGGGACACTGGAGATGTCTTAGAAGTCCAGATGAGGGAGCCAGCCATGAGGAGAGCCGGAGGGGGGCCACCAGGGGCCCACACCACCAGGTGGCGCCCCCCCTTGGCCGCGCCGCTAGGTGGTGTGGCCACCCTGGCCCACCTCTGGTCAAAAAAATTCGCGTACTTGACCCCCAGGGAGCCCTAAGCCATAGACTATCATAGAATACTTATTCCACCGCCGCCTCGGGGTAGAAAACAACAAAGAGAGAAAAGCTCTCCGGCAGGGAGAAATCTGCCGGGGAAATTCCTCTCCGGAGAGGGGAAATCATCACCATCGTCACCGTCATCGCTCCGGTCATCATCAAGATCGTCATCGTCATCATCATCACCAGCAGCACCATCACCCTCATCGTCCACCATCATCCCTTTGTAACAATTAGGAATCTCTATCGTTTTTTTACATTAGACCTCCCTCCCGGTGTGGATTACTTGTTAGTAGTTGATACTTGTGAGATTTATCGGTGTTAGCACTTTATGACCAGATTATTATCATCCATTATATCACCTCTGATTATGATCCATATGATGTCTTGTGAGTAGTTTGTTTAGTTCTTGAGGACATGGGAGAAGTCATGATGTTAGTAGTGAAGTTATGTTGAAGTAATATCTCGTGGTTCGGTATTTAAGTTGTGGTGATATTCTTCTAGTGGTGTCATGTGAACGTAGACTACATGATACTTCACATTTATGGGACTAGGAGGATGCATTGTGTATTTGGCTACTAATTGTGGGGTTGCCGGAATGACAGAAACCTAAACCCCCGTTAGGAAACCAATGCACGAGGGAGCGTAGAATCCCGGAGTTTTAAAGTTGTGGTTAGATTTATCTTAATTACTTTCTTGTATTTGCGGATGCTTATGAGGGGTATAATCACAAGTATGTATTAGTCCTAGTTGGGCGGTGCATTAGTATAGGTTCACCCACACAACACTTCACGAACCAATGGATATTGATCAACCTTAACGAAGCAAAAACACTTGACAAAATTCCCATGTGTCCTCGAGAACGTTTGGTAGTCATAAGTAACACAACCGGCTTGTCCTTTGCTCTCAAAAGTATTGGGCCATTTGCTGCAATACTATTTATTGTACTTATTTACTCGCACTTTATTTATCTGCTATATCAAAAACCTCCAAAAACCCGTTTGCTAGTGTTTACAGTGAATCCTCTATCCAACCTGCTTGTCAACACCTTCTGCTCCTCGTTGTGTTCGACACTCTTATTTATAGAAAGCACTACGATACACCCCCTATACTTGTGGGTCATCACTAAGTCACAGGGATGTCATATCACAGAACGAGTAAAAAAGTACTTGTCGATAGCGAGATCAAACAAGGTATATGGTTGATACCAATGATCGGATCTCGGACAAGTAAAATATCACGAGACAAAGTGAATTAGTTACGAAGTTTATGGTTCACACAATCACAAGGTCGTCGTTTAATATGTAGAAGTCATTACGGTCCAGATCCTGATGTTGACTATTGATCAGATAGGTGTCTCGATCATGTCTGCATTATGCGCGAACCGTAGGGTGACACACTTAAGTATTCGTTGATGCTTAGGGTAGATACGAGAATATGAGTTGGAGTCCAAATATTATTTGGAATCTCAGATGAGATCCTAGACATCACGAGGATCCCCAGAATGGTCCGGAGGTAAAGATTCATATATGGCAAAGTGATTTCAGTATTTGGGAAAAAGTTCAGGATTTTCCGGTAGAGTGTCGGAATGTTCTAGAAGGATTTGGAGGGTCCCACTGTACGGCCCACATATCCATCACGACCAAGAGTGGCCCACTGGTCCATTTGACCAGCTCTAATTGGTCCATGCAGCCATTCAATTGGTAGCCCTTTAAAAGGGGAGTTACCACTCTTGAAAGAAGGGGTTACCACTCTTGAAAGGGAGGGGGGGTACCACCCTAGAAATTGATGTGGTTGCAGCTCCTTGCCCATAAAAGGAGAAGGGGAGCCACACCAAGATAAAGCACATCTCCCCCTTGTTGCCACCTCCCTCCTCCACTTCTCCCTTGCACTGGATTGGCGAAGCCCTGCACGAATTTCTCCAACACCAGCACCACACTGTCGTACTGCTAGGATTCCCGGAGGATCTACTACATCCGCTGCCTCGCTGGAACGGGGAGAGGACGTCATCGACAACCGTACGTGTGACCGAGTACGGAAGTGCTGCCGCTTGTAGCACTGGAACGATCGTCCACACGATCTTGAGATCGGGGAGTGTTTGACTACATCATCCACGAGATTTGATCTCATAACGCTTTCGATCTTCGAGGGTTAGATCTTCTAGGACTTATTATACCCGTTGCTCGCATCCTCTAGATTAGATCTTGGCCCCTTGGTTGTTCTTCGTGTAGGAATTTTTTTTGTTTTCTATGCTGCGAACCCTACATGCAATCCCAACAATCATCAGATAATTTGTTTTCTATGCGGCCACTGCCCAAACGTAATTGCACCTTTAGTGTTGGACTTCAAGCACTGCCCTCACTCTTCGCCCTACAAACATCTTCAGAATCTCCCCATTCACGATTACCAGTCCCCATGTCTACCGAGATGTTCTACACAAACGTGGGTCTAGATTGTCATGTGGGGTGGGTCCAGCACGTAGGGTGTGGTGGGTCCCATATGTCAGCTTGGTGCTGGTGTGTGCGGGGCCTAGGAGTGACTAGGACGGCACTGGACCCACATGCAGGTGGTGACACGTAGGCGACACTACTGATGTGGCATGACACACGTAGGCGACACTACTGATGTGGCATGACACACGTAGGCGAGATTGCTGATGTGGCAGCTATACCATGCGAGCGACCGTGTAAATTGGTCGCAATCGGACAAGAATAGGAAAAAACATTGTTGATTGCATTATGACCAATTCGTATATGGAATCGGTGACCTTTCATACCTAAATGGACGTTGAGTTTCCCCCTTTGGTCCCTCCCAAACAATTCACGACCAATTAGTTCAAAATGGTCACAGATTTATGACCAATTAAACACCAGTCACTATATAAAGTCACAAGATAGCATATTTCCTATAGTGTTGGACTTACCACCTAATGGGCATCTCCCGAAGAGAGAGAGACCCATATAGGTTGGCCGCACCAAGGAAGAGGCAGGCGCATGGTCCTTGGTGGCACCAAGGGCTCATGCGGCCAAGGCATGATTGTTCCCTCCGTTTAGTCCCATATTGCTTAGGAAATTAACGCGTACGCATGTGTTCCTCTATATAAAGAGAGGATTTACATACATAATAAATTCCAGAAAATTTGGAGACCTCTCGTAGCTCTTGCACCTCTCTGTGTCTCTCTATATATATCTCCCTCTCTCTCTCCCTCCCTCTCTCTCTCCTGTGCTCGTGAGAGGTATCTTCATTGCGGCACACCGTCGTGCCATAGGAATTCTAGTCCAGAAGATCTACTTCCGCAACCTCCGCTGGAACGGAGGCCCGGAAGTCATTGTCAAGCACCGTATGTGTGCGAGTACTACGAGGTGCAACACTTGGGGTACTTATCATTGGTACAACTACAAGATCTTGAGGTCGGCTATGCCGTCTTCATCAGCAACGCTTGTGCGAGAGTGTAATCCCCACGTTTCGGTCTTTTCAAGGGTATGAATACCGATTCCATCTCTTACTTTATATCCGCATAGTAATAGATCTTGGCATTATCGGTTATCATTGCTAGGATTTTTTTTTGTTATTCCGCTACGAAACCCTTCAATTCCCATGGCATGGCATTGATACCAACGAAGCATGTTCTCCCCCGCCTGCTTTAGCTGATGTGTCTCGTACACGTGCTCAGGCAGCCTCGACGGGTCGCTTTGCTCTATTCCCACCAGGGGAACCGATGCGTCATTAAAACGTGCAAACATTCCCTTCGTCGCCGCACTAACTCTCGTTGAACGTGTCCGTGTTGAAGGGAATATGCTCGAGAGGTAATAATAAAGTAGTTATTATCTTATTCCTTATTTATGATAAATATTTATTTCTCATGCTAAAATTGTATTAACCGGAAACGTTGATACATGTTTAATAAACAATCAATGGTTCCTAGTAAAATCTCTCTTTTAACTAGCTCGTTGATTAATAGATGATCAAGGTTTCCTGATCATGAACATTGGATGTTGTTAATAATGGGGTCATGTCATTAGAAGAATGATGTGATGAACATAGACCCAAATTAAGTATACCAATACGATCAAGTCATTTAGTTTATACTGTTATATCTTGCATACGAAGTAACTTATTCCTTAAACCATGAGATCATGTCAATCACTAATACCGTAAGGGTGCTTTGATGTCATCAAACGTCACACCGTAACAGGGTGACTATAAAGGTGTCGTTGGGTATTTGGAAAGTATTAGTTGAGCCTCATGGATCAAGAGTGAGATTTTTCTATCCAAACGACGGACAGATATACTTTAGGCCTTGTTGGTGATATCACATTGACACCGCTTGCAAGCACGTGATTAAGTCACAAGGATGTCATATCACGGAACGAGTAAATGAGTACTTGTCGGTAACGAGATCGAACAAGGTATGGTTGATACCAATGATCGGATCTCGGACAGGTAAAATATCACGAGACAAAGGGAATCAGTCACGACGTTGATGGTTCACACGATCACGAGATTCATCGTTGAATATATAGGAGTCATCATGGATCTCCAGATCCCGCTGTTGATTATTGATCGGAGAGGTGTCTCGGTCATGTTTATGTTATTCGCGAACCGTATGGTGACACACTTAAGGTTCGATGACATATTTGAGAGGATACGGAATATCGGAGAAAAGTTTGGACATCACCGAAATCGTTTCGAGGAATATTGAAATAGTGACCAGAATTGTTTCGGGGAATATTGAAATAGTTCAAGGTGGTATATGTTAATGTTTGATTAACAAATAGTTCAAGGGGGTAAGTGTTAATGTTTTTTAATAGGATTAACAAATTTTAAAATAAAGAAATGAAATTGTTTTATTTATTTATTAAAGAAAATCCTTGGAATTTTGAGTGGGAATTGATGAGAGAATGAGTGGGTTGAGTGAAGACTCCACCCACATGATGAGGGGAAAGGTGGAGGCACTAAAAATTCGTGGATGCCTCCCCCTCCTATATAAAGAGGGGTTAGACTTCCCTCTTCACACACACTTGGTGTCATCGGCACCCCCCTCCTCCCGCCGATCCACCTCATGTTCATGCGCTTGGCGAAGCCCTGAACAAAGTTTTCTCCATCACACCACGTCGTTGTGCTGCTGGATTTCCGAGGGATCCTCTACTTCGGCTGCCCCGCTGGAATGAGGGAACGGAGGTCGTCATCGAGCTGTACGTGTGACCGAGTGTGGAAGCGCTGCCGGATTGCAGCGCTCGTCTTCGCGATCTTGAGATCGATGTGAGTTCGACTACATCACCAACGGGATTTGATATCGTAACGCTTTATGTCTTCGAGGGTATGTTCTTCTTAAGAAATTCTCTATGCCTGTTGCTTTCATATCCTAGATTAGATCTTGGCCCTTCGGGTATCTCCCGCGTAGGAAAATTTTTGTTTTCTCTAAAACGAACCCTTCAGTGGTATCAGAGTCGGATCTATGCGTAGATGATTTGTACGGGTAGAACACATAGGTTTATGTGGGCGTTGATGATCATGTTATTGCCTCCTTGAGTATTTTATGATCTTAGTGGCATAGTAGGATGAAGGTTCCCTAGACAAACTTTACGTGTACTTTGTACGCGAAACCTGTCTCACTTGTGGCTAAGGGGGTGTCCGTTTCTCCTACTATAGTTAAGATCTAATCTAGGAAGGTTTGTTAAAAATATGTTTATCAACGTTGTGTTTCATGTTCGTAGGTATGAACGGTTCTATCCTCGAAAGCTCAAGCCACGTAAAATATGCAAAAATAAATTAGAGACGTCTAACTTGTTTTTGCAGAGCATGTGATGAGATATGGTCAATGTTACAAATTTGATGTATGAGATGATACCTTTTGTAAATTATTGACATACCGGTAGGAGCCATATGGTTGTCTTATTATTTATGGCTCGTGTGATGTATATCATATCCATGTGATATGTTGTAATTTTGATGGACAATCAAGATGGAGGTGCCACGGACCTTGGTGCCACGCCGGTTGAATGATGGAGATCACACGTCACCACCGATACATATCGACTTACTCATACGTCCCGACCGCCAAGCTGCCGGGCGCCTCCACTGCTACCTGTAGACGTCGTCTAGTCTGATATGAAAAGGGGCGCCCTCCTCCTCACTGCTCCCGGCAACGTCTATCTTCAGGAATGCCTGTATGCATGGGTCGGACATAGCGTAGAGGAGGATAAGTCTCCGACCAAAAGCTGCATAGAAAATAAAGGAGGGGGTCGCTCGAGAGAGAATCGTGTGGAGACCGTCAATTTGTAGGAAAATAATTGTATAGGACCCGGTCTACAAATTCTACCATGTGGACCAATTTCAACAATTGACATGTGGGCAGGAGAGAGAAAAAAAAACGAATTTTGAATTTTTTTATCTAAATTGTAATTAGGCTAGTCACAATGGGGAGTAACATACACGTTATTGTAAACTATGTTACCATCTCCACAATGGGTAGTAACAATGATGTGGTGTCATGCAAATCTCTATTTATTAGGTCGTCGACTCAAGATGTCTTTGGATGTGTGATGTTACGGTAAGTTACCACAACACTCTCTCTCCTTATTAAATATTTGCCACGTCGGCTTTTTATCCTACGTGACATCAATGTTACTAGCGAAGTTACTCCCACTGGGACTAGCCTTAATGGCACGTGGCAATTGCTGGAATTGGTTCACATGGGTCAATTTGTTGACCTAGTCCTATAAAATCATTTCCCCAATTTGCACATGCACACCTTGACCCCATAAGGAGAACAAATCATACACGTGTAGATTGATCCGTAAAAAAGCGGAATTTGAATCCCAACAAAAAGAGATGGTAGAAATAATAAGGCCGATGCACGGTGGAATCTTCACATTCTAGAAATTATTGTAGAATGTAGCGACGAAAAGGTAATCAAAACGTATAAAATCTTGATGATACATAATATATCGACGGACGCAATTTTGATTCGGACGTTCCATTCGAGAGTAACACATGCTCTGAAGTTTTGAATTTAGTATTTTATTGTCTAACGTCATTTATTCTACTCCCTCCGTTCCTAAATATAAGACGTTTTAACATTTTTTCACATTCACATGTGACTATATGTATCTAGACAACTTTTAGTATATATATGTTCACTTATACTAGTGTGTATGTAGTCAACAATAATAGTTACAACATCTTTTATATTTAGGAACGGAGCGAGTACATGTTATCTTTTAGGCCAATCAACATAACGCGAGAGCACTGTAGGGGCAAAAGATGCAAATAGAATATATATAGAGACTAAAATAGGGATACACAAAAAAGTAAAACCCCATTACTCAAATATACAAATATTTATGTACTTTGGTTTTGTACACAAAAGTCTAGTATTAGGCTGGTGTCAATGCATCACTCGTTATAGCCTCGCCACATCAGGTTTTACCCTCACTCTCACCCCACTCTCACCACACTCTCACCCCACGGTGCCAGTGTACGGGCTGTAGCCCCGCTCTCGCCTCCCTCTCGCCCCACGGTGCCAATGCACTCTCGCCCCGCTCTCGCCCGCCTATCGCCTCCCTCTCGCCTCCAGCGTGGGCGGCAGCGGGGCGGTAGCGGGCGCTACCGCCGGGCGGTGGATCCGTCGCCCGCCGCTGCCGTCTCGCCCGCCTCTCGCCTCGCCTCGGGCGCTATCGCCCCGCCTATAGCCCCCATTGACAACAGCCTTACGATCGCAGATTCCCGTTTTTCGATGGAGTACTTCTATCATGACAATGGCCAACGTTCGTGAAAGCAAAGCAGTAACACTAATGGACCAAAATGAAAGGAAAAAACAGTGTAGACCTCCTTTTTTTTCATAACAGAAAGACCATAAACCAGAGTATGATTTATTTAACCAGAGTAGTATTAATTCGAGGTAAGCTCCCTTGACTGCCTCCTAGCGGACAAGCTGAGCTGCTGTTCTGTTTTTACTGCTGTTGAAAGTTGAAAGGCGTAAAAAAGCCCACGTATTACGCGTTCCCGCCTTGAAAGCGTAATCCAGCAGATCTAATGTAACCGTGTACGCCCTCGTCGTCTTCATCTCCAACGCGTGAGGGAAAAAAACAGAACACGGAAATCAAATCGCGCCTGCAAATCGATCCTCCGCTGCCCCGACTGGTGGATCCGCCGGCGGGACAACGGGGCAAGGGCGGCGCGGCTATTTTATGGGAAGCGCGTGCCTGCAGCTGTGCGCGCGTGGCCTCCATAGCAATGATGCCGTTCGACCTGGCGCGCGGCTCCGGCGCGCGGCCGGCTGAGGCGGCCGGGTAATCCCTCGCTAATCACGGATTACTGGCGAATGTTTAGTCCCACATCGCCATTCCAGTCCGAATCCGCGCTGCATAAAAGCGCTCCATTCGCGGGTTCTCTCGCCGGGTCTGGTAGTTCGGGCCTGTAACTCCAGCTTGGAGAGCAGCGTTGGCGAGGGTAAGGCGAAGCCCTGCGTGGGCGTGCTTCGGCGCGGGGGTGGAGCTCCGAGTTGTGTGCTGTTGTTGCGCGCTTGAGCCCAAGGTCAGGCGCCACGCGTATATGAATAATGACGCTGGCCCCTGGGCCTATGGGACGCGGGTGGGCTGTAGTCCCCTTGACGGGGGATCCCCCGTGCAATCATATCGGCGCATCGTCACCCTCACCGGTGGCAGAGCCACTATGTGTATGTTTCATCCCGGCCCGGCAGCCCTGGGTTTCGTGCGCACACTGCACCGCTCGCTCTCCCAACTCTTTTGCACTTCCATCCGCTCCTAAGTCCTACCTTCAGTTCTGGAATTTTGTTCTTTTCAGATTTCCTCATAAGGCAAGTCAATGATTTCGTTATTTCCCAACTGAAATTTGGCAGCACATGGTTGTGACTGAACTAAACGAGACAGCAACTTATTTCCTGACGGCTGGAACACGCGCTCACTTTCAGTTATCTGTTGCTATATCTCTCGGTGTGTTGTGAAATAATATAGTACTAGAACAGAACATGTTACGTACCAGCTAGGTTTATGCATTTACAGATTGGCATAAGAACCGACTGTACAGCAAGGATTTATATGTATTACAAATTAGTGTCCAGCATCTTTTGTTCCTGCAAAGAATCTGTTGTAGAGCATCCACACATGCATGATAATCACTGTTGTAGAGCATCCCTGCATGAGTGAATATAATTTTACTGATGATTTTGTTTTTGTGGAGGTGTTGTTTTGGCTGTAGTTCAAGTCAGAACATGGATTACATGGCTAAGTGGACGATCTTGCATTAGTAATCGTGTTATAGCTCATTTATGTACACACATTGCACTTTTCAGAACAGGTCTTCTTTTGTCAAGCACAAACAGATTATAGTCGCAGAACGTGCAAATGCTACTACTGTAATGAATTTTAGTAGCCGTCATGGTGCTGTTGTGGCTTATGGAATAGCTGCCAAACTGTTTAGTTAATTACGTGGGAGCTGTTCAAATGAGTAGGGAGTCTTTGTGTATGCGTGATTGATTGCTTCAGCAGTTCAGCGCCATGAAATGTTTAGTTAAGAATATTTGATGCAGAATTACGTGGCATGCTCCTTTCTTGATCCACGGTTCACTGATCCTGTATTTATATCAGAAGTATTAGTACCAGTAGTTGTATCGTTTCTAGCACTAATAGATTGCTATCTTTGGGACTATAAGTATTTCTGGTTTCATTTTGTTTTTCTTCTTTTGGTTTCAGGGAATCACAGGCTTTCAGTAGGCTTCAAGAGCTAACTCCATTGCGAATCAATTAGCTGTATGTTTGCAGCTTCGCATGATTCTGTAATAATGTAGTTGCCTACATGGCTCTTCAGGTTGTATCTTGCGTACGGTTTACAAGACTGCACCTACTGCCGAACAGGCTAACATACTGCTCTTGCTCGGATGTGCCTGCTACTTGTTCATGAGGAGCTATTCAGAGTTCTACCAAGTTCGAGTCTGCGATCTAGTCACTCAAGAAGAATTTCCAGCCGGAGAGGCTGACCGTGTTCTTGATTCTACTTCAGATTTGAACTTGGCCTTCGGATCTTCAAATGGCTTCAGATTTGAACTTGGCCTTCGGATCTTCAAATGGGCATCAAGTCAGAGGATGATTGTTCATACGGTGATACATACGCCTGCATGATCTCCAAGAATGACAACCTCCTAAAGGGGATGATCAAATTGCATGCTCCAGGATTGGATAAAACCTGGAACGATTTAATTCAGTTCCTAAGCAATAGAAACCGTTGCGTCGAAGCCTTTCTGGTGATTCAGAATGCTTGCTCTGGGAAGCTTAAGATGTCAGTCTCATCTTGCAATGCTGTGTTGTATGGTTTGGTCAATGAAGGGGGAGGCTTGTGACCGTTTGTTCGTGCGTACATGGACACCGTGAAGGCTAGAGTCCTTCCGACGTCGAAACCCTGAATTGGTTAATTGCGGCATTGTCTGAAGTTGGAAACTTTAGACCTGGTGATGATTCAGTTCGACAGGATGAGAAAGAAAACGTGTACTCCTAATAGCCGTACTTTCAATATACTCATAGCAGCACTTTGTTCTCACGCAGAACAGATGAATCTGTACAACTCTTTGAGAAGATGCGGCAGCTGAGATGCATCCCTGATAGCTTTTTCTATGTTCATGTGATGTCCCGATTTTGTTAATTTAGTAAACCCAGTGAGGCGAGTAAATTGCATCAAATGATGAGACAAGATAGCATTCAGTTCGATCTTCATTTATATAGTGCCTTGATAAGATGTCTGTGGGAGAACCAACTATTGGATGATGCCATCAAAATATTAATGGGATGATAGAGGTGGGTTATGCACCAATAACAAGTACGCATGTGAATGTTGTAGAATGCTACTGTAATTTTTCCCAGTTCCACACAGCAGTGATTTTTCTTGAGTGAAAAGATGTTGCAGCGAGATTTAGCTAGTTATATTGAGGAATTTCGCTTCAGGGGATTAATTGATTCTCATTCCTGGAACATAGTTATCACTCGTTTCTGCCATGAAGGGGGCATTACAAGAGCATCTGAGTTTATTGGCAGAAGCTTCGTTTACAGCTGTTGAGACTACTTATTCTTCTGCTGTGTCTTGTTACTGCCGGTTATGGTTGTGTACAAGAATGCCCTAGATATGTTTAGAAGGACCAGTATATGCAACTTGTTACTGAATTCAGTATCTTTCTCGCACATTAAGAAGATCCAAGAAGCTGCTGAAGTTTTCAAATATCACTGTAAAAGAGGTTGCAGTCTTACCAGCTAGGCGCTTGGTACATTAATTCAAGTGAGTTGTATGGTTGTAATGACACATGAAGCAATCAGAATGCGTTCACTAGCTGTATGCACCAGCAGCACTTCTTGTACATTTTCCACTTATAATGCAATTATCTGACCACTACTCCATTTGAAGAAGTGTGTTGATTCTCCTTTGCGCAGATGCTGATGGAAGGTTGTGATTTGATTATTCCTATGGTTGAATTCTATAGGATATTTCACTAGGAATTCCTTTGCACTATATTTCATTGGAACAATTCATTCATTCAAACATCTTGCACAGAATCATTTTTTTTCCGTGACATTGCAATCCCGCATTTTGTAATCATGCGAATCGCAGAGGCCCATGAGATTAACTTGACTGATCACTCACTCAAAATAAAATAAAGATAATGTAAAATATTTGCATTAGGAATTTGTCTATATAGATATAGAAAACTAAAGAGCACTCAACATCATGCGTAGACTATTTAATTCCATTCATGAAAATTCGTCTTCGAGATTAGCTATTTTTAGGACACATCTCAATCAAACACGGTGTGTATGGAAAGGAGGCAACGATTCCCTCTTCGCAAGGCAAGTAGACGAAACAGTAATAATTTGTTGGATATAAATTTCCCAATACTTGAACCCTCGAGGTATTGAAATAATAGGCCAGACAGTTTTTCAATGATTGACCAAAAAATAATATCTCTTTGTATGGATGAAACCCAAGTATTTTGATATCTTGAGGGAAATTCACTTTGATCATATCTTTGTCGTTCAGGGAATTTTCACCGTCTGAACTCCACTCGTATTTCTCTTCTGTTGGTGGTGCATAGTTCCATCCAAACTTCTGCATAGACAGTGGCTCGTCATTGTTAACACCTGAACAATAGTTGATATCTTGTAAGATCCAGGGCCCGTGTACATGTTGACTACCGACATGGTGGGGTAGTATGGGTTTAAGGTTGTTGGCATGCTTTAGCACCCACTTCATATGACAACACGATTCGTCAAGGATCCAAACACGAAGCCATTGGTCACGAAGTGATGCAAAGTACACCCCGTTTACTGATCTCCCAAGATGAAGTTGTGAATAATCTCTCCCCCAACTAATAATGCCTCCTATCGGCATTGGCAGTTCAATTACTTTGAACTTGTTGTGTGACGATGATATCCTGCAAAACAAGAAATTGATCAACATTAATGGACCGAGAGCATCGAGTAAAGGGTAAAATCAATGCCAAATCAAAGGATACGGACTTGATACCTCATAATGTAATTGGTTTGACAGTGCACATAAAGTGATCCACGCCAGTAGACGGCGGAGGGTTGCTTCCATTCAGATATAAAATTAGTGATGGCCCTGGCAGGACCCCCTTCTCGACTAAAAGACACATCCTCCCATCTTTGTGACATTGATGAGTAGACACGTATGATGAATGGAGACGGTGGCCATTCTGATTTCGCTAGTGCTTGGGGCATTGAATAGATTCGAAGACGAGGGATGGAGAACACTTGGTAGTGCTGCGATACCATGGGATCAAACACGAGGTATTTGTTATAGTAGTCTCCCCTGGTTGCCAAGCATGTGGACGGGCATGGGGGCAAGGGCGCCGCCCATCCTGTGGCCGGGTTGGCCACGTATTCATCCGAGTTGTCGTTATCGAGCAAGAGAAGCCCATTGCAGTGATCGGTGACTGTCGACCAGGCGTCCGTGGTGAGCAAGTGTGGGAACTTGGTGTTGATCGAGGGGGCGGTTCGCGTCGATGGGCGGGAGAAGAATTCCGAGTAGACATGCATGCGGAAGTTGATGATGATACCGTCCAGCAAGAGCGGGAGCAGGTCAGCGCGCAAGAGGCGGCGCCCGTCGATGATGGCGTGCCAGGCCTTGCAGACGCATCGGGACGCGGCGAGCCAGCGCGGCGCGAGACGGCAGAGAACGTCGGCGAGCACGTCGTCGGGCAGCAGCCGCACCAGGTCGTCCTGCTGGCAATGGCTCGTCATGCCGCGACGAATTGGATTCGTTTCCTTTTTTGTTTGTTTGATGGAGACCGGCCCGGCCGCACGCCCTTTTTATCCGCACCACACCTCTTTCTCTCCGACAGTCCGACTCTGCCTCTCCATCTGGCAGTTCGACCTGGTGGTCGAATCCGACAGCAGGATGGAGAAGAGGAGAGGGAGGAGGAAGAAGAACGCCCCCGTACCACCTGACCACCTGAGAGGAGAGGGAGGGAGAGCGCCGCCGCCGCCGCCACCGGATTTCACCACCGCGACATGCATCTCCCCCACCGCCGCCCTGGCGCCCTCCATCCCTCTGCCCAGATCGCAGCCGCCCTCCGATTCCGGCCGGCTCGGCCACTAATCGGAGTCCCCGACGGTTGGCTCAACCATACCGCGCTCTCCTCTATCGATTTACCGTCGACACCTGGACTTTCCTCCTCCACACGCGACCGGTTTGCCGCTAGAGCCCAACTCACTTCCGTAGCCGCTTGGGTTTGCGCCCCGAGAGCTGGGTGGGAGGAGGCCCACGGCGTCCCGTGGCGGGCGAATTTGCCTCCGCCGGGGAGCTGAGCAGAGACACAGATCGATTCGCTGTCCTCAATCAGGCCGACACGGTTGATGCTTCTTCCTGCGCTGCTTCCCGCAGGTACTGTTTCACCTCTGTCCTCATGTGTTCTAGCCTTTTCAATACCACATTCCGGGCCATATACTTGTTAAATTGTTAACTCCATTTTCTCTGTAACCTTTGTTTGCTTCTACATACTTGATACTTTATTGGTAGCCGAATTTAAGCATAAACATGGAGTATTTCACCAATTTGATGCTGTCTGAATGTGGCTGTCAGATTGTCCTGGCCCGAATAGGTCCACAAGTGTATATATAGAGCCCATATTATGCAGAGCAGAAACCATGGCCAAACATATATATCATGTATCATGTATGTACTAGATTTCGTAATTCGTGAAACTCCACAAGCTTAGTTTTGATAAATATTAAGCATGCTAGCAAATTGGAGTTCAAAATTTGGCATCAAAGCTCTTCTACTTATAGGAATGCCATTTCATAGGCGCTGATTTCACAGCCTCTACTATTTTTTCACAAGGGCACAAACTCCCCTTTGCGCAAACAAGATTATGAGACAAGCAAAAAAAAATGGAGCAAACATTACATAACCAGGGAATCACAAGCCCTACAACTAATCCCTTAAATCGGCTGGTCTTTGGGAACAACCTGATCCTTGATCCACATGTAGACAGGGACCAGCACGTAGTATGACGCGCATATCGTCCCGATGGTGAAGCGGAAGAGGAAAGCTAGAAGATTCACCGGTTCCTCCACATCCTCAACCTTGGGGCCCAGCTGCAAGAACAAACGTAGCAGCAGATAAGAGCTCTTGGAACAGTACTGGTATGGAGAAAAGATAATCTGAGAGCTATGGGTGTACCTGCAAAGGCGAGTCTCCAGAAGCTCTCTTCACGCCTGTCACAGAGCATCCCATGATCAGGCCGTGCCGACGAACACCACGGTACCACTGGGGCCCTATCCTTTTGAGCTTAACATCCTCGAACCCTGCCTTGGTGAACCACTATATGTACTCTTCTTCCGTGGGGAACAACATCCACATGTCGGCGAAGAAGCGAGATAACCAAAATGTTGGGTGGACTGGCCCGATCAAACAGGCAAGCCCTCCAGGCTTCACGACCCTGTAAGCTTCCTTGATTCCTCGCTGCGGGTCAGGCCAATACTCAATGCTGGAGAATAAAACAGTTTGTAAGCATGGTTGATGAAAAAGGATATAGCATAGTTGATGAAAAGGTTTAAGAAAAGACCAAACCTAGATCAGGACATACAAAGAGGTACGAGACGTCCTTACAAGTGGTCAGAGAAATCACCTTCCAGCGGAGACATAGCGGTCGAATGTATCAGTTGGAAAGGGGAGGTCCTCAGCATCGCCCTCCATGATGCTCACCCCCTTCAGTGCCTCCTTCTGCCGGGCCTTCTCAAGCTGGTGGGGCGACTGGTCCAGCAGGGTGACATTCTCCTTGTCCACATGTTTCACAATCCCCAGTGTGGTGAACCCAGTTCCACCGCCAACGTCAACAACCTTGAGCTCATTGCCGTAGAGGTCAGCGGGTTCCAACGCATCATCCCTCATGCCCTCGGTCCAGTGCCCCGGGTTTATGACATGGTCATACACAATGGAAAGGAACCTGTAGAACCAGAAGGCCTCCTTCTTGTGCTGTATAAATCTAGGCTGTGATGCTGGCCTAGCAGAGGAGATTGCACACGTTGGTGCCACATACTTCACTCCTGACCGCACACCGGCTTTGCTTCTCAAAGGATTCAGACCAATCTTGGGAGGCCCCAAGAATCCTAACCCACTGGGAACTCTAAATGTGGATGAACAAGCCATTTCTTGATCTCTGTATGCAAAGTTGGATCAAATCACAGGGGGGTTTGTTCCTAGGGGCAAGAAAGTGCTAGACCGATTGATATATCAAATAAAACCCTACAAATAGGAAAATAATTACGTAATTCCTACACAAATTCTTAGTGAGTTCTTCCATACACTTGTAAGGAAACATATATATAGAGGTCACATGCCACTGCTCTTCTGATTTGTGAGGTGGCAATGGAGACAAGTTATTGGCCTTGGTCACCTTATTTTCCAGGTCCAGCACAACTTCAGGCCATAGAAACATGAGAACTACCAGCGGACATGTGTGCAAGATTTGTGTGTGTGCTGCGTGAGAACTTTCGTGCGTGCTGCCACAAAAGGTTTTGAGTTTCTGTTCCTTTAGAAATTTGATGGTTTTGTCTGTTCTCCCTCCATTGATGTGGACATGGGGGTTGTGAATCTACGGTTGTGCATTAGCCACATGATATCTTATTGGACTTGCCATCCAAATATTTTGCTGGATACATTCTACATAAACATTTAATCTTTTGTTTTACGAGTCTCATCAGCATTTGATTGTAAAGATTCATACTATTGGAAAACGGCGCCGGACACAGTTTACCAGTCCCAAGGAAAAAAAATACTTTCCCTAACAATAATTTAATGTTCCTAAATTATAAGTGGGTACAAATTAGTAACTACAATGACCCATGAGAGATTTCATCTCCCACTTCAATGTCTTAAACATCCAGACCAACGTGGTGAACCGAATGCCACAGGTCGAGATTCCTTTCCTGATCTACCTCATCATCAGACCATAAGAAGCCAAACCAATTTATCCGCTGCATTCCCCTCTTCCTCCTCCCTCATTTTTGTTCACAAACATTTTCCAAAGGACCACTCTACAGCCCATACCAACCATACCCACTTCAGCCCAAAACTCGAGTTTGTCGGTAGATCCCCACACCCTCGGTGATCATCTCCACAATTCTTGCACCAGAAGATTCTCCTCATCAAGTCCTATCTCCATGACATAGTGGTGCATTGTTTTATTGTTGTTGGTCGCGCCGCCGCCGAAGTCATGCCATACCATGGGCGTCCATATCAGATGTAACAGTGAGTTCCAGCAACCCATCATCGAGTCGTTTGCACGTCGAGTTCAGCCTCGCTATCGCCCACCTCTCTAACATGTTTTCTCTGCCCTAGGTCCGTTGCATTGCCGAAAGCGTACACGACCTGAGCCCGAGCATGTGGCCGTTCATTGCCATTCTTGCTCAGCACAATCGCCCTAGGCCTCCGTCACATGCACCATCACCTTCTCCTTGCCCCGGAGTACCTCGCTGACATTGTTGCCCGCCCCTGCTTGCTGTAGAACTAATGCGCCATCGTCAACCCAAAGACCGCCATCATACCATTAACTCCGGCAGACATGTTCACTTTGTCGCCAAGCCCTCCTTCGACCTTGCCTTGTCCACCTCTGCCACAAGGTATTAACACCGTAGCCCCGTTTCCCATTTTCCGTCCATCCTGTTGTATACGTGCATGGAGTAGTAGAGGAATTAAGCTTCCTACTAGTACTACTAGGTTAGCTAATTCTAATTGCTTTTTATACGTTGTAATACTTCTAGCCTGTGGTCAGAAAAAGAAACAAAATTTTGCAAGGCTCGAACCTCTGGCCGAATCGCTCCCAGCACAGGTGCCAGTGCTGTGCGTACGTGAATAGCTATTAGCTGACTGTATCCATTGAGCTGCTTGCCTGCTTAGAGCATGTCTAACAGGACCCGTAAAGTTTGGCCCTCTAAATCGCGTGTAGAGGGCCCTGTATAGGAAAATTAGGAAAATCTTTGCTCAGTTTTTCGAGTTCGTCTAGCAGTCCCCTTAAATCCGCCCCGTATATTTAAATTCGAACTACGCGGGAGAGAAGAAGAAGCTTGATTTCATTGATTCGTTCAGATCACCATTACAAGAACTGCTAGAACTGCTAGAACTGCTAGAAATCTAACCTATAACTAGTCGAGGAAGACGACGGGGCCGGCCTTCGCCTCCATCTCCTTGAAGGCCTCGACGTCGGCGACGGCCTTCGCCTCCTCCTCCGCTTCCGCCCGCGCCCGCGCCTCTGCTTCCTGCTTCGAGAGCTCGAGCGCGGCGTAGTCCTTCAGCGTGTCCGGCATTGCCTCCGGCCACGCGACGTACTTCCACACGCTCCGGCGGCTCCCTGCAACAGAGTGCTTGCAATGGAGCCGCCACGCCTCCTCGAGCGTCTCCGGCTCGCGGCGGCGCTTGGAGCGGGCGGTGGAGGAGCCGGAGGCGTCGGGGGAGCTCATGGCGGTGGTGGAGCTTCTAATTGTGCGGCTAAGCGTGCGTAATTGCTCGCCGGAAGTGCGAATGCGGCGGCGGCGCGCGGCGGAGCTAGGGTTGCGGGTGGGGGGTTGGACCCCCACCCGAACCCTCACCCTCTATATGTACGGGGCGGAGGGGGCGGTGGAGCAGGCCCCGTAAATTTTTGTTACGGGCCAGGCGGCATACGGGTCCTGCTAGACGGCCGTTTTGGCCCGCGCCCCGTATGCCGCCGGAATTATACGGGGCGCTCGCGTGATACGGGGCCTGTTAGACATGCTCTTAGCTGATTTACCTGCAGTGTATCGCCGTGGTTGTACCTGAGTGTTTACTATTTGATGGTACTGTTGAAAAATGTGTTGAAAAAATTGAACTATTTTAAACATGATTTACATTTTAAATGCTCATTTGAGTATTTTGGATATAGTTTATTTATAATAATCCTTTTAATATGTTTCTTTTTGTTTCATAAACTTGTGTTTTTTTAGTTAAAATACTTTTATAGATTTTGAATTGTTGTAAACAATTTACTTTGTGTTAAAACCTTTTGAGCAAATACTTGTGTGACAATCTTGATCATGCCCAACCATTAAAACTCTTGAATCAATATTTGACCCCGTTTTCAATTTAAATTATTCAAGTTTGAATCATGACCTTGAACTGCAAACCCTAAACCCCGCCACATTAATTCCTTTTGCACATTAAATTATGTTACAAGCCTTGACAAGAAAATAAACAATATAAAACAATCTTTTTTGAACACTTTGTTACGCTGCTTGTATGCTTTCCATGATTTATCTTGTGTTTATATGATTGTTGAAATGCGTGTTTACTGATACTATTCTTTCAACGTATAGACTAAACCGAGTGCAACGATCTTCGTTGAAAAGAGAGTGTGAGCAAAGACTCCTTTCAACAAAGGAAAGTGGCACACTTCATAAAATTCCTATGATTTGATATGTAATAATGTTTCAAAATTGAATGGTTAGGTTTTTATTATACAATACAATGCAAAACAAGTAGGGATAGTTACCTGTTGTTATCTTGACCGATCCCAGTAGACACCAAAGTATAAATTGTTTCTTTCGCGGATATTATTCCAATGATGATTGTTATAAGGGATATGGACTATTATGTTTACTTGGCAAGGGAGATAAACCAGCATTACCTATGGAGATAGACCATTGCTATTACTTGGCACTAGAGATAGTCCATAGTCTAGCATAGCCACTGGAGATAGACCAGCACATCCTCTGGAGATAGACATTGGTGTTACAAGGCAAAGGAGAAAGACCAGCACAACCTCTGGAGATAGACCATTGGTGTTACCAGCCAATGGAGATAAACCATCGTAACCTATGGAGATAGACCCTTATTGATTCAAGGCGCTGGAGATGCACCAACATAGCTTATGGAGATAGACCCTTATTGTTGCAAGACCTTGGAGACAGACCAGCTCTGCCCTGGAGACAAACTACTATTTGTTATAAAGAATTGTGATAGACCAGTATTGCTTCATAGTTTACTGAAGTGTACTTGTGAACCACTTTAGATGAAAAGTGTTTTATAAAACGATAGGCCAAAACTAGCATTTCGGCAAAAATCTAGCCTTGAACTTCACTTAGCCAAATAAGCATGTCGATGAAAGAATTTTTCCATATATCCACCATAGTGTCATTTGCCATATATTTAATTACTCACTTTGATCCATAAAAAATGTCGCTCACTTAGTACAAAGTTTGTACTAGCTTAGTATAAAATGAGTGACACTTTTTATGGATCGGGAGGAGTATACTGACCCCTTGTGGCTACATATTTCAAATTGCAGATGGATCTGATGACGAGTGAGGATTTCGTTTAGGATCTCGAGTTTACAACCAACACGTTTTGCCTATGACACATGAAGAAGATGCGGCTCAATGGTGTACTATGTTTTCCGATGTAATTCTAGTCTTTTAAGACTATGCAAGTTGTAATAATGGTATTCTGTAAAGACTCGATCATGTGATGTAATAGATTTTGACGTATTTGCATGATATTTCACTTTGTACTATGGTGCTAGCAATTGATTCAGGGATTAGCACATTAATACAAGTGTTCTTGCATTATTTAAATGTGGGAACGCTACAAATATTTGTAAATTTGTTAGCCTTTTGCAAATAAATATAATCAAATATAATCAGGTATTAACTTTTCTAAACAAAATCTTCTAGAGAGAGAGAGGCATAACACTGCTGCACCAAGATCACAAAGAGCAGTTCTCACATAATTATTTTTGATAGAACGAGGAAATAGTAGGAATACCTGAATCTCCCAGCTTTTTAGAAATTTTACCATCAAAGGAATAATTAGCAAGAATAGTAGAAATCTCCTCGTTTGGAATTTTCCTCTTATTAGTAACAATATCTTTCATATACTTGGAATAAGGAGGTAACTTGATAGCATCAGTCAGAGTAATTTGCAAAAGGAGTGGCTTCATATGTTCACAAAATTTAGTAAAAGTGTTCCTCCTCTTTAGTTGTGTAGGTCTTATTAGGAAAAGGCATGCGTTTTTGCACCCATGGTTCTCTTTCTTTATCATGCTTCCTAGCAACAAATTCTTTTTTATCATACTTTTTATTTTTGGAAAGTATTTCAGGTTCCTCTTCATTATCTTATTTATTAGGATTGTCATATTTATCATTTTCATTAACATGTTCATTAACACTTTCAGTTTTAGCATCAGAAATAGAAATATTATTAGGGTTCTCAATAGATTCTTTATCAATATAAAGACTTTTTTTTCCTTAGACTCCTCTACTCTTGTATGTTTCTTTTTCTTTTCTGGAGAGCAAACAACATTTTCATGAAGAATTTGAGAGTTGTGTTCAATTCTTTAAGGATGTCCCTCGGGATATAAAGGATCTTGAGTGGCAGCACAACCCCTAGTTTTAGCACTGCAAGCAAGTTTATCAACTTGTTTAGACATATCAGTAAGCAAATCTTTTTGCACTTTTGTGACTTGTTCAACTTGTGTTTGAACCATATGAAGATGCTTAACAAGTCCTTTAATATCATTAACAATTCTTTCTAAAACATCATCAACATATCTAATGATATGAGAGTTTTCATTCAATTGATCTTGCACTTGCATATTAAAATGTTCTCGTTTAATAAAAAAATATCAAGCTGATCTAAACATTGATCAGGAGGTTTATCATAAGGAATATCCCTTTCATCAAAGCATGTAATAGAGTGTACTTCTACCATAGGATGGTGAGTGGTACGCCCACATATATTTTCGATACGAGGCAAATTCTTGACATCTTGAGCTTCAATAACCTTTTATTTAATAGATTTCTTAGGTTCTTGCATATATTTAGTATTTAAGAAAATAATACCCCTCTTCTTCAGTGTTGGTGTTGGAGAAGGTTCAGTTATGGTCCACTCATCATGATTCTGGCTATACTTCCCAATAATTCTGCAGCGTCGCCTGGTGTCATTTCTTTGAAAATACAACAAGCACAACTATCCAGATATGTCCGAGATTCAACGGTTAGTCCATTATAGAATATATCAGTAATCTCCTTCTTAGGCATCCGGTGTGAGGTCATAGCCAGGAGTAAAGACTTAAACCTTCCCCAATTTTTTGGGGGATGCTCATCCTCAAGTTGTTTAAAATTATAAATCCTTTGTAAAGCTACATGTTGCATATAAGTAGGAAAATATTTTTCACTTGAAAATTGTATCAGATCTTGAGGACTTTTAACAAATCCATAGGAAAAATTGTTAGTCTTTACACCATCTTTTAATAATAAAGAAAATAGTTTTACTACATAGTAATGTTGTATCTTGTGCTCATCGAAAAATAAGGAGGCTAAATCAACAAGTTTAGTTAAGTGAGCAATATCATCCTCATTATCGTTATCGTAGAAAGTATCAACTTCAACCATAGATATAAGTGAAATATCAACCAAGAAATAAAGATCAACATCTTCAATGTTAATAGGAGAAGCAACAAATTCGGGGTCAGGAGTAAATTTGTTTTTCATAGCATGCTTCTCATGTAGTTTTTTAATGCATCGGGATCTGGAGAAGAATTACATTCCATATATTATCTCCTAAAATCATCATCTAACTCAATATAACTATATTCGGTATAGTCGTTATGATAGTTTCTCAAATCAAGATAATGAGGTGATTTATCAGGTGTAAAAGGCGGTCCATTAGTAATTTCAGCATGTTCAGTTTCTTTAGTTCTAGAAATTTGTGATTCATGAAAAGGACCTAATGAACCGGAATCATCAAGCATAGCAAAAGCATCATCAAATTTATTAGAGATGGTATCAGAATCAGCAGTAATATCACGTAAATCATGTGGTGGTGGTGTAACAAGTTTACTAATAAAAGAACATGAATCAATTGCAACAGCGGTGTTCAGAGTTGTACCCTGACTTGTCTTGAAAGGTAATATGTAGTTTTTCCCATGATGAATAATAAATTGCAGCAAACAATGTAACTCCCATGTGAACTTACTAATAAAATAAATGCTCCCTAGCAAAGGCGCCAGAAAATAGTCTTGATGACCCACAGGTGTAGGGGATCGCAATAGTCTTCGAGGGAAGTAAAAAACCAAATTTATTGACTCGACACAAGGGGAGTCGAAGAATAGTTATAATCCTTAGCAACTGAGTTGCAATTCAGCCACACCTAAAAGTATACTTGCTTGACACAATTTATTAGTAGCAACGATATTAATGGCAACACTAATGTGATATGAACAATAGTAGTAAAATGACAGTAGTAGCAACGAAAGTAAATAACGGTAGCGGCGGGATTAAAAGCACTATAGGTTTTGGGAAGGATGATCAGCGGGCGTTACATGGATGAATTATTTTATGTAATGATAATAACATAGTGCACGCCACAACGAATAATAAATAAGCATCCAAGTACCAAACATAGGCATGTAATCCAAAATATAGTTATGCGTGCTTGCCATAAGAAATTGCACGACATGTTTTGTCCAACCATCCCATTTCTGTGGGACCAATCATGGAACTTATGATAATTAAGGTGCTCCTTTTGCGAAGCACCGGGCAAAGTATTAACAATCAATGGATACATGTAATCCTCAAATTACAACCCTTCCCCGTTGAATATCCCAACCTACCACCTTGGGGTCTTCGATTCCGGACTATAATAGGTGCCTAGAACTTGCAGGTTTGTGTTGGAGGGAGACAATAATATTCCGTTATTATTCTATCTCTAAGTTCAGAATTAAGTTTATGTCATCATTCTACAACCGCTATAACACTTGAAAATTGAGTTTTCAGAGGAAAATCTTTGTGCGGGTGTGAATACATAGACAAACAAGAGTTCCCAATGTTGTCTCTAAGATTATGTTATAGTTTGTGAGATGATCACATTTTTCTTATCATGGACTTGGAAGAAATTCTATAAAAACATAAGAGTTTATTGTTAGGGTAGCAATAGTACTGAAACGACCCAAGTGTACGTTGTTGCTAAAAGAGACTAAACAATCATTATATATTTTAGCAAATGCATATGAAGTTAACATTGACTATAATTCATATACTCTGAAAATATCTAGTGACCATATGATCGAAAGTTATACTTTGGATATCATCATCCGTCTTGCCGTAACTAGAGACTATAACTGTGATGTCTGGGTATGACTTAGAAAGTGTAATGGAACTGAGATCGTTCAAGAGTATTAGTTAAATCCTCTAGATAATAGAGAGATACTTTCTCTGGGCCCTCTCAGTATCACCGATGACATATCGTCTGGCCATACACAGCGTGATTTTATCACAGTGTCATGGGGGATATGGATGAGAAAATAGAACGATATCGTTAAACGAGTTATATGTGTTATGATCAAAGAGTTTGATTAGACTGGATCACATAACCTCACCTCATGATATCGTTGGTATCGTGAATTTAAGGGAATAAGTGCAATGAGTAACTTATAATGTTCCCTCGTTCTTCGAGAACACACAGGAGCCATCATGGACATCCACAGTCCCGATGTTGGTTATTGTTAGGTAAGTGCCCGAATATGACTATGTGTTATCGAGCCTTTCTGGGTCACACACTTAAGAAATTCCAAGCTTTTATTGAGATAAATAATATGTTGTTATTGGTTTTACGAATGTTCGATGTCGTTACAATATCACAGAAACAAGTCCGGTGTCAATCGGAGTAGTTTCGGGGAAGCTACTATAAGAGAAAAGTCATGCCGGTGTTAGGCAGAATTTATATGAGAAGTTACAAAGGACATGAGATGTCCCAGGGTGTTAGAAATATGTTTCTAACATCGTTAGATAATATCGATGATTTTATCTATAGGGGTAACGGGGACCCGAAAGAGTTTCGGGGGACTTTTCTTATATGGAAGCAGTGTTGGAGGGCGGCAGCTTTCCTCGTGTGGACGAAACCTAATTTTAGGGAATGTGAGGTGGGGCCCATGGTCTCACAAACTGCACAAGCTTTCCATAGGAATTTTCCTAAATTTATTTGAGAAATAAATGAGTGGGAAAAAGAAAAAGAAAAAAAGGGAGGTGGGATTGGACTCCCGAGTCCACCCCGAGTTTCCCTAGGAGGATGGTGCGGCCAAGGGAGGGGAGAGGGAAACCGACCTCCCCCAATGGAAGGTGCCCTCCTTGCTCCTACTATATAATCCCCACCCCTCCTCTTTGGTGAATGATGACCCACAAGTATAGGGGATCACAACAGTCTTCGAGGGAAGTAAAACCCAAATTTATTGATTCGACACAAGGGGAGCCAAAGAATATTTATGAGCCTTAACAACTGAGTTGTCAATTTAGCTGCACCTGAAAGTAGACTTTCTCGCAACTTTTTATCAGTGGTAACCGTTTTATAGCAGCAACACTAGTAAAATAACAGCAGGCGTAAAATAGTAACAACAGTAGCAATTGCGGGAAACAGCAGGATTAACGTACTGTAGGCATAGGGATGGATGAACGAGCGTTGCATGGATAATATAGTTCATATAATAATAAAATATGGGCATTGCAGATAGAGAGTAATAAAGCATCCAAGTTCTAGGCAAACCATAGGCATGTGTTCCAATATAATCATATGTGCTCGCAATGAGAAACTTGCACACCATCTTTTGTCCTACCAGCCCGTTTTCAGCGGGGCCTCAAGGGAAACTACTGGTAATTAAGGTGGTCCTTTTAATAAAGCATCATAGCAAAGCATTAACACTCCATGAACACACGTGATTGGAAACAACTTGCAGATATGATCAAGAAACATAATTATACTCATGAAACAATAACATGTTCAGATCTGAGATCATGGAACTCGGGCCCTAGTGACAAGCATTAAGCATAACAAGTTGCAACAACGATAGAAAACACTAACAACGGATGCTAGGCACTATGCCCTAACAATCTGGCATCATTACATGAACGATATCATCCCATCTCTTCCATCCCTCTCAGGCTACAACGGGGATTACTCACACATGGACGGGGGTATCATGGATGGTTAATGGATAAGTGGTGGCGGTGACGATGGCGATGATCTCCTCCGAATCCCCGTCCCGGCAGGGCGCCAGAACAGGAACTTCTGATCCCCGAATTGAGTTTCGAGGTGGCGGCGGTGCTCTGATGTGTTTCTCTGGAATATGACGAACCTCCCTCGGTTTTAGGTTTATGGGGCATAACTAGTCGAAAGGGGAGCCCGAGGGGGTTGCTGGGGCCACCACACCACCTGAAGGCTTGGCCTAGGGGGGGCGCCTAGGCATAGTGTGGGCCCCTCCTTCCCCCCTCCGGCTCTTCTTCTGGCTCCGGGGGTCTTCGGGTAAAATAAGGACTTCGGGATCTTTTTCGGGCAATTTCCTGAAAGTTAATTTTTCTGCACAAAACGAGACACCAAGGTAATTCTGCTGAAAACAGCGTTTGTCCGTGTTAGTTGGATCCAAAACTCACAAGTTTAGAGGCAAACAATAGCAGAAGTGTTTGAAAAGGAGATACGTTTTGGACGTATCAATTCCCCCCAGGCTTAGCTTATTGCTTGTCCTCAATCAACTCAGTGACAACTGAGTGCGATAAAATAACTTTTACGAACATATTTGTTTCATATGATGTAAATATTCTATTATGTGATCAAGTTCTTAGGCAATTCATAATAAGAAGTATGCAAGATAAATTCACCTAGTACTTATGCAAACCATGAAGAGATACCAACACATTAATAATAAACAACATGAAATATATCAATCTGCAAGATTGCAATGTTCATAATAGTGTATGCTAAAGTGTACTCGCTTGACCTTAATAATGGAGCAAAACATAAATGCCAGGGCACCTCTGAAGTTCAAATGAAGACTAGAAGTAAAGATATCAAAGATAAAAGCATCAAAGTTATACCACAATTAACCGTGTTCTGGGACAAGCACATTATACCAAGAATGACAGCCATGCTCACAAGAAAGTGCATAAAGTGAGAAGGTGAAGACTCAGCATAAAAGTAAAAGAAAGGCCCTTCGCATAGGGAAGCAGGGATTAACTCATGTGCTAGAGCTTTTTATTTTTTAAACAGAGGTATGGAAAACATTTTTGTAGAGAGGTGTATGCTTATGTCAACGAATGGTATACGGACAATACAGTACGTCACAAGCCAACCAGACCTTGCAAAGCGGCTCCCATTGAAGGACCCAACTGGTATAGAAGGTCATCCATCTTCTCTTTTGTTTACACAATTATGCTTTGACTGATAAATCAAGGGCATAAATAGTGAAGAGAATTTATAGTAACCAATTTTCGGGTTGGGCACCCCGCTGCCAGCTCTTCTATCATTTGGATAAGCGTATGAAGCCACTACTCTAGGTGTGCAAAGTCCAATCAACAAGTGAGATACAGACTCTATATTTGTCCTCATGAGCTAAAACAGGGGCACAAAACAAGAATAATTTTTGAAGGTTTTAAAGATAGCACATGGGAAATTTACTTGGAGTGGCGGTGAAATACCACATTTATAGGTAGGTATGGTGGACACATTTGGAAAACTTTTGTTTTGGGGTGAAGGCTAGTAATAGACCGGGAGCGACAATCAAGAGAGCAACAACCGTCATAATCATGCTTGCGACAAAACAAAATTAAAGGTGGCATAAAAGTGATACAAATACTCTGAGGAAAAATAAATCATCAAGGCTTAATTGACTTTTTGTTTCCAGTCTTATGCATGCGTGAGCATGTGCAAGTCTAATCAAGCGAAACATTCAGAGGGAGATACCACAACTTCATACCCTTCTATGAACAAAACAATGCAGACAAACATTTATACGACATGCTATCTAATATTAATAAGTTGGGACTAAACATGAGAGAGCACGAACTACTAAGCATCGATTAAATAGCATACACCTTACACGAACCAACTAATCATGTCCACATGGATGAGTATATGTACAAAAATGAAAACAAATAGAGTTCATAGCAGCCTCACACCGCAACTTGAATTGTCGTAAATCGGCATTATTGCTCTTCAATCGTGTGGATTGAATAATATAGAATGATAACCAAGCTCCAATGGAGTCACGGAGGACTACTGAACTCTGCAACAAACTTTATAAAACCAAAGAAGAACAACAAATATTTTGGGTTTTCGAATTAAAAACAAGAACAAAAGGAAACAAAGCAAAATATTTTTGGATTTTTTGAATAATAAACCGAAACGAGAAAGTAAAGCAAACCAACAAAAGAAACTAAAAAAGTAAATAAAGAGAAACAACAGAAATATTTTTTAGTCTTTTTGTGTTTTGGAAAGCAAGAACAAAACAATAAAAATAAAAAGAAGCGAAAGAAACAAAAACATGGATATAAAAAAAACCAACGGAAACATGATATATAGATGAGTGTGATGTCGGCATACCCCCCCCCCAAGCTTAGGCTTTTGGCCTAAGTGGAGATCAATCCTAAGAGGTCCATGAAGTGGCTCCCCCCATAGTGTGCCGAGGATGAGCCATCCTCCTAATGTGAGCTCGAGGACGCCCCAGTGTACTACGTGGTGTAGTCCTCAGAGGGCGTGTTCTGCCCCATCTGATGCTCGGGGTCGTGCTGCTCGTGGAATTCAAGCAAGTTGAGCTGCTCATCCAGCTCCTCCTTTGAACGCGACCATGGCATCCTGCTAATATCAAACAAAATAGGCGGCGGCAAGAGGACTTCCCTCTCGTCACCATCAGTAAATAAAACCCTATATATTAGATGCCCAGCAATACAATTTGCAGTAACAAAGTGGTGATCCTTCATGGCAGCAAGGTCAAGTCTTTGTGGAGCTAATAAAACATCATGTGGAGCAACAGGGAGATCTAGAGCAGTCAAAACACGTGTAGCAATAATACCCCCATAAATGGGTCCTTTAGTGGCTAAACGGCGAGAAATGAATGAACCAAGGTTATACTTATCGCTATCAGTCAATGCAGCAACAAGAAAGGCAAGATGGTAATTTGAAATATTAGTAGTGTTTTCCCTAGGAAGAACACTAGTAGCAAGGTAGTAAGTGAAATATCTAATAGCGGGGAGTTGAATATTTCTTATATTGCCGCGCTGAGCTATGTGGTCATCATCATTGGTAATTCCACGGTAAAGCTCCATCAAATCAGCGGGCCTTTCTTGAATTTCCCTCGCTGTCCCCGATGCGTTAATACCTACAATGCTACAAAAATATTCCAAAGACATGGCAACAGGTCTATCAAAGATTTTGAAAGCGATAGTTGGGTCATAATGTGAGTTATTGAATTTGAAACTCTCACAAAAGTTTTTGTCAATAAAGCATACTGAGGGCTCTCATCATTCATGTAATTTGTTAAACCAACCCTTTCAACCAACTGCAAGAAATCCTCGAGGATGCCTGCATCATTAAGAAAAGTATATCAAGGGAAGGTAGATGGATTTGCATCTCCAAAATCCCCCGCATTATCGATACTTGGTGCAATGAGGTTCTCATTATAGGAAGGTCTCCGCAAGGTAGCTAAACATGAAGGCATTGTCCTCCTAGGGGCATCACTCCTAAAGATTTCTCCAAAGTTGAAGTTGTCCGTTCCTGAAATTTTAAGCTAACATCACAAAAATTGATTTCAAGCAACTATACGATAGGAACTACTATAGAGACCTATAGGAGGGCCAAACATGCATCAAAACTAAATTATTTCACACAAATCAAACATTCTAGCTCACATAAGCTGTCACCTACAGTACCAAAATACTCAAGAAATACTCCACCAAATAAAATTCTACTTGGATAATCGGAGGAGTCACATACCGGAGAGTAAATGCACCAAATTTTAGCAACAAAGCTGGTTTGAACAAAGAGATCGAGAAATTCGCGAAGAAGAACAACAAGAGCTCGAGTTCTAGGAATGTTTTCGAGTTTGGGAGAGAGGAGTGTTTGGCAGGGAGGAGAGCTGGTGGAGGGCCAGGGGGACCACACCATGTGCAGGCGCCACCAGGGTCAGGTCGCGCCCAGGCATGGTGTGCCTGCATGGTGGGTCCCCCTGGGGTCTACCACGCGCCTCTCTTCCTCATTTTTGACATAGAAATTTAATATAACTAGAAGAATACCCCGCGCGTTGCGGCGGGTCCTGCCGGAAAAAGATATTGCACATGAAAATATGAAAACCATATAAACAATCTACTTCTTAAAATCTACTCTAATTTTTTGCATATATTTTAAATTGTATAGAATAATTTCGTTAGAATTTTCGAATGTTGTTCAACAACTTGAGATAAAGGAAGCCATGAAGTTGAGTGTTTTATTTGATGGAATGATTTGAACATTTCGTTTGTTAGTAATGTATCTGGTGAGACGAAGTACAGACTCCATCAGGAACATGTATTGTAAGTTGAGCGGCTTCATGCATTCAGACATGGAAAGAGGTCAAACTTCACAAACTTCTGTGGGCTAAAAAATTCCAATCTCTTCGTACAGTGAATCATCGGGAAAGTACATTTCAGTAAGATGTCTACGTTGTGCTTACCGGAGACAAAGAAAAATATTATTGGGCTTCTTCATGCACAAAACCAGAAAACCTTTTATAAGAGGACCTCCGTAGAAAATAAGTCAAAATAAGTCACAGTAGGTATAATAACCATAATCAGCAACCAGGAATTTATGTAGAGTACGTATGCTGATCCGATATGTTAGCTGGGAAATTGAAAGACCCACAACGACTCCCTGAAATCCAACCAAAGCCAACCTACCAATCGCATTAGAGGCCAACCAATGTATAGCAGAATAAATTAATCTATCTGAACCAAATTAGGGAGATGTATACTCACCTTTGCGAAATCCTCCTACAGGCAGCGATTCAGGAGCAAAATCGATGCAATATTGACAGGTTTGTAGAGAATTTCTCCTTCTCTACCATATTGTGCAAAGCTCTCGCCGCCGGCACCGATCATGGTTGGGCGCGATTATGTTGATTATGGGGGCCTAGTGGTGAAGATTGAACGTGGATTTTCTCTGCAAGCCTTCCTTGTATAGAGAAAGGATGGAGAACATGTAGTAAACACAGGGAAGAGTGAAGACGAAAAGGATGCGAAGACATAAACGCGTCGCGTACTTGAGGGCGACGAGTAAAGTTGAGGTAGAATGGGAGGAGGTGAATCGATGGTGCTTGCCTGCTTGAAGAAGATGAACAACGTCTGCTACTAAATGTAGGTAGCAGATACGCGATGTGAAAATATAATCAGTATTAGTGGCAAACAACCAACTGACTGTTCGGAGGAGAAGAGCGAACACGTAACGCTTGGAACTGAACTTATTTTCTTTTTTCAATGCTTAGATGACACATATGTGCTTCGGTGGGTGGCCGGCACAGGTTAGGACAAAGCACAACATAAATGGACGATGGATGATGCAAATTGGACGGCTGCAATTACTTGATGACGTGGATAGCCTGCATGTGAAGATAGAAAAATCATAATTGATCTATAGTGGGGTTTTGCTTTATAAGAAGTATAGATTTGTCTGGAATTTTTAGAGAAACTTTATTTCCGAGCAATATCTAGAATTTAATAAATAATTAAAAACCAGAAAAACAAATGTGGAAAGGTGGAAAAGAAAACCAAAACCAGAACTACAGAGGTTCTAAGACACTCCAATAGGCAAATGACTAGTGAAAACAAAGGTGGAAGTGGTGAAAACAAAATTATCGGTGGTGAAAACGTGAATAACCACAGTAATCAAGATGAAAACATGCCTATGGATGGTGGAAAACATGCCTATGGATGGTGGAAAACATAATTATACTAAGGTAGTTGATGACCCACAAGTATAGCGGGTGTATCGTAGTACTTTTGATAAATAAGAGTGTCGAACCCAACGAGGATCAGAAGGTGTTGACAAGCAGGTTGGATAGAGGATTCACTGTAAACACTAGCAAACGAGAGTTTGGAGGTTTTTGATATAGCAAATAAATAAAGTGCGAGTCAATAAAGTGCAGTAAATAATATTGCAGCGAGTGGCCCAATCCTTTTGAGAGAAAAGGACAAGCCGTATGTTCTACTTATGACTACCAAACGTTCTCGAGGACACATAGGAATTTCGTCAAGTGCTTTCGCTTCATTACGGTTGATTAATATCAATTGGTTCATGAAGTGTTGTGTGGGTGAACCTATGCTAATGCACAGCCCAACTAGGACTAATAAATACTTGTGATTACACCCCTCGTAAGCATCCGCAAATACAAGAAGGTAATTAAGATAAATCTAACCACAGCCTTAAAACTCCGGGATCCTAGACTCCCTCGTGCATTGGTTTCCTAACGAGGGTTTAGGTTTCTGTCACTCTGGCAACCCCACAATTAGTAGCCAAATACACAATGCATCCTTCTAGGCCCATAAAGGTGAAGTATCATGTAGTCGACGTTCACATGACACCACTAGAAGAATATCACGACAACTTAAATACCGAACCACGAGATATTACTTCAACATAACTTCACTACTAACATCATGACTTCTCCCATGTCCTCAAGAACTAAACGAACTACTCACGATACATCATATGAATCATAATCAGAGGTGATATAATGGATAATAACAATATGGTCATAAAGTGCTAACACGATAAATTCACAAGCATTAACTACTAACAAGTAATCCACACCGAGAGAAAGATCTAATGTAAAACAACAATAGAGGCCCCTAATTGTTACAGCGGGATGAAAGTGGATGATGAGGGTGATGGTGCTGGTGGTGGTGATGATGATGATCTTGATGATGCCTGGAGCAATGACAATGACGATGGCGATGATTTCCCCTCTCCGGAGAGGAATTTGCCCGGCGGATTTCTCCCTACCGGAGAGCTTTTCTCTCTCTCGTGTTTTCCGCCCCGAGGCGGCGGCGAAATAATTCTTCGATGATGTTCTGGGGCTTAGGGTTCCCTGGGGGTCAAGTACGCGAAAGGGGCGCCCGGGAGTGGGCCAGGGGGGCCACACCATCCCCAGGCGCGGCCAGGGGGCGCGTCGCCTGGTGATGTGGCCCCAGGTGGCCCCCCTCCGGGTGCCCTTCTGGCTCACTTCCTGCTCAGACCTTCTAAGACTCCTCCGGTATTCCCCCTCTTATTCTAATCTTCTAAAGTAGGGTGTTTTTTCCATCAGATTTCTGGTTCCGGTGTTTATTCTCCAAAAATCATAAAACATGCAAAATAAGATAAAATAACATAAGTTATGCATCATAACATGAAATATATCGATGAATAATAGAAAATAACAATATAAAACATTTGTGGAGTGAGGTGTCGATAAATAAAATATAGACAAGAGGCATCACATCTAACAATGAACAAGTAATTTTAGACAGCAACTTCCTCTCATATAATCACACTTGAAACAAGTAAAGGAACAATAAAGGTGCAAAAATTAAATCAAAATAGGTAAAGGAAAACTTCGTTCTTGGCCAGAGAACAATTAACAGTGTAATTATCTTTCGATCAGAGTCTTTATACTAGAGCTTATATTGCAGAGTTTATCATGCTCAATTATAACTGTCTGTTTGCAGACATTGATAACTTTCAAAGTGGTATTCAAACATATAAAAATATTTGTACAAACAAGGAAGAATAAGGAACATGATTGAGTAAATCAACATATAGATGGATGAATCACAACAAATCAAATGCTTGCTTAAGACAGAAAGAAGTAGGTCTACTAACTCAACATAAAGGTAAAAGATAGTCCCTTCGTAGAGGGAAGCATGGACCACTCATGTCCTAGAGATTTTATTTTGTAAAACAGAGGTATAAAATGGTTGACACTCCTCCCAACCTTTCTTACACAAACCATTCTAACCAAATCCTCGGGTGCTGCAAATAATCACAAACCATGGAGGAGTGTCTAAACTTTGAGAGAGGTGTATGTTTATGTCAACGAATGGAAAACAGAAAATACAGTACGTCACAAGCCAACTAGACTTCACAAGAGCGTCTCCCATTGAAGGATGCAGCTGGTATAGAAGTTCATCCCTCTTTCTCTTTTGTTTACACAATTATGCTTTGACTGATAAATCAGGGGCAAAAATAGTGAAGAGAATTTGTATTATTAGTTGGGGCTGGGATCCCCGTTGCCAGCTCTTCTACCATTTGGATAAGCGGATGAAGACACTAGTCCAGGGTGTGAAATCCAATCAACAAGTGAGATAAATATTCTCTCTTTGCATCCTCATGAGCTAAAACAGGGGCACAAAACATGTGTAATTTTGAAGGTTTAAAGGTAGCACACAAGCAATTTACTTGGAGTGGCGGTGAAATACCACTTATAGGTAGGTATGGTGGACACAATTGGCATGGTTTTGGGGCTCAAGGTTTGGATGCACGAGAATCATTCCCTCTCAGTACATGTTTTTGGCTAGCAAGGTTGGGTAGCAAGCATAAGAATTGAGGTAAAACAAACAAAAACATATATGATAAAGCCAATCATGCAATCTTCCTTGAAGGTACAAACAAACTTATCTGAGAATACTAAGCTTATGGGCTAACAAGAAAGAAACAACATGGAATAATATATCTACATGCAACTCCCTCTTTTCTACTTAAGTCTCAACGTATTTTTTCTACTGACCAATGCTAAGTTTGCCAAAACCAACTAGATTAACTTGAAGCTCCAAAATTGATACCAATACTAACAACAAGATCAACCATATAACAAAAATTGCAGAGTAAAATAAAGTAGAGCAAGTAGATGATGAAACTTCTCATTAATATTTCATTACGTCAACTCAAACCAAGGGATACAACGATAACCAACTAAAGAGTGATACTTACAGACCGCAAACCATCCTATATGATATTTCCTCTACTCACGATATGACTCTACTAAAAGGTAAAAAGGGTGAAAGATAAAGGTGTGATACCGTGGCACTCCCCCAAGCTTGGAACAAGCCAAGGAGATGCCAATACCAATGACGAATTAATTCTTCGGTGGTGGTGGTGAATCCTTCTCATCATCAGACTTCTAAGGTAAAGATCTCCATCCACAAATTATGTCTTGGTCTCCAATATCCTGAAACTAGCAACTGAGCTTATACGTTTAAACATGTCCTCATACTCACAGTTCTGATTCTGCACATCGTAGACTTGTTCTTGCAGTTTGTTGGTGGTCTCGGTGAGCGAGAAAATCTCCTCCCGAAGCTTTAAAGTCTCCTTCTTATACTCAGTGATATGTTCTGTCTGTATCATGTGGATGATGTCAACTTATCGCACCTCCATCTTCTTGTACCTAAAGACTTCTTGCTCTAGCTCTTCCATCCTAGCTTCCAGACTGCCTTCTCATTTAGGGCCACGAACATCTTCAATCTGCTCCTCCCCATCCTTGAGCATCAACTCTTTGGGATGCATCTTCAACTCGTTCATGTACGGGTTGACGACGTTCTCAACGAAACTGTCTTTGGGAGGTCCGAAAGAGGACATTCTGGCTCTAGATCTGAAGATGTAACCTAACAGAAACAACTAGAAACAGAAACACGACGCGAAAACGGTATAGGGACCTCGGGGGGTCCGGGGGTTTATATAGCAAAAATATGCGTAACGAAAGGAAAGTCCACGTCGAAAACGAGTCGGAGAGGGGCTCCGGGGCGCCGACACCATAGGGTGGCGCGAACAGGGGTGGGCCCGCGCCCCCAGGTGGTGTGGTGCCTCCGGGAACCTTGTCCAACTCCTCTTCGGCTCAATATTTTTCATATTTTCCCAAAACCAGTAAATTATAACTTGGAATGTATTCCGCGAACTTTTTCTTAACAGAACTGTTACCTATTCCAAAATGAACTCTGCAGATTCTGGAATCTTCCCTCCAATGAACTTCTCCGGAGTCATTAATTGAATAACATCAACATCTTCATCATAAGAATCCCCATAAATATAATGTTTGAGTCTTTGCCCATTTACCACTTGTGTAGTGTTATCTTTGAGGGAAGCAATTTTGATTGCACCCGAACGATACACTTCTTCAATAATATAAGGTCCTTCCCATCTGGAGAGTAATTTTCTTGCAAAAAAATATGAGACGAGACCGATACAATAGAACTTTATCACCAACATGAAACTCTCTTTTAAGGATTCTTTTATCATTCCATTGTTTAAGTTTCTCTTTGAAGAGCTTAGAATTTTCATAAGATCCACATCTCCATTCATCTAGATGATTCAATCAAGCATTTTTTTCTTACCAGCAAGTTTAAAATCTTTATTTAATTCTTTCACTGCCCAATAAGCTTTGTGTTCTAATTCTAAAGGCAAGTGACAAGCTTCTCCATAAACCATTGTAACATCCCAAGTATGAAAAATACCCATTAGAATGTTTGCTCTCTGTTATTTTATGTTTTGCATCATGGCATCATGTTCATTGCATTTGTTTTGCTGTGTTTTCCAACTTTTTTCCTCTGTTTTCTTTTGTTTTCACTTGTTTTCTATTTGAATTTCAAATCAAATTTCAAACATTTTGTTTTCATCCTTGTGATGTTACAATTTCCAAATGAACATTTCAAAATAAAACAATCAATTGTTTCCATTAAACTATAACTTTCAAACCATCAAATTGCTTAAGTTGCCACAATTCATTTAATAGCAAATTCACTTAATTCAAATGCCTTTAAAATTCAATTAATTTCCAAAACATCAACCCCTTTTGGAAATTATGAAAATGACAACACACTTCCATCATTTGTTTCCATCAACCTAAGGTTCAAACCATTTAATGTTGTTTTCAATAATTCACTTAATTAAATTTGCATTCAAATTCAAATAAACTCCCAAACAGCAACCTTTTGGAATTAATGATAATTACACAACAATTACAATCATTTGTTTCCATTTAAACATTAAGGTTCACCCTATTTGAATTTTGTTTTCAATACTTCACTTAATCTCAAATTAATTCAAATCTCAATCAAATTACAAACAACATTTATCTTTTTTAACTTTTTGTAAAACAAAACTTGGCAAGTGGTTGATGTTATCCTAAATAGCTATAACAAATTTTTCCCTAAAATATTCTACCCCAAATCTATCTCCTTTTCTTCCTATTACATTTCAGCACAAAAAAAAATAGAAGGACAAAATAAAAATAAAAGCCAACAGCAGCAGAGAGAGGGGCAGGCCCATCTCTCCCCCTTGGCCCATACCCCCCAGGGCCTGCTTACCTCTTCAGCGTCATCTTCTTCCCTGTACGGCGCCATCTGAAGGTGTCCACGTCGGTACAGGGCAGAGGAGGAACGGCGATCACCACCTCCTCCCCCTCCTTAAGACCTAGGCCGACCCCTAACCCTAACCCTGCCATTCTTCCTCCCTCTTCCCTCTCCCCCGCCGTTCTCTTCCTTCTCCTCTCCCACCTTCTTCTCTCTGCTCGCTGCTTTCCCTCCTGTACTTCTCTGAACCTGCACACACCGAAAAAAAGCACCTCCTTCTTCCGGCGATCGCCGCCGCCAGCAACCCCCTCCGGCCAAGGGAGGCACGGGAATGGAATCCCCGTGCATCCCTCTCGCTCCTCCAACCCTCGGATTGGACCGGGATCCATGGAGACGCCGCTGCCGTCCACTCCTTCCCGCCGGCCAACTCCCCTGCTCCGCCCCGATTTCTCCTCCGCCTCCGCTCGAGGTGAGCTCTCCGCTTCCCCTCTCCCTCCCCCTTCGCTGCACACCACACGCATGCCACCCGCACGCCCACACGGCGCCCCTCCAGCACCACTCGCGAGCAGCAGATGGTCGCTGTCTGCCGCCGGCCGATTCCCCCGTCTGTTCCCAGTACAGGTTCAGTTAAAACGAAATTCAGATAACCCGCAACCTGAACCATATCCACCCCGAGGCCCCCTTCCTATCACCAAAGTTCAGTCACCGCACTGGTACCTGTCCCTTTGCGCGCCCAGGAGGGCAGGGGTTCGAGTTCCCCCTCCCACCAATTAACCAAACTTTTTGCTTCTATTTGTTTTGGTACAGCACTTCCTAGAAATCACATCCAGGCCCCTGGTAATTAAATCTAGATCCCTGAAAAATATTTCTAAATCCCTAGATGTAATAAAAATGGCAGAATTGCACCCTAATCTTGTAAAATGCATAACTATTTCATTTTAACTCCAAATTCAACTTTTTAAATATGTTTTCTGTACCAAATTGAATGCTCTACCCAAATATAAAATTTGTTTACTGTTTTGAATATTTTAAATTGGTGAAATATTTGAAATCTTGTTTAATTCAATTAATTTTGCAAAAATCATAACTTGGTCATAAAAATTCCAAATTCCACAAACTAAATATGTTTTCCAATCAACTTTTCATGTACTTTCCAAATATCAATTTTGTTTGCTGTTTTGAATAATTTAAATTGCTGAAAACAACTGTTTCTTACTTATTGCATTTAAAATTGCCAAAATAATAACTTGCTCATTTTAAATCCAATTTCAACAAATGAACTATGTTTTCCATGCAAAATTAAACCACCTTTCCAAATATAAAATTTGTTTCATGTTTTGAATAATTAAAATTGGTTAAATGATTTAAACCTTGTTTAAATCATTTAATATTGTTAAATTCATAACTTACTCAAATTAAATTCTTTTTGAACATATAAAATATGTTTTCAAACCATAAAAGTATAAGCTTTTCAAATATGAATCTCACTTAATGTTTTGCACAAAAAAAATCAATTAAGTTCATGTTTGAATTAAATTCATTTAATCCTTGTTTAAACTTGCTTAATTCATAAGTAAATTATTGTAAATCCTTTTTCAATAAGTAAAACATGTATTTCCACCTAAAAATTTGGTGTTCTTTCCAAATATGAACTTTGTTATCTATTTTGAACAATTAAAATTGGTGAAAACAACAAATGCTTGTGTAACACCTTTAAGGAACCAAAATTCCAAAACTTAATAAATGAATTTCCAAACTTGTTAAACCTTATTTCCAATTGATTCTATTGTTGTTATTTTGCTGTTTTCCTCATCCATGCATCATACTAAACCACTTTCACCTGTTGGTTAGTTGTAAAACAATTGTTTCAACCTTAATTCATGGGCTTTTCATATGCAACTCAAGTTGCATATGGGTCCATTTAAATTGTGTTATCTTGTCAACTAGTTTATTTCTATGCCTCAATTAAATGGTCATGCATCATCCCATGTTTGTGCACTATGCCATGTTATTGATTGTTTGTTCTCTGCGTTGTTTGTTTGCTTCTTCTCGGATATACGACGACGTTGAGACCGACGATACTTACGACACCCCTTCTAAGGAGTTAGCTCAGTACCAGGCTACTGGGTTGGCATGCAAGTATTCACTCACATGAACCATTGTGTTCCTTTCAACATTGGATACCGATACTTTCCGTTGTCTATTCTGCTAGCCCTATGAATAGTTGCTTCTGTTACGAACCTATCACATGTATTCTTTAACCCTGGTATTGCCCCACCTCCACACCTATAACCCCTTTGCTTGTGCCCGTGTCTTACTAGCATGCTTAGGGTTGTTTTGCTCGAGTCTGTTACCCGTTACTTTCTGTTACTATTTCATTATGTTCTGGGGCTCGAGGTTAAACAATGAATCATGCTAATGTTATGAATAAATAATAATTTGATGATAAGGCACCGGCAGGAGGCCCTGCGTGGTTTTGAGGCCTGCTAGTGTCGACCCTAATTAGGAAAAGGGTCTTGTCTACTGATCCATGATGAGCGCACTAACCGCATGTGGGAAGCGTGTATGGGCGCCCCCTCAATTTGATCCGATTCGCATCTCGTCCAAATCGCCTCATTTAGTTCGGATGTTCCATTTGCCGCATGCATGTTTTTGCGAGCCTAGGCCAGGGTGGAAACTTTTGTAGTCGGCATTTAGGGAGACACGTTCTTAGAGTGCTATGAGGGTCCCCTTTTCTTCGTGGGGCTCGATTAGCCGTGCGCTCACTGCACGGGGTTCTTTGGGCTTGATGCGGAGAAGAGTTGAGTTGTGTTGAGTGCCCCGCTTGGTGGGAGGCATTCCATCTGGCGGGGTATTCTTACGTGTACGGACAAATTGGTGCACCCCTGCAGGGTAAATCTTCTCAAGAAGCCGTGTTTTCCGCGGTTATGGACTACTTGGTGAAAGTACTGGCTAACAAGTACTCAGGACAACTTAAACCTAATTATTAACAAATCTGACTAGTAATAGGCTCAATGACACATAATCTGAACCCTCACAAATCCAACTGTGTGAGTTATCCTCGGATTGCTTCTTTGGATAAGGGGCGAGATCCAGGATGGGTTTGTTTGGAGTTAGTTATAGTTGGTTACGATACACTATCTTATCTTCTTTCTGTTTAGCCGGAGGTTGTAGTATGCTCTGTAGTTGGTTAGAGCAGCCAGTTGCAGCATCTTTTATATCCCCTTTCTTCCGTTGAACCCAAAGCATCTGTGCTTGGTGTTGACGGGTTACACGTTGGTGAACTGTGAGTCTTGCTTGCCAGTACGTTTATGTACTGACCCCTTTGGGGCTGTGGTTTTCGCAGACTACGTTTTCGAGGATCTACATGGTGGCTACTACGTGGAGTATGACGAGACTGCTGACGAGTAGATAGCGGACCCGGGCAGGATCCGAGACTTCGTGGATGGGCTCCGTCTTTCGTTTCCGGCCTCTTAGGCCTATTTGGATCTTGTCTGTACTCAGACATGTTGAATGCTTCCGCTGTGATGTAATGATGATATGTTGGGACATGTGTCCTCTGAATGATTGTATTTGCTATCTCTGCTCTAATGAGAGCTATTTGCACTTTATTTCAATCTTTTGTGTCTTAGAGATCTTTTGTGATATCACTTGTTCCAATGCCGTTGACGTACCATGTGTGTATGTTTTGAAGTACGTCGATGGAAGTATCTGGATTTCTATGGGATGGTTTGCGTAGACGATGAATAGTAAGAGAATGGTTGTCACACGTTTACGTGTTGGCCTGCTCATATTGAGATGCGGGTGCCGGTATGCCCTGTAAGCCATTTATCTACTGTTTAACGGACTGTGAGTATCCCCTAGAAGTCCGGGTGCGACAACCATTTTATAGGGAGACATACCCATAGGATTTTTATAAGCAGTTTTATAAGCCCATAAAGCATCATTCAACTTATCAGACCAATTCTTCCTAGATTTATTAACAGTCTTTTGCAAGATAGATTTAATTTCTCTATTTGATAACTCTACTTGACCACTGGTTTGAGGATGATAAGCTGAGGCAATTCTATGATTAACATCATATTTATCAAGGGTTTTTCTAAAACCACCATGAATAAAATGAGAACCTCCATCAGTCATAAGATATCTAGGCACACCAAACCTAGGGAAAATAACATTTTTAAGCATTTTTAAAGAGGTCTCACCATTAGCACTTTTTGTAGGTATAACTTCTACCCACTTAGTAACATAATCAACAACAACAAGAATGTGGGTGTAACCATTAGAAGGAGGAAAAGGACCCATAAAGTCAAATCCCCAACAATCAAAAGGTTCAATAAGAAGATAATAACTCATAGGCATTTCATTACGTCTAGAAATATTACCAACTCTTTGACATTCATCACAAGATAGAATAAATGTACGTGCACCTTTAAAGATAGTAGGCCAATAGAAATCTGATTGTAGAACCTTTTGCACGGTTCTATCTCCAGCGCGATGTCCTCCATAAGCACTACCATGGCACTTCTTAATATTTCATGTTGTTCATGATCTGGAACACATCTTATCATAATACCATCTACTCCTTCTTTATATAAATGTGGATCATCCCAAAAATAGTTCCTCAAATCATAGAAGAATTATCTTCTTTGTTGAGCTGTAAATGTTGGAGGCAAATACTTTGAAACAATAAAGTTAGCATAATTAGCATACCATGGACTGTCTTGGGATTTTACCTTTATTGCAGCCAGTTGTTCACTTGGAAAACTATCATTAACAGGAATAGGGTCAAAAGCAATGTTTTCCAATCTAGACAAGTTATTAGCAAAAGGATTTTCAGCACCCTTCCTAGCCACAATATGCAAATCAAACTCTTGTAAAAGCAACACCCATCTAATAAGCCTCTAGCATCTTTATTTTTCATAAGGTATCTAATAGCAGCATGATCAGTATGAATAGTAACCTTTGAGTCAACAATATAAGGTCTAAACTTATCACATGCAAAAACTACAACTAAGAACTCTTTTTTAGTAGTAGCATAATTATTTTGAGAGGCATCAAGAGTCTTACTAGAATAATGAATAACATTCAACTTCTTATCTATGCACTGTCCGAGAACAACACCTACAGCAAAATCACTAGCATCACACATAATTTCAAAAGGTAAATTCCAATCAGGTGGTTGAACAATAGGAGGAGTAGTTAAATCCTTCTTTAAAGTTTCAAAAGCATCCTTACAATCATCATCAAAAAAAAATGGTACATCTTTTTGAAGAAGATTAGTAAGAGTCTTTGATATTTTAGAGAAATCTTTAATAAACCTCCTACAAAAACCAGCATGACCAAGAACACTATGAATACCTTGAACATCCCTAGGACAGGGCATTTTATCTATGGCTTCCACTTTAGCTCTGTCAACTTCAATACCTCTTTCAGAAATTTTATGTCGAAGAACAATTCCTTCATTTAACATAAAGTGGCATTTCTCCCAATTAAGAACAAGATTAGTTTCCTCACATCTCTGCAAAACTTTATCAAGGCCGTGCAAACAATTATCAAAAGACGTACCATAGACAGAGAAATCTTCCATGAATACTTCCACAATCTCTTCACAAAAACCATGAAAAATAGCAGACATGCATCTTTGAAAAGTAGCAGGAGCATTACACAACCCAAAAGGCATACATCTATAAGCATAAGTACCATAAGGACAAGTAAAGGTTGTTTTCTCTTGATCTTTTGCCCTAACAGCAATTTGAGAAAACCCAGAATAACCATCAAGAAAGAAAAGGTGAGTTTTCTTAGATAACCTCTCTAGAATTTTATCAATAAAGGGTAAAGGATAATGGTCTTTCTTAGTAACTTTATTAACCTTTCTAAAATTAATGCACATTCTATAACCAACTACTACTCTTTGTGGAATGAGCTCATTGTCTTCATTAGGCACAAAAGTCATTACTCCCTTCTTAGGGACACAATGCAAAGGGCTCACCCATCTACTATCAGCAATAGGAAAAATAATACCAGCATCAAGAAGTTTTAATACCTCATTTCTTACCGCTTCCTTCATCTTAGGAATTAAACGACATTGATGTTCAACTACTAGCTTTGCATCAGGTTCAATATTAATAACAGGCTGACATATAGTAGGAAAAATCCCCTTCAAATCATCAAGAGTATATCCAATAGCTCCACGAAGTTTCTTCAGAATTCCCAATAATCTTTCCTCTTCTTCACCTTGAAGTTTAGCACTAATAATAACATGATATATTTTCTTACCATCAATATAAGCATATTTAAGATCATCAGGAAAAGGTTTTTAATAAAAAACAAGATCCTCCTTGGGTGGTAATGTGATACCCAAGTCTTCCATAGGAAAATTATGTTTCAGTATCACCGGTTGACAAACAAGAGTATCATCAATCTCATTTCTCTCTTCCATAAACACCTCACTTTCATGGTCCTCCATATATTCCTGCAAAGTATTGTTAGGAGCAAGAGCAATAGAAGAAAGTTGTTCAACTTTAAAATTCTCATCAGACAATTTAGATTCATAAAGTGCTCTAGCAAACTTGGAGAAATTGAACTCATAAAGTTTTCCATCAAATTTAGTCAATATCTTCTCCTCTTACAATCTATAATAGCACCACAAGTGTTTAAGAAAGGTCTACCAAAAATAATAGGACAATTTTTACTAGCAGCCTTACCAAGTAGTAGAAAATCAGTGGGATATTTAGTATTACCACATAAAACTTCCACATCTCTAACAACACCAATCAGAAAGACAGTTTCTCTATTAGCAAGATGGATAACCACATCAATATATTCAAGCTCGCAAGAACCAATTTCATGCATAATTTCTCTATAAAGCTCATAGGGTATAGCACTAGAACTTGCACTAATGTCACACAAACCATAATAGCAATGATCACCAATCTTAACAGAAAGCACATGAAAACTAGTTTTCTTAGGTCTATGAGGATAGAAAACAATATTAGAAGCATCCTCACAGAAGACAATGTGTTCATCCTCTACATTTCCGCAAACACGATCTTTTACTATTGCTACAACAGGTTCAACAGTTATTTGTTCATTAGGTTCAATAGATTTCTTATTACTCTTATTAACCACACTAGCCACAATAGAGTGTTCTTTCACCTTAGCATGGAAAGGAATTTCTTCAATATAAGGCTCAGGAACAGCAAGATTGACATCATGCACTTCTATATTACTAGCAGGAACAATATGTTTATAAGGTGCATGATATTTGTGATAATCCTTTTTAGGAATATCAAGATAGGAGGCAAAATCTTGAAGACAGTTTGCAAAGATTTGAGAATCAAGACCACAAACAGCACTAACATTATAGAAATAATTGGTTCCCATAAATGATTTAATGCATTCATAATCATAGTTTACACCTGACTTTCTACCTTTGTCATTCTCCCATCCTTCAGTGTTTTCTTCAATACGGTCAAGAAGATCCCATTTAGCTTCTTCCTTCATACGTGTGAATGATCCAGAGCAAGAAGCATCCAATAAATCCTTATCATGAAGAGAAAGCCTTGCATACAAATTATTGATAACAATATTACTCGGGAGTTCATGAGCGGGACATTTGAGCATTAATAACTTCATTCTCCCCCAAGCTTAGGCAGTACTCTCTCCATCATGAGGCCAGAAATTATATATTTTATTCTGGTCTTTATGAATCTCACTAGGCGGATAAAATTTAGAATAAAAGAGAGGAACAATTTCCTCCCATCCAACAGATTCACCATTCTTCAGTAATTTGAACCATTCAGCGGCTCTTCCTTTCAGCGATAAAGAAAATAATTTCCTTTTAACTTGATCCATTGTAATACGTGCACACCTGAATAACTCGCATAATTCATGTATAAAGAGCAAATGATCACCGTGATGGACAGTTCCATCATCGTAATAGCAGTTATCCATAACACGTCCAACAATTTTCATATGTATTTTATAAGGATCTAATTCAGCAGATACCGGGTTACCTACTACCCTAGTAGTAACGGCGGAAGTACCCCTAAACAGAGAACCGAATGTATTCTCCATAATGAAATAAAACAGCAGACAGAAATAAAAACAACACTCAAAGTAAAAGTTTCTCTTACCAATTCCACTTACCAATAGCGCTTCACTCCCCGGCAACGACGCCAGAAAATAGTCTTGATGACCCACAAGTATAGGGGGTGTATCATAGTACTTTTCATAAATAAGAGTGTCGAACCCAACGAAGAGCAGAACATGCTGACAAGAAGGTTGGATAGAGGATTCACTTTAAACACTAGCAAACGGGTTTTTGGAGGTTTTTTATATACCAGATAAATAAAGTGAGAGTAAATAAAGTGCAGTAAATAATATTGCATAAAGTGGCCCAATCCTTTTGAGAGCAAAGGACAAGCCAGTTGTTCTACTTATGACTAACAAACATTCTCGAGGACACATGGGAATTTCGTCAAGTGCTTTCGCTTCATTACGGTTGATTAATATCAATTGGTTCGTGAAGTGTTGTGTGGGTGAACCTATGCTAATGCACCACCCAACTAGGACTAATACATACTTGTGATTATACACCTCGTAAGAATCCGCAAATACAAGAACGTAATTAAGATAGCCTAACCACGACCTTAAAACTCTGGGATCCTACACTCCCTCGTGCATTGGTTTCCTAACGGGGGTTTAGGTTTCTGTCACTCCGGCAATCCTACAATTAGTAGCCTACATAATGCATCCTCCTAGGCCCATAAAGGTGAAGTTTCATGTAGTCGACGTTCACATGGCACCACTAGAAGAATAGCACCACAACTTAAATACCGAACCACGAGATATTACTTCAACATAACTTTACTACTAACATAATGACTTCTAACATGACCTCAAGAACTAAACGAACTACTCACGAGACATCATATGAATCTTAATCAGAGGTGATATAATGAACAATAACAATCTGGTCATAAAGTGCTAACACCGATAAATCTCACAAGCATCAACTACTAACAAGTAATCCACACCGGAAGAAAGATCTAATGTGAAACAACAATAGAGGCCGCTGATTGTTACAGCGGGATGAAGGTGGATGATGAGGGTGATTGTGCTGGTGGTGATGATGATGACGATGATGATCTTGATGATGCCCGGAGCGACGACGGTGATGATGGCGATGATTTCCCCTCTCCGGAGAGGAATTTCCCCGACAGATTTCTCCCTGTCGGAGAGTTTTTCTCTCTCTGGTGTTTTCCACCCCGAGGTGGCGGCAGAATAATTCTTCGATGATGTTCTGGGGCTTAAAGTTCCCTGGGTCAAGTACGCGAAAGGGGGCGCCCGGGAGTGGGACAGGGGGGCCACACCACCCCCAGGCACGACCAAGGGGGGGGGGGGCGTGCCGCCTAGTGGTGCGGGCCCCAGGTGGCCCCCCTCCGGTTGCCCTTTTGGCTCACTTCCTCCTCGGACCTTCTGAGAATCCTTCGGTATCCCTCCTCTTCTTCTAATCTTATGAAATAGGATATCTAGACGGTGCTTTTTCCATCAGATTTCTGGTTCCAGTGTTTATTCTCCAAAAATGATAAAACATGCAAAATAAGAAAGAAATAACATAAATGATACATCATTACATGAAATATATCTATGAATAACAGAAAATAACAATATAAAACAGTGATGCAAAATGGAAGTATCAGTAGCAAGGTGAGAACATGGTGAAAACATAACGGGGAAGGTAAAAACATAGTGAAAACATTGTCCTCTTGATACATCGCAAACGTATCCATAATTTTGATGTTCCATGTTGTTTTCATACTATATGCTACATGTTTCTTATACACTTTATTTCATTTTTATTAATTTTCTGGGACTAACCTATTGACAAGATGCCACAGAGCTAGTTCCTGTTTTCTGCTGTTTTTGGTTTCAGAAAAGTTATTCTGGAAATATTCTCGGAATAGGACGATACAAAAGACAAAAGTCTTAGAATTCTCGACACGTCAAGGAAGTCCAAAGGAGACCCGGAGGAGTGCCCTGGAGCCACCAGACCATAGGGTGGCGTGGGTCCCCCCGGGACGCGCCACTAGGTGGTGTGGGCCCCTCGGGCACCCACCGCCATCGCCCTTTCACATATAAAGTCCCCCCGAGGCATAAACCCTAAATTTATCGACGTTTTTCCATGAAAAGTTCTGTAGCTCCGCCACCGACAAGTATCGGGGGACATAAATCTCTTTTTCGCCACCCTGCCGGGATGGGGAAGTTCCCCCGGAGCCATCTCCATCGACTCCACTGCCATCTTCATTAATGTTGTTGTCTCCTATGATGAGGAGGGAGTAGTTCTCCCCCGGGGTTGAGGGCTCTATCGGTAGCTATGTCTTTCATCTCTCTCTTCCATGGTGTGATCTTTATGTGATCATGCGCTTTGTAATATTGTTGAATAAGTAGATGTTACTCTTCATCTGTCATGCTACTCAAGTGATTTTGTTATGAGATCTCCGTAGACACTTTGATCACTGTGTAATTGTGACAGTGTGTGCACCGTGAGATTTAGCATGATATTTATATTTTGTGTTGGATGGCCCTATGAAATTGTGGAATTTGTTTAGTACTAATTTGGGGCGCTCATAGTGACAGTGTAGGGTGCCATAGAGAGGGAATACATACTTGAGGAGTGATGTTACAGCTTTACGCATGGATTGGTGTTTGTTATCCGACCAGAGAGTGGTTCAGAGTGCGCAGTGAAGAGATGATATTTATGCATTCAATTATGTTATCATTGTTGAGAGTGTCCACTAGTGAAAGTAGGATTCCTAGGCCTTGTTTCTAAGCATTGAAACACTATTTACAATCAGTTATGCTACATGTTTGCTTGCTGCTATTTTTATTTAAGATTTCTATTGTCACTTATAATCATCCATATTACTTGTATTTCACTATCTCTTCGCCGAACTAGTGCACCTATACAACTGACAATTGTATTAGGTGTGTTGGGGACACAAGAGACTTCTTGTGTCGTAATTGCAGGGTTGTTTGAGAGGTATATCTTTGACCTCTTCCTCCCCGAGTTCGATAAACCTTGGGTAATCCACTTAAGAGAAACTTGTTGTTGTTCTACAAACCTCTGCAATTGGAGGCCCAATACTGTCTACAAGAATAGAAGCGTGCGTAGACATCAAGCTATTTTCTTGCGCCGTTGCCGGGGAGGTAAGGTAAAAGGTACTCACATCCTCTGTGAGTGCTCAAAGTTATTTCCTTTAGATTCTGCAATTATATCTTTTTGTTTCTTGTTTTTATTTTCACTAGTTAGGCTTATTTGTACTTGTTCCTTGTTTTTATAGTTAGGCTTAATGGAAAACAACAAACAACAAAAATATGAGAGAGATTTATAATCTTTATCTTGAATTAGGACATGAAGTGTTTGAAGAGAAAATTAAAAAACCTATTGAGCTTTATTTGCATGCTAGTAGTAATGTTATTAGTATGAATTCTTTGAACACCATTATTGCTAATGCTATGGAAAAGCCTAAGCTTGGGGAAGCTGGTTTTGATGAATATGATATTTTTAGTCCCCCAAGTTTTGAGGAGGAAATTTTCTTTGATGATACTTTGCCTCCAATATATGATGATTATAATGATTGTGGTATTTTAGTTCCACCTACTATTGATGATAAATTTTGTTGTGATCATGATATGCCTCCTATATATGATGTTTACAATGATGAACATGCTATTTTAGTCCACCTACTATTGAGGAGAAAATTAGTTATGATTGCAATATGCCTCCTATATTTGATGATTATGGTTATGAGAATGATAATTATAGCTATTTTGTTGAATTTGCTCCCACTAATATTAATGAGAATAACTATGATTATGTGGAGAGTATCAATAATTTTATGCATGTGGATCATGATAATAATGTTTACTGTGATAGTTATATTGTTAATTTCATTCATGATGCTACTAAAAGTTATTACGAGAGAGGGAAACATAATTTTATGCATCTTAACAATATCAAGTTTCCCCTCTTTATGTTGAAATTTTTGAAGTTGCACTTATTTTGTCTTCCTATGCTAGCCACTTTGTGCTTTATTGACTTGTTCTTCTACAAGAGTCTTTTTCATAAGAAGTGGGTTAGAATTAAATTTGTTTTACATTTGCTTATTGATGCTCTCTTTTTCTTCAATTCATATTTCTCATGTGAGCATCTTCTCAAATTATCATGCCTAGCTAAAAGGCTTTAACGAAAAGCACTTCTTGGGAGATAACTCATGATTTTATTTTAGCTGTGTTCTTCTCCATTTTCTTTGAGTCAAGGTGTTGTATACTTTTTTTAGAAACTCCTTTGTATCTTTATTTTCATGTATTACTTGTGCCAAGTAAAGTTTCTAGCAAAAGTTGGTGTTGGTTTTGGATTTCTGCGCAGGAAATAGATTTCTGCTGTCCACTGTAAAAATCGCATAATTCACAGAAAGACCAAAATGACCTTAAAATTGTTGTGCTTATTCATCAGCTAATCCCAAAACTTTTTCTCGCTTTGAGTTTTTGATTTGAGCAAGTCAAGTTCCAATTCGTCTTTACAGACTCTTCTAGTTTTGACAGATTCAACCTTTTTACTTGCATTCTCTCTTTTACTATGTCGAGTGGATTTCTTTGCTCCACAAAACATCAGTGGATGTAGCTATTGTTTAAAAAGTATCAATAATGCTTGTGTCCATGCAGAACATGTGAATTTGTGATTGTGCACTAACCCTCTAATGCGAATTACAATGAGTGTGGTGTGAAGAAAGTTTTCAAGGGTCAAGAGAAGAGGGTGATGTAATGTGATCAAGAAGAATGAAAAGCCAAAGCTTGGGGATTCCCCCGTGGTTCATCCCATCAAATTCCAAGAGGACTCACACGTCTAAGCTTTGGGATGCCCAAGGCATCCCCTTCTTCATCAGCAACTTATTAGGTCACTTCTAGTGAAACTACATTTTTATTCGGTCACATCATATGCACTTTACTTGGAGCGTCTGTTTTTTTTCTTGATGCAATAAATATAGTTGGAACCTAGCATTCTTTGTGTGGGAGAGAGACACGCTCCGCTTTATCATTTGAATACTCGTTTTCTTCTAGCTGTTGCAAATCCTTTTGGCTCATGTTTTTCATGCATCGCTTATTCAGAGATGTTAGTTCTAGTAGAGTTATGTTAGTACTCTCTTTTTTCATTGCTATATTAGTTGAATAGTTTTTGTTGTTTGGTGTTTTGATGGAAATAGAAAATTCTACTTGTAGTAGATGGTATAACGGAAAAAACTTGCATATTTTTGTAGATCACTAAACTACTTCACGTGATTATTTGCTATTATTTTGAGATATTAATTTGTTTAATGGTAAACTTGCTGGTTTAGTAGACTAAAAACAATTAATGGTTGGTCTAAAAGCTTAAAACTGTGACACACTCAAATAACAAGTTGATAGGATAATGGTATATGACTTCCTTTGTTGATAGCAATCGTAATGGCTTTTTGTTACGCGCTACGGTCGGGGTAGCTAATAGTGACTTGTCACTGCCACGGACCTTCTTGGAGTGGTTTTCATTATTCCTCGTAAGATCATGATTTTAGTTTTAATCTTTTAACTTGCGAGTTCTATGTTGCGGTTTTCTGGCACTTCCATCATCCATATTTGCTAGCCTTTTCGGTACTGTGCATTTCTCATTCTCACATTGAAAGTTGGTGCAAACTTTGCCAGTGCATCCAAACACCGTCAGAGGACTGTGTACTTCTACACATAAGCCTAAAATATCTTCCTCAAAACATCCACCAAACGTACCTATCATGGCATTTCCATAGCCATTCTGAGATATATTGCCATACAACATCCATCATCATTATGTTACTTGTTACATGTTCCATTGTTATTTTGCATACTGCTACACTGGCAGGAGCATTTAGTTTTATACATCAGAGATATTTCAGTTCCAGTTATGAGTACTGAAAGTGTGATGATTCATTGTAAAATAGAGCGTTTCCCCCTACCAGTGAGGATATATATATATAAATAAAAAATAAAAAAAGTGAAAAAGCCCAAAAAAATGAAAAAAGGCCAAAGAGAGATTAATAAAGAGATAGGGGGCAGCACTACTATAATTTATTCCACACTTGTGCTTGGTTAGCACCAATACTTTAGTTTGGAGAGAGTTTTCATTTTATGACTTGCATAACTATGTGGGGAACTTACATTATAGAACTTGGATTGTATATTCCAATGATGAGCCTCATCAAAAGTGCTCTAGGTCTTCGCGAGCAAGCAAGTTGGATGCACCCCCACTAGTTCCATTGGAGAGCTTCCATACACTTATAGCTCTATGTGCATCCGTTGTGTGGAAATCACTACTCCTTGCATAACTTCGATTATAAGACTTCCTCTTGTCTAATAATGTTCTTTTAGCCATAACATCCTGGTCTCGGGGACCAATACAGAACGCTTGCTTGTTTTGAGTGCACAAACATTTTAATAATTTTCCTACGTGCACATTGTTATCACTTGACTTGATCCAAACAGGAGTTGTTTTGAGAGTTTGATGCCTTGGATGATTATATTGTTGTCCTTGAACCTTAAATCATCTTTAATAAACCATTGTACGGCTGATTGTCTTTTAGTATTGATTCACTGAAAAGTTTTACTTTGTTCTTCCTAATGGTATATACATTAATCTATTTGAGATAAACTATAAACCATGGCCTTTATTCATTTCATCCTAGTTTACATCCTTTACATTACTATGAAGATCAAGTTTATGTTGGTAGCATGTCACCTCAGAAATCATTTGTTTTTATCGTTTACCTACTCAAGGACGAGTAGGAACTAAGCTTGGGGATGTTGATATGTCATAAACGTATCCATAATTTCTGATGTTCCATGTTGTTTTCATACTATACGCTACATGTTTCTTATACACTTTATGTCATTTTTATGGATTTTCTAGGACTAACCTATTGAAAAGATGCCAAAGAGCCAGTTCCTGTTTTCTGCTTTTTTGGTTTCATAAAATTTGTTCTGGAAATATTCTCGGAATTGGACGAAACAAAAGCCAAAAGTCTTAGAATTCCCGACACGTCAAGGAAGTCCAAAGGAGACCTGGAGGAGTGCCCTGAAGCCACCACACCATAGGGTGGCGCCCCCCCGGGCCGCGCCACCAGGTGGTGTGGGCCCCTCGGGCGCTGATGACCCACAAGTATAAGGGGTGTATCGTAGTACTTTCGATAAATAAAAGTGTTGAACCCAACGAGGAGCAAAAGGTGTTGACGATAAGGTTGGATAGAGGATTCACTATAAACACTAGAAAACGGGTTTTCTGGTGGTTTTTGATATAACAGATAAATAAAGTGCGAGTAAATAAAAGACAATAAATAATATTGCAGCGAGTGGCCCAATCCTTTTGAGAGCAAATGACAAGTTGGTTGTTCTACTTGTGATTACCAAACATTCTCGAGGACACATGGGAATTTCGACAAGTGCTTTCGCTTCATACGGTTGATTATACACAATGCATCCTCCTCGGCCCATAAAGGTGAAGTATCATGTAGTCGACGTTCATATGAAACCACTTGAAGAATAGCACCACAACTTAAATACCGAACCACGAGATATTACTTCAACATAATTCAACTACTAACATCATGACTTCTCCCATGTCCTCAAGAACTAAACAAACTACTCACAATACATCATATGGATCATATTGAGAGGTGATATAACGGATAATAACAATCTGGTCATAAAGTATAAACACCGATAAATCTCACAAGCATCAACTACTAACAAGTAATCCACACCGGAAGAGAAACGATAAAGACCCCTAATTGTTACATCAGGATGGAGGTGGATGATGATGGTGATGGTTCTGGTGGTGATGATGATGACGATGATGGTCTTAATGATGCCCGGAGCTATGACGGTGACAATGGTGATGATTCCCCATCTCCGAGGAGGAATTTCCCCGGCAGATTTCTCCTTCCGGAGAGCTTTTCTCTCTCTGTTGTTTTCCGCCTTGAGGCGGAGGCGGAATGATTCTTCGATGATCCTCTAGGGCTTAAGGTTCCCTGGGGGTCAAGTACGCGGCACCCAGGTGTGGGCCAGGGGGGCAGACCACCCCGAGGCGCGACCAGAAGGGGGCGGGCGCGCGTGGTGGTGTGGGCCCCAGGTGGCCCCCCTCGGGGTGCCCTTCTGGATGACTTCCTCCTCGGGACTTCCAAGACTCCTCTAGTATCCCGCCTCTTCTTTTGATTTTGTGAAATAGGGTATCTTGACGATGCTTTTTTCCATCAGATTTCTGGTCCCGGTGTTGATTCTCGAAAAATTATAAAACATGCAAAATAAGATAAAATAAAATAAGTGATGCATCATAACATGAAATATATCGATGAATAACAGAAAATAACAATATAAAATAGTGATGCAAAATGGACGTATCAACTCCCCCAAGCTTAGACCTCGCTTGTCCCCTAGCGGAACTGAACTCAGTAAACATGACCACAGGTATATGGAGTGAGGTGTCGATAAATAAAATACGGACAAGAAGCATCACACCTAAAAAAGCACAAGTTATTTTAGACAACAACTTCCTCTCATATAATCAAACTTGAAACAAGTAGAGGAAATCACAATAAAGGTGCAAAATGGAAATCATAATTGGTAAAGGCAAACTTCGTTCTTGGTCAGAGACCAATTAACGGTGTACTCATCTTTCGACCAGATTCTTTATATTAGAGCTTATATTGCAGAGTTTATCATGCTCAATTATAACAATCTCTTTGCAGACATTGGTATATTTCAAAGTGGTATTCAAATAGATAAAAGCAATTCTACTAAACAAGGAAGAATAAAGAACATGATTGAGTAAATCAACATATATATGGATGGATCACAACAACTCAAATGCTTGCTTAAGACAGAAGGAGTAGGTTTACTGACTCAACATAAAGGTAAAATATAGGCCCTTCGCAGAGGGAAGCATGGATCTCTCATGTGCTAGAGATTTTATTTTGTTAAATAAAGGTATAAAATGGTCGACACTCCTCCCAACCTTTCTTACACAAACCATGGCTAACCAAATCCTCGGGTGCCTGCCAACAATCACATACCACGGAGGAGTGTCTAATGTTTAGAGAGGTGTGTATGCTTATGTCAACGAATGGCAAACAGAAAATACAGTACGTCACAAGCCAACTAGACTTCACAAGAGCGGCTCCCATTGAAGGACGCAACTGGTATAGAAGGTCATCCCTCTTTCTCTTTTGTTTACACAATCATGCTTTGACTGATAAATCAGGGGAAAAATAGTGAAGAGAATTTGTATTATTATTTGGGGCTGGGCACCCTGCTGCCAGCTCTTCTAGCATTTGGATAAGCGGATGAAGCCACTAGTCCAGTGTGTAAAGTCCAATCAACAAGTGAGATAAATATTCTCTATTTTGCGTCCTCATGAGCTATAACAGGGGCACAAAACAAGTGTAATTTTGAAGGTTTTAAAGGTAGCACACAAGCATTTTACTTGGAGTGGCGGTTAAATACCACATATAGGTACGTATGGTGGACACAAATGGCATGGTTTTTGGCTCAAGGTTTGGATGCACGAGAAGAATTTCCTCTGAGTACAGTTTTTTGGCTAGCAAGGTTGGGTAGCAAGCATAAGAGTTGAGGGAAAACAAACAAATACATATATGATAAAACCAATCATGCAAACTTACTTGAAGGTACAGGCATTCTTACTTGAGAATACTAATCTTATGAGCTAACAAGAAATAAAGATCATGGAATAACATATCTACATGCAACTCCCTCTTTTCTACTTAAGTCTCAACTTACTGTTGCTACTGACCAATGCTAAGTTTGCCAAAACCAACTAGATTAACCCGAAGCTCCAAAATTGATACGAATACTAATAACAAGATCAACCATATAATAAAAATTACAAACTAAAATAAAGTGTAGAAAGTAGATGATAAAACTTGTCATTAATATTCCATTACGACAACTCAAACCAAAGGATACAACGATAACCAACTAAAGAGTGATAATTCCATACTGCAAACCATCATATATGATATTTCCTCTACTCATGATATGACTCTACTAAAAGTTAAAAAAGGTGAAAGATAAAGGTGTGATACCGCGGCACTCCCCCAAGCTTGGAACAAGCCAAGGGGATGCCAATACCAATGACGAATTAATTCTTCGATGGTGGTGGTGAATCCTTCTCAATGAGCTTATCAATTGATTTCTTCAAATCTTCAATTGAGAACATAAGCATACGCATCATCTCCGTATTGTGCTCAATACGGTTTGTGTGCTTGTCAGATGGTGAATTCCAGCCATCAAGATTTCCCCCCATACTTCCTTAGCTTGAGAGTTTTCTCTATCTGCACGGTTAGAATGATCCATATCCCAGCAAGAATGCAACTTTGCCTCTGGTACCTTTTAGATTGATAATCATGAATCAAGGTATGGAAGGGGTTTTTGATACTTGGAAGTGGTACCCCTGGGCCTAGGAAGTGACGTGGAACCTTCCCTCCAGTGCTCATCTGTGATCCTTGCTTGAACTTGGAGGGCTTTGCTACCACTCCAATGCTTGTGATGGTATAGCGTGGACGCATGCGTGAGTTTTCTTCTACATCTCCTTCAACTCCACTCTCGATCTCCTCCTCCGGCTTCCGGTCTTGGAGATCATCTTCCTTCGGTCCCTTCCCCTTGTTGTTGTTGACGGAGACCATGGTGCTTCTAAAACTTAAAATAAATCCTAGCAGAAACAGCTCGAAACAAAAACACGACGAGAAAACGATATACGTTACTTGGGGGTCCGGGGGGTCAAATATCAGAAACATATGTAACAAAAGAAAAGTCCAGGTCGAAAACGAGTCGGAGAGGGGCTCCGGGGCAAATTATCAATAGCTCTAGAGTTTTTCATTAGATGATTTTGCACTCTCATATTAAAGTTATCTTGCTTAACAACATAATTATCAAATTCATCTAAGCATTGATCAGGTGGTTTAGAATAGGGAATGTATTTATTATCAAAATATTAGAGAGACTGTACCTCAACTGTTGATGGATGAGGAATTGGCTTACATGATTCTTCTATAGGTAGTAGATTCTTCACATCTTCAGATTTAATACTCTCTCTTTAAGAGATTTCTTGGCTTCCCTCATCACTTCATCATTTAATTAAATCATTCCCCTTTTCTTGGGTGTTGGTATTGGTGTTGGTTCTAGTGTCGGTGTAGACTCAGGTATAATCCAATCATCATGATTTTTGGCTATTTTAGCCAATAATTCCTTAGCTTCTTCTGGAGTTATTTTCCTGAAAACGCAACTAGCACAACTATCCATGTATGTCCTATATTCAACAGTTAGTCCATTATAAAATATATCTAGGAGCCCATTTTTAGGTAATGGATTTCTAGGGCTAGCTCTTATTAAAGAACAAACAAAACCTTGACTAAGATTCCGGCATTTTCTCTCCTTCAATTTGCTTAAAGTTAAAGATACTCTGCAAAGCAGCATGTTGAGCACTAGCAGAAAAATATTAAAAAAAAGCATTAATCAAACCCATAGGACTATCAATAGATCCAGTGACAAATTGTTAAACCAAGTTTTAACTTCATCTTTCAAAGAGAAAGGGGAGATCTTGGTAACAAAGTAGGTGCGTATCTTAATATCATCAGAAAATAAACTACTCAAAGATGAAAATCATTCATATGTTCCATAGCACTTTTACTTTCAGTACCACAAAAAGGTTCTTCCTCAACAATAGATATATAAGATAAATCTTGAGAGAAATCATAATCCTTATATTTAATGTGTATGAGAGATGTAACCAACTTAGCATCAGGGGAAGATTTATATTTAACAGCATGTCTTGCAAGAATACTCTTAAGAGCACTTGCACAAGTAGTAGGATGAAATTCTTCAATAAAGTCATCATTATGTTCAATGTAGGTTTCCTCAAGATCATCACTAGTAATTTCTCTAGACTCAGGTGAATTGACAAGTGTACAAACATTTTCAACACGAATTTCAGTGTTTTCAATTTGTTTAACTCTAGCAATTGTAGCAAGGAAAGGACCTAGTGAACCAGTATCATCAAGCACAATAGAAGCATCATCAAAAGTATCAGAAGCATTTTCATACTAAGCAGAAACAACAGTGTGTGTAACATGTGGTGGTGTAAGAATCTTACTCATTACAGATGGTGAATCATGAACAACAAAGGTGTTCATAGTTGTACCTCTCCTTGTAGTGAATGGTAATATAGAGACTTTTCCATCACGAGTTTTTCCCATGATGAAAAGCTTGCAACGAACAATATCACATTAAAGTGGGAAAATAAATAAAGCTATGCTCCCCGGCAACGGCGCCAGGAAATAGTCTTGATGACCCACAAGTATAGGGGATCGCAACAGTCTTCGAGGGAAGTAAAACCCAAATTTATTGATTCGACACAAGGGGAGCTAAAGAATATTATAAGCCTTAACAACTGAGTTGTCAATTTAGCTGCACCTGAAAGTAGACTTGCTCACAACAGTTTATCAGTGGTAACAGTTTTATAGCAGTAGCAGTAGTAAAATAACACCGGGAGTAAAATAGTAGACTTGTCAATTCAGATACACCTGAAAGTAGACTTGCTCACAACAGTTTATCAGTGGTAACAGTTTTATAGCAGTAGCAGTAGTAAATTAACACCAGGAGTAAAATAGTAACAGCAATAGCAATTGCGGGAAACATCAGGATTAACGTACTGTAGGCATAGGGATGGATGAACGTGCGTTGCATGGATAGATAGTTCATATAATAATCAAAACATGGGAATTGCAGATAGATAATAATAAAGCTTCCAAGTTCTAGGCAAAACATAGGCATGTGTTCCAATATAGTCATACGTGCTCGCAATGAGAAACGTGCACAACATCTTTTGTCCTACCAGCCTGTTTTCAACGGGGCCTCAAGGGAAACTACTGGTAATTAAGGTGCTCCTTACAATAAAGCACCAGACCAAAGCATTAACACTCCGTGGACACACGTGATCCTCACATCACATCCATCCCCTCCGGTTGTCCCAATTTCGGTCACTTTGGGGCCTTGGGTTCCGGATAATAATGTGTGTAAACAACTTGCAGATATGATCAAGAAACATAATTATACTCATGAAAAAAATAACATGTTCAGATCTGAGATAATGGCACTCGAGCCCTAGTGATAAGCATTAAGCATAACAAGTTGCAACAACGATAGAAAACACTAACAACGGATGCTACGCATTATGCCCTAACAATCTGGCATTATTACATGAACGATATCATCCAATCCCTTCCATCCCTCTCAGCCTACAACGGGGTTTACTCACACATGGATGGCGGAATCATGGATGGTTGATGGAGCAGTGGTGGCGGTGACGATGGCGATGATCTCCTCCGAATCCCCGTCTCGCCAGGGCTCCAGAACAGGAACTTCTGATCCCTGAATTGAGTTTCGAGGTGGCGGCGGCGCTCTGGTGTGTATCTCTGGAATATGACGAACCCCCCCTCGGTTTTAGTTTTACGGGGCATAAGTAGTCAAAGGGGGAGCCCGAGGGGGTGCCTAGGGCCACCACACCACCTATAGGCACGGCCTGGGGGGGCGCCCAGGCATGGTGTGGGCCCCTCCTTGCCCCCCTCTGGCTCTTCTTCTAGCCCTGGGTGTCTTCGGGTAAAATAAGGACTTCGAGATCTTTTCTGGGCAATTTCCTGAAAGGTGATTTTTCTGCACAAAACGAGACATCAAGGTAATTCTGCTGAAAACAATGTTAGTCCGTGTTAGTTGTATCGAAAAATCACAATTTTAGAGGCAAACAATAGCCAAATTGTTCGAAAAGGGAGATACGTTTTGGACTTATCAGTGAACACAACAATTGATCCTATGGCCTTCTCTCTCTCATAGAATTAGAGATCCCCTATAGAATTAGAGCCTTTAAATAGAGGTCTAATTAGAGAACCTCTAATTGAATTAGAGCCTCTAATTAGAAACATCTCTAATTGAATTAGAGCCTCTTCTAATCGGGTTTTTGAGTTATACTCTCCCGATTAGACCGAGCTCTAATTGGTTTTCTCTCTTGTGTGTTGAGAAATTCCAGATTAACAATAGCTTTAATCATAGTTGAAATTAGCAACACCGGAAGGTTGTCTCTCTTCGTCGGTGCAGAGTCCTGGACGGGAGAGCGCTGATGGTTTGACACGAGCATACGCGTGCACACCATTAGAGGGATTACACGTGCGATCCTTGACGAGGGAAGTCTTAGCGACATCCTTGCAACTAGGCCTAGTTGTGAGGATTTACGATTGTTCACAACTCTTATACGACTACATCGAATCCGCTGCCTGGTGAGTCAGTATCCTGATCCTCGCATGTATGGTCATGCCTCGTTATCTGCATAGTGATCTTGGTGGACTACATAGGGATTTTTTAAAATTCTGCAGCGTAGACCAGCAGTGGTATCAGATCGTACTATGCGTAGATACGATTGGGTCTAGAGCATCATTTTGTGCAGGTATTGCATAATTTTGTGCAAGTATGTTAGAAAGCTCTCTAATATTCAGTTTCTCTTTGTTTCTTCCCAATAAGCCAGGTTTGTTTAGTTTCCGGTGGCATGTCATGCTTTTTTACAAACTTCTGGCAATCCTAGGAGGCTCGAGTTGCCCCTGGCATATCTTGCTTGATCCGAAGAAGTGCGTCAATAGATTTTGGTCAAATCATAGTTGGTCTCATATAAGGGCGTGGTGGAAGGGGCATGTGGATTGGCGATGACCCACAAGTGTAGGGGATATATAGTAGAATTTTCAATAAGTAAGAGTGTCGAACCCAACGAGGGTAGAAGGTATTGATAAATAGTTTCGAGTAATATTCCACTCTAAACACTAAAAGTTAAATATATAGGGATTTTGTAATGATAAATAAATCAATAACAAGTAAAGACGATGAAAGTAAATAGTTTCTGCAAGTGGCCCAATCCTTTTTTAGAACAAAGGACAAGTCAGTGGTATTTCTTATAATGGCTAAAACATTCCTGAGAACACACGAGAGGTTTCGTCAAATTATTTTCATCACACGCCGTTGATTAATATTTATAGTTTTGGTAAGTGTTATGTGGGTAGACCTATACTAGTTCACTGTCCTATCCAAGAATTATGCACACTTACGATTACACTGCTCGCAAGCGTCCGCAAATACAAGTCAGTAATTAAGATAAAAATCTAACTGTAGCAATAAACTCATGGTATCTACTACTCCATTATGTGAAGTATTGCAAACTGGGGTTTAGGTTTCTATCACTCCGACAACGCACCATAAGCAATCCAACACACAATGCAGTCCTCTAGGCCCATAAAGGTGAAGTTCTATGTAGTCGATGTATGGATATATGGATGAATAATAATCTGGTCGTAAAGTGCAAACGCTGATAATTCTCACAAGCATCAACTACAAAGGATTAATTCACAACGGTAGAGAGATCTAATGGAATACAACGATATAGAACCCTAATTGTTACACCGGGATGATGGTGGATGGTTAGGGTTATGGTGCTGATGTTGACGATGATGATGATGATGGTCTTGATGATGCCCGGTGCGATTACGATAATCATGATGATTCCCCCCTCCCGAAGGGAATTTCCTCGGTGAAATCTCCCGGCCATGAAAGTGTTTCTTCTCTCTGTTGTTTCCGTCACGAAGAGCCGGTGGAAGAATTCTACGAAGTTCCTAATGATGGCGGTAAACACACGCTCGTTGGGAGACCCCAAGTGCAAGGTATGATGAGTGCAGTGGAAATTTTACCTTAGAAAGAAACCAAGGTTTAATCGACCAGCAAGAGAAAGAAATCACTTCTAAAGGTTAAAGACAGCTGATGTTGGCATGGCGCACTACCAAGCTCAGCAGCAACATGGAATCTACATAACACAATCAAAGTACTTTGCCCCAACGAAACAGTGATGTTGTCAATCTCGTCGGTTTTTCTAACACAAATGATTAGATGTATAGTGTGGAAAATAGTACTTGTTTGCAGTAAATGAAAAGAGAACAGTGATGGCAGAAAATGAGAGGAAAACAATGATTGCAGTAAATAAAACACTATTTGCAGTGGTTGTATTATCAGTGTAAAAGAATGGACTGGGGTCCACAGTTCAATAGTGGCGTCTCTCCATGAAAGATAGAAAACATGTTGGGTAAACAAATTACAGCTGGGCAATTGACAGATATTAAGGCTGCATCGTAGTGCATATGCATGACATGATGATTACTGTGTGATTCATGCGGGCATTACAACGTAATTCATAGTCCATTATCCAACTGCATCTATGACTAATAATCCACCCTCGGAGCGTCATCCAATCAAACCTCATGTATTGAGTTGCAAGCAACAGATTATTGCCTTAAGTAACGTGTGTAATGTAAACAATGAAAACATTGTTGTTTTCACCCTAATGGAAACAGCACACCCCCATCCGCTATGTTTATGTAACTCGAGAGTGAGTGAAAGGGAGGCATGAACCCACTATCAAGCATAAATACTCCCTCTTGGAGTTTAAAGTATCAACTTGGCCAAAGCATCTACTAGTATCAGAGAGCATGCAAGATCATAAATAACATAAACCTGATAGATTGATACTCACTTGACATAGCATTCAATATTCATCGGATCCCAACAAACACAACATGTAGCATTACAAATAGATGATCTTTATCATGTTAGGTGATGCGCGTCTAACACACGTTCGTTGAGAGACCCCAAGAGGAAGGTATGAAGAGCACAGTAGAAAGTTTCCCTCAGAAAGAAACCAAGGTTGAATCGACCAGTAGGAGGAACGAGTAACTTCAGAAGTTTGATGCATCTGAGATGGCAAGGCGCACTACCTTTTCAGCAGCAACATGGAACCTACACAACACAATCAAATCACTTTGCCCCAACGAAGCAGTGAGGTTGTCAATCTCACCGATTTTGCTGAACACAAAGAGGTTAAACGTATGGTATGGAAAGCAGTATGAGAACAACATGAAAACAATATCAACAGTGTGAAAACAGTGGAAACAGTGTGTGTATTATCAGTATGAGAAAATGGACCGGGGTCCACGGTTCACTAGTGGTGTCTCTCCATAGAAGATAAATAACATGTGTGGCGAAGAAATTACAGCTGGGCAGTTGATAGAAATGAAGGCTGCACCGTAGTGCATATGCAAGACATAAAGATTACTATGTGATTCATGCGGGCATTACAACAAGATACATAGACAGTCATCCAACTACATCTATGACTAATAATCCAGCCTCCAAATATCATCCGAACAAACATTGGGTATTAAGTTGCAAGCAACAGATAATCACAGTAAGCAAAGTGTGTAATGTAAACAATGTAAACGAAGTAAACACCGTTGTTTTCTCCCTAATGGAAACAACACATCCTCCATCAGTCATGTTTCTGTCACTCGAGCACAGATGCAAAGGAGGCATGAACCCACTATCAAGCATAAATACTCCCTCTTGGAGTTACTAGCATCTACTTGGCCAGAGCATCTACTAATAACGCAGACCATGCAAGATCATAAATAACATATACATGAAGATAACATTATAGATTGATAATCAAACGACAAATCATTCAACATTCATCAGATCCCGGCAAACACAACATGTAGCATTACATAAAAATGATCTCGATCATGTGAGGCAGCTCACGAGATCTAAACATGAGGTACAAAGTCGAGAGAACAACCATCTAGCTACTTCTATGGACTCGTAGTCCAGGGATGAACTACTCACGCATCACTTCGGAGGAGGGCATGGTGGTGTAGACCCCTCTGGTGATGAATTCCCCTCCCGGCAGGGTGCCAGGGAGAGGTCCAGAACCCTCCCGATCTCGGGATGACGATGGCGGCGGCCTCGGGTGTTTTTTTGGGATGAAGTGGTATATCTTTAGGGTTTACGTCTCAGGGATATAAATAGGCGAAAGAGCAAAGGCGGTGGAGGTCGGGGGTGTCACACCCCAATTTTTGGATTCGTGTACTGTGCTTAAGAAGACAAAAATTGGGGCCAAGATTATTTTTTAACAACATGATTGTTTGAACTAGCATGTGTTTATGATCTCAATCATATTTGCAACACCAGTTTTGTTTCTTGAATAAAACCAATACCAAATTTTCCTGAAAACAAATTCTTTTATTTTTCCTGATAATTTTCCCTGATGTTTTCCTGATGTTACTTGAGTGTACTTTTATTCCAAGACTTGGATTATTCTTGGTTGCATCTTAAAACAAACTTTTAGCTTTGTTGGATCCAATAAAACAAATTTCCAAAATGATTTATGAAAGTTTTCTTTTAAGTTTTATATAGAAAACAATCTCTAAAAATATAGCCAAGTACATGTTTTCTACCTTTGTTTTCACTAGGCTATGAAATGTTATTTTATGTTTTCTTGACTTTTATTTGTTCCTTGATATATGTACTACAAATACATAAGCTTACTTTTATTTTTGGATTAATAAAAATTATCTTTTGCTTGTTGTTTTGTGGTATAAAATTAAGGCAGAAAAATGCATTTTTGAAAAAATAGAGAAAAACAGAAAGTACACATTTTTCCATATTGTTTTCATGGACTTAAACTATTTCAAACTTGTTTTCAAAAGATGTTTCTGAAAGTTTATAACATGGTTAACAAGTCCCTACTTTTAAAACAAATTTTGGAAATCATTTGAACCCTGAAAACAACCCCAACTTTTTGGACTTTTCATCTGTTTCCAACACTTAGAAATTTTTCTAAGTCTAAACAGAATTTTCTGAATTTCCGTGAACAGTGTGAGATACACTTTTGGTCAATAGTTTTCTTTGTGTTTCGTTGCAAAGTTGGAAGTGCGACCATGCCTAGTGTGTTTACCACTGTACCAACTCGAGCCAAGATGCATTGGTGTGCTTCTAGAAGCCTTATAGATGAAGGAAAATAAGAGAGAGAAGGTGGTGATGTGGAATGGTATGGAGGCCCATACCTTTGACCCTTTGACCTAGCCCTTGCCTCCTTTTTCCTCCAAGAGCAAGCATTGGACTGCCCCCATGTGTTCTTGACCTTGGACAACCAGTGCACGAAGAGAAGTGACCAAAAAACCCCTAGAGCTCACTCATGCTACTCCTGGCATTGAACCCGAGCCCTCCATTTTTGCCCTTTGCTTTTCACCACGGGTACAAAGCCTCCTGAGCCAATCCCTTGCGCCACACACCTCTCTCACACTCACCCAACCTCACCAAGTCGAAGAGAGGCAGAGCACGAGCCCCTGGAAGCCCCCTAGCCCGAGATCTCGCCGCTGGTGACCACCACGGCCTCGAGGTAGATCATCTCGACCCGGGCCTGCTCCTCCCTCCCCACTGCCTTGGATCGAACCCCCATCTCCCCTTGACCATCCCTGACATGCCCCCGTGGCATGTTGCGTGCAGGGAAGCCGCCGCCGTCGAGTTCGCCCTCGCGGGTGCCCTGCCGCGCCCCCCCCCCCGTGTGAGGCCGCGCAGGCATCCAACCTCTGCTCCCCTCGACGCCTCCGACCCATGTCGTTGTCCTCGAGCCGCACCAGCCCTCCCCGAGCCCACGGTGAGCCTCCTCGAGCTCTCCCGTCGCCGACCGTTTCGAGGCAGAGAGAGAAGAGAGGGGTGAGGTAGAAGACGCTCGTACGCCGTTGGATCCTTGATCCACGGCCACACTTGAGCATGGACCGTTCCCACGCCCGCGGGCGTGCGCTGGGCGCAGCTGGGCCGCCTGGCCGCCTAGCTGGGCCGCGCCCGCAAAGAACCAACCCGCGCTGCAGTTTGTTTATCTTTTAAATTTTTCTCGGAAACTTGCTGTTTACTTTGGACGTGTGAAAAATACCAATAATGCAAAATAAAATCTACTAAAAATCATCAGCCTAACCCTATGAGTTCATAACCACATAAAAATTGTAGATCTAAGTTTTGGACTATTTTCTTCTCACAATGACTATTTTTCCACATAGAGTCCATGAACATGTTTTGAACATAACTTTTTGAATCTATAACTAAAATGGAAAAACGAAAATGTTTTGGATAGATATTAAACAGATCTATCCATGGGACTTAGCCTCACATCAAGGTGAGCTACCAAATGGAAATGACATCCATTTTGGTAAAAGTCCATTGGGCTCTTCTGTGATTTTTAGAGTGAATTAAAAAGTTATTTTTGAATTAAATCCAACTAGATGAGTTTGATATTGACTAGATCTATATAATCCTAGCTTGTATTAATTTTTGGAGCCATATATTAATTTTGGTGGACAGATCTAGAAAACAACACTTTCCTGTTTTTGTTTCTAGTTGTGTTTTTGTTAGAAATGAAATGATTGATTGTTGAATCTTGTTTACTAGCATGTGTAGAGTTGCTATCACTTGTTATTAAGTTTTTATGTTGCAGTACATCTAACTTAACAAGTGTGTGCATGTTTGGGAAGTTGAATCAAAACTGGAGTAGCATTTGTTGTTTTCTAGTTTTTTTTTTGGAATAATTATGTGAGTCAAATCTTTGTGAGTTGGGTTGACTAAACTTGAACTAGGTTTGCTATGGATCCAGTACCATTTTGGTACTGTCATTTTGAAGTTAATACCTCTGTTAGCTTGCATGTCATTTTATAGCAAAGCATGTGTAAGATTTGTTATTCACTTGCACTAGTCTTGTTTTCACTAAAATAAATAGCCTTGTGTTATTTATCTTGTATACTAATTTTGTCATGAGTAACCAGAGGCTTAGTACCTATTTTTCCTTGGTATTAGTGGGCCCATAACCCACTGGTCCCATTGCATCTTGGTTGAGTATGAAAATCCCCAACCATACATGTGTGTGAAAATAACATGTTTTGTTATATGGTTGATTGTTATTTTCCACCATGGGAAAATAAATTGTTTGTTTCACTTATGAAAGTGAAAATTTTATTTCTTATTTGTAAATACTAGTATGTTTAGATGTGATCTATTTGTTAGCATAATATTCCTTAGGAGTATCATGTTAAGAAATGCTTCACTATTGTGTGCTAAACTAAATTGTTTGCTAATAGAATAATTTCCTTGTGATTGATAGATTGTTTGTGAATGATTTCTAATTGAGTGTTTGGATTTTTTTAAAGGTTTAGTTAACTTTTCATTGTGTTCATAGCTACTGGTTGTGTGGTTTATACCTTGGTTGCTTGCTATTTAATCTTTTAGAAAAGCATGTATTATTGGAATTTGTTTATGCATGCTAAATAGATTTTTCTTAGAATTATTTTATGGTATTGCTTACTAGCATGTGTAAGGTTTGTGTACTATTAGCAGGCATATTTATAATTCATGACTTGATTTTTTAGAGTTAAGCATCATTGTAGCATTGTTTGCTTCTCTAGTGTTGAACTAGTGTCACCACTAGAAATTGTCGTTTTGCTCTAGTGTTGTTATCTTTTATTTCATGAGTGTATCTTTGATTCTAGCATATTTAGGGATTTATTACTTATGTTATGATTCCATTAATGATTTAGTTGCTTGTGCTATAGTTGTAGAGTACAAGTAGTTCTTATAGCATGCGTGTGTAGATGCTAAATGCAGTCCTGTTTTTATAATTATTTGATAGGAGTATTATATGGAGTGATGATTGTGTTTTAGATTATTTTTATGACTTGTTATAATTTATTTTAGCTACTGGTTTTTGTTATATTTTCATGATTGATGGATTCCATAACTTCAAGTAGACATAAGCATAATCTATAACTAGCATATTCATTTGTGGTGTGTTTGCCTGCTGTTTGGAAATTGTCTGGGTGATTGCCTTAGCATGAGTATTATACTTATGTTATTTGTTGTGCTAGTGTTGTTGTTGTGATTAGGTAGGATCTTGTTATCTAGGCCTTATTATATTGGTGATCTTGTTTGGTGATGTTTTGCTTGTGTGTTGTTAATACCCACTGCCATGGGTATTACTTTGATTGATTGTTAGCATTTTAGTAGCCTCATCTTTTGTGCCCACAAGCTATAATTTTAGCTTCTTGTATATCTTATTATGAGAGTGGTACACCACTCCATATATGGTATGTAAGATGTGGGATATGGTTTCTCAACCATATGTTTGTTTGGCGATAGTTTTGTACCATGAGGGTTTGTGAGAAAGTTTTCGCGATAATTTTTGAGTGATTGCGCTAGTATAAGTTTGCTTGCTGTATTGTGTTGTTTGGTTTAGTTGTTTGTCCTCTAGTTCTGAGTGTGTTTCTTTTATTTGTTTACGACGCTAGAAAACGAAGAAGAAGAAGAAGCGGTTGTGGAGCTGTGCGTCAAGTTCAAACTACTTCAAGGCGAGGGACACTAAGAATTTTAAGGCAAGCCATCCTGATGCTTGCTGTTATATTACACTTATCATTATCTATCATGCATGTTTTACTTCTGAAAAGTTTTCCAAAAACTTTGATTTCCAAAAAAGAACTATTTTTGAGTGACTACTATTACTATGCCAGTAGTTGATACTTGGTGTTACCAAGCCCATAGCCACCATATAGTATTTATTTCCAAAAGGCTTTTATGGAAAACCCGGAGAAAAGGCTGAGCCTTATTCACCGGAGGAATGTGGAAGTGGTCATTTTTGGAAAAATGGTGTTTTACAAAAATGACACGGAACCTAGTCTTCGCCGGACAACCTTTACCGTACTGCCACTTTACCCCAACATGGGCACGGGGCTTAACTTGAAGTTTGTTCTTGTTAGTGTGTGTTCTATCTCAAATTGCTATAAGGGTCGTCGAGCCCTCGAATGGATAGTCGCTAGGTGGAAGAAACATGGCATACAAAGTGAGGGATTAAGTTACCCCCCGGTCGCAGCGGTTGAGTCTCCTGTCTAGGCAGGGTGGGACCTGGTGCCGGGGAGATTATACTCAACTGAAGAGATAGACACATTCTAGCTTGAACATACTGGATGGTTAGGATCAGTTATCTGATGTTTACATACTGTTGTTACAGTCCGTGGTTGTTCACGGCAGATGTACTGGATCTGGCGGATGTGTACACCTCTGCAGAGTACAACTATTTCGAAGTAGTCGCGTCCTCGGATATGGACAGTTGAATGGCCATGTAGCTAGCATTGTGTCAATGTTTTCAAAAAGGAGTTTTCAAAAAGGTGTTGGACTTATGAAGTATCTAAAGGAGGAAATCTCGTACCGTGGAGGTATCAATGATGAAAAGCCAGAAGTTGTTTTACAAGAAGTTTTGCAAAGAGAAAGACTTTCTTTTAACGATTTTTTTTACAAAACCTCTTGTACAGGCGATATCTACAAGAGAAAGAAAACTATATTACTTTATTTTGAAGTATGTTCTTCAACGAAGATACAGAGACTTTCAAAATCAACTATGATATGTCTTACATATATCATTGATAGAAAACCCTATGTATAGCCTACCTATTACACCATATAAGCATACTTGCATCTTCGGTAAGCTATATGATGGATGTCCTGCTGAGTACATTCAAATGTACTCATATTGGTTTCGTCCCTGGTATCAACTTGACAAATATCGAGAAGGAGTCTCAGAAGGAGACCAACGAGGAGGAGTACGGAGATGATGGCTTTGCGAACTAGGATCGTCTCCCGGTCAGCAGCCTGTAGGTTAAGGTGTGACTTGGGCTCTACTACGTTTGTGTGTGTTAGTCTTCCGCTGTGTGTGTCATGTGTTGCCCTGCGTGGCCGTTGTGTTAGACTTGGTCATGTGATCATGTCTCTTTGTAAGTGTTTATGCAACCGTGTAATGGATATTGTATCTGTGTACCAACATGATATGTTGTTCACGACTGGTGTGATCTGGGATCGTGAATGTATGCATATCGAAGGTCTCCTTGAACAATGGTTCTGGGGCGGACCTTACAGGGGGGTCCTACACTATAAGAATTGGTTCGTGAAGTGTTGTGTGGGTGAACCTATGCTAATGCACCACCCAACTAGGACTAATACATACTTGTGATTATACACCTCGTAAGAATCTGCAAATACAAGAAAGTAATTAAGATAGCCTAACCACGACCTTAAAACTCTGGGATCCTACACTCCCTCGTGCATTGGTTTCCTAACGGGGGTTTAGGTTTCTGTCACTCCGGCAACCCTACAATTAGTAGCCAAATACATAATGCATCCTCCTAGGCCCATAAAGGTGAAGTTTCATGTAGTCGACGTTCACATGGCACCACTAGAAGAATAGCACCACAACTTAAATACCGAACCACGAGATATTACTTCAACATAACTTTACTACTAACATAATGACTTCTCCCATGTCCTCAAGAACTAAACGAACTACTCACGAGACATCATATGAATCTTAATCAGAGGTGATATAATGAACAATAACAATCTTGTCATAAAGTGCTAACACCGATAAATCTCACAAGCATCAACTACTAACAAGTAATCCACACCGGGAGAAAGATCTAATGTGAAACAACGATAGAGGCCGCTGATTGTTACATCGGGATGAAGGTGGATGATGAGGGTGATTGTGCTGGTGGTGATGATGATGACGATGATGATCTTGATGACGCCCGGAGCGACGACGGTGATGATGGCGATGATTTCCCCTCTCCGGAGAGGAATTCCCCCGACAGATTTCTCCCTGTCGGAGAGTTTTTCTCTCTCTGGTGTTTTGAACCCCGAGGTGGCGGCAGAAGAATTCTTCGATGATGTTCTGGGGCTTAAAGTTCCCTGGGTCAAGTACGCGAAAGGGGGCGCCCGGGAGTGGGCCAGGGGGGCCACACCACCCCCAGGCACGACCAAGGGGGGGGGGGGCGTGCCGCCTAGTGGTGCGGGCCCCAGGTGGCCCCCCTCCGGGTGCCCTTTTGGCTCACTTCCTCCTCGGACCTTCTAAGAATCCTTCGGTATCCCTCCTCTTCTTCTGATCTTCTGAAATAGGGTATCTAGACGGTGCTTTTTCCATCAGATTTCTGGTTCCAGTGTTTATTCTCCAAAAATGATAAAACATGCAAAATATGATGAAATAACATAAATGATACATCATTACATGAAATATATCTATGAATAACAGAAAATAACAATATAAAACAGTGATGCAAAATGGAAGTATCAGTAGCAAGGTGAGAACATGGTGAAAACATAAGGGTGAAGGTCAAAACATAGTGAAAACATTGTCCTCTTGATACGTCACAAACGTATCCATAATTTCTGATGTTCCATGCTGTTTTCATACTATATGCTACATGTTTCTTATACACTTTATGTCATTTTTATTAATTTTTTTGGACTAACCTATTGACAAGATGCCACAGAGCTAGTTCCTGTTTTCTGCTGTTTTTGGTTTCAGAAAAGTTATTCTGGAAATATTCTCGGAATAGGACGATACAAAAGCCAAAAGTCTTAGAATTCCCGACACGTCAAGGAAGTCCAAAGGAGACCCGGAAGAGTGCCTTGGAGCCACCAGACCATAGGGTGGCGTGGGCCCCCCCGGGACGCGCCACCAGGTGGTGTGGGCCCCTCGGGCACCCACTGCCATCGCCCTTTCGCCTATAAAGTCCTCCCGAGGCATAAACCCTAAATTTATCGACGTTTTTCCATGAAAAGTTCCGTAGCTCCGCCGCCGCCGCCGACAAGTATCGGGGGACATAAATCTCTTTTTCGCCACCCTGCCGGGATGGGGAAGTTCCCCCGGAGCCATCTCCATTGACTCCACTGCCATCTTCATTGATGTTGTTGTCTCCTATGATGAGGAGGGAGTAGTTCTCCCCCGGGGTTGAGGGCTCTATCGGTAGCTATGTGTTTCATCTCTCTCTCCCATGGTGTGATCTTTATGTGATCATGAGCTTTGTAATATTGTTGAATAAGTAGATGTTACTCTTCATCTGTCATGCTACTAAAGTGATTTTGTTATGAGATCTCTGTAGACAATTTGATCACTGTGTAATTGTGACAGTGTGTGCACCGTGAGATTTAGCATGATATTTATATTTTGTGTTGGATGGCCCTATGAAATTGTGGAATTTGCTTAGTACTAATTTGGGGCGCTCATAGTGACAGTGTGGGGTGCCATAGAGAGGGAATACATACTTGAGGAGTGATGTTACAGCCTTACGCATGGATTGGTGTTTGTTATCTGACCAGAAAGTGGTTCGGAGTGTGCAGTGAAGAGATGATATTTATGCATTCAATTATGTTATCATTGTTGAGAGTGTCCACTAGTGAAAGTAGGATTCCTAGGCCTTGTTTCTAAGGATTGAAACACTATTTACAATCTGTTCTACTACATGTTTGCTTGCTCCTATTTTTATTTAAGATTTCTATTGTCACTTATAATCATCCATATTACTTGTATTTCACTATCTCTTCGCCGAACTAGTGCACCTATACAACTGACAATTGTATTAGGTGTGTTGGGGACACAAGAGACTTCTTGTGTCGTAATTGCAGGGTCGTTTGAGAGGTATATCTTTGACCTCTTCCTCCCCGAGTTCGATAAACCTTGGGTAATCCACTTAAGAGAAACTTGTTGTTGTTCTACAAACCTCTGCAATTGGAGGCCCAATACTGTCTACAAGAATAGAAGCGTGCGTAGACATCAAGCTATTTTCTTGCGCCGTTGCCGGGGAGGTAAGGTAAAAGGTACTCACATCCTCTGTGGGTGCTCAAAGTTATTTCCTTTAGATTCTGCAATTATAACTTTTTGTTTCTTGTTTTTATTTTCACTAGTTAGGCTTATTTTTACTTGTTCCTTGTTTTTATAGTTAGGCTTAATGGAAAACAACAAACACCAAAAATATGAGAGAGCTTTATAATCTTTATCTTGAATTAGGACATGAAGTGTTTGAAGAGAAAATTAAAAAACCTATGGAGCTTTATTTGCATGCTAGTAGTAATGTTATTAGTATGAATTCTTTGAACACCATTATTGCTAATGCTATGGAAAAGCCTAAGCTTGGGGAAGCTGGTTTTGATGAATATGATATTTTTAGTCCCCCAAGTTTTGAGGAGGAAATTTTCTTTGATGATACTTTGCCTCCAATATATGATGATTATATTGATTGTGGTATTTTAGTTCCACCTACTATTGATGATAAATTTTGTTGTGATCATGATATGCCTCCTATATATGATGTTTACAATGATGAACATGCTATTTTAGTCCACCTACTATTGAGGAGAAAATTAGTTATGATTGCAATATGCCTCCTATATTTGATGATTATGGTTATGAGAATGATAATGATAGCTATTTTGTTGAATTTGCTCCAACTAATATTAATGAAAATAACTATGATTATGTGGAGAGTATCAATAATTTTATGCATGTGGATCATGATAAGAATGTTTATTGTGATAGTTATATTGTTAATTTCATTCATGATGCTACTAAAAGTTATTATGAGAGAGGGAAACATAATTTTATGCATCTTAACAATATCAAGTTTCCCCTCTTGTCGGATATATACTGAATAGGGGTATAGAAGATGGTAGACAAAGAGCCGGACTACCAGGGTGGCCTACATGGTAATGGGCTTAGGTCCATTGGGCGGCCCAGTAGTCCGACGCGCAGAAGCCGGATTCTAGAAGAACCCGGATCACGGCCCGCGTGATCTGGCTTGGAGGAGAAGACGGATTCCTTGCTTTCAAGTTACAAGTTAAACATAGTCTTCTAGGTTTCCTATTCTGTAAGCCCTAATCCGGCTATTATATAAAGCCGGACGGGAGATAGATTAAACAGGTGAAGTTAGACACAAGTTCAAGCTCTACGCAACTCGCCGAGAAGCTCATCCTCGCCGAGAAGCTAGATCTACACCCTCACATTGTAACCCTGATAAACGGGCTTTAGTCCCAATTAGTGAGAAGTGCAGGAGTAGGTACGCCGTACTGTCGCGACGTACCGAACCTGGGTAAAATCCCGTGTTCTGTGTTACTACGCTATCCCGTTACCCCACGTCTCTACCGTAGTCTCATGGCACCCCCGTCTATGAAAACTACTACGATGTCTCGACAGTTGGCGCCCACCGTGGGGCTTACGACGTCAGGCGTGAAATTCCGATCTGGGATACTTGGCGGAATTGGAAGATCGATCACTGTCGGAAGCTTGGAGTTCGACGATGACGTCGGCCGCTTCCTCGACAACGGATCCTATATACCGGCGCAAAACCACCTGGTAAGTGCCTGCGTGTTACCGATCGGATCTGCTAACATCTTTATCGGACTAACCGCAGAGGCAATGGGGTTTTGCGGTGGAAGCAAATTTATCCCACCCGCCCTATACCCAGTCGAAGACGACTATGATGCCGGATTCTGCTCAGATCGCCGACAAAAAAGTGACACACACTTTATCGGCATGGTGCAATCCGAAATCGCTGAAAACACGGATGACGGAAATCCCGTGCAAGAGGCAGATAACAACCTACCCGTCATAGAGACGGAAGAAGAAACACCCGTCACAGAGGTGGAAGATCCGACATCCGTCAACCAGACGATGAACTCGGAAGCAGAGTCCGTGCTTGCCGCCATTGAGGCGAGGTTGGAGTCGGAAACCGGATCGGATAACTTCGACTCCGAAGACGAAGACGAGGATGCCTTCGTAAGAAAGGTTAAGTCCTTTCAAGAGGGATTCCATGAAGTGCTAATGGCAAAACCAGCTGATACAACGGGTGCCGACAGCCAGGAAAGCCCTAAAACCCCTCCGCCGGTGGAAGAGAGAGAAGACGGAGAAACTTCTCCGATATTCCCCAATGTTAAGGAGATGACAGAAGATGAGCCTGTCAAAAAACCTCCCTATTCCAAGAAAAAGCACCGTGCTTCTAAAAAACTCCAATACAAACTCCGGAAGAAAAAATCAGCCGATCTCGCTGATGAAAACCTGGAAGTAGGAGATGTTAGCGGCACAAAGCCAGCGGAAAAGAAATCTAAGGAAATCACTGCTCCGCCAATGACGGAACAGGAAGAGCAAGAGCTATTACAAACACCAGTGGGACCAGATGAACCCCCTGAGATGCTGGAAGCCAGGAGACAAGCTTTCCAACGGCAACAACAACATCTGCTTAGATCTCGGCAACATCTCCAACAAACCCATAACGACATCAAAGTCATGAAGGAAGAAATAGAGGAGTACGAGAGAAATCATAGATCCGCGTTAAAACCTACTAGGTTACCCGGAATCGCAAAACCGGAAGAACTGCCGCCAAAAGAAAGGTTTTATAACCCATCTTGGCAAAAGCAGTTAAACGGCAAAGATGCCAAGGGCGAACCAATATACAAAACCGCAGCGGAAAACGCGGAAGCAGCGTTCGCCATCCTAAACAACGATCTGTACTCCAACGGGGAAAAACTCCAAGGGGTGTATGCTTTCCTAGGAAAAGCATTACAGCAGCAACAGCGAGGCCAAGAACGATCAGGGAGGCTGCATGATAATTCCGCCCTCTGCAAAACAGCTACTTGCGCTGCTGGAGCACCTGGACCGGAAGAACCCGGAGATTCGGATAAAAAAGAGGATCCGAGAAAAGACAGGAAAAACCCAGACAACCGGGACGCAACGTCTAGAATCGGACCTCATCTCCCGAAAGATGGATATAAACCACACGATCGGGAAGACAAACACCGGAATGACGGCAAAATAATGCCACCTCCGAGAAACCCAGCTGAAAAAGCTGGAAGATATGATATACCTCACAGACGTGAAAGATCCCGGACACCTCCTAAGGATAAGGAAAGGCATAGAAGCAGAACTCCGCCTAAAGGACGTGAACACGGAAGAGATAGAGATAACCTCGGAAAAGTGCGTCCGCGCAACAATGGAAAAGAAAGGAGCAGATCCCCTTCTATCCATTCAGCCGGGAGATATTCTGCACACATTGATAGAGCAGAAAAGGATGATCTATACTTTGGTCCTAAGTGTTTTACTGACAGGATCCGAAGGATAACCCTGCATTCTGGCTTCGCCAAAGTTGGTCCAACCTACCAAAAATATACCGGCAGTACAAACCCGGATACCTGGCTTTCAGATTATTATACAGCCGTCCAAATCAACAATGGGACAGACCTGGAAGCTGTCAAGTTTCTTCCCCTAATGTTGCTAGACGGAGCCAGAGATTGGATTAATGGTTTACCATCAAGAACTGTCGACAGCTGGGATGATATGGCTAGAGTATTCACTCAGCATTTTCGGGGAACATACAAACGCCCAAATAGCATCAACCAGCTGAACCGTTGCACCCAATTTGAGGACGAACCATACGTGGATTTCATCTCCAGATGGACTGCAATGAAGAATAGTTGTTCTGGAGTAACTGACGTACAAGCAATGCATGCTTTCGTCAATGGCCTAAAACCCGGACTCGTACCGTTCATGGTTGGTTCTAAACAGCACAAAGATCTCGGATCTATGCTTACAACCGCTAATGAGCATGCTGCAGCCGAAGATGATATCAGAGCAAGAGGAGGCAATATTGAGTCACTAATACTCGCCAAGAAAACCCCTCGTTCTGACAAAAAAGGAACTCCAGAGTCAACGACAAAGCCCAAGGAGGTCAACATAGCCTTTGGAGGAGAAAAGGTGAATAAGTGGAAAGGCCGCAGTCCATATCCAATCAATTACACTCCCGAAGAATGGGAGAGAATTAAGTCGGAACCCTGCGTCCACCACTCGCAATTTGGGAAACCAACCCACACAAACGCGCAATGCCGGCTAAACAAGCATATGAAAGGCAATGCAGGATCCGGAAATAAAGGGAAGGGTTCCAAAAGGAAACCCGCCAAACAAAAGCCAGAAGCTGAAAAAGAAGACAGTGAATCGGACACTGACGACAAAATCCAGGAACAACAGCGAAAGGGCGAACCCAAATTTCCGAGAGTTGACGGAGAAGCAATGCTAACTTTCTTAGCAACCCCGTCAGCAAAGGTGGCCAAAAGAACACTTCGAGAAATAAACGCGGTTGTTCCGGCAACCCCGAAATTCTTGAAGTACTCCAGCACACCGATAACCTGGGATCAGTCTGATCATCCCGGAAATATCCCTGAACCCGGCACACAAGCTCTTGTTGTCAGCCCTATTGTTCAAAACACTAGGCTAAGAAGAGTGCTGATGGACGGAGGATCCAGCATTAATATAATGTACCTGGATACACTGAAGCACTTGAAGATCTCCGAGTCCCAGCTCAATTACAGCAATATACGCTTCCACGGCATTGTTCCTGGCAGGCAAGCACGATCCCTAGGAGAAATTTCCCTAGATGTCACCTTCGGAGATAAAGATCACTTCCGGCAGGAAAAAGTATCCTTCAAAGTAGTGCCGTTCGAAAGCGTGTATCACGCAATACTCGGACGTCCTGCTTTCGCCAAATTCATGGCAAGATCCTGTTATATCTATAACAAGCTGAAAATACCAGGACCCAAAGGAGGAGTAATCACCATAGCCGGTGATTTCAAGCTGGCAAATGAGTTGGAGAAAGAAAACGCCCTTTGCGCTCAGAGAGTTATAGCAAAGGAGGAACTGAAGGAATTAGCCAAGGAGGTATCGCCGAAAGAAATGCCGGCAGGAAAAGAAACTCGGAAGCCAACAGATAGTTTCAAGGCGTCCGAGAATACAAGACAGGTAATCCTAGATCCCAAAGATCTGACAAAATTTGTCGTCGTAGGGACAGGGATGACCGACAAATAGGAAGGCGAGCTCATCAAATTCCTCCGTGAGAACTGGGATATTTTTGCCTGGTGTCCAGCTGACATGCCAGGCGTACCCAGGGAACTTGCTAAGCACCAACTCAAGGTTATTCCCGGATCAAAACCCGTCAAACAAGGTCTCCGTCGTTTTGACGGAAAAAGACGGAAGGCTATTGGCAAGGAAATTATCCGGCTTTTAGCAGCGGATTTCATCAAGGAAGTAATCCATACTGATTGGTCCGCAAATCCGGTCCTAGTACCGAAGAAAGACACCACTGCTCTTAGAATGTGTATAGATTACACAGGATTGAACAAGTTGTGTCCGAAAGATAGGTTCGCGTTACCGCGAATCGATCAAATAATAGATGCCACTGCAGGCTTCGAGCTTTTATGCTTTTTGGATGCATACTCCGGGTACCACCAAATACGCATGAAAAAGGAAGATCAAATCAAGACTTCTTTTATAACTCCGTATGGGACGTACTATTACATAACCATGCCTTTTGGGCTGAAGAACGCAGGTGCAACCTACCAGCGTTGCATGCAACGCTGTTTGCATAGTCAAATTGGCAGAAACGTTCATGTTTACGTGGACGATATCGCTGTCGTAACCAAGGAAAAAGATACACTCCTTGAGGATTTGCGAGAAACTTTCGAAAACTTGCGCACTTACAAGATGAAGTTGAATCCATCTAAGTGCGTATTCGGGGTTCCCTCAGGAAAACTTCTGGGTTTCATTGTTTCCCATAGAGGAATAGAAGTTAACCCGGAAAAGATCAAGGCAATCTTGAACATCTCAAAACCTACATGTGTAAAAGATGTCCAAAGATTGACGGGTTCCGCTGCAGCCGTCAGCAGATTTATCAGTCGGCTGGGGGCTAAAACCTTACCACTCTACAAGCTGCTGAAAAAATTCGACAAAGTCAAGTGGATTGCGGAAGCCTGGGAACGTCTAGAAAGTTATGTACCTTTCCGTACTTAGTTCAATTCTATGTAAACATCTTTTGAGATCATGAAATAAAGTTGTCGGAATGCTGTCATCCATATTCTTTATAAGTGTAAAGTGTTTCCGCCTCATCTATTTCCCAATGATCTTACAAATTGCTCAACGTTAACCCGAATTGTTCTTGCGTACTCGGTGTTACAAAACTGAATGATTTTTCAGCCTGTTAACGGCTAAGGGAAACTTGAATTGCCTGTGTGCCCAAGTTTCACTTAAAACTTTCCTTGATTTCTCTAAGTCTTATCTGATTGTGTGTGTGTTGGGTTACTGGAACTAGTTAGTAAAAATGCCTTTAGCATGGTCCATGTTTCCGAGTTTCAAAAACTGCTTGGTTCGTCCCCAGTTACTCGGCATGAAGATTCATATTGCTATTTGAGCCATTTCAAACACTAAGGACAGTTAAAACATACACACCAGAGAACTTAGAAGATAAAGGAATGATAAAACCCAAAAAACTTGCAAAGAATTTCATAATTTAAACTGCAACAGACGGAAGTTTCATTCATACAAAAGAAGCATTACATTTTGGATTACATTAAAAGAACAGTAATGCTCCTATTGTCTATTTTTTCTATCCAGGTTCCAGGTAACCCTTCAAGCATCTGACTCCTCCTCGCTGCTTTCGTCTTCGGGGATTGGAGGGATCTCCGCTTCTGGATAGTTGACGGAGATATTTACCATGGAGGCAATCTGGGTGGCGTGGCCCTTGACTTCACCAAAGATGGTGTTTCGCTGGATATCCGTGTATCCTTGAGGGACACCGGACGCCACGCGCCAGGATTTAGCACTAGGGTAGTGCATGCGCATGAGGCCAAGAGCCATGCGCGCACCACCCCGTGCAGCGGAGCGAAGGAGAGATTCCTTAGACTCCGCCACCTCCATGATGGCACCCGGAAGTTTTTCAACCTCCGAGCACTCCCCAGATTTTTCGGGAAGAAACTTGTCTACCAGCTGCGTTGCAGCAGCCTTCATCAAAGTCTATGTCTCCCCGAAAGCTCGGATGCCTGCAACCCGAGTGCCATCTGTGGTATCTCCTGGTTTTTCCAATAACACACCCAAAAGGGTTAGACGGAAAAACAGAGAAAAGTAAAACATGGAAAGATGATAAATGAGTCAGAAATTTACCGATGAGCTTGTCGATCTCGGAAACTTCCTCCAGGCGAAGGTTTAGAGCGTCGGTCAAATCCTGAATGGTGGATTTGTCCTTCTCCGCCTGCTCGGAAGCCTTGGAATTAGAAACTCCAAGGGCCAGATTACTGACTTCCAAGTCTTGTTGTGCTTTCACAAGGTTCTTGTGAAGCTCAACATTCTCCTTGCGGAGAATTTCGGCATTGCCAGAATCTTCTGCTGCTTGTTTAGCCTGAGCTAATGCAGCTGAAAAGCAAGGGAAAAATCCGAGTTAGCCAGCTCCTCGGAAAAAACTTAGGCAAATAATTGAATCGGAAATTTCAGAAGGAAAATGTTTACCTTGTGTTTCTGACAGTGCGAGCTTAGCTGATTCCAGCTCTGCTTCCCTTTCTTCAAGAATAGAGAGAAGACTTCTAACTTCTTTATTCTTGATGGTAAGCTTCTTGAAAACTTCCCTGTTGATGGCTTCGGAGGTTTGCTGAAACATAGCAAGGAGAAGAATGAGTACAAAAAGCATCAAAGCAAAAAGCACGCATTTTAATTAATGCTTGGGGGCTAGAGTTATATACCTGGCTCATGCGCTGCAAACCTGCCAAGTTTTCTTTGAACTCTTTCGCGTATTCCGCGAAGAGATTCCCGGCTGCGTCCAAGCCGTCATTGATAGCTTTGAAATCCTTGTCAAAGGTGGGAATTTCCTCGTCGAAAGTCCGAGGTAATTTTCCCACCTCTGGAGCCGCCCTTTCCCTCGTGTCCGCGTCGGACACAATGGGCTGGCTGGGCTCTGGGGGCTTGGTGGTGGGGGTTGCAGTAGGCTCTTCCGCCATTGTGCTTGGCGTGTCCGGGGCGACGGCGGGAGAAGGTTGGCTGCCTCGGCTGGAAGAAACCTTGTGTTTCTTCAGCTTCTTCGGCTTCAGGGTGGAAGGTGGCAGGCTAAAAACATAAAAACCCGGAAAAGGTTAAAACACCGGAGATGGATGAAAAAAGTTCCCATAAAAGAAAAATCCAGAAGAAAATAACCTGGAAGTGGCGACGGGGATTCCGTCAAGATCGATAATTTCTTCCGAGGAAGTTATTTTCTTGCGCTTGCGTCCACCTGTAGCGGCGGTGCGCAGCGCATCCAGCTCGGCCTCGGAGGCTAACTCCGAGTCTGGAAGATCCGCAAGCTGTCGGAAGAACCAATCAGAATTAGAAGGTAGATTATCCGAGAATTGTAACTGTACCCAAATGACTGAAAATTTACCTTGGGAACCGGATTTTCGGCCGTGTACATAGGCCGACTCTCTGTGTATTGGTCGCGCGATGCGACCAACTGATTGATGCGCCGCCTAAGTTCCTTTGCGGGCCAATCTTTGGCGGATGTCCGCATTGGATCCTTGACTCCCGTGTATTCGCACAGGAGACGGCCGATGTGGTTGGCTAGTGGCTGGATCCGCCTAATCAGCCAGCATAGAACCGTGTCCATGCCGGTTAGAGGCGGATCCATGGAGGTGAGCTTGGCGATGCGCCTCTTGATCCTTAACAGATCTGGCGGCAGAACTTGGACGGCTTCTGTTCCCTAGTTGTCCTGGGGAACGGCGGCAGAATTCACAAAAGGTGGAACCCCGACGGCCTTTTTAGGAAAAGGCACGTCGGGATGATAGAAGAAAGAACCCGTCCAAAATTTGACGGATTCTGAGGTTTTGATCTTGGGGAACCAATCCTCTCGGAACCTCCGAAGAGTGAAGGATATGGTCCCGCAAGTTGGGAGTGCGCCCTCCGAAGAGTTCCGCTTAACTCCAAAGCAGTACATCCAGAAGTCTAACCTAGGTTCTAGCCCTAAGTAGCCTTCAAACAAGGCCTGAAAGCCGGCCATGTATAGAATGGAATTGGGGGGAAGATTGTGGGGCTGGATGTTATAATGAGAAAGAACTTGGAGGAAGAAATAAGAAGGCGGAAGCCCCATACCTCGCAAGAGGTGGGAAGTGAGAAGTACCCTTTCGCCGTTCTGCGGCGTTGGCTCGGTCTCTTCCTCCGGAAGCCGCCATTTCTTCTTAAGTACCAGGCCCTCCTTTTCCAAGTTTGGAAGGAGAGCCGGAGGAATACTGCAGGCAATCCAGTTGCCTGCAGATTCAGCTTCCTCGTCCGCTCCGGCGGTGGCGGCGGCGGCGGCCTCCGCGGCGGCAAGTTCGTCGCCGAGGAGCTCGATCTTTTCCTCCACCGTTTCGGGTGCAAACGGTGGGGTTGTCGCGGCACTTGATGACGCAACGTCCGCGGTGGCGGAAGAGTTCTCCCCGCTCGCCGCGGAGGCCGTAGTCTTCTCCGGCTCGCCGCCGGTGTGCTTCTGCGATCCCGACTGCGGATCCAGATCGCTGACGAGCTCGTCGATGGCGGCGCGGGTCGGTGACGACGGCGAGGAGGCCATATTTTGGTGGCGCTTTGCGTTCGGCGTACGAAGGATGCGTGCGTTGGGACAGGGCTTGCTCTCGAGCTCGCGTTCGCAGCAATGGCGTGGACAGTGAGGGGAGTGAAGAAAGTTTCTGATGAGGACGATGATGGCTATTTATAGCCAGAAACCCGTTTAGATACGTGCCAACGGCTCTTTCAACCGTTGGATGCTCGACGCGTGTCGCTCGCCGGAAACTACGGGAAATATAACGACAGGGGAATGATGGCTATCTCCTCGTTTCTCGTGAGAATCTGTCAGAGATACGTTGCAGGGTTTCCCGCGTGAAACCAAGCGTCGCCTGCGTCAGCATGATTAAAGCGCTGACGTTAGAAGTTCCTTTTCCGCGAAGGATCGCGGGAAGAAAAGCCGGATTTTCAGAGTTCCGAGTTTCATGTTACCATCTCCTTTAAAAGGAAAGTAGAAAGAATCAAGACTGCTGAATCAAGATTTCCCGGACAAAATATATTTGACGAAAGACGGAGAATCAGAGTTTTGATCCTTCCTGGGGGCTGCTGTCGGATATATACTGAATATGGGTATAGAAGATGGTAGACAAAGAGCCGGACTACCAGGGTGGCCTACATGGTAATGGGCTTAGGTCCATTGGGCGGCCCAGTAGTCCGACGCGCAGAAGCCGGATTCTAGAAGAACCCGGATCACGGCCCGCGTGATCTGGCTTGGAGGAGAAGACGGATTCCTTGCTTTCCAAGTTACAAGTTAAACGTAGTCTTCTAGGTTTCCTATTCTGTAAGCCCTAATCCGGCTATTATATAAAGCCGGACGGGAGATAGATTAAACAGGTGAAGTTAGACACAAGTTCAAGCTCTACGCAACTCGCCGAGAAGCTCATCCTCGCCGAGAAGCTAGATCTACACCCTCACATTGTAACCCTGATAAACGGGCTTTAGTCCCAATTAGTGAGAAGTGCAGGAGTAGGTACGCCGTACTGTCGCGACGTACCGAACCTGGGTAAAATCCTGTGTTCTGTGTTACTACGCTATCCCGTTACCCCACGTCTCTACCGTAGTCTCATGGCACCCCCGTCTATGAAAACTACTACGATGTCTCGACACCTCTTTATGTTGAAATTTTTGAAGTTGCACTTATTTTGTCTTCCTATGCTAGCCACTTTGTGCTTTATTGACTTGTTCTTCTACAAGAGTCTTTTTCATAAGAAGTGGGTTAGAATTAAATTTGTTTTACATTTTCTTATTGATTCTCTCTTTTTCTTCAATTCATATTTCTCATGTGAGCATCTTCTCAAATTATCATGCCTAGCTAAAAGGATTTAAAGAAAAGCACTTCTTGGGAGATAACTCATGATTTTATTTTAACTGTGTTCTTCTCCATTTTCTTTGAGTCAAGGTGTTGTATACTTTTTTTAGAAACTCCTTTGTATCTTTATTTTCATGTATTAGTTGTGCCAAGTAAAGTTTCTAGCAAAAGTTGGTGTTGGTTTTGGATTTCTGCGCAGGAAACAGATTTCTGCTGTCCACTGTAAAAAATCGCATAATTCACAGAAAGACCAAAATGACCTTAAATTGTTGTGCTTATTCATCAGCTAATCCCAAAACTTTTTCTCTCTTTGAGTTTTTGATTTGAGCAAGTTAAGTTCCAATTCGTCTTTACAGACTCTTCTAGTTTTGACAGATTCAGCCTTTTTACTTGCATTCTCTCTTTTACTATGTCGAGTGGATTTCTTTGCTCCACAAAACATCAGTGGATGTAGCTAATGTTTAAAAAGTATCAATAATGCTTGTGTCCATGCAGAACATGTGAATTTGTGATTGTGCACTAACCCTCTAATGCGAATTATAATGAGTGAGGTGTGAAGAAAGTTTTCAAGGGTCAAGAGAAGAGGGTGATGTAATGTGATCAAGAAGAATGAAAAGCCAAAGCTTGGGGATTCCCCCGTGGTTCATCCCATCAAATTCCACGAGGACTCAAGCGTCTAAGCTTTGGGATGCCCAAGGCATCCCCTTCTTCATCAGCAACTTATCAGGTCACTTCTAGTGAAACTACATTTTTCTTCGGTCACATCATATGCACTTTACTTGGAGCGTCTGTTTTTTTTCTTGATGCAATAAATATAGTTGGAACCTAGCATTCTTTGTGTGGGAGAGAGACACGCTCCGCTTTATCATTTGAATACTCGTTTTCTTCTAGCTGTTGCAAATCCTTTTGGCTCATGTTTTTCATGCATCTCTTATTCAGAGATGTTAGTTCTAGTAGAGTTATGTTAGTACTCTCTTGTTTCATTGCTATATTAGTTGGATAGTTTTTGTTGTTTGGTGTTTTGATGGAAATAGAAAATGCTACTTGTAGTAGATGGTATAACGGAAAAAACTTGCATATTTTTGTAGATCACTAAACTACTTCACTTGATTATTTGCTATTATTTTGAGATATTAATTTGTTTAATGGTAAACTTGCTGGTTTAGTAGACTAAAAACAATTAATGGTTGGTCTAAAAGCTTAAAACTGTGACACACTCAAATAACAAGTTGATAGGATAATGGTATATGACTTCCTTTGTTGATAGCAATCGTAATGGCTTTTTGTTACGCGCTACGGTCGGGGTAGCTAATAGTGACTTGTCACTGCCATGGACCTTCTTGGAGTGGTTTTCATTATTCCTCGTAAGATCATGATTTTAGTTTTAATCTTTTAACTTGCGAGTTCTATGTTGCGGTTTTCTGGCACTTCCATCATCCATATTTGCTAGCCTCTTCGGTATTGTGCATTTCTCATTCTCACATTGAAAGTTGGTGCAAACTTTGCCAGTGCATCCAAACGCCGTCAGAGGACTTTGTACTTCTACACATAAGCCTAAAATATCTTCCTCAAAACATCCACCAAACGTACCTATCATGGAATTTCCATAGCCATTCTGTGATATATTGCCATACAACATCCATCATCATTATGTTACTTGTTACATGTTCCATTGTTATTTTGCATACTGCTACACTGGCAGGAGCATTTAGTTTTATACATCAGAGATATTTCAGTTTCAGTTATGAGTACTGAAAGTGTGATGATTCATTGTAAAATAGAGCGTTTCCCCCTACCAGTGAGGATATATATATATAAATAAATAATAAAAAAAGTGAAAAAGCCCAAAAAAAATGAAAAAAAGGCCAAAGAGAGATTAATAAAGAGAGAGGGGGCAGCACTACTATAATTTATTCCACACTTGTGCTTGGTTAGCACCAATACTTTAGTTTGGAGAGAGTTTTCATTTTATGACTTGCATAACTATGTGGGGAACTTACATTATAGAACTTGGCTTGTATATTCCAATGATGAGCCTCATCAAAAGTGCTCTAGGTCTTCGCGAGGAAGCAAGTTGGATGCACCCCCACTAGTTCGATTGGAGAGCTTCCATACACTTATAGCTCTATGTGCATCCGTTGTGTGGAAATCGCTACTCCTTGCATAACTTCGATTATAAGACTTCCTCTTGTCTAATGATCAGTTTAAGTTATGTGAGACTTTCCTCCATTGACCATCCAAACCCCTCATAATGTTCTTTTAACCATAACATCCTGGTGTCGGGGACCAATACAGAACGCTTGCTTGTTTTGAGTGCACAAACATTTTAATAATTTTCCTACGTGCATATTGTTATCACTTGACTTGATCCTAACAGGAGTTGTTTTGAGAGTTTGATGCCTTGGATGATTCTATTGTTGTCCTTGAACCTTAAATCATCTTTAATAAACCATTGTATGGCTGATTGTCTTTTAGTATTGATTCACTGAAAAGTTTTACTTTGTTCTTCCTAATGGTATATACATTAATCTATTTGAGATAAACTATAAACCACGGCCTTTATTCATTTCATCCTAGTTTACATCCTTTACATTACTATGAAGACCAAGTTTAAGTTGGTAGCATGTCACCTCAGAAATTATTTGTTTTTATCGTTTACCTACTCAAGGACGAGTAGGAACTAAGCTTGGGGATGTTGATATGTCATAAACGTATCCATAATTTCTGATGTTCCATGTTGTTTTCATACTATACGCTACATGTTTCTTATACACTTTATGTCATTTTTATGGATTTTCTAGGACTAACCTATTGAAAAGATGCCAAAGAGCCAGTTCCTGTTTTCTGCTTTTTTGGTTTCATAAAATTTGTTCTGGAAATATTCTCGGAATTGGACGAAACAAAAGCCAAAAGTCTTAGAATTCCCGACACGTCAAGGAAGTCCAAGGGAGACCTGGAGGAGTGCCCTGAAGCCACCACACCATAGGGTGGCGCCCCCCCCCCTCCCGGGCCGCGCCACCAGGTGGTGTGGGCCCCTCGGGCGCTGATGACCCACAAGTATAAGGGGTGTATCGTAGTACTTTCGATAAATAAAAGTGTTGAACCCAACGAGGAGCAAAAGGTGTTGACAATAAGGTTGGATAGAGGATTCACTATAAACACTAGAAAATGGGTTTTCTGGTGGTTTTTGATATAACAGATAAATAAAGTGCGAGTAAATAAAAGACAATAAATAATATTGCAGCGAGTGGCCCAATCCTTTTGAGAGCAAAGGACAAGTTGGTTGTTCTACTTATGATTACCAAACATTCTCGAGGACACATGGGAATTTCGACAAGTGCTTTCGCTTCATACGGTTGATTATACACAATGCATCCTCCTCGGCCCATAAAGGTGAAGTATCATGTAGTCGACGTTCATATGAAACCACTTGAAGAATAGCACCACAACTTAAATACCGAACCACGAGATATTACTTCAACATAATTCAACCACTAACATCATGACTTCTCCCATGTCCTCAAGAACTAAACAAACTACTCACAAGACATCATATGGATCATATTCGGAGGTGATATAACGGATAATAACAATCTGGTCATAAAGTGTAAACACCGATAAATCTCACAAGCATCAACTACTAACAAGTAATCCACACCGGAAGAGAAACGATAAAGACCCCTAATTGTTACATCAGGATGGAGGTGGATGATGATGGTGATGGTGATGGTGGTGATGATGATGACGATGATGGTCTTAATGATGCCCGGAGCGATGACGGTGACGATGGTGATGATTCCCCCTCTCCGAGGAGGAATTTCCCCGGCAGATTTCTCCTTCCGGAGAGCTTTTCTCTCTCTGTTGTTTTCCGCCTTGAGGCGGAGGCGGAATGATTCTTCGATGATCCTCTAGGGCTTAAGGTTCCCTGGGGTCAAGTACGCGGCACCCAGGTGTGGGCCAGGGGGCAGACCACCCCGAGGCGCAACCAGAAGGGGGCGGGCACGCGTGGTGGTGTGGGCCCCAGGTGGCCCCCCTCGGGGTGCCCTTCTGGCTGACTTCCTCCTCGGGACTTCCAAGACTCCTCCCGTATCCCGCATCTTCTTCTGATTTTGTGAAATAGGGTATCTTGACGGTGCTTTTTTCCATCAGATTTCTGGTCCCGGTGTTTATTCTCGAAAAATTATAAAACATGCAAAATAAGATAAAATAAAATAAGTGATGCATCATAACATGAAATATATCGATGAATAACAGAAAATAGCAATATAAATAGTGATGCAAAATGGACGTATCAACTCCCCCAAGCTTAGACCTCGCTTGTCCCCTAGCGAAACTGAACTCAGTAAACATGACCACAGGTATATGGAGTGAGGTGTCGATAAATAAAATACGGACAAGAAGCATCACACCTAACAAAGCACAAGTTATTTTAGACAACAACTTCCTCTCATATAATCAAACTTGAAACAAGTAGAGGAAATCACAATAAAGGTGCAAAATGGAAATCATAATTGGTAAAGGCAAACTTCGTTCTTGGTCAGAGAACAATTAACGGTTTACTCATCTTTCGATCAGATTCTTTATATTAGAGCTTATATTGCAGAGTTTATCATGCTCAATTATAACAGTCTCTTTGTAGACATTGGTAAATTTCAAAGTGGTATTCAAATAGATAAAAGCAATTCTACTAAACAAGGAAGAATAAAGAACATGATTGAGTAAATCAACATATATATGGATGGATCACAACAACTCAAATGCTTGCTTAAGACAGAAGGAGTAGGTTTACTGACTCAACATAAAGGTAAAATATAGGCCCTTCGCAGAGGGAAGCATGGATCTCTCCTGTGCTAGAGATTTTATTTTGTTAAATAAAGGTATAAAATGGTCGACACTCCTCCCAACCTTTCTTACACAAACCATGGCTAACCAAATCCTCGGGTGCCTGCCAACAATCACATACCACGGAGGAATGTCTAATGTTTAGAGAGGTGTGTATGCTTATGTCAACGAATGGCAAACAGAAAATACAGTACGTCACAAGCCAACTAGACTTCACAAGAGCGGCTCCCATTGAAGGACGCAACTGGTATAGAAGGTCATCCCTCTTTCTCTTTTGTTTACACAATCATGCTTTGACTGATAAATCAGGGGAAAAATAGTGAAGAGAATTTGTATTATTATTTGGGGCTGGGCACCCTGCTGCCAGCTCTTCTAGCATTTGGATAAGCGGATGAAGCCACTAGTCCAGTGTGTAAAGTCCAATCAACAAGTGAGATAAATATTCTCTATTTTGCGTCCTCATGAGCTATAACAGGGGCACAAAACAAGTGTAATTTTGAAGGTTTTAAAGGTAGCACACAAGCATTTTACTTGGAGTGGCGGTTAAATACCACATATAGGTACGTATGGTGGACACAAATGGCATGGTTTTTGGCTCAAGGTTTGGATGCACGAGAAGCATTTCCTTTGAGTACAGGTTTTTGGCTAGCAAGGTTGGGTAGCAAGCATAAGAGTTGAGGGAAAACAAACAAATACATATATGATAAAACCAATCATGCAAGCTTACTTGAAGGTACAAGCATTCTTACTTGAGAATACTAATCTTATGAGCTAACAAGAAATAAAGATCATGGAATAACATATCTACATGCAACTCCCTCTTTTCTACTTAAGTCTCAACTTATTGTTGCTACTGACCAATGCTAAGTTTGCCAAAACCAACTAGATTAACCTGAAGCCCCAAAATTGATACGAATACTAATAACAAGATCAACCATATAATAAAAATTACAAACTAAAATAAAGTGTAGAAAGTAGATGATAAAATTTGTCATTAATATTCCATTATGACAACTCAAACCAAAGGATACAACGATAACCAACTAAAGAGTGATAATTCCATACTGCAAACCATCATATATGATATTTCCTCTACTCATGATATGACTCTACTAAAAGTTAAAAAAGGTGAAAGATAAAGGTGTGATACTGCGGCACTCCCCCAAGCTTGGAACAAGCCAAGGGGATGCCAATACCAATGACGAATTAATTCTTCGATGGTGGTGGTGAATTCTTCTCAATGAGCTTATCAATTGATTTCTTCAAATCTTCAATTGAGAACATAAGCATACGCATCATCTCCGTATTGTGCTCAATACGGTTTGTGTGCTTGTCAGATGGTGAATTCCAGCCATCAAGATTTCCCCCCATACTTCCTTAGCTTGAGAGTTTTCTCTATCTGCACGGTTAGAATGATCCATATCCCAGCAAGAATGCAACTTTGCCTCTGGTACCTTTTTAGATTGATAATCATGAATCAAGGTATGGAAGGGGTTTTTGATACTTGGAAGTGGTACCCCTGGGACTAGGAAGTGACGTGGAACCTTCCCTCCAGTGCTCATCTGTGATCCTTGCTTGAACTTGGAGGGCTTTGCTACCACTCCAATGCTTGCGATGGTAGAGCGTGGACGCATGCGTGAGTTTTCTTCTACATCTCCTTCAACTCCACTCTCGATCTCCTCCTCCGGCTTTCAAATTGTTAAACCAAGTTTTAACTTCATCTTTCAAAGAGAAAGGGGAGATCTTGGTAACAAAGTAGGTGCGTATCTTAATATCATCAGAAAATAAACTACTCAAAGATGAAAATCATTCATATGTTCCATAGCACTTTTACTTTCAGTACCACAAAAAGGTTCTTCCTCAACAATAGATATATAAGATAAATCTTGAGAGAAATCATAATCCTTATATTTAATGAGTATGGGAGATGTAGCCAACTTAGCATCAGGGGAAGATTTATATTTAACAGCATGTCTTGCAAGAATACTGTTAAGAGCACTTGCACAAGTAGTAGCATGAAATTCTTCAATAAAGTCATCATTATGTTCAATGTAGGTTTCCTCAAAATCATCACTAGTAATTTCTCTAGACTCAGGTGCATTGACAAGTGTACCAACATTTTCACCACGAACTTCAGTGTTTTCAATTTGTTTAGCTCTAGCAATTGTGGCAAGGAAAGGACCTAGTGAACCAGAATCATCAAGCACAATAGAAGCATCATCAAAAGTATCAGAAGCATTTTAGGACTAAGCAGAAACAACAGTGTGTGTAGCATGTGGTGGTGTAAGAATCTTACTCATTACAGATGGTGAATCATGAACAACAAAGGTGTTCATAGTTGTACCTCTCCTTGTAGTGAATGGTAATAGAGAGACTTTTCCATCACGAGTTTTCCCCATGATGAAAAGCTTGCAACGAACAATATCACATTAAAGTGGGAAAATAAATAAAGCTATGCTCCCCGGCAACGGCGCCAGAAAATAGTCTTGATGACCCACAAGTATAGGGGATCGCAACAATCTTCGAGGGAAGTAAAACCCAAATTTATTGATTCGACACAAGGGGAGCTAAAGAATATTATAAGCCTTAACAACTGAGTTGTCAATTTAGCTGCACCTGAAAGTAGACTTGCTCACAATAGTTTATCAGTGGTAACAGTTTTATAGCAGTAGCAGTAGTAAAATAACACTAGGAGTAAAATAGTAGACTTGTCAATTCAGCTACACCTGAAAGTAGACTTGCTCACAACAGTTTATCAGTGGTAACAGTTTTATAGCAGTAGCAGTAGTAAATTAACACCAGGAGTAAAATAGTAACAGCAATAGCAATGGCGGGAAACATCACGATTAACGTACTGTAGGCATAGGGATGGATGAACGTGCGTTGCATGGATAGATAGTTCATATAATAATCAAAACATGGGAATTGCAGATAGATAATAATAAAGCTTCCAAGTTCTAGGCAAAACATAGGCATGTGTTCCAATATAGTCATACGTGCTCGCAATGAGAAACGTGCACAACATCTTTTGTCCTACTAGCCTATTTTCAGCGGGGCCTCAAGGGAAACTACTGGTAATTAAGGTGCTCCTTACAATAAAGCACCAGACCAAAGCATTAACACTCCGTGGACACACATGATCCTCACATCACATCCATCCCCTCCGGTTGTCCCAATTTCGGTCACTTTGGGGCCTTGGGTTCCGGATAATAATGTGTGTAAACAACTTGCAGATATGATCAAGAAACATAATTATACTCAAGAAAAAAATAACATGTTCAGATCTGAGATAATGGCACTCGATCCCTAGTGATAAGCATTAAGCATAACAAGTTGCAACAACGATAGAAAACACTAACAACGGATGCTACGCATTATGCCCTAACAATCTGGCATTATTACATGAACAATATCATCCAATCCCTTCCATCCCTCTCAGCCTACAACGGGGTTTACTCACAAATGGATGGCGGGATCATGGATGGTTGATGGAGCAGTGGTGGCGGTGACGATGGCGATGATCTCCTCCGAATCCCCGTCTCGCCAGGGCTCCAGAACAGGAACTTCTGATCCCCGAATTGAGTTTCGAGGTGGCGGCGGCGCTCTGGTGTGTATCTCTGGAATATGACGAACCCCCCCCCTCGGTTTTAGTTTTACGGGGCATAAGTAGTCAAAAGGGGAGCCCGAGGGGGTGCGTAGGGCCACCACACCACCTATAGGCACGGCCTAGGGGGCGCCCAGGAATGGTGTGGGCCCCTCCTTGCCCCCCTCTGGCTCTTCTTCTAGCCCTGGGGGTCTTCGGGTAAAATAAGGACTTCGAGATCTTTTCCGGGCAATTTCCTGGAAGGTGATTTTTCTGCACAAAACGAGACATCAAGGTAATTCTGCTGAAAACATTGTTAGTCCGTGTTAGTTGTATCAAAAAATCACAATTTTAGAGGCAAACAATAGCCAAATAGTTCGAAAAGGGAGATACGTTTTGGACTTATCAGTGAACACAACAATTGATCCTATGGCCTTCTCTCTCTCTCATAGAATTAGAGATCCCCTATAGAATTAGAGCCTTTAAATAGAGGTCTAATTAGAGAACCTCTAATTGAATTAGAGCCTCTAATTAGAAACATCTCTAATTAAATTAGAGCCTCTTCTAATCGGGTTTTTGAGTTATACTCTCCCGATTAGACCGAGCTATAATTGGTTTTCTCTCTCGTGTGTTGAGAAATTCCAGATTCACAATAGCTTTAATCATAGTTGAAATTAGCAACACCGGAAGGTTGTCTCTCTTCGTCGGTGCAGAGTCCTGGACGGGAGAGCGCTGATGGGTTGACACGAGCATACGCGTGCACACCATTAGAGGGATTACACGTGCGATCCTTGACGAGGGAAGTCTTAGCGACATCATTGCAACTAGGCCTAGTTGTGAGGATTTACGATTGTTCACTACTCTTATACGACTACATCGAATCCGCTGCCTGGTGAGTCAGTATCCTGATCCTCGCATGTATGGGCATGCCTCGTTATCTGCATAGTGATCTTGGAGGACTACATAGGGATTTTTTAAAATTCTGCAGCGTAGACCAGCAGTGGTATCAGATCGTACTATGCGTAGATACGATTGGGTCTAGAGCATCATTTTGTGCGGGTATTGCATAATTTTGTGCAAGTATGTTAGAAAGCTCTCTAATATTCAGTTTCTCTTTGTTTCTTTCCAATAAGCCAGGTTTGTTTAGTTTCCGGTGGCATGTCATGCTTTTTTACAAACTTCTGGCAATCCTAGGAGGCTCGAGTTGGCCCTGGCATATCTTGCTTGATCCTAAGAAGTGCGTCAATAGATTTCGGTCAAATCATAGTTGGTCTCATATAAGGGCGTGGTGGAAGGGGCATGTGGATTGGCGATGACCCACAAGTGTAGGGGATATATAGTAGAATTTTCAATAAGTAAGAGTGTCGAACCCAACGAGGGTAGAAGGTATTGATAAATAGTTTCGAGTAATATTCCACTCTAAACACTAAAAGTTAAATATATAGGGATTTTGTAATGATAAATAAATCGATAACAAGTAAAGACGATGAAAGTAAATAGTTTCTGCAAGTGGCCCAATCCTTTTTTAGAACAAAGGACAAGTCAGTGGTATTTCTCATAATGGCTAAAACATTCCTGAGAACACACGAGAGGTTTCGTCAAATTATTTTCATCACACGCCGTTGATTAATATTTATAGTTTTGGTAAGTGTTATGTGGGTAGACCTATACTAGTTCACTGTCCTATCCAAGAATTATGCACACTTACGATTACACTGCTCGCAAGCGTCCGCAAATACAAGTCAGTAATTAAGATAAAAATCTAACTGTAGCAATAAACTCATGGTATCTACTACTCCATTATGTGAAGTATTGCAAACTGGGGTTTAGGTTTCTATCACTCCGACAACGCACCATAAGCAATCCAACACAAAATGCAGTCCTCTAGGCCCATAAAGGTGAAGTTCTATGTAGTCGATGTATGGATATATGGATGAATAATAATCTGGTCATAAAGTGCAAACGCTGATAATTCTCACAAGCATCAACTACAAAGGATTAATTCACAACGGTAGAGAGATCTAATGGAATACAACGATATAGAACCCTAATTGTTACACCGGGATGATGGTGGATGGTTAGGGTTATGGTGCTGATGTTGACGATGATGACGATGATGGTCTTGATGATGCCCGGTGCGATTACGATAATCATGATGATTCCCCCCTCCCGAAGGGAATTTCCTCGGTGAAATCTCCCGGCCATGAAAGTGTTTCTTCTCTCTGTTGTTTCCGTCACGAAGAGCCGGTGGAAAAATTCTATGAAGTTCCTAATGATGGCGGTAAACACACGCTCGTTGGGAGACCCCAAGTGTAAGGTATGATGAGTGCAGTGGAAATTTTTCCCTCAGAAAGAAACCAAGGTTTAATCGACCAGCAAGAGAAAGAAATCACTTCTAAAGGTTAAAGACAGCTGATGTTGGCATGGCGCACTACCAAGCTCAGCAGCAACATGGAATCTACATAACACAATCAAAGTACTTTGCCCCAACGAAACAGTGATGTTGTCAATCTCGTCGGTTTTGCTAACACAAATGATTAGATGTATAGTGTGGAAAATAGTACTTGTTTGCAGTAAATGAAAAGAGAACAGTGATGGCAGAAAATGAGAGGAAAACAATGATTGCAGTAAATAAAACACTATTTGCAGTGGTTGTATTATCAGTGTAAAAGAATGGACTGGGGTCCACAGTTCAATAGTGGCGTCTCTCCATAAAAGATAGAAAACATGTTGGGTAAACAAATTACAGCTGGGCAATTGACAGATATTAAGGCTGCATCGTAGTGCATATGCATGACATGATGATTACTGTGTGATTCATGCGGGCATTACAACGTAATTCATAGACCATTATCCAACTGCATCTATGACTAATAATCCACCCTCGGAGCGTCATCCAATCAAACCTCAGGTATTGAGTTGCAAGCAACATATTATTGCCTTAAGTAACGTGTGTAATGTAAACAATGAAAACATTGTTGTTTTCACCCTAATGGAAACATCACACCCCCATCCGCTACGTTTATGTCACTCGAGCGTGAATGAAAGGGAGGCATGAACCCACTATCGAGCATAAATACTCCCTCTTGGAGTTTAAAGTATCAACTTGGCCAAAGCATCTACTAGTATCAGAGAGCATGCAAGATCATAAATAACATAAACATGATAGATTGATACTCACTTGACATAGCATTCAATATTCATCGGATCCCAACAAACACAACATGTAGCATTACAAATAGATGATCTTTATCATGTTAGGTGATGCGCGTCTAACACACGTTCGTTGAGAGACCCCAAGAGGAAGGTATGAAGAGCACAGTAGAAAGTTTCCCTCAGAAAGAAACCAAGGTTGAATCGACCAGTAGGAGGAACGAGTAACTTCAGAAGTTTGATGCATCTGAGATGGCAAGGCGCACTACCTTTTCAGCAGCAACATGGAACCTACACAACACAATCAAATCACTTTGCCCCAACGAAGCAGTGAGGTTGTCAATCTCACCGATTTTGCTGAACACAAAGAGGTTAAACGTATGGTATGGAAAGCAGTATGAGAACAACATGAAAACAATATCAACAGTGTGAAAACAGTGGAAACAGTGTGTGTATTATCAGTATGAGAAAATGGACCGGGGTCCACGGTTCACTAGTGGTGTCTCTCCATAGAAGATAAATAACATGTGTGGCAAAGAAATTACAGCTGGGCAGTTGATAGAAATGAAGGCTGCACCGTAGTGCATATGCAAGACATAAAGATTACTATGTGATTCATGCGGGCATTACAACAAGATACATAGACAGTCATCCAACTACATCTATGACTAATAATCCAGCCTCCAAATATCATCTGAACAAACATTGGGTATTAAGTTGCAAGCAACAGATAATCACAGTAAGCAAAGTGTGTAATGTAAACAATGTAAACAAAGTAAACACCGTTGTTTTCTCCCTAATGGCAACAACACATCCTCCACCAGTCATGTTTCTGTCACTCGAGCACAGATGCAAAGGAGGCATGAACCCACTATCAAGCATAGATACTCCCTCTTGGAGTTACTAGCATCTACTTGGCCAGAGCATCTACTAATAACGCAGACCATGCAAGATCATAAATAACATATACATGAAGATAACATTATAGATTGATAATCAAAAGACAAAGCATTCAACATTCATCAGATCCCGGCAAACACAACATGGTGGCGGCCTCGGGTGTTTTTTGGGACGAAGTGGTATATCTTTAGGGTTTACGTCTCAGGGATATAAATAGGCGAAAGAGCAAAGGCAGTGGAGGTCGGGGGTGTCACACCCCAATTTTTGGATTCGTGTATTGTGCTTAAGAAGACAAAAATTAGGGCCAAGATTATTTTTTAACAACATGATTGTTTTAACTAGCATGTGTTTATGATCTCAATCATATTTGCAACACCAGTTTTGTTTCTTGAATAAAACCAATACCAAATTTTCCTGAAAACAAATTCTTTTATTTTTCCTGATAATTTTCCCTGATGTTTTCCTGATGTTACTTGAGTGGACTTTTATTCCAAGACTTGGATTATTCTTGGTTGCATCTTAAAACAAACTTTTAGCTTTGTTGGATCCAATAAAACAAATTTCCAAAATGATTTATGAAAGTTTTCTTTTAAGTTTTATATAGAAAACAATCTCTAAAAATATAGCCAAGTACCTGTTTTCTACCTTTGTTTTCACTAGGCTATGAAATGTTATTTTATGTTTTCTTGACTTTTATTTGTTCCTTGATATATGTACTAAAAATACGTAAGCTTACTTTTATTTTTGGATTAATAAAAATTATCTTTTGCTTGTTGTTTTGTGGTATAAAATTAAGGCAGAAAAAGGCATTTTTTAAAAAACAGAGAAAAACAGAAAGTACACCTTCTTCCATATTGTTTTCATGGCCTTAAACTATTTCAAACTTGTTTTCAAAAGATGTTTCTGAAAGTTTATAACATGGTTAACAAGTCCCTACTTTTAAAACAAATTTTGGAAATCATTTGAACCCTGAAAACAACCCCAACTTTTTGGACTTTTCATCTGTTTCCAACACTTAGAAATTTTTCTAAGTCTAAACTGAATTTTCTGAATTTCCGTGAACAGTGTGAGATACACTTTTGGTCAATAGTTTTCTTTGTGTTTCTTTGCAAAGTTGGAAGTGTGACCATGCCTAGTGTGTTTACCACTGTACCAACTCGAGCCAAGATGCATTGGTGTGCTTCTAGAAGCCTTGTAGATGAAGGAAAATAAGAGAGAGAAGGTGGTGATGTGGAATGGTATGGAGGCCCATACCTTTGACCCTTTGACCTAGCCCTTGCCTCCTTTTTCCTCCAAGAGCAAGCATTGGACTGCCCCCATGTGTTCTTGACCTTGGACAACCAGTGCACGAAGAGAAGTGACCAAAAAACCCCTAGAGCTCACTCATGCTACTCCTGGCATTGAACCCGAGCCCTCCATTTTTGCCCTTTGCTTTTCAGCACGGGTACAAAGCCTTCTGAGCCAATCCCTTGCGCCACACACCTCTCTCACACTCACCCAACCTCACCAAGTCGAAGAGAGGTAGAGCACGAGCCCCTGGAAGCCCACTAGCCCGAAATCTCGCCGTCGGTGACCACCACGGCCTCGAGGTAGATCATCTCGACCCGGGCCTTCTCCTCCCTCCCCACTGCCTTGGATCGAACCCCCATCTCCCCTTGACCATCCCTGACATGCCCCCGTGGCCTGTTGCGTGCAGGGAAGCTGCCGCCGTCGAGTTCGCCCTCGCGGGTGCCCTGCCGCGCCCCGCCGTGTGAGGCCGCGCAGGCATCCAACCTCTGCTCCCCTCGACGCCTCCAACCCATGTTGTCGTCCTCGAGCCGCACCAGCCCTCCCCGAGCCCACGGTGAGCCTCCTCGACCTCTCCCGTCGCCGACCGTTTCGAGGCAGAGAGAGAAGAGAGGGGTGAGGTAGAAGACGCTCGTACGCCGTTGGATCCTTGATCCACGGCCACGCTTGAGCGTGGACCGTTCCCACGCCCGTGCATGTGCGCTGGGCGCAGGTGGGCCGCCTGGCCGCGTAGCTGGGCCGCGCCCGCAGAGAACCAACCCGCGCTGCAGTTTGTTTATCATTTAAATTTTTCTCGGAAACTTGCTGTTTACTTTGGACGTGTGAAAAATACCAAACATGCAAAATAAAATCTACTAAAAATCATGAGCCTAACCCTATGAGTTCATAACCACATAAAAATTGCAGATCTAAGTTTTGGACTATATTCTTCTCACAATGACTATTTTTCCACAGAGAGTCCATGAACATGTTTTGAACATAAATTTTTGAATCTATAACTAAAATGGAAAAACGAAAATGTTTTGGATAGATATTAAACAGATCTATCCATGGGACTTGGCCTCACATCAAGGTGAGCTACCAAATGGAAATGACATCCATTTTGGTAAAAGTCCAGTGGGCTCTTCTGTGATTTTTAGAGTGAATTCAAAAGTTATTTTTGAAGTAAATCCAACTAGATGAGTTTGATATTGACTAGATCTATCTAATCCTAGCTTGTATTAATTTTTGGAGCCATATATTAATTTTGGTGGACAGATCTAGAAAACAACACTTGTTATTAAGTTTTTATGTTGCAGTACATCTAACTTAACAAGTGTGTGCATGTTTGGGAAGTTGAATGAAAACTGGAGTAGCATTTGTTGTTTTCTAGTTTTTTTTTTGGAATAATTATGTGAGTCAAATCTTTGTGCGTTGGGTTGACTAAACTTGTACTAGGTTTGCTATGGATCCAGTACCATTTTGGTACTGTCATTTTGAAGTTAATACCTCTGTTAGCTTGCATGTCATTTTATAGCAATGCATGTGTAAGATTTGTTATTCACTTGCACTAGTCTTGTTTTCACTAAAATAAATAGCCTTGTGTTATTTATCTTGTATACTAATTTTGTCATGAGTAACCAGAGGCTTAGTACCTATTTTTCCTTGGTATTAGTGGGCCCATAACCCACTGGTCCCATTGCATCTTGGTTGAGGATGAAAATCCCCAACCATACATGTGTGTGAAAATAACATGTTTTGTTATATGGTTGATTGTTATTTTCCACCATGGGAAAATAAATTGTTTGTTTCACTTATGCAAGTGAAAATTTTATTTCTTATTTGTAAATACTAGTATGTTTAGATGTGATCTATTTGTTAGCATAATATTCCTTAGGAGTATCATGTTAAGAAATGCTTCACTATTGTGTGCTAAACTAAATTGTTTGCTAATAGAATAATTTCCTTGTGATTGATAGATTGTTTGTGAATGATTTCTAATTGAGTGTTTGGATTTTTTTTAAAGGTTTAGTTAACTTTTAATTGTGTTCATAGCTACTGGTTGTGTGGTTTATACCTTGGTTGCTTGCTATTTAATCTTTTAGAAAAGCATGTATTATTGGAATTTGTTTATGCATGCTAAATAGATGTTTTCTTAGAAATATTTTATGGTATTGATTACTAGCATGTGTAAGGTTTGTGTACTGTTAGTAGGCATATTTATAATTCATGACTTGATTGTTTAGAGTTAAGCATCATTGTAGCATTGTTTGCTTCTCTAGTGTTGAACTAGTGTCACCACTAGAAATTGTCGTTTTTCTCTAGTGTTGTTATCTTTTATTTCATGAGTGTATCTTTGATTCTAGCATATTTAGGGAGTTATTACTTATGTTATGATGCCATTAATGATTTAGTTGCTTGTGCTATAGTTGTAGAGTACAATCAGTTCTTATAGCATGCGTGTGTAGATGCTAAATGCAGTCATGTTTTCATAATTATTTGATAGGAGTATTATATGGAGTGATGATTGTGTTTTAGATTATTTTTATGACTTGTTATCATTGATTTTAGCTACTGGATGTTGTTATATTTTCATGATTGATGGATTCCATAACTTCAAGTAGACATAAGAATAATCTATAACTAGCATATTCATTTGTGGTGTGTTTGCCTGCTGTTTGGAAATTGTCTGAGTGATTGCCTTAGCATGAGTATGATACTTATGTTATTTGTTGTGCTAGTGTTGTTGTTGTGATTAGGTAGGATCTTGTTATCTAGGCCTTATTATATTGGTGATCTTGTTTGGTGATGTTTTGCTTGTGTGTTGTTAATACCCACTGCCATGGGTATTACTTTGATTGATTGTTAGCATTTTAGTAGCCTCATCTTTTGTGCCCACAAGCTATAATTTTAGCTTCTTGTATATCTTATTATGAGAGTGGTACACCACTCCATATATGGTATGTAAGATGTGGGATATGGTTTCTCAACCATATGTTTGTTTGGCGATAGTTTTGTACCATGAGGGTTTGTGAGAAAGTTTTCGCGATAATTTTTGAGTGATTGCGCTAGTATAAGTTTGCTTGCTGTATTGTGTTGTTTGGTTTAGTTGTTTGTCCTCTAGTTCTGAGTGTGTTTCTTTTATTCGTTTACGACGCTAGAAAACGAAGAAGAAGAAGCGGTTGTGGAGCTGTGCGTCAAGTTCAAACTACTTCAAGGCGAGGGACACTAAGAATTTTAAGGCAAGCCATCCTGATGCTTGCTGTTATATTACACTTATCATTATCTATCATGCATGTTTTACTTCTGAAAAGTTTTCCAAAAACTTTGATTTCCAAAAACAACTATTTTTGAGTTACTATTATTATATATACTATTACTATGCCAGTAGTTGATACTTGGTGTTACCAAGCCCATAGCCACCATATGGTATTTATTACCATCAAAAGTATTAGTCCCTAAGTGGACAGCCCAATTTTTTTTTAAACAAAGGCTTTTATGGAAAACCCGGAGAAAAGGCTAAGCCTTATTCACCGGAGGAATGTGGAAGTGGTCATTTTTGGAAAAAATGGTGTTTTACAAAAATGACACGGAACCTAGTCTTCGCCGGACAACCTTTACCGTACTGCCACTTTACCCCAACATGGGCACGAGGCTTAAATTGAAGTTTGTTCTTGTTAGTGTGTGTTCTATCTCAAATTGCTATAAGGGTCGTCGAGCCCTCGAATCGATAGTCGCTAGGTGGAAGAAACAGGGCATACAAAGTGAGGGATTAAGTTACCCCCCGGTCGCAGCGGTTGAGTCTCCTGTCTAGGCAGGGTGGGACCTGGTGCCGGGGAGATTATACTCAACTGAAGAGATAGACACATTCTAGCTTGAACATAGTGGATGGTTAGGATCAGTTATCTGATGTTTACATACTGTTGTTACAGTCCGTGGTTGTTCACGGCAGATGTACTGGATCTGGCGGATGTGTACACCTCTGCAGAGTACAACTATTTCGAAGTAGTCGCGTCCTCGGATATGGACAGTTGAATGGCCATGTAGCTAGCATTGTGTCAATGTTTTCAAAAAGGAGTTTTCAAAAAGGTCTTGGACTTATGAAGTATCTAAAGGAGGAAATCTCGTACCGTGGAGGTATCAATGATGAAAAGCCAGAAGTTGTTTTACAAGAAGTTTTGCAGAGAGAAAGACTTTCTTTTAACAAATTCTTTACAAAACCTCTTGTACAGGCGATATCTACAAGAGAAAGAAAACTATATTACTTTCTTTTGAAGTATCTTCTTCAACGAAGATACAGAGACTTTCAAAATCAACTATGATATGTCTTACATATATCATTGATAGAAAACCCTATGTATAGCCTACCTATTACACCATATAAGCATACTTGCATCTTTGGTAAGCTATATGATGGATGTCTTGCTGAGTACATTCAAATGTACTCATATTGGTTTCGTCCCTGGTATCAACTTGCCAAATATCGAGAAGGAGTCTCAGAAGGAGACCAACGAGGAGGAGTACGGAGATGATGGATTTGCGAACTAGGATCGTCTCCCGGTCAGCAGCCTGTAGGTTAAGGTGTGACTTGGGCTCTACTACGTTTGTGTGTGTTAGTCTTCCGATGTGTGTGTCATGTGTTTCCCTACGTGGCCGTTGTGTTAGACTTGGTCATGTGATCATGTCTCTTTGTAAGTGTTTATGCAACCGTGTAATGGATATTGTATCTGTGTACCAACATGATATGTTGTTCACGACTGGTGTGATCTGGGATCGTGAATGTATGCATATCGAAGGTGTCCTTGAACAATGGTTCTGGGGCGGACCTTACAGGGGGGCCCCACACCACCCCATGGCGCGGCCAGTGGGACGCGCCGCTCTATGGTGTGGGCCCCCTGAGCCCCCCTCCGGGTCTCTTTGGGACTCCGTGGAACCTTCGGGAATTCTAAGACTTCCGGGCTTGAATTTTCCAATTCCGAGAATATGTCCAGAACAACTTTTCTGAAACTAAAAATAGCAGAAAACAGGGAACTGGCTCTATGGAATCTTGTCAATAGGTTAGTCCGGAAAATCGATAAAAATGACATAAAGTGTATAACAAACATGTGGGAAAAAATAAGAAAACAACATGGAACATCAGAAATGAAGGATACGTGTATGACGTATCAACATCCCCAAGATTAGTTCCTACTAGTCCCCGAGTAGGTAAACGATAGAAACACATAATTTCTAAGGTGACATGCTACCAACATAAACTTGATCATCAATAATGTAAAAGCATAAGTAAGCTGAGATCATAGAACTTAAACACAAGCATGATAAATAGAATTTTAATAATAAAGCATAACAATCACCTTGCATCATGAGAAGTAACACAAATAAAAGATCGTGAATAACAATGCAACGAAAGATATACGTTTGTTTCAAGTATAGAGAAAACATGTCAAAAGTGATATTTCGCTAGTCCTTAAGAGTGGGGCAAAACATAAATGCCAGGACACCTTCAAAGTTCATGAGGAAGGCTAGAACAAATAATTAGAGAACAAACAATAACACATCATGAATCAATTAATATTGTTTTTGGGACAAATGCACATAAAACTCAGAATGGCAACTATGACCTCTCAACCGTGCATAAAGTTACAAGATGGAGACTCGACATAAAACTAAAAGAAAGGCCCTTCACAGAGGGAAGCATGGATCACACATGTGCTAGAGCTTTTATTTTATTAAACAGAGGTATTGAAGACATTTTTAAGAGAGGTGTATGCTTATGTCAATGAATGGTAAACAGAAAATACAGTACGTCACAAGCCAACGAGACTTCACAAGAGCGGCTCCCATAGAAGGACGCATCTGGGTAGAAGATCATCCCTCTTTCTCTTTGGTTTACACAATTATTCTCTGACTGATAAATCAGAGGCAAAAATAGTGAAGAGAATTTGTGTTATTAATTTGGGGTTGGGCACCCCGCTGCCAGCTCTTCTATCATTGGATAAGCGGATGAAGCCACTAGTACAGGGTGTGAAAGTTCAATCAACAAGTGAGATAAAGATTCTCTATTTACGTCCTCATGAGCTAAAACAGGAGCACAAAACATGAGTAATTTTAAAAGTTTTAAATGTAACACATAAGAAATTTACTTAGGAGTGGCGGTTAAATACCACATATAGGTAGGTATGGTGGAAACAATGGGAAAACTTTAGTTTTTGGGATTTGGATGCACGAGTAGAGCTCATACTCAATACAGGTGGAGGCTAGCAAAAGACTGGGAGCGACAAATCAAGAGAGCATAAGAGCCATAATCATGCATAGCGACATAAACAACATTACTCAAAGCATAAGTGGTACCAAAAGTTCAAAAAATAAATTATCATGGAGGCTATTAGTGACTGGTTCATAGTCATAAACATGGTGTGAGCATGCGCCAAATCAACCAAATAAAACATTCAAAGGAGAACATTACAAATTTATGTTTCAATATGACAAGAACAACTCATGATTCTTTCAATGGCACATTAAACACTCTCAGCTATTTGAGGCTAATCATGCTACTAAATAACCAGAAGGATTTAGAACTAACATAACATCTAGCGGGATATGAAAAAGTCTAGCCACAGTCTATACAAGCTTCTACTTGCACCGTTAAAAATTCTACCTCAAGCAGAAGTTTCTTTTCCCAACAACCACCATACAGAACATGCTTTAACAAAAACTCTCTAAATTCTACAGAAAGAAAACATGAGAGGACTCACATAACACTACTAAAACTAACAGCTCTGAACAAGAGATGGAATGAAAACAAGAGCTAAACAGGAATTTTTGCAGCAACTAGAAGAAAAACTAAGAATACTAGCATAGCAAGTATTCAAACGAAAAAGCGGAGCGTGTCTCTATCCCAAACAAAGAATGCTAGGGTCCAACTTTATTATTGCAGCAAGGAAAACAAAGAAAAAAAAATTAAAAAAACAGACGCTCCAAGTAAACTTCATATGATGTGACCGAATAAATATATAGTTTCACGAGAAGTGACCTGATAGATTGTTGATGAAGAAGAAGATGCCTTGGGCATACCCAAGATTAGATGCTTGAGTCTTATTAAAATATTCTTGGATGAACCACGGGGGAATCCCCAATCTTTGAGCTTGCACTCTTCTTGATCACATATATATCACATCTTCTCTTGACCCTTGAAAACTTCCTTCACACCACACTCAAACAATAATTCGCATTAGACGGTTAGTGAAACAATTAAAAATCAATTGGTTCTGTATGGAACAAGTGATATTGATACTTTTACACATTATCTACATCCACTGATATTTCTTAAAGCAAAGAAATCCACTTGACATCGTAAAAGAGCAAATGCAAGAAAAATGGCAGAATCTGTCAAAACCAGAATAGACTGTAAAGACAAAAAAATTCGAGGCACTTATGTTGCTCAGATCAAAAGACTTAAAGAACAAAAAAGTTGCGGAATTAGCCGAGGAATAAGCACAAGAAATTTCAGGTCATGCTGGTTTTTCTAGGATTTATACGATTTTTTCTGGTGGACAGCAGAAATCTGTTTCCTGCGCAGAAATCCGGAAACCAACTCCAACTCTCGTCAGAAACCTTACTTGGCACTACTAAAACATGAAAATAAAGATACAAAGTAGTTGCTACATAAGTATACAACCCCTTGACTAAAAGAAAACAGAGAAAAACAAGCAAAAATAAAACCATGGGTTATCTCCCAAGAAGTGATTTTATTTAACGCCTTTTAGCTAGGCCCAGAAAAGTGGAATCAAGTGTTTTCAAGTGAAGAAGATGCTCACACAAGAAATATGAATTAAGAAAAAGATAGAATCACGAAGAAAGTATAAAACAAATTTAAGTCTAACCCACTTCCTATGCATAGGAATCTTGTAAAGAAATAAATTAAAGAAGCTCAAACTAGAAATCATGGGAAGGTAGAACACGAGCAACTTCAAAACTTTCAACAAAAAGAGAGGTGTTTTAGTAACATGAAAATTCCTACAACCATATTTTCCTCTATCATAATAATTTTCAGTAGCATCATGAACAAACTCAACAACATAATTATCACATAAAGCATGTTTGTCATGGTCTAAAAGCACACAATTCATATCAAGCTCAAAAACAGTGGGATCAGAAATAAGAATAAAGTCCTCTTCTTTCCGACTTTTTGCAATACCAAAACAAGATGATTGGTCACTCTTAAAACATATGGGACACATTATAGCAATAATATTTTCAGTAGTGTTATAATTTATAACATCAAGTAACATAGGACCATCATCAAGAGCATTATCATATAAATTTTCTAAACAAACTTCCTCATTATCATGCATATCAATAGTTGGAATAAATAGAGGATTATCATAGGATTTATCCAAGTAGCATGGAGTATCATAAATAACAGTAGCAATATCATTCTCAAAAGTTTCATTCATAGTAGTATCAAGATCACAAGTATAGCAAGTATTTCATCAAATAATGTATGAGTTAAAGAGTTACTCTCATTGGTAGGTAGACATGGGTAGCTCCGTTCTTCCTCCTTTCGATCATCACTATCCTCCTCTTTTTTATCCAATGAGCTTCCAGGTTCAGCAATTTCTTCTTCCATAGGTTCCTGCAAGGCATCAGTTACTTCCTCTAGTGCAGAGCATCTATTAAGATATTCAAGTATGTAGTAATTACAATCCTTGTAATTATCAAAGCAATATTCAAGTATAGCATAAATCTCATATTTATAAGGTGCATCATCAATACTTTCAAGCAATTAGGCAATTTTGAATGCACCCTTCCAAGCAATAAATTCTTCAATTTGTTCCACATCATAAAATTCATAATTTCCCTTAAAATAAGAAGATATGGTAACATTATCATTATACTCACATTGAAAAGGGAGGTGTTTGTACCTCCTACAGCAACGAGATTTATCAAAGCAATACGTAACATTATAAGTAGAGCACAATTTTCTACCGCAGTCATGCAATTTATTAATTTTCTCCCGTAAGTGTATCCCTTTTTGTGACAAGCGGTGTTCCTTAAAATATTTTTGTTGTTGATCTGTGAACCCACCTTGCCAATAAGATCTAGTTTCAGAGACATCAAACATTGATAGAAAGCATAATAAATCAAAAATAACAAGAATAAGATTTTTTTGTCTTTTTGATAAAGAGAAGGAAACAAGACAAATTAAAATAAACTAAGAAAAACTCAAAAAAAGTAAAGAGATTGGAAGTGAGAGACTCCCCTTGCATAAATTATCTTCCTCCCCGGCAACGGCGCCAGAAAACTTGTTGGTGGCTGACGTTGGTAAACCCCAAGAGAAAGGTTGTGAAGAGTGCAGCAACAAGTTTTCTCTCAGAAAAGAAACCATGGTTGAATCAAAAAGTAGGAGGACAAGAAATCTCTGAAGGTTGATGCAGCTGAGATGGCAGAGCGCACTACCGGTTCAGCAGCAACGTGGAACCTACACAACACAATCAAATCACTTTGCCCCAACGTAGCAAGTGAGGTTGTCAATCTCACCGGTTTTGCTGAACACAAAGAGGCTAAACGTAGGGTGTGGAAAACAGTAGGAAAACAGTAGGAGCAATATGAAAGCAGTAGGTGTTTTATAAATGTGAGGAAAATGGATCGGGGTCCACATTTCACTAGTGGTGTCTCTCCGTGAAAGATAAATAACATGCGTGGTGAACAAATTACAGCTGGGCAATTGACAGAAATGAAGGCTACACCATAGTGCATATGCAAGACATAAAGATTACTATGTGATTCATGCGGGCATTACAACAAAATACATAGAACGTCATCCAACTGCATCTATGTCTAATAATCCACCCTCCGAATATCATCCGAGCAAACATTGGGTATTAAGTTGCTAGCAACAGATTATCGCCATAAGCAAAGTGTGTAATGTAAACAATGTAAACTAGGTAAACAACGTTGTTTTATCCCTCATGGAAACAACACATCCTCCATCCGTCACGTTTATGTCACTCCAGCATAGATGCAAAGGAGGCATGAACACACTATCGAGCATAAATACTCCCTCTTGGAGTTACTAGCATCTACTTGGCCAGAGCATCTACTAATAATGGAGAGCATGCAAGATCATAAACAAAATATGCATGAAGATAACATGATAGATTGATAATCAAAAGAAATAGCATTCAACATTCATCAGATCCCAGCAGACACAACATGTAGCATTACATAAAGATGATCTCGATCATGTGAGGCAGCTCACAAGATCTAAACATGAGGTACAAAGTGGAGAGAACAACCATCTAGCTACTTCTATGAACCTGTAGTCCAGGGATGAACTACTCACGCATCACTTTGGAGGAGGGCATGGTGGTGTAGACCCCTCCAGTGATGAATTCCCTCCCGGCGGGGTGCCGGGGAGAGCTCCAGAACCCTCCCGATCTCAGGATGACGATGACGGCGGCCTCGTGTGTTTTTTGGGACGAAGTGGTATATCTTTAGGGTTTGCGTCTCAAGGGTATAAATAGGCGAAAGAGCAAAGGCGGTGGAGGCCGGGGGGGCACACCACCCCATGGCGCGGCCACGGGGCGCGCCACCCCATGGTGTGTGGCCCCTGAGGCCCCCCTCCGGGTCTCTTCTGGACTCAGTGGAACCTTCGGGAATTCTAATACTTCCGGGCTTCGAATTTTCCACTTCCGAGAATATTTCCAGAACAACTTTTCTGAAACTAAAAACAGCAAAAAATAGGGAACTGGTTATGTGCCATCTTGTAAATAGGTTAGTCCCGAAAATCGATAAAAATGACATAAAGTGTATAGAAAACATGTGGGAACAATAAGAAAACAATATGGAACATCAGAAATTAAGGATACGTTTATGACGTATCACGTATCAACATCCCAAGCTTAGTTCCTACTCGTCCTCGAGTAGGTAACGATAAAAACACATAATTTCTGAGGTGACATGCTACCAACATAAACTTGATCATCAATATTGTAAAAGCATATGTAAGCTGAGATCATAGTACTTTAAACACAAGCATCATAGATATAACTCTAGCAACAAAATATAGCAATCACTTTGCATCATGAGAAGTAACACAAATAAAAGATCATGAATAATAATGCACTGAAAGATATACGTTCGTTTCAAGCATAGAGATAACATGGAAAAGGGATGTTTCGCTAGTCCTTAAGAGTGGGGAAAAACATAAATGCCAGGACACCTTCAAAGTTCATGAGGAAGACTAGAACAAATAATTTGAGAACAAACAATAACACACATGAATCAATTAATAATGTTTCTGGGACAAATGCACATTAAACCTAGAATGGCAACTGATACGTCGAAAACGTATCTCCTTTTCCGAACATTTTTCTTATTGTTTTCTTCTAAACTTGTGTGTTTTGAATGCAACTAACACGGACTAACGCTGTTTTCAGCAGAATTACCTTGGTGTCTCATTTTTGTGCAGAAAAATCAACTTTCGAGAAATTGCCCAGAACAGACCCCATGGGTCTTAAAACACCGGAAGACCCCGGGAGCCAGAAGGGGGCCAGGAGAGGGGCCACACCACCCCCTGGCGCGCCCCCCTAGGCCGCTCCACCTGGTGGTGTGGGCCACTACCACACCCCCTGGGACTCCCCTTTCGACTATATATGCCCCGAAACCTAAAACCCCGGCGGGGGCGGGGTTCGATCATTTTCCAGAAAGAAGTCTGCAGCTCTACCGCCATCGCGAATCCTTTTTCGGGGCTCAAAAACTCTGTTCTGGCACCCTGCCGGGACGGGGAATTGGAGGAGATCATCGCCATCGTCATCACCAACGCCTCTCCATCGACCATCCATGTTTCTCCCCATCCATATGTGAGTAATTCCCCCGCTGTAGGCTGAAGGGGATGGTAGGGATTGGATGAGATTGTTCATGTAATAATGTCATGATTGTGAGGGCATAGTGCCTAGTATCCTCTATTAGTGATATTGACATCGTTGCAACTTGTTATGATTAATGCTTGTCACTTTGGGACTGAGTGCCATGATCTCAGATCTGAACATGTTATTGAATCACGATGATAATTATTGTTTCTTGATCATACCTGCAAGTTGTTTACACATATCGTTGTCCGGAACCCGAGGCCCCAAAGTGACAGAAATTGGGACAGCCGGAGGGGATGGCTATGATGTGAGGATCACATGTGTTCATGGAGTGTTAATGCTTTGCTCCGGTGTCCTATTAAAAGGAACACCTTAATTACCAGTAGTTCCCTTGAGGCCCCACTGAAAACGGGCTGGAAGGACAAAAGATGTTGTGCAAGTTCTCATTGCGAGCACGTACGACTCTTTACGGAATACATGCCTATGGTTAGTTAGTGCTTGGATGCTTTATCTTATTTATGTGCAATGCCCATGTCTTGATTATTATATGAACTATCTTATCCATGCAACGCTCGTTCATGTATCCCTATGCCTACAGTATTTAATCCCGCAGTTTACTTCAAACACTACTGCTGTTGTTTTCATCTCACTGCTGCTATTATTTCACTACTGTTGCTACTATAAAACTGTTACTACTGATAAACCACTCCGAACAAGTCAACTTTCAGATGCAGGTAAATTGACAACTCACTTGTTAAGGCTCACAAATATTCTTTGACTCCCCTTGTGTCAATAAATTTGGGTTTACTTCCCTCGAAGACTGTTGCGATCCCCTATACTTGTGGGTCAGCAAGACTATTTTATGGCGCCGTTGCCGGGGAGCGTAGCTTTATTTGCAAGCTCACCGGAGAGTACTATTATCTACTGCCAATCATTCATCATGGGTAAGACTCGTGATGGAAAGTTTCCTATATTACCATCCACTACAAGAAGAGGTACAACTCTGAACACCTGTGTTGCTCTTGATTCACTGTCTGTTATGAGTAAGCTGCTTACACCACCACATACACATGCTACACGTGCTACTTCTGATGAATCTAAAAATACTTCTGAGAATTTTGATGATGCTTCTACTGTGCTTGATGAGAGTGGTTCTCTCAGTCCTTTCTTAGATGCTACTATTGTTAAAGCTAAACATATTGCAAACACTGAAACTCCTGATAAAAATCCTGTTACTCCTGTTGTTTCACCTGAGCTTAGAGAGAATCCTAGTGATGATTTTGATGATTCCTATATTGAACTTAATGATGATCTTATTGATGAAATACATGCTATGAAGGATAAATATGCTGTTATAAGTCTTATTGAAAGTCGTGTTGTTAAATATAAATTATCTCCTGATGCTAAGTTCGCCACTTCTCCCATTAATATTAGGGATAAGGATTATGGTTTCTCTCTTGATTTATCTTATATATCTATTTTTGAGAAAGAACCTTTTTGTGGTACTGAAAATGAATGTGCTATGAAACATATGAATGAGCTCTCCTCTTTGAGGAGTTTATTCTCTGATGATCTTAAGAAACGTAGCTACTTTGTTGTTAAAATATTCCCTTTCTCATTAAAAGATGAAGCTAAAACTTGGTTTAATAATTTTTCTCCAGGATCTATTGATAGTCCTATTGGTTTGGTTAATGCTTTATTTCAGAAATATTTTCCTGCTAGTGCTTAACATGCTGCTTTACAAAATATATTTAATTTCAAGCAATTGGAAGGAGAGAAATTGCCTGTATCTTGGGAAAGTTTCTGTTCTTTAGTTAGGGCTACACCTGGGCATAAGCTTGGAAATAATGAACTTCTTGATATATTCTATAATGGACTAACTGTTGAATCTAGGACATACATGGATAGTTGTGTTGGTTGTGTTTTCAAGCAAAGAACTCCAGATGAAGTTGAGGAATTAATGGCTAAAATAAGCCAAAATCATGATGATTGGACTATCGTTGAGCGTGAGGCGACCCCTACTCTAGTATCAACACCAACACCAACACCCAAGAAGAGGGGAATGATTGAATTAAATGATGAAGTGATGAGAGAAGCCAAGAAATCTCTTAAAGAGAGGGGTATTAAATCTGAAGATGTGAAGAATCTTTCACCTATACAAGAATTATGTAAGCCACTCATCCACCATTGAGGTACACTCTCTCCAACATTTTGATAGTAGAGATATTCCCTATAATAAACCTCCTGATCAATGTTTAGATGAATTTGATAATTATGTTATTAAGCAAGATAATTTTAATATGAGAGTGCAAAATCACCTAATGGAAAACTCTAGAGCTATTGATAATTTGCATGGTATTATAGAAAGAACCTCTAATGATGTTAAAATGCTTGTTAAACATTTTCAAATGGTTCAAACTCAAATTGATCAACTTGCTAAAGTGCAAAAAGATCTGCTGGTTAATGCTTCTAAAGAAAAACATGCCTACGAAATCAGAACTAGAAGTGGTATTGTTACACAAGATCCTTTATATCCTGAGGGACATCCTTAAAGAATTGAACAAGATTCTCAGCAAACTAATAATAATGTTATTCATACTAATAATAAAAAGAACAAGAAACATAAAACTGTTGTAGAACCCTCTAAACTTGCTAAAGATCCTAATAGTATATCTATCTCTGATGCTGAAACTGAAAGTGGTAATGAAGAGAATAATGCTTCTGATAAAGAAGAAATTGAAGAGGAACCTGAAAAGCAAACTAAAAATACATGGTACACTAAGGAGGATTTTGTTGCTAATAAACATGGTAATGAGAGATAACCTTGGGTACAAAAACCAATGCCTTATCCTAATAAGAAACACGAAGAACATTACAATAAGTTTTGTGAATGTATGAAACCTTTGTTCTTGCAAATTCCTTTAACTGATGTTATTCAATTGCCTCCTTATGCAAAATATATGAAAGATATTGTCTCTAACAAAAGGAAGATTCCTAATGAGGAAATTTCCACTATGCTTGCTAATTACTCTTTTAATGGCAAGGTTCCTAAGAAGCTTGGAGATCCTGGTATACCAACTATTCCCTGGTCTAATAAAAATAATTATGTTAGAACTCCTTTCTGTGATTTGGGAGCTAGAGTTAGTGTCATGCCTTTTACTCTATATAAAAGACTCCTCCTAAAAAAATTGATACCAAATGATATATCTTTGCAAATGGCTGATAAGTCTACTGCTATTCCTGTGGTTATATGTGAGGATGTTCCTGTTCAAGTTGCTAATAATTGTCTGATACTAACTGACTGTTGTGTTGAAAATGCCTAAAGATGATAATATGTCTATTATTCTTGGAAGACCTTTTCTTAATACTGCAGGGGTTGTTATTAATTCTAATGAAGGACAGGCTACTTTTAATTTTAATGATAAAGAGCACATTGTTTATTTTCCCAAGAAGAATGATAAGAAATATGGTCTAAATTCAATTGAAAATATTGAGACCATCAAGATTGGAGAATTTATTGTCCTATTCCAAAGCCACCTAAAGAATATGAGACTATCATGATTGGGACTATATCAATCAAGGTTGAGGTAACATGATTATTCTGTGAAAAACAAAGTTTTGTTTCATATAAAATTATTTTGGTAGCAAGACCTTATCAACCTTGTTAACAAAGTAATTTTAAATGAAGAAAACAATGTTATCACTATGTTTTCACAATGTTTACTTATTCGTATGCTCGTTTTCGCTATGCTTCCATAAAGTATATCATGTTTTCTTATTGTTTTCACTATGTTCACTCATGCCCACACACGTTTTTACCTCGTTTTCCATCGTCTACTCACGTTTTCACTATTCCCAATCATGTTTTCCATATGTTTTCCTCCGTTTTCAGTGGGTATATGTTTAGTGGAGTGTCTTAGAACTGCTGTAGGTTTGGTTTTTCTGACGTTTTCCATCATTCCATCTTCATTTTCCGGCGATATTATTATTTATTAAAATTCTGGAAAATTCCGAAAAATAAAGTTTCTCGAAAAATTACGGAAAAAATATAATAATTTTTTATGTCAAAAATGAGGCTGAGAGCCACCTGGGAGGCCCCTGTGGGACCCACTAGTCCGGCACACCATGGGGTGGCATGGCTAGCCCCTGGTGGCGCCAGCACATGATGTGGGGCCCCTGGCCCCCCACTAACTCTCTCCCCTGCCAAAGTCTTCTCTCTGACCTGCCAAACTGAAAACATTTCCTGGAACCCGTGTTCTTGCTGTTCTTCCTCTGGATTTTTGATCTCCTTCTTCAGCCCATCATTGGTGTGTTTGATCTCCGGTATGTGACTCCTCCGATGATCGAAGTAGAATTTTGTTTAGTGAAGTATTTCTTGAGTAGTTTTGTACTGTAGGTGACAGCTTATGTGAGTTTGCATGCTTGATTTGAGTAGAAATAATGTAGTTTTGATGTATGTTTAGCTCTCATATAAGTCCCTATGGTAGTTTCCACCTTATAGTTGCTTGAAATTAATTTTTGTGATGATTGTTAAAATTTCAGAGATGGATAGTTATAATTTTGGATAGATATTTAGGAGTGATGCTCCTAGAAGGAAAAGGACCTCATGCTCATCCACTTCAGTGAGGCCATTGTACAATTAAGACATTATTGCACCAAAAAATTGACGATGAGGGAGGTGATGGTATCGTTAACCCATCTAGCTTTCGTTGCATTACATTTCTAAGAAGTGCAGGTTTATTAGATGACTTTCATATGCTTATTGAAAGAGTTGGTATAACCAACTTTATGGAGGATGAAAGCCCTCAGTATGCCACTCTCACAAAAACTTTTGTTGAGAGCTTTAAATTTCAGAACACACATTTTGGTCCAATTGTTGCCTTCAAGTTATATAGTAGTCATGTTTCTTTCTCCTTGGTAGATTTTTGTGCTATTATAGGTATCAACACCGCCGGGACAGCGAGCAAGATTCAAGATAAACCAGCACACCTCCAGGCGCTTTACCGAGAAATCACCAACGATGATGGTCGCTCATCCCAGCGTGGGAAGATAAGGAACATTCAACTTCCTGCTCTTAGATATTTTGCTTACTATATTCCTACCAGTATCCTTGGTAGGGAGAACACTAGCAACATTTTTAGTTACCAGCTTTCTTTCATTGATGATGCGCTGAACCGTAGCACGAAGTATAACCTTGGTGCACTTGTTGCACGCCGCCTTGCTGCTAAGGGGAATATTTTTGGGGGCATTATTGCTACACATGTAGCAACTTCTTTAAATGTTTCCATTGCCCCTAATGATGAAATAATTGCTCCATGTAGGCTTAACCTTGCTTCCATGAAGTCCCATCAGTTTTTCACTACTAACTCCACTGCTGAACATTTAGTATATAGAGTTTTATATATAGATGGAGAGGAGCGAAAAGTTACTTTGCCGCAACATGTTTTGTTTAAGATTGACAGGTCACCATGGTCGCTCTCTAAGGACTAGGTAGATGAGCATCTGAGCACCATGGAGTTTCACAGGAAGCAGGAGAGGCGAGACGCGCCTCCATAGGACTACAACACGCAGCACAACGGCGCATCCTCGAGCACATATCAGGAGGAGGGTTCCTCCTCAACATACTACGGGGGCGCCACCTCATGGTCCCCTTGGTGATTGATCTCCACTTAGGCCAAAAGCCTAAGCTTGGGGGGAGGTATACCGATATCACACTCATTTATATATCATGTTCGATCAATTCTTTGTATATCCATGTTTTCGTTTCTTTCGTTTCTCTTTGTTTTATTGTTCTGTTCTTGTTTTCCAAAACACAAAAAGACCAAAAAATATTTCTGTTGTTTCTCTTTGTTTGCTTCTTTAGTTTATTTATTTGGTTTTTCTTTCTTCTCTTGTTTCGGTTTAGAATTCAAAAAAATCCAAAAATATTTTTCTTTGTTTGCTTGTTCTCTTTCTGTTCTTGTTTTAACTAAAAACCCCAAAAATATTTGTTGTTCTTCTTTGGTTTTGTAAAGTTTGCTGCAGACTTCAATAGTCGTCCGTGACTCCATTGGAGCTTGGTTTTCATTATATATTATTCGAGCCACAAGTGAAGAGCAATAATGAGGATCTATGACAATTCAAGTTGTGGCAAGAGGGTGGTATGAACTCTACTTGTTTTCATTTTTGTACATGTACCCATCCATGTGAGCATGCTTAGTTTGTTCATATAAGATATATGTGATTTAATGGCTGCTTAATAGTTCATGCTCTCTCATGTTTTGTTTCAATTTATTAATAGTAAATGACATGTCGTATAAATATTAGTTCGCATTGTTCTATTCGTCGAAGGGTATGACATTGTGGTAGCCTCCTCTGACTGTTTCATTTGAATCGACTTGGCACATGCTCACGCATGCTAAGACTGAAAACAAAACGTCAATAAGCCTCGATGATTTATTTTGCCTCAGAGTTCTAGTATCAATTTTATGCCTCAGTTAATTTTGTTTTGTCGCAAGCATGATTATGATAGTTGTTGCTCTCTTGATTGAAGCTCCCTGTCTATTGCTAGCCTTCACCTGTACTGAGTATGAGCTCTACTCGTGCATCCAACACCCAAAAACCAAAGTTTGCCAAATGTGTCAACCATACCTACCTATATGTGGTATTTAAACGCCACTCCAAGTAAATTTCTCATGTGCTACCTTTAAAACCTTCTAAAAATTATTCCTGTTTTGTGCCCCTATTTTAGCTCATGAGGACGTAAATAGAGAATCTTTACATCACTTGTTGATTGGATTTCACACCCTGGACTAGTGGCTTCATCCGCTTATCCAATTGATAGAAGAGGTGGCAGCGGGGTGCCCAACCCCAAATTAATACACATAAAATCTCTTCACTATTTTTGCCCCTGATTTATCAGTCAAAGCATAATTGTGTAAACAAAAGAGATAGAGGGATGACATTCTACACTAGTTGTGTCCTTCAAATGGGAGCCGCTCTTCTGAAATATAGTTGGCTTGCAACGTACTGTATTTTATGTTTACCATTCGTTGACATAAGAATACATCTCTCTAAAAAAATGTTTCCAATACTTCTGTTTAATAAAATAAAAGCTCTAGCACATGAGTGATCCATGCTTCCCTCTATGAAGGTCCTTTCTTTTAATTTTATGTTTAGTCTTAACGTTCTCACTTTATGCACCTTCTTGAGAGCAATGGTTGTTATTCTTAGTGAAATGTGCTTATCCCAGAACACGGTTAATTGTGGTATAACTTTGATACTTGTATCTTTGATATCTTTACTTCTAGTCTTCCCTTGAACTTCAGAGGTGCCCTGGCATTTATGTTTTGCCCCACAAATAAGGGTAAGCGAGATACCACTTTATCAGATCCTATTATGAATATTAAAATCTTGCAAATAGTTATGCTTCATGTTGTTTATTATTAATATGCTGTTATCTATTCATGGTTTGCATAGCTATTAAGTGACAGTATCTTGCATGTATCTTATCTTGAGAATAATTAAGTATTTGATCATATAGTGAGTATATTTACATCATATGAAACAAATGTGTTTGTAAAAGTCTTTTATCGCACTCAGTTGTCACTGAATTGCTTGAGGACAAGAAAATAATCTAAGCTTGGGGGGAGTTGATACGTCGAAAACGTATCTCCTTTTTCGAACACTTTTCTTATTGCTTTCCTCTAAACTTGTGTGTTTTGAATGCAACTAACACTGACTATCGCTGTTTTCAGCATAATTACCTTGGTGTCTCGTTTTTGTGCAGAAAAAATCAACTTTCGGGAAATTGCCCAGAAAATACCCCATTGGTCTTAAAACACCGGAAGACCCCGGGAGCCAGAAGGTGTCCAGGAGAGGGGCCAGAGGGGGCCACACCACCCCCTGGCGCCCCCCCTAAGCCGCACCACCTGGTGGTGTGGGCCACTCCCACACCCCCTCGGACTCCCCTTTCGACTATATATGCCTCGAAACCTAAAAATTCGGGGGAGGGGGGGTCGATCGTTTCCCAGAAAAAAGTCTGTAGCTCCGCCGCCATCGCAAATCCTTTTTCGGGGTTCAGCAAGTCCGTTCTGGCACCCTGTCGGGACGGGGAATTGAAGGAGATGATCGCCATCATCATCACCAACGCCTCTCCATCGACCATCCATGTTTCCCCCATCCATGTGTGAGTAATTCCCCCGCTGTAGGCTGAAGAGGATGGTAGAGATTTGATGAGATTGTTCATGTAATAATGCCGTGATTGTTAGGGAATAGGGCCTAGTATCCTCTATTAGTGTTATTGACATTGTTGCAGCTTGTTATGCTTAATTCTTGTCACTTTGGGCCCGAGTGCGATGATCTCAGATCTGAACATGTTATTGAATCACAATGATAATTATTGTTTACACATATCGTTGTCCGGAACCCGAGGCCCCGAAGTGACAGAAATTGGGACAACCGGAGGGGATGGCTGTGATGTGAGGATCACGTGTGTTCACGGAGTGTTAATGCTTTGCTCCGGTGTTCTATTAAAAGGAACACCTTATTTACCAGTAGTTCCCTTGAGGCCCCGCTGAAAACGGGCTGGTAGGACAAAAGATGTTGTGCAAGTTCTCATTGCGAGCACGTACGACTATTTACGGAATACATGCCTATGGTTAGTTAGTGCTTGGATGCTTTATCTTATTTATCTGCATTTCCCATGTCTTGATTATTATATGAACTATATTATCCATGCAACGCCCGTTCATCTATCCCTATGCCTAAAGGATTTAATCCCGTTGTTTACTTCAAACACTACTGCTGTCGTTTTCATTTCACTGCTGCTATTATTTCACTACTGGTGCTACTATAAAACTGTTACTACTGATAAACCACTGCGAACAAGTCAACTTTCAGGTGCAGGTGAATTGACAACTCCCTTGTTAAGTCTCACATATATTCTTTGCTCCACTTGTGTCGAATCAATAAATTTGGGTTTTACTTCCCTCGAAGACTGTTGCAATCCCCTATACTTGTGGGTCATCAGCAACCATGCTCTCTCATCTGTGCATAAAGTTAGAAGATGGAGACTCAACATAAAAGTAAAAGAAAGGCCATTCGTAGAGGGAAGCAGGGATCAGTCATGTGCTAGAGCTTTTTATTTTATTAAACAGAGTTATAAAATGTTTGACACTCCTCCCAACCATCTTACACAAACCATGGCTAACCGAATCCTCGGGTGCCTGCCAACAATCACATACCATGGAGGAGTGTATTTTTTTAGAGAGGTGTATGCTTATCTCAACGAATGGTAAACTGAAAATACAGTACGTCAGAAGCCAACTAGACTTCACGAGAGTGGCTCCCGTAGAAGGACGCATCTGGGTACAAGGTCATCCCTCTTTCTCTTTGTTTACACAATTATGCTTTGACTGATAAATCGGGGGGAAAGTAGTGAAGAGAATTTGTTGTATTACTTTGGGCCTGGGCACCTTGCTGCCAGCTCTTCTATCAATTGGATAAGAGTATGAAGCCACTAGTCTAGTGTGTGAAAGTCCAATCAACAAGTGAGATAAATATTCTCTATTTACGTCCCCATGAGCTAAAACAGGAACACAAAACATGAGTAATTTTGAAACATTTAAAGGTAACACATGAGCAATTTACTTTGGAGTGGCGGTTAAATACCACATGTAGGTACGTATGGTGAACACATTTGGAAAACTTTGGTTTTGGGGAGTTGGATGCACGAGTAGAGATCATACTCAGTACATGTGGAGGCTAGAAAAAGACTGGGAGCGACAAATCAAGAGAGCAATGATGCTGGCAAAGCGTGTTGGGAACCCCAAGAGGAGGGTGTGATGAGCACAGCGGTAGGAATTGTCCCTCAGTTAAGAACCAAGGTTATCAATCCAGTAGGAGAAAGAGGATCTTCGGAAGGTTGATGCCACTGACGGTGGTGATGGCACCTCACCGGTGTCAGCAACAACACGGAACCTGCAAACAACACAACCAAAATACTTTGTCACAACGGTGCAGTGATGTTGTCAATCTCACCGGTCTTGCTGAAAACAAAGATTAGATGTATAGTGTGGAAAATGGTGTATGCTTGCAGTAAGTCAAGAAAAGCAGGAAATTGTAGAGGTTTGTTTAACAGTGTAGGAAAATGGACCGGGGTTCATAGGTTCACTAGTGGTGTCTCTCCATAAAAGATAGCATGCTGGTTGAACAAATTACAGCTAGACAATTGACAAATAAAGGTTGCACCGTAGTGCGAATTCATGACATGATGACTACCATGATATTTAGTGCGGGCATTACAACAATATACATAGACCGTAATCCAACTGCATCTATGACTAATAATCCAGCCTTAGGTTATCATCCGAACCCCGTTAGGTATTAAGTTGCAAGCAACAGATAATAGCATTAAGCAATGTTTGTAATGTAAGCAATGATTGTACACGTGGGCACTCACACCGTTGTTTTCTCCATAGTGGCAACAACACATCCTCCCCCGTCACGTTTCTGTCACTCGAGCACAGGCGAAAATGAGGCATGAACCCACTATCGAGCATAAATACTCCATCTTGGAGTCACTAGTGACAACTTGGCCAGAACAACCACTAGCAACGGAAAGCATGCAAGATCACAAATAACATATGCAATAAAGACTATAATCAACTTGGCATAAGTTCAATATTCATCGGATCCCAGCAACCACAGCACATAGAGTTACATGAGAACAATCTCGATCATGTTAGGCAGCTCACGAGATCTAAACATGGAGGCATAGGAGGAGAAGACAACCATCCAGCTACTGCTATGGACCCGTAGTCCAAGGATGAACTACTCACGCATCACTCCAGAGGCAGGCATGGTGATGAAGAGGCCTCCGGTGATGATCTCCTCTCCGGCAGGGTGCCGGGAGACAGCTTCAGAACCCCCCTGATCTAGGGTTGACGACGGCGGCTGCGGAACTTTTCGGGGATATCTGATCAGGTGCTTAGGATTTCCCATCGGAGGGGAATAAATAGGCGAAAGGGCGAAGGCGATGGAGCCCTGGGGGGCCCATATCACCCCCTGGCGCGACCAAGGGGGGCGCTCCACCCCATGGTGTGGGCCCCTTGAGGCCCCTCTCCGGGTCTCTTCGGGACTCCGTGGAACCTTCGGGAATTCTAAGACTTCCGGCCTTTGAATTTTCCAATTCCGAGAATATTTCCAGAACAACTTTTCTGAAACTAACAATAGTAGAAAACAGGGAACTGGCTCTGTGGCATCTTGTCAATAGGTTAGTCCGGAAAATCAATAAAAATGACATAAAGAAGGGATAAAACATGTAGCAATTGGCATAATATTATCATGGAGCATCCGAAATTATAGATCCGTTGGAGACGTATCAAGCATCCCCAAGTTTAGTTCCTACTCGTCCTCGAGTAGGTAAACGATAAAACATAATAATTTCTGAGGTGACATGCTACTAAAACATAAACTTGATCATAAAAATGTAAAAGCATATGTAAGCTGAGATCATAGAACTTTAAACACAAACATGATAATAGAACTTTAATAATAGAGCATAGCAATCACTTTGCATCATGAGGAGTATCTCAAATAAAAGATCATGAATAACAATGCAAAGAAAGATATATGTTTGTTTCAAGTATAGTGAAAGCATGGCAAAGTGGTATTTCGCTAGTCCTTAAGAGTGGGGCAAAACATAAATGCCAGGACACCTTCAAAGTTAACGAGGAATACTAGAGAAAATAATTTTTAGAACAAACAATAACACATCATGAATCAATTAATAATATTTTGGGGACAAATGCACATAAAACTTATAATGGCAAAAAAAATGCACTCTCAACTGTGCATAAAGTTAGAAGATGGAGACACAACATAAAAGTAAAAGAAAGTCCATTCGCAGAAGGAAGCAGGGATCACTCATGTGCTAGAGCTTTTATTTTATTAAACAGAGATATTAAAAGTTTGACACTCCTCCCATCCATCTTTCACAAACCATGGCTAACCGAATCCTAGGGTGCCTGCCAACAATCACATACCATGGAGGAGTGTCTTTATTTTGGGAGATGTATGCTAATGTCAACGAATGGTAAACGGAAAATACAGTATGTCACAAGACAACTAGATTCCACAAGAGTGGCTCCCATATGAAGGACGCAACTGGTATAGAGGGTCATCCCTCTTTCTCTTTTGTTTACACAATTATGCTTTGACTGATAAATCAGGGGCAATAAATAGTGAAGAGATTTTGTGTGTATTAATTTGGGGTTGGGCACCCCGCTGTCAGCTCTTCTATCATTTGGATAAGAGGATGAAGCCACTAGTCCAGGGTGTGAATTCCAATCAACAAGTGAGATAAAGATTCTCTATTTACGTCCTCATGAGCAAACAAAGGAACATAAAGCAGGAGTAATTTTGAAGGTTTTAAAGGTAACACATGAGAAATTTACTTGGAGTGGCAGTTAAATACCACATGTATGTAGGTATGGTGGACACAATGGGAAAACTTTGTTTTAGGGAGTTGGATGCACGAGTAGAGCTCATACTCAGTACAGGTGGAGGATAGCAAAAGACTGGGAGCGACAAATCAAGAGAGCATAAGAGCCATAATCATGCATAGCGACATAAACATCATTAATTAAAGCATAAGCGGTATCACAAGTTCAAAAACTAAATGATTACAGAGGCTATTAGTGACTAGTTCATAGTCATAAACATGGTGTGAGCATGCGGGAAGTCAACCAAATAAAACATTCAAAAGAGAATACCACAAATTTATGCTTTAATATGACAAGAACAACTCATGAATCTTTCAATGGCACCTTAAACACTCTCAGATATTTGAGGCCAATCATGCTACTCAATAACCACAAGGCTTTAAAACTAAAATAACATCTAGCATGATATGAAAAAGTTCTAGCCACAGTGTATACAAGCTTCTACTTGCACCATTAAAAAATTCTACTTCAAGCAACAGTTTCTTTTCCCAACAAGCACCATACAAGATATGTTTTAACAAAAAATACTCTTCATGATACAACAAGCAAACATGAGAGCACTCACATAACACTACTAAAACTAACAGCTCTTAGATAAGAGATGCATGCAAAACAGGAGCTAAATAAATGCAGCAGCCAGACAAAGATTAAGAATACAAAGTATTCCCATGAAAAAGCGGAGCGTGTCACTCTCAAATAAAGAATTCTGGGGTCCAACCAAGCTTATTGAAAAATAAATAAAAACTGAAAGCAAAAATAAAAGACACTCCAAATAAATCACATAAGATGTGACCGAATAAAAATATAGCTTCACTAGAAGTGACCTAATAATTTGTTGATGAAGAAGGGGATGCCTTGGGCATCCCCAAGCTTAGACGCTTGATTCTTCTTGGAATTTTCTAGGATGTACAACCGGGGAATCCCCAATCTTAGGCTCTTCACTCTTCTTGATCACGTCAGATCATCCTCTTCTCTTGACCCTTGAAAACTTCCTTCACACCAAACTTCTCACAATCTTCATTAGCAATGTTAGTGCAATCGAAATATAAATTCACATGGTTCAGTTTAAACACAAGCATAACACTCATAAACACATTAGATACTATCACAACTTCTTTCAAAACTCTTTTTCTCAAAAGAACACCAAAAGAAAGAGATTAAGATGCAAATGTAATTATTGGCAGAAATCTGTCAAAACGGGACAACAGGTAAAGACGTTTTTTTCAAAAATCTTCTGTTGCTCAAATCGAAAAGTGTTCAGCTAAGAAAAGTTGCGTATATAGCCCAGGATTAGGCACAAAAACACTCAGGTCCTTTGGAATTTTCTGTGATTTTATACGAATTAAACAGTGGACAGCAGAAATTTGTTTCCTGCGCAGAAATCCGAAATATAGTCTCAACTTTCCACTAGAGTCTTTACTTGGCTCAAAAAAGACACAAAAGAAAAGATGGGGTTCCTAAGGAAATAGACAACACCCAGGTGCAAAGAAAACAAAATAAAACGACGGAAAGCGGGTTGAAAACGGAGAAATAAAACGGGTTGTCTCCCGGTAGCGCTTTTCTTTAACGCCTTTCAGCTAGGCATGGAAAGCAACTCAAGTATTTTCAAGTGAAGAAGCATCAACATCATAACTTGCTATGATAATAGATTCAAAAGGTAGCTTCATCGTCTTTCTAGGAAAGTGTTCCATACCTTTCTTGAGTGGGAATTGACATTTAATACTCCCCTCTTTCATATCAATAACAGCACCAACAGTTCTAAGAAAAGGTCTTCCCAAAACAATACGACAAGAAGCATTGCATTCAATGTTCATAACAACAAAATCAACAGGGACAAGGTTATTGTTAACCATAATAAGAACATCATCAATTCTACCAAAAGGTTTCTTCTTAGCATTATCAGCAAGATGAACATCCAAATAACAGTGTTCCAACGGTGGTAGATCAAGAATATCATAAAGCTTTTTAGGCATAACAGAGATACTAGCACCAAGATCACACAAAGAATTGCAATCAAAATCATTTACTTTTATCTTAATGAAGGGCTCCCAACCATCATCTAATTTCCTAGGGATAGATGTTTCAAGTTTCAGCTTTTCTTCTCTAACTTTTCATGAGAGCATTGGTAATATGTTTAGTAAATGTCATATTCATGGCACTAGCATTGGGACTTCTAGCAATATTTTGTAGGAACATAATAACTTCAGAGATATTGCAATCATCAAAATCAAAATTATTATCAACAAAAGTAATGGGGCCATTATCTCCCACGTCTCTAAAAATTTCAGCACTTTTATCAGAAGCAATTTGAGGCAATTTAGCACGTTTCACCGAAGGGGTGGAGACTTCGTTAACACTAACTACTTCACCATTGATAGTAGGAGGTTTAATAGCACTTGTAGCTTTAGTTTTACTAGTGGTGGTGATAGTGCAAACTCTAGCAATAATATTCTTTCTAGCCAATTCATCTTCTCTTTCCCACCTAGCACGTAATTCAGCCATCAACCTAACATTATTATCAATTCGAACTTGGATGGCATTCAAAGTTTTACTTTCTTTAACATCATGTGGCAAAACCTTTAGTTTTAGAAAATCAACATCAATAGCTAGGCTATCTACTTTAGAGGCAAGGACATCTATTTTACCAAGCTTTTCCTCAAAAGATTTATTAAAAGCAGTTTGTGTGCTAATAAATTCTCTAAGCATGTTTTCAAGATCAGAGGTAGAGCTTTTATTATTATTGTAGGAATTGCCATAAGAATTGCCATAACCATTACTAGGAGGATAGGGCTTATAATTCTTTCCACCAAAATTATTTCTATAAGCATTGTTGTTAAAATTATTATTTCTAATAAAGTTCACATCAACATGCTCTTCTTGAGCAACCAAAGAGGTTAAAGGAACATTATTTGGATCAACTTGAGCTTTACCATTAACAAGCATAGACATAATAGCATCAAGCCTTTCTCTCAATGTAGCGTTCCCACATTTAAATAATGTAAGGACACCTGTGTTATTGTGCTAGTCCCTGGATCAATTGCTAGCACCACAGTACAAAATGAAATATCATGCAAATGCATCAAATTCTATTACATCGCATGATCCAGTCTTTACAAAATAGGATTACAACTTGCATAGTCTTAGAAGACTAGCAAAAAACAAGGATATACAGCGGAAAACATAGTACACATTGAGCCCATCTTCTTCATGTGCCACAGGAAAAACATGTTGGCGATAGTGTCGAGATCCTAAACGAAATCCTCACTCGTCTCCAGAAACATCTGCAATATGGAATATGCAGCCACAAGGGAGTCAATACAATTTAATGTATTGGCAAGTAACACTATGGTGGATATAAATGGCAAGACTAATACTACATGCTCATTTGGCTGAGTGGAGTTTTGGATAAGTTTGCATAAAGCCAGTTTTCTCCTATCACTTTTGTAAAACAAACTGTTCTTTTCAAAGGGTGGCAACATTGGATTAAGATCCAAGCACCACAACTACTGTTCACTTGGTCAAAATTTTAATTACTGAAAATGGTGATGTGATTCTTCCGTCCATCCTTGTCCAGCTTCTCATAGTTGTCCATAACCGGGGACACGGCTAAGATCTTAGGTTGTAACTCTACAGAGCTTGTGCACTTTCACCTTCAGACCCAAATCAGCCCAAACATCCTATACACCCTGAGTGCATTAAGGAAAGGAGAAGATTGAGACGAGATCCTTCAGAAGCAAGAATTCAACCTAATGGCAAGACCCGTTCCACCTATAATTATGCTACATCTGCTTGTCAAGCCCAGGCTGAACCCTCGCAACTTAATTAATCAAGACAGAGCCCATATGACTAAAGGTTGCACTGGAAGAAATCTAAACTTGGGGAACATCATAAACACTTTGTTCCTGGGTGGCATTCCTCAAGTGAACACCCCTCGGGGAGACACTCAACTCTCATCAGCCAAACAACCAAATCCACCCAGGTGGTTCATTGAAGTTGTTACTTAGAATTTTTCCACAACATCAAGTAAAAATCATTTGTCAGATTGCACAACATCTATCATGTTCTAAGGCTATAAATAACAAGGATAAAAGGGATGACTACACACTACTAGGATAATAGCATAGCATAACATAACTTAGTAAAATTTCCTATCAATGCATACTACTCAAAAATCAACTAATGCATATAGAAAATAATGGGTAGTTGATGATGTGTTACTTGCCTTGTTGAAGTTGGTGAAGATATCACACTCTCTTCACAAAGGATCGTTTCTCTCCGTACAATCTATTCATTGAAAACACAATAACAAAATAAACAAACATTCTACCAAATAACATACTAGTGAAGAAACATACAAAGCAACAATCATGGAAAAAGGGATGTAATCCAAGTTGGCTAGGACAAGGTCAAGGTTTGAGTTTTGAGAGATTCATTCTATAATGGTTAAATACATTGTTAAGGGGTTTCCAAGGGTTTACTTGGGAAGGACTAGGTTGAGTTTGTAGAAAACTAACTTTATTATAGCCATACTTGTCGAGGAAGTTCCAAGAGTTCACTAAGGATGTCTCACTATTTCAACTAAGGTAACACATAACAAGGTGTAACACTTAGTTGTTTTCATCAAAACATTTTAGTGATCTAAGTTAGCCTCTCCATTTTTGTTAGGGTAGGTCTGGATTCAACTAACTTCATAACAATGGAGATAACAAGTTAAAGTCTTGGGATTTTCCATTTGGGTCTAGGGTTGGACAAAAACAACTTGTTATTCTTGAACTTGTATGGATTGCTCCTAGTCTTCACATGCTTGTGTTCTTGAAGGTCATCTTCATGCTTCTATTGTAGTTTCCTCCTTGTTGTGAAGCTTCTCTTGAACTTTATAAATCTTCACGGTCTTCACCTCACTAATTGGTTTGGGTATGGGATGGGCACAAATACCACTAAGTCAATTAGAAAAAAAAAGATAGAAAGAGAGAGGGAGATGATTTCTTCTGGATTTCTTCACACTTGTACTTCCTTGAGTTTCTTCTAGGTGTGGAGTCCAAGTCTTTTCTTCAAGACTTCTTCATTGATCTTCCTTGTAGCTCTTCATGTTGCCACCAAGTTGAAAATAAAGTTTTCTTCTTTGCTTGAGTCTTGATCTCCATTTTGCTAACTTGATGATTTCTTGAAGCATGAAAGGGGAGTGGAGGAGTAGATAGAAACTATGGTACTAGTATTTGAGGTTCACTACTTGGTTTTTTTTAGGGATGGCATACTAGGGACTTGTTCTTGGCTGCGAAATAGCAATAACATCAAGGAATAACAATTCCTAAGACATGGTGAAAATGGATGTATCACTATGTTGGGTTTTTGGTCAAAAACATATGGCCAAGGTCCAAGGGTGTCCAAAATGGTTGGGCAAGGATGTTTCTGGTTCAAGGTTATTAAATGGAACAATTTTGCAAAAGGAACTATATTGAAAATATTTATAGAATTAAATCTATGCTAAAAATACTCAAATATACCAATTAATTCTAAATTCAATTTTAATTTGTTCAAATAATATTTTGGGACAATGGATATGAAAGTACACATCCTAAGGTTTCCAAATATATTTTATTTGAAATTTTTGGATTTGTAGAATTTGAATTATGCCAAAATTCATCAAACAAACATATTTCAATTTTAACAAAATTTAAATTGTCAAAATTAAATTTGGCCAGTGCCAAAAGTTTCTACTTGTTTTGCTGATTTCCAAAAGTTTAAGTTTGCTAAATTTGGCCTTATGGATCAAAAGATATGATAGATCTAAGATTCAGGGACTTTTCTGCAAAACTGCTAATCTATTTTTATTCGGAATTAATTCCAGAGATGGGCTGGGCTCAAATCTGCTATTTGCTGCGCAGGGCGAGGGGTAGGGACTGGGCCTGGGCCGGCTACGCGCTGCGTGGGCGACAAATAAAGAACTTAACGCGCGCTGACGCGACGCTGAGGTGGCGCCTCGTGATTGGCTGATACCTCTTCGTGGGGTGGTTCAAATCCTGGCCACTCGATCTAGATCTAATGGCACAGAGAAGGGAGAGAGAGTTCACCGGAGATGGCGTCGCGGTGGTGCAGACGCTCGGGATTTACACGTCGGCGGCGTTCCGGCGGCCTTCAGGCTCGATGGTGACCACGACGAGCACCGGAGTGAAGATTTGAGGCGATTGGTGACGGTGGCTTCCACTGCGGCGGCTCCGGTCGACGACGTGGTGCGGGTCCCGTGCGGTTCGTCTCCGGTGGCCTCGGGAGTGGACGGCGCCATCGATATAGCTGCGGAAAATAAAACCCGAGCGCATCAAACGACAAAGGAGATCCAGGGGAAGAGATTCGGTGAGGATTCGGGCACGGGGAGAGTCTCACCTCGCCGGAATCGTGGGGATACGGTGGCGGCAGTGCTGACTCTGGTGAGGAATAACGGCGTCGTGGGGGCACGAAAATGAGAAGGAGGAGGGGAAAATGGAGAGGGGGCACAAGGCTATAAGGAGCTAGGGTCGGGGCAGGGATTAATGGTCTTAATGGAGAGAAATCAAGGAGAGAAAATTCCGGCTGTAACAGCCATGGCAGTTTCCAAACGGGGAAGAAGGAGGATGACGTCATCAATGATTTTCTTTTTAATTCCTGTTTTTAATATCTCTTGATTTAATAATCCAAATGACCTCATTTAAATTTCTAAAAATTTGTAAAAATAATATCTTTCTGTTTAGAACATTTTTATAAACTTTTCAACACATTGCACTTTTCATATTTTTGAAAATATAAATAAATCACTAATAGTGTTAAATGTACATTTTAAATTATAAAATAATAATATGAGTTTTTGATTAAATAAAATTTTAGAGACATTAAACATGTCAAATACTATTTTTGAAAGTCATTTCACATCACTTTTATATTTTATAAATTCAAGATTTCAGTGATTTACTAATAGTAACTTTATTCCATTTTTTTAAAAATAGAAAATTAAATAAATATAAAAGTGGCTTCATAAAATTTGGAAAAATCCCACAAGTCATAATATTGTTTTCTAAGTCTTATTTTATGTTATTTACAAAGTAAAGCATTTTATATTCACTCCTTTATGTTTAAAACTTGGAGTATCATTTGTATATCAATATAAATAGCTATTGTTCCCATAAAATAGTTTTGAGGCATATAAATTGTTAAGAGGGAATAATTATATGGTTTCAAAGGCTATAAAACATTTTTCAAGGTAATAGTTGATTTGAAAACATGTTATAAAATAAGGATTTCTAAGAGAAAACAATTTCTTTGAATAATGAAAATTTTGAATGGGCTTTTAGGGTTTAGGAAAATAGAGGCCTAATGGATTCTTAATTCCAATATCATTGAAATATGTATTGTTTCCTTTTGTTTCTTACATCTCATTTGGTTTTTGGTGAATTGCATAACATGGAAACAAAAAGTTTCAAATTTTTGTGATTTTTGCACTTTCCAAAAATCATGGATGTTACACTCAAAGAGGAGGTTTCGTCAACAGAATTTACCTTCTTACCTTGTGGAGCTCTCTCAGTGTGCCACTCTGAATAATTTATCATCATATCATCAAGAAGCTTTGTTGCATTGCCCAAAGTGATGGACATAAAGGTACCTCCAGCAGCTGAATCCAATAGGTTCCTTGAGGAGAAATTCAGTCCTGCATAAAAGGTTTGTATAATCATCCAAGTAGTCAGTCCATGAGTGGGACAATTCCTCACCATAGTTTTCGTTCTTTCCCAAGCTTTAGCAACATGTTCATTATCAAGTTGTTTAAAATCATTATGTCACTTCTCAGGGATATAATCTTAGCAGGAGGATAATATTTTCCTAGGAAAGCATCTTTACACTTAGTGCATGAATCAATATTATTTCAAGGCAAAAATAGCAACCATTCTTTAGCTCTTCCTCTCAAAGATAAAGAAAATAATTTCAGTTTAATAATATCTCCATCCACATCTTCATATTTTTGCATCTCACATAGTTCAACAAAATTATTAAAGTGAGCGGCAGCATCATCAGTACTAACACCAGAAAATTGCTCTTTCATAAGAAGATTTAATAAAGCAGGTTTAATTTCATAGAAAGCAGCAGTAGGAGCAGATGGAGCAATAGGTGTGCAAATAAAATCATTGTTGTTTGTGCTAGTGAAGTCACACAACTTAGTATTCTCAGAGGAACTCATTTTAGCAAAATAAAAGCAAGCAAATAAATAACAGCTATAAAGTAAACAAATTTTTGTGTGCTTTTGATGTAAAGAAGCAAAACAAGAAAAAAATAAAAACAAGACAATAAACAAAATAAAGAGGTTGAGAGTGAGAGATTCCCCATTCAAGAAGACTTGTTTCTCCCCGGCAAAGGCGCCAGAAAAAGTCCTTGATGCTGGCAAAGCGTGTTGGGAACCCCAAGAAGAGGGTGTGATGAGCACAGCGGTAGGAATTTCCCCTCAGTTAAGAACCAAGGTTATCAATCCAGTAGGAGAAAGAGGATCTTCGGAAGGTTGATGCCACTGACGGTGGTGATGGCTCCTCACCGGTGTCAGCAACAACGCGGAACTTGCACACAACACAACCAAAATACTTTGTCCCAATGGTACAGTTAGGTTGTCAATCTCACCAGTCTTGCTGAAAACAAAGATTAGACGTATAGTGTGGAAAATGGTGTATGCTTGCAGTAAGTAAAGAAAAGCAGGAAATTGTAGAGGTTTGTTTTTTTTTGAAGATTGTACCGTAGGGAAAAATCCCTACGGTTAAATTTTCAAAATTATGGGGGCAAACAGAATGCCACCGAAGTTACATAAGTGTTACAAAAGGTAGATCAAGGGGGTAAAAAATTAATCCTACAATACATCATGTGACAAGGTTCCTAACCCAAGAAATGAGGGGTCCCCTACTAGTTTCTTTAACTCTGTACTGATGTAACATGATATCAGAGGAAAACCTAATATGCCAACTCAAAAAAGTAGCCTCTTTGGATTGGAAGATAAGATCATTCCTAGCCTTCCATATGTTCCCTGTAGCACAAGCTAAGATCTCCAGAAAACAGGGCCCTTGAAATTGCAACATAGCCAAAGTGATCCTATCCAGTATGGTCTTGGAGAGATCCCAATGAATGCCAAGCGCAATCCAACAATCCCTGGCAAAGTTACATTCAAAGAACAGATGGCTAATAGTTTCACACGTGTTGCTGTCACATAGGACATAGGAATAACCCTCAGGTAGATGCCAATGTCTGCGGCTCATAAGATCTCTAGTGTTCAATCAATCATTGAAGAAGAGCCACAAGAACACTTTCAGTTTAGGGAGGCATCTGGAAGCCCATATATTCTTGACGAGGGGATGGCAATGGATATTAGTAAAGAGGAACTTATAAAATCGTGCAGAGCTGTAGTGTCCATTGCCCCATCAATATAGCACATGATCATGACTAGATGGATCCAGATCAAGTTGCTCGATAACCCGCGATAGGTCCTGATATTCCTCATATGCTTGCACAGACAAAGGCAGAGCAAATGTATCTTGTAGACTATGTGAATCACATATCTAAGCCACGGATGAGTCCTCATTAAGAACAAATGAATATAACCTAGGCCAACGATCACAAAGTGTAGTGCTGCCCTGCCAAAAATCTTTCCAGAAAAGCGTATTACATCCGTTTCCAATATGGAATCGAGCAATACTGCGATATAAAGGTATGAGCTTGAAAATATCCCTCCACCAGAATGAACCCCTAACGGTTTGAGCATGTGGTGGAAGTGATCATATAGGTTCCAAACAAGTTTGACCCAGGGTGTATCATAGTGGTTATAAAACTTGTGCAAATATCTGACCAGGAGAGCATTCTTTTGGAGCTCAAGATTCATGATGCCAAGACCCCCATGTTTTTTAGGCTTACAAACCTTCTCCCAAGCAGCTAATGATTGAGGTGTGGCAGATCCTCCATCCTTGGCCCATAAACAGTGACGTCGGATACGATCAAATGAGCGAATAATAGCTTTAGGGAGCTTGAGTGAGCCCAAAAAATGTGTAGGAAGAGAAGATAGAACTGATTGTATCAGGACTAAACGCCCACCATAATCCAGATATCTAGAGCATGCATTCAATCGTCTCTCCATACGATCAGCTAGTGGAGCAAGATCTGAAATTGTGGGTCTGGTGGTACCCAGGGGGAGGCCCAAGTAGGTGAATGGCATAACACCAGTCGAACATCCAAAAACATTGGCCAGGGCCAACAGTTGTTCTTGCGTGGTATTGAGTGGCATGATGCATGATTTGGAGTAGTTAACTGTCAGACCAGTGGCCTTTGCAAAAATAGTAAGAAGATTCTTGAGAACTGATAGCTGTCTAGAGCAAGCCTGCGTGATCAGTAATGTATCATCCGCGTATTGAACAATGGGAAATTCAGCCTCTGGTATAGGGAGGGGTGCAGTAAGCTCCCCTTCAATCATCAGTCTATTGACCATGGACTGAAGAAGATCAGCACCTTCCACAAAAAGGATGGGTGAGAGAGGATCGCCCTGACGAACCCCTCTCTTACAGGCAAATTTCTTTCCAGGGACTCCATTAAGCAGTACAACAGATGTACCAGTATTGAAAATAGACTGAATCCAACCCGTCCATCTGTCATCAAAACCACTGGCCTTGAGAATACGTATGAGAGCATCATGTTCAATAACATCAAATGCTTTACTGAAATCAAGCTTGATAATAACTGCCTCAGCTCCAGATGCCTTGACCTGGTGGATGTATTCATAAGCCCAAGCAATGCAATCCTGAATGTTGCGGTTTTTAAGAAAACCATATTGGTTCTGGTGGACAATAGTTAAAATGTGCTCTTGAAGACGATTAGCTAGAATCTTAGTCAAAAGCTTGAAAGAGGAATTAAGTAATGAGATGGGCCTGTAATCATTTGCTTGGCTAGGAGCAGAGATTTTAGGTATCATAGTGAGGAAGGCATCATTGATACTCTGTAAATTAACAGTTCCATGCCAAAAATCCTCAAATAATCTATAGTAATCCTCTTTAATAATATGCCAGCAGCTTTTGATAAATTGTCCGTTGAAACCATCTGGACCCGGAGCCTTATCAATAGGTAAGGATCTAACCATATTATCGATTTCGTTGCAAGAGAATGGGCGGGAAAGGCATTCCAATCCCTCGTGAAGCGGGAGGTAGCGTGAAAATTCAAAATCTTTATCGATGCCTACCGAAATCCCCATTCGTGCTTGAAATGTGCTTCGGAGCAGTGCCGCCTTCTCATGATGATCAAAAGTAACGGAGCCGTCCTCCCGTACAAGCGATGCGATGTTGTTTGCTCTATAACTGACGGTGGCCATAGAGTGAAAAAAAGATGTATTTTCACTGCCATTCTTAGCCCAGTGGGTCGTGCATCTGTTTCTCCAATAATCCGATTTGCATCGAAGAAGATGGGCCAGCTGGTCTTTGATCACATTGCGAAAATTCCATTCCGTGATAAATAGAGGCCTAGCATCCTCAATAGAATCCAAAAGAAGAATAGTATTATTATAATTTGAGATAAAGTGGTTAAGAGTCGAGATGCTCTGTTGCCATTTCCTCAAACCTTTCCTCAATAATTTCAGTTTAGATGAAATGCGCTTTGCACTATCACCTGGACAATGTATGTCCCAAATAGTTTTAACAGTGTCATAAAAACCAGGCATCCTAATCCAATAATTTTCAAATCGAAAGATTTGTGCTTTGGGAATGGAAGTTCCAATGGATAGCACACATGGGATATGGTCAGATGTAGGTCTAGCCAATGGAGTGACCATCGAATTGGGGTATGTGGTGGTCCAGGCAATCGATGTGAAAAACCAGTCTAGCTATGTCAAAAGGGGATCCAACTGCATATTACTCCAAGTGTGGGATCTACCTTTGATTGGAAGCTCAATAAGACCATGAAAACTAATGATTTCATTGAAAATCTCCATATCCTCCGTATTAGCTCCAGGTTTGTTTCTACTGTCCGAGAAACGATAGAAGTTAAAGTCACCAATAAGTAACCATAGGGCGTCTTCCGCAATATCCAAGCTAAAAAGCCACGCTACAAAGTTTTGTCGCGCAAGACCTTCACAAGGTCCATAAACTACAGTAAGGTGGAAGGATTCCATCGATGCTAGTGATGTAAAGAGCAGTACAATGCCGAATTGCTCAGATAACAATACTTCCCCCGTAAATTGATGACCAATCCAAAGAACAAGTATACCTCCCGAGGCACCATCAGAGGGAACATACTCAAAACGATCGAAACGCTTAGGAGCGAATTTTTTAATAAAATGCGTGTCAAATTCACCCCTTTTTGTTTCCTGGAAACAAACAATATTAGCCATACTTTCCTCAATCTTATTGAGAATAAGCGGCCATTTATCTGGGCTGTTCAGTCCCCGAATATTCCAACAGAGAATACGCCAAAGCTTCAGATCATAAGTAGATGGCGTCATGGAAAGAAAGATTGGCTAACAGAGCAAGTGCTGAACGATTGCATAAAGCATACATCGAAGGTATGCAACACAGCCACAAAATATAAGGTACGGTACCGATCATACGATGTTTTGATCACATAAAGTTTAGGACTAAAAACCCGACAAAATAAACGATAAATTGCCATATGCAGATTCACAATCGACTGCCACGTCCACCACAGTGACTGGAGGAAGCAGTTAGGCAGACGGGTCACGGAGCAACTTCTCATCTGTGACATCTTCAGGAGAAAGTCCACACTCCTCGACACCAATGCGTTGCATCTCAGATAATTGCATCTGTGCAGGTGCCAGCGCACGGGGAACAGATGAGCTGCGGCGCCTAGGTGCCTTATCTGGCAAGGCAATGTGCATAAATCCATCGTTGTTATTCCTAGTACAACGTCTGACAAGGCTAGCAACAGGTGGGGTAGAGATCTTACCCGCACGAGCCTTGGCGCGAGTCATTATTGGCATAGATGGAGTGGACGAGGAGCTAGGGGGTAGAGTCCCTACAGCATTCATCTGGGGCAAGTCATGAACAAATTCCAGGTCTGCGCGAACCATCTCCATGGTGTCAGGAAGTGAATGGCCTGTAATCACCTCATCAGCAGCTCCCCTCACAGCGGACAGATAGTCGCGTAGAATAGGAGAGAGCTCCACAGATATCCAATTAGCAGGATCAGAAGGATCCTGGGGCAGATGGAGTGCGATACGGATGACAGATATCGGCACGATGTCAGCGGGGCCACCAGCACTGATAAAACATGCCCACATGTGTTGCATTCCCGCAGAGATGATGGCGTTGACAAGGTGACCCAAGTAGAAGCTCTCATCCACGGGTGCAGAGGGGAGGATAGTGCGGGTGTAAACCTGACGCATGAGCAAACCAAAAAACACCCAGTACTCAGCTCCAGCCTGAACCTCAAGATCTGACAACTGACCACCAGCACGTCTGAAGTGGAGCACCCCAGGTGGGTGCCCAAGAATTACATCCAACGCAGCACGTTCCACCTCTTCAACATGATCGTTCCAGGCGTCCATAGCATCATCAGAAAGATTGTCAGAGTTGGCCACACCATCCATCAGTGATGGGCCATCGTACCCCAAATATTGCCTCATGTCCAAACCCAGATAAATTTGAGGCACAGCAGGCCACTGTCCCCATCCCTCTTGCTGTTCCTCCTGCTCCATCACATCACCTTGCCAGTTGGCCTCAGCCTGCTGCTCATTGAATCTCTGAATATCCAGGTGGTATTGCTGCATGGCTGTCAGATAGGGGAGCTCATATGGGTGCGGCGATGCATTCATAGGCGGAGGAGGTTCTTCAGTATCAATCAGCCCCGCCAGATCCTGGCGGCTATTGAGAACATAAACGGGCACCGTCCATGACACACCATGCCCAGGAAGAGAGGAAACCCTGGTAACAATGATGCTGCGGGGAACCTCCCGAGTATTACGCAGCTGGACACGCATCAGTACCCTAGACCTGCTCGCCTCTGGACGGTGCCAGAGAACAAGTCTCCCAAAGAGCGACACCGCTTTGTTGATGTAGTAATCTGTCAAGTAATCAGTGGGGAATGCCAGGAAAATGATCCATGCATCAAGATTGAAAACTGGTCGTCTCATATTCATCCCCTCATCGTGCCGTATGAAGGTGAAGGAGGACTCCTCATCGAACACATCAAAAGGGTGCGGGCTATCCCGCACCATCATATCACGGATTTCAGCTGAAGAAAATTTCACAAGCCCCACCCCTAGGATGGAAATCTCCGCCTCAGTGATGATATTATCATAATCTTCATTGACCGATGCCACAATTTGATCCAGAACAGTGCGACGAAGATTGTCCGAGACAGGGGGATTTAGCAGAACAATGGCGGAGTCTTCATTGGTGCGGGGGGGATCACCAACCACCAGTCTAGCATGTTGGAGACGGTCGTCTGGCCCAGGATCTATGTTGGAGTAGGCAGAAACGAAATCAAAAGGCCTGACCGGGAAGTTCGCCATTGTTGCGCTCTGCTCAAGAGGGGGAGCGGAGGTGCCGAGAGGAATAGCTAGGCGTTCCAGTTCTCCACCTTGGTCTTGTGGAGTCAAAGCTGGAGTGGGCCCAGAATGTGAAACGACCACCGCTCCAGTTACCAAATTAGGAGATGTACTTCCTTTGGGTACCCATAAAAACCGTTGACGGCAAGCTGTAGATTGATGGCCCTGTAATTTGCAACGCCGACATATAATCTTCGGGCAATCCGGAATAAAATGAACTGCAGCGTGACAGAATCTGCAATACACCTTAATCGGGCACTCTCTGGCAAAGTGACCCCACCCAAAGCAATCAAGACATTTAATATCATTTTTACAATCCTTCCTAATATGTCCTAATTCCAAGCAACGGAAGCAGCATGGAAGAGGCCCAGATTCAGTGATATCTCGGAGGGGGGCCAATGGGCTAGCGTCAATAGATGGGCCCGATGTGCAAGACGGCCCAAGAACGGTAGGACATGAAAAAGGCTCCGATGAATCGCAGTCAACACACTTAAACCCAATAATCTGACAATTCTTGCAAACACCAGGGCACTCGGGCTGAAGATGATCCTTGAGCCCACAACGGGAGCAACGGCCCAAAATTTCAAAAACCAGAGATTGAGGCGGGATAAAAGGAATAGATAGAGCCTCCTTAATCTCCTTCCCGGAATAACCAGCCATTCTAAGATCTTCAATATTCTCGAGGGTGGTGGATGGCAAGTCCGAGCCAATTTCCTGGCGAAATAAAGGAGAATAGAAAATATGTCCTTTCCCAAAATGATCACCCGTAATAACCGGTGCATTGAACTTTCCAAAAGAAATAATAGTATTGGCTCCGGGCAACGCCGGCGAGGACTCCGGCGGCGGCTGATCATCCACCAACACTAGGGTAGGTGAAGAAACCTTAGGCTGCTCGATAGGAGCAGATCGTTGGGGTGCCTCAGTCGCACGAGAGAAACCAAATTTGGCCAGTTCAGCAGAAGCAGAGTGGTCATGACGTGCACTGGCCTCGAGAACGTGCAGCTTATGCTTGACACGAAGGGGTGAATGTTGAGATATCTCCTTAATTTCAACATTCGAAGCCCACGATCGATGAACGTTATGAACAAAACCAGTAAGATTAGGGTCAGTACCCCTAAAGAGAGTGAAATGGCAAATAAAATCCGGCCAAATACGATCACGGAGATGATAAATAAAATGGCCAACTTTATTGGATGCCACCGAAAACCGGAAACGTGCATCAGAAAGCTGATAAACCTTGAAATCCTTGTGAAAACCCCCAATACATGATTGAAGGGCCAAACCCACTGACTCTTCCGTGAGTTTGAAAGAAGCCGAAGAAAAAGAGACCACCAAGAAGAACTCCTTAAGACCGGATGAAGGGGAGAAGGTGACGGGTGAACCAAACCTACGACGAACCTGTGATTCCACGGCCAGTCCCGGGGAGAAATCCCAGTGAAGGAGGGCCTCCATACCTACTAGCTCCGGTCACCATCGCCATGGGAGGAGGAGGGGGTGGCGGAGGTGGGAGAGGAGAGGGACGCCATCAGAATCAAGGAGGAGAAGCTACCCGTAGAGGTTTGTTTAACAGCGTAGGAAAATGGACCGGGGTTCATAGGTTCACTAGTGGTGTCTCTCCATAAAAGGTAGCATGCTGGGTGAACAAATTACAACTAGGCAATTGACAAATAAAGGCTGCACCGTAGTGCACATTCATGACATGATGACTACTATGATATTTAGGCGGGCATTACAACAATATACATAGACCGTAATCCAACTGCATCTATGACTAATAATCCACCCTCAGGTTATCATCTGAACCCCCTTAGGTATTAAGTTGCAAGCAACAGATAATCGCATTAAGCAATGTGTGTAATGTAAGCAATGATTGTACACGCGGGCACTCACACCGCTGTTTTCTCCCTAGTGGCAACAGCACATCCTCCCCCCGTCACGTTTCTGTCACTCGAGCATAGGAGAAAAGGAGGCATGAACCCACTATCGAGCATAAATACTCCCTCTTGGAGTCACTAGCAACTACTTGGCCAGAGCAACCACCAGCAACGGAAAGCATGCAAGATCACAAATAAAATATGCAATAAAGACTATAATCAACTTGGCATAAGTTCAATATTCATAGAATCCCAGCAAATACAGCACATAGAGTTACATAAGAACAATCTCGATCATGTTAGGCAGCTCATGAGATCTAAACACGGAGGCATAAAAGTAGAAGACAACCATCTATCTACTGCTATGGACCCGTAGTCCAAGGATGAACTACTCACGCATCACTCCGGAGGCAGGCATGGTGATGAAGAGGCCTCCGTTGATGATATCCTCTCCGACAGGGTGCCAGGAGACAGCTTCAGAACCCCCCTGATCTAGGGTTGACAACGACGACGGTTGCGTAACTTTTCGGGGATATTTAATCAGGTGCTTAGGGTTTTCCATCGGAGGGGAATAAATAGGCGAAAGGGCAAAGTCGGTGGAGTCCTGGGGGCCCCACATCACCCCCGACGCAGCCAAGGGGGAGGGGCGCGCCACCCCATGGTGTGGGCCCCCTGAGGCCCCTCTCCGGGACTCTTCGGGACTCTGTGGAACCTTCGGGAATTCTAAGACTTCCGGGCTTCTAATTTTCCAATTCCGAGAGTATTTCCAGAACAACATTCCTGAAACTAAAAACAATAGAAAACAGGGAACTGGCTCTGTGGCCTCTTTTCAATAGGTTAGTCCGGAAAATCGATAAAAATGACATAAAGTAGGGAGAAAACATGTAGCATTTGGCATAATATTATCATGGAGCATCAGAAATTATACATATGTTGGAGACGTATCAAGCAATAATGGTCATAATCATGTATAGCGACAAAAACATCATTAATCAAAGCATAAGTAGTGCCAAAAGTTCAAAAACTAAATGATCATGGAGTCTATAAGTGACTGGTTCGTAGTCATAAACATGGTGTAAGCATGCGCCAAGTCAACCAAATAAAACATTCAAAGGAGAACACCACACATTTATGCTTCAATATGAAAAGAACAACTCATGATTCTTTCAATGGCACATTAAACACTCTTAGCTATTTGAGACAAATCATGCTACTAAATAACCACTAGGCTTTAGAATTAAAACTAACATCTAGCATGATATGAAAAAGTCTAGCCACGGTCTATACAAACTTTTATTTGCATCGTTATAAATTCTACTACATGCAGCAGTTTTTTCCCAAGAAGCAGCATACAAAATATGTTTTAACAAAAACTCTCTAAATGATACAGCAAGAAAACATGATAGTACTCACATAACACTACTAAAACTAACATCTCTGAATAAGAGATGCATTGCAAACAAGAGCTAAACAAGAATTCTGCAGCAGCTAGTAGAAAAATTAAGCGAGTATTCAACTGAAAAAGTGGAGCGTGTCTCTGTCCAAAAAAAGGATGCTAGGTTCCAATGATTTTTATTGCAGCAAGGAAAACAAAATAAAATAAAGGAAAACAAAACAAAAACAAACAGACGCTCCAAGTAAATTTCATATGATGTGACCGAATAAAAATATAGTTTCACTAGAAGTGACATGATAAATTGTTGATGAAGAAGGGGATGTCATCCCCAAGCTTATATGCTTGAGTCTTCTTAAGATTTCTGGGAGGAACCACGGGGGCATCCCCAAGCTTTAACCTTGCACTCTTCTTAATCACATTATATCACCCTCTTCTCTTGACCCTTGAAAACTTCCTTCACACCACACTCAAAGAGTAATTCGCATTAGAGGGTTAGTGCAACAATCAAAAATCCATGGGTTATGTATGGGAATAAGTGCTATTAATAGTTTTAAACATTAGCTATAGCCACTGATGTTTTGTGAAGTAAAGAATCCACTTGACATCGTAAAAGAGCAAATGCAAGAAAATGGCGGAATCTGTCAAAACCAGAACAGTCTGTAAAGACAAAAAAAATCGGGGCACTTCCGTTGCTCATATTGAAAAACTTAAAGAACGAAAAAGTTTCAGAATTAGCTGAGGAATAAGCAAAAAACATTTCAGATCATTCTTATCTTTCTGAATTTTATATGATTTTTTATGGTGGACAGCAGAAATCTGTTTCCTGCGCAGAATTCCAAAACAACCTCCAACTCCCGTCAGAAACTTTACTTGGCACAACTAAAACATGAAAATAAAGGTACAAAGGATTTGCTACAGAGGTATACATACATTTGACTCAAAGAAAACAGAGAAAAAACAAAGCAAAAAATAAAACCATGGGTTATCTCCCAAGAAGTGCTTTTCTTTAACGCCTTTTAGCTAGGCCCAGGAAAGTGGAATCAAGTGTTTTCAAGTGGAGAGGAATTCAAATCAAGATAAGGCAATTCCTCAATAATGCATTGTATTTTATCTAAATGTGTTTTAGATGTTCCTCTCTTGGAACTTTTAGGTTTACTATTCTCATCAAATAGATTCTCAACTTTTCTTGGGCTTCATGCAATGCTATCAATTTAAAGGGAATTGGTATTTTCTCCTCATTTTCATTTTTAGGTTCATCTTTTTCGAGAGCACCAACAACATCTACATAAGAGACTAACATATTTAAATGATCAAAAACTTTTCTAGCTTCTATAGAAACATCTCCAAATTCTTTCAGAATGGTTTCTAAAATAAAATTTCTTTTTTTGATATATTCAATATTATCCAAGTTGAGGAACATATGTTGCAGTATGGGATCAAGATTAACAAACCTAGCTTTTAACATGTGAATTAAAGAAGTTGCAACAGTTTCATAATTTGGAGCAAGTTCTACTATGGATTTTTCCTCAAAATTATCATGCTTACTAACATGATTGACGAATTCTTTAATGGTATCCTTTCCAAGTATAGAACCACTACCAACTGGAAGATCTTTCAGGGTAACCTTAGGGAGCAACATGATGAATAAAAACATCAAGGTAACAAAAATAAAAACTAGAATAAGAACTAATTTTTTGTGTTTTTGATAAAGAGAAGCAAAGAAGATAAAATAAAATAAACTAAGCAAAACAAAAACAAAGTAAAGAGATTGGAAGTGAGAGACTCCCCTTGCAGAAATTCTCTTCCTCCCCGGCAACGGCGCCATAAAATATGCTTGATGCGCGTGTAACACACGTTCATTGGGAGACCCCAAGAGGAAGGCATGAAGAGTACACTAGCAAGTTTCCCTCGAAAAGAAACCAAGGTTGAATCGGCCAGTAGGAGGAAGGAGTAACTTCAGAAGGTTGATGCAGCTGAGATGGCAGGGTGCACTACTAGTTCAGCGGCAAAGTGGAACCTACACAACACAATCAAATTACTTTGACCCAACGAAGCGGTGAGGTTGTAAATCTCACCGGTTTTGCTGAATACAAAGAGGTTAAACGTATGGTGTGGAAAACAGTATGAGAACAGCAAGAAAACAGTAGCAGCAGTGTGAAAACTGTGGGAACAGTGTGTGTATTATCAGTATGAGAAAATGGACTGGGGTCGACAGTTCACTAGTGGTGTATCTCCATAGAAGATAAATAACATGTGAGGTGAACAAATTACAGCTGGGCAATTGACAGAAATGAAGGCTGCACCGTAGTGCATATGCAAGACATAAAGATTACTATGTGATTCATGTGGGCATTACAACAGGATACATAGACTGTCATCCAACTACATCTATGACTAATAATCCACCTTCCGAAAATCATGCGAACAAACATTGGGTATTAAGTTGCATGCAATATATAATCGCAGTAAGCAAAGTGTGTAATGTAATAAATGTAAGTGAAGTAAACATTGTTTTCTCCCTAATGGCAACAACACATCCTCCCTCTGTCACGTTTCTGTCACTCGAGCACAGATGCAAAGGAGGCATGAACTCCCTATCGAGCATAAATACTCCCTCTTCGAGTTACTAGCATCTACTTGGCCAGAGCATCTACTAATCACGGAGAGCATGAAAGATCATAAATAACATATGCATGAAGATAACATGATAGATTGATAATCAGAATACATAGCATTCAACATTCATCGGATCCCAGCAAACACAACATGTAGCATTACATAAAGATGGTCTCGATCATGTAGGGCAGTGATGGTGCAGATCTTGCACTCGTTGGGATACCCCAACAGGAGGGTGTGATGAGCACAGCGGTAGGAAGTTTTCTCCTTAGTTAAGAACCAGGGTTATCAATCCAGTAGGAGAAACAGAATCTTCGGAAGGTGGATGCCACTGACGGTGGTGCTGGCGCTTCACCGGTGTCAGCAACAACATGGAACCTGCACACAACACAACCAAAATACTTTGCCCCCACGGTATAGTGAGGTTGTCAATCTCACCGGTCTTGCTGAAAACAAAGATTAGACGTGTAGTGTGGAGAAACAGTGTATGCTTGCAGAAAGTAAAGACATCAGGAAATTGTTGTGGTTTGTTTAACAGTGTGGAAAATGGGCCGGGGTTCATAGTTTCACTAGTGGCATCTCTCCATAAAAGATAGCATGCTGGGTGAACAAATTACAGCTGGCAATTGACAAATAAAGGTTGCACCGTAGTGCACAATATGACATGAAGATTACTATGCTATTTAGTGCGGGCATTGCAACAAGATACATAGACCGACATTCATCTGCATCTATGACTAATAATACACCTTCAGGTTATCATCCGAACCCCCTTAGGTATTAAGTTGCAAGCAACATATACTTGCATTAAACAAAGTGTGTAATGTAAGCAATGATTATGCACGCGGGCACTCTCACAACTAATGGCAACATCACATCCTCCCCCTTCACGTTTCGGTCACTCGAGCAAGGCAACAAGGAGGAATGAACCCACTATCGAGCATAAATACTCCCTCTTGGAGTTACTAGCAACTAGTTGGCCAGAATAACCACTAGCAACGGAGAGCATGAAAGATCACAATTAACATATGCAAATAAAGACTATAATCAACTTGGCATAAGGTCAATATTCAACGGATCCCAGCAAAAAGAGCACAGAGAATTACATAAGATCAATCTCGATCATGATAGTCGGCTCACTAGTTCTAAACATGGAGGCATATGAGGAGAAGACAACCATCTAGCTACAGCTATGAACCCGTAGTCCAAGGATGAACTACTCACGCATCACTCGGGAGGCAGGCATGGTGATGAAGAGGCCTTCGGTGATGATCTCCTCTCCGGCAGGGTGCTAGAAACAGCTTCAGAACCCCCCTGATCTGGGATTGACGGTGACGGCGACTACGGAACTTTTTCGGGGATTTTGATCAGGTGTTTAGGGTTTTCCATCCGGGGGGCTTAAATAGGCGAAAGGGCGAAGGCGGTGGAGGCCGGGGGGGCACACCCATAGCTGGCGCGGCCAGTGGGCTGCGCCACCCTATGGTGTGGCCCCCCTACTGCCCCTCTTCGGTCTTCTGGATGCTTCCGGGGAAAATAGGACTTCCGGGCTTTGAATTTCCAATTCCGAGGATATTTCCAGAACAACTTTTCTGAGACTAAAAAACGGCAAAAAACAGGGAACTGGCTCTGTGGCATCTTTTTAATAGGTTAGTCCGAAAAATCGATAAAAATGACATAAAGAAGGGAGAAAACATGGTGCAATTGGCATAATATGATCATGGAGCATCAGAAATTAGGGATACGTTTATGACGTATCAAGCATCCCCAAGCTTAGTTCCTACTCGTCCTCGAGTAGGTAAACGATAAAACAATAATTTCTGAGGTAACATGCTACTAACATAAACTTGATCAATCTAATGTAAAAGCATATGCACGCTGAGATCATAAAACTTTAAACACAGGCATGATAAATAAAACTTTAATAATAAAGCATAGCAATTACTTTGCATCACGAAAAGTAACTCAAATAAAGGATCATGAATAATAATGCAAAGAAAGGTAAACGTTTGTTTCGGGTATAGAAAAGCATGGCAAAGTGATATTTCGATAGTCCTTAAGAGTGGGGAAAAACATAAATGCCAGGACACCTTCAAAGTTCAAGAGGAAGACTAGAACAAATAATTTAAGAACAAATAATAACACATCATGAAGTAGCTATTGATGCTTATGGGACAAATTCACATAGAACTCAGAATGGAAAAAATGCTCTCTCAACTGTGCATAAAGTTAGAAGATGGAGACTCAACATAAAAGTAAAACAAAGGCCGTTCACAGAGGGAAGCACGGATCACTCGTGTGCTAGAGCTTTTATTTTATTAAACATAGGTATTAAAAGTTTGACATTTGTGGAGGAATGTCTATATTTTGGGAGATGTATGCTAATGTCAACGAATGGTAAACAGAAAATACAGTACGTCACAAGTCAACTGGATTCACAAGAGCGACTCCCATGGTGAAGGACGCAACTGGTGTGGAAGGTCATCCCTCTTTCTCTTTTGTCTACACAATTATGCTTTGACTGATAAATCAGGGGCAAAAATAGTGAAGAGAATTTGTATGCATTAATTTGGGGCTGGGCACCCCGCTGCCAGCTCTTCTATCATTTGGATAAGCAGATGAAGCCACTAGTCCAGGGTGTGAAATTCAATCAACAAGTGAGATAAAGATTCTCTCTTTACGTCCTCATGAGCAAAAACAGGAACATAAAGGAGGAGTCATTTTGAAGGTTTTAAAGGTAACACATGAGCAATTTACTTTGGAATGACAGTTAAATACCACATGTAGGTAGGTATGGTGGACACAATGGGAAAAACGTTGGCTTAAGGGAGTTTGGATGCATGAGTGGAGCTCATACTCAGGACAGGTGGAGGCTAGCAAAAGACTAGGAGCGACAAATCAAGAGAGCATAAGAGCCATAATCATGCATAGCAACATAAGCATCATTAATTAAAACATAAGCAGTATCACAAGTTCAAAAACTAAGTGGTCATGGAGGATATTCGTGACTGGTTTGTAGTCATAAACATGGTGTGAGAATGGGCCAAGTCAACCAAATAAAACATTCAAAAGAGAATACCATATATTGATGCTTTACTATGACAACAACAACTCATGAATCATTCAATACATATTAAACACGCTCAGATATTTGATTCTAATCATTCTAATCAATAACCGCAAGGCTCTAAAACTAAAATAACATTTAGCACGGCATGAAAAAGTCCTAGCCACGGTCTATACAAGCTTCTACTAATATTGTTATAAATTCTACTTCAAGCAGCAGTTTTTCTTTTGTTTCTCCCAACAAGCACCATACAAAATATGCTTTAACAAAAATACTCTTTATGATACAGCAATAAAACATGAGAGTACTCAAATAATACTACTAAAACTAACATCTCTAATAAGAGATTCATGCAAAACAGGAGCTGAATAAATGCACCAGCCAAACAGAGACTAAGAATACAACGTATTCTCAAGAAAAAGTGGAGCGTGTCACTCTCCAATAAAAGAATGTTGGGGTCCAACCAAGCTTAATATGAAAGAAAAACCAAACTGGAAAAAAAAATACGCTCCAAGTAAAGCACATAAGATGCGACCGAATAAAAATATAGTTTCACTAGAAGTGACGTGATAATTTGTTGATGAAGAAGGGGATGCCTGGGGCATCCCCAAGCTTAGACGCTTGAGTATTCTTAGAATTTGCTTGGATGTACCACCGGGGTATCCCCAAGATTAGGCTTTTCACTATTCTTGATCACAACATATCATCCTCTTCTCTTGACCCTTGAAAACTTCCCTCACATAAAAATTCTCACAATCTTCATTAGCAACGTTAGTGCAATTAAAATAAGAAATTCACATGGTTCAGTTTAAACACAAGACTAACACTCAAAAACACATTAGATACTGTCACAACTTCTTTCAAAGCTCTTTTTCTCAAAAGAAAACAAAAAGAAAGAGATTAAGATGCAAATGCGATAAATGGCAGAAATTTGTCAAAAACAGAACAACAGGTAAAGATCGATTTTTTCAAAAATCTTTTGTTACTCAAATAAAAAAGTGGTATTCTAAGAAACTTTGTGTATATAACTCAGTATTAAGAAAAAAAAAAGCTCAGGTCATTTTGAATTTTCTGTGAGTTTTAACGAATTTACAGTGGACAGCAGAAATCTGTTTCCTGCGCAGAAATCCAAAATATAGGATCACCTTTCCACTAGTGGCTTTAATTGGCTCAACAAAAACTCAAAAGAAAAGATACAACGGGGTTGTTAAGGAAATAGAAAACACCCAGGTGCAAAGCACACCAAAGAAAACAAAGTAAAACTGAAAGAAAGTAGAGAAATAAAATGGGTTGTCTCCCGGTAGCGCTTTTCTTTAACGCCTTTCAGCTAGGCATAGAAAAATCAAATCAAGTATTTTCAAGTAAAGAAGCATCATCTATACCTTCCTCTAAACCATTATTTCCAGTAATAGGAACTTTAGATGTTTTTGAAGATTCAACATGAAGGTCATTCTTAGTTTCATTAATTGTTTTAGCAATTTTCATCACATATTGAGATTTGGGTTTAGCCATCTTAGGAGCATACATGAATCTTTGCTCCTTTCCCACAAAGTATTTATCCTTTTTGAATTTAAGAGACGAAAAGGTTGAGCTTAAAGCTCCCATGGCATCCTCTAGTTTACCAATCCTAATACTTTGGTTATCATGAGTGTTGCTAGCTTCTAGAGTAGTGATTCTTTTATCAATAGTAACTAGTAATCCATTAACTTTGCTAGCATTATCAAGGAAGACTGATAAGTTTATTTCCAAAGAGTTTAGTTTATCAATAACATCCTCCAAAGTGATCTCGGTTTTAACAGTTGTAATGGGAGGTGCTCCCACTAAACTTTCAATCAAATTGCAGGCTTCCAAAGCAGGAGTTCCTAGAAAATTTCCACCCGTAAGAGTATCTAACACATGCCTATACCAGCCAGAAATAACAACATAAAAAAATTCTCAAGAGTATCAAGGTAGAATATTTTTTTGTGCACCTCTTATGAGCATTATTGATTCTATACCTAAACTTTCTCCCTCTTGTTGCCTAGAAGAACGAACCTCTACTTCGGGAATACTCATTTTAGCAGAAAAAAAGTAAGCAATTAAATAACAGCTATGAAGTAAACTAATTTTAGTTGTGTTTTTGATATAGAGAAATAAATTAATTTTTGTGTTTTTGATATAGAGAAATAAAAACAAGAAAAAAATAAAAACAAGAAAAAAAAGCAAAATAAAGAGATTGAGAGTGAGAGACTCCCCTTGCCAGAAGACTTCCTTCTCCCCAGCAACGGCGCCAGAAAAAGTCCTTGATGGTGCAGATCTTGCACTCGTTGGGATACCCCAAGAGGAGGGTGTGATGAGCACAGCGGTAGGAAGTTTTCCCCTTAGTTAAGAACAAGGGTTATCAATCCAGTAAGAGAAAGAGAATCTTCGGAAGGTTGATGCCACTGACGGTGGTGCTGGCGCTTCACCGGTGTTAGCAACAACGTGGAACCTGCACACAACACAACCAAAATACTTTGCCCCAATGGTACAGTGAGGTTGTCAATCTCACCGGTCTTGCTGAAAACAAAGATTAGACGTATAGTGTGGAAAAACAGTCTATGCTTTTAGAAAATAAATAAAGCAGGAAATTGTTCTCGTTTGTTTAACAGTGTGGAAAATGGACCGGGGTTCATAGTTTCACTAGTGGTGTCTCTCCATAAAACATAGCATGTTATGTGAAAAAATTACAGCTGGGAAATTGACAAATAAAGGTTGCACCGTAGTGCACAATAAGACATGAAGATTACTATGATATATAGTGCGAGCATTACAACAAGATACATAGACCGACATCCATCTTCATCTATGACTAATAATCCACCTTCAGGTTATCATTCGAACCCCCTTAGGTATTAAGTTGCAAGCAACAGATAGTTGCATTAAACAAAGTGTGTAATGTAAGCAATGATTATGCACGCGGGCACTCGTACCGCTGTTTTCTCCCTGATGGCAACAGCACATCCTCCCCCTTCACGTTTCTGTCACTCGAGCAAGGCAACAAGGAGTCATGAACCCACTATTGAGTATAAATACTCCCTCTTGGAGTTACTAGCAACTACTTGGCCAATATAACCACTAGCAACGGAGAGCATGCAAGATCACAAATAACATATGCAAATAAAGACTATAATCAACTAGGCATAAGGTCAATATTCATCGGATCCCACCAAACACGGCATAGAGAATTACATAAGATCAATCTCAATCATGATAGGCATCTCACGAAATCTAAACATGGAGGCATATGAGGAGAAGACAACCATCTAGCTATAGCTATGAACCCGTAGTCCAAGGATGAACTACTCACGCATCACTCCGGAGGCAAGCATGGTGATGAAGAGGCCTCCGGTGATGACGGAAACAGCTTTAGAACCCCCTAATCTGGGGTTGACGGTGACGGCAGATGTGGAACTTTTTCGGGGATTTTGATCAGGTGTTTAGGGTTTTCCATCCGGGTGGCTTAAATAGGCGAAAATGCGAAGGCAGTGGAGGCTGGGGGGCTCCACACCCATAGCTGGCGTGTCTAGGGAGGCCGCGTCACCCTATGGTCTGGCCCCCCTGCTGCCCCTTTTCGGCTCCTCTTTGGTCTTCTGGATGCTTCTAGGGAAAATAGGACTTCTGGGCTTTGACTTTTCCAATTCCGGGAATATTTCTAGAACAACTTTTCTGAAACTAAAAAACTGCAGAAAACAAGGAACTGGCTCTGTGGCATCTTGTTAATAGGCTAGTCCGGAAAATCGATAAAAATGACATAAAGAAGGGAGAAAACATGTAGCAATTGGCATAATATGATCATGGAGCATCAGAAATTAGAGATACGTTTATGACGTATCAGGCAGCTCACGAGATCTAAACATGAGGCATAAAGTGGAGAAGACAACCATCTAGCTACTGCTATGGACTACTCACACATCACTCCGGAGGCAGGCATGGTAATGAAGAGCCCTCCGGTGATGATTCCCCCTCCCGGGAGGGTGCCGGGGAGAGCTTTAGAACCATCCTGAAGTAACTTTTCGTGGATGGAGGCGCGGGTATTTAGGGTTAACCCGAGGAGGAGCTTAAATAGGCAAAAGGGCAACATCGGTGGGCAGCTGATAGATAGGTTGAGACTCCAAGTGCAGAGTGTGTAGCTAGTGGCAAGCCTTCTTTCCCACGAGGGTGACTCGAGGGTTTATATCGAACTCTTGGGGAGCCAGTATTTCAGCAGTTGTCTTCCAAGCTTCCTCCAGGATCCTGCAAACAAGTAGAGAATTTTGTGCCCTCAACCTCACCAAGTGGTTGTCAAGCACAAGGTGTGAGACTTCTAAATTGCAATGCAAAACTGAAAGTAAATGTGCAATAATTAAATCTACTACTAAATGCAAATGAGAAAATAAATATGCAATGGATTGTTTTTGTATTTTTGTGATGCAAGTGGTGATGGAGATAATGTAAATTCGAATTGGAGATGCAAGTAAAGTAAAGTGCAAGTAAAGTAAATTGCAGCAAAGTAACAAGAGTGTTTTCTTATAATTAAAATAGGACCGGGTTCATGGTTTCACACTTGCATTCTCTCAAATAAAGTGGTAGATGGTGGACATAAAGAATTACATGTGAGATTACAATAACATGTTTAACATTGAGTACTTTCATATGGGCATCACGTCCTAGCATAGAGATCTCTACAGTCATATTGATCCCTCTTATACTCCACCAAGATGCGAAATAAATCATAACACCTCGATAATTAAGGAAAAACCAGAGTATAGCTTTAAGCAATGTGACATGAAGTTGAAGTAAGAACTTGCTAGATCTAGTCATGGAGATTGATTAGTGTCACTTCAAATCCCCGGTAACAAGGTACTCCTTTTTATCCCTAGTGAGGTAACTAAGAAAGGTTTAACAAAACCTAAGTGGATCGCTGAACTTCTGTCACTTTCACAGCACTAGCCACCCCCCGTTACTCCAACTAATGCACCCATCACTCCACACACGCTCTCAAGAACTAGAATGATCAAAGCTAGCAAATAAGAACGGGTTACATAAGATACATCTACTCAAATAACTCAAGAGAAACAATTGCAATCTCAGATTCAATAACTCATAGAGAAGATCCACCACATAGGAATTACAACGGTGCCTGTAATCATGTGAGGCAGCTCATACGGATCTAATTAGTGAAGCACATAGAGAGAGAGATACAAGTGCTACATCCACAAACCCATAGACCTGGGGTGGACTACTCCCTCTTCATGGAGATGTCGATGGTGATGACGTTGGAGGGGTAGGAGATCACACCGGCGGCGGCCCGCCGGAGTTTTCCCCTCCAATCTGGAACTCCAGGTCTCTGTTTCGGTGTTTCGGTGTTTCGGCGGCGCTCCTCTCCGTAAGGGTACGGGGGACCCTTTTTATAGTCAGTTTTAGGTCAAGACGGAGTCGGTAAGTCGAAGATGGAAGGAATTGGGGCCACAGGGGCCAAAAGGGGGCCTCTCACGCGGCCAAGGAATTTGGCCGCGTGGAGGGTCCTCTTTTGGGCCTCCTTGCCCAATTCTCGTGGATCCTTCGCCCGCAAGTCTTCTCCTTCCAAGAAAATGAACCCCGCAGATTTTCAGGTGATTTCGCGGAAGTTTGCCCCCTGAGACGTCAAAAATATAGAAAACGGGGTTTCTGACAGGCAGGGTTAATTCCATAAAAGTTGGGGGACTTTGTAATTTAACCCCAAAATACTATAAAACATTGAATTATACCCTTATATGATGCAATATGTAATAGAAAACCATGTGAAAATATGCAAAATTCATCTATGCATTTTACATGCATCAACATCCCCAAGCTTAACCCATGCTCGTCCTCGAGTATGAAGGTGATAAAACTAACATGGGTTTTGCATATTGAAACAATCATGGGATATCAAGGAGGATTATTCATGCTACATATAATCAAATGATTAATACTAGAAATGAGTAGCAATATACAATTCATGTTGTAAGAAATATCAAATATGCAAGCAAAGATGCTTCATGAAAGTTCACAAAGTGTATAATGAAATAAAAGCACTATGGACCAAATGCATACACAAAATGAAAAATAAAATCCTATATTGGTCAAAGAATAGCATAATGGAGAATAGAAAATATGGTGGACACTTTGGAGAAAATTGAGTAGAGGTAAAACATGATCAAGTCTTATTTAGCCTCTAAATTATTCAACTAAAATTACTAATTGAAATGTGGTATCCATTGATCTAGGACTCTCATTGCCACTTTATCACTAGCATCTTAAAATTGTGAGTATTGAAGTAATGAGAATGACAAGGTGGTTGAAAGCCTCATGCCCCGTGAGTGTGAAAACCTACTCCGTGATTACTCAACTTAAGATTCCTAATAAGCTTTGTACAATCATAATAAGTATTAATGACATCATAGAGAACCGCAAAGAGGTACCTCTTGCCCCATGACATGGAGACAAGCCCATGTTACAATGACAAGATGAACAAACGGAGTAGACTCATCATCCTTTTTATTTTCATTCACTATTATGCATAGCTTTTTATTTTATTATAGGATGTGTTGTAGAGTCACTCAAGCTGTAAGTAAATTTCTACCATGATAAAGCATGGCTTGGTTTAGCGGCCCAATGCGTTTCTCTAGTCATATAGATATTTACTCATCAAAACTTACTATTCCTCTATTTCATTTCGGCATGGCAGGAGTCCAAAAACAAAAGTACATGATATCAACCAAATGTAAATTTTTTGTGCAATGTTGAAAGCTTTCCGGTGATACACGTTTATAGCTAGCTCCCAACCACACACTTGTCAAACGCAAAACTTGTGGCTCCCATTATTGGGTCATGTTTATTAGATGCATAAAAAGTAAAGTGTGCCTTCAAAATTTCGTGAGAGTCCTATCCCAAGTTCAACCCATGACAATTAATAAAGTGAATATATTAATTTAGAACATAAATAACACAATAACATGGTGAACATACTCGGAATATCAATGAAGCTAATGGGAAGATATGGTGGACTCACTGGAAATACTTGGCTAAGGAGTGTTGGAAACAAGTTTTTACTTGTTGGAATTTTTAAATTTTTGGGCTAGCAAGAGGGAGATAGTTGATCAGCTACTATGCATGCATATGTCCATAGAACTACTCATTTCATGACAAACTAAATAAACCAGCAATTAACATCAAGGACATGAATAAGAGATAGCTCAAGACAACATTATTGCAAATTTCTACACATAAAAAGCCTATAAATCATGCAAACATATGTAGCTCTTCAAATCAACCATGGAATCCCTATTCCAAGTCATAATACTAGAATCTAAGACATTCCAACCCCAAACTCCAGTAGCTCAATCTCATATAAAATGATGGTGGTGGTCTTATCAAAACAAAAATAAAAACAAAAACTAGATGCTTCAAGTCTCTACGATAAATGCTTTGCTTAGAAAAACAGAAAGTAGACGTGTGCTAACCAAAAGAGTGTAGCTCCAGTGGGGTGTTCATCACATCCCCAAGCTTATGGCTTTCACCATTCTTGGATGTCTTGAGGCGCAGCTCCTCTATTCCCTGTGAAAAAACTTCACAAAACATGTTTCTCCCATTCTTTTTCTGTGGGGTGAGATTAGCAAGGACAAACAAATCACATGCTTGCTGTGCAAACTTCCAAATCAAATGCTCCAGTAGATAGACAATAAAGTTCATTATGTTGTATGTTCACTCTCTTGCTTGAAAGAATCATGTAATCGATTCCCAAGCCCAAAGAGTGCATAAAACAAAAGAAGGCGGAATCTGTCCAGAAAAGCAGCAGCAGCAAAACGAACGTTTTTCCCTAAGCTAGAATCGTCAAAAAATTAAGCCAATTTTTGTGCTTACAGAGGACGAAAAGTTGCATAACGTACTAAAACATTAGCTCAATACGACATACCAATAGAAAACGTAAAATCATACGGTGAGCAGACTCGTGCTGAAACAGAAATTTCATGCACTAGGATAGCAACTTATAAGTCCAAATGGGTTTGACTTGACTCTTTATTCAAAACTCCAGAATTAAAACAAAAAAACTAATCTCTTGATACAGCAAGAGGACACTAGGAAAATCCAAACAAAAACAACTGGGTTGCCTCCCGTAAGGCGCTTTCTTTATAGCCATATAGCTAGGCTTTACTTACTTGATAATCAAGAGGGATAAAGCTCATGAGGGAGCTTGTTCTTCAGCGTGCCCCTCTTCCTTGGGAAGTGCTCCATGCTTTTCTTGTGAGGGAACTGAAACTTGACATTCCCTTCCTTGGAGTCTATGATTGCACCTGTAGTACGAAGAAAAGGTCTACCCAAAATAATAGGACTAGGGGATTTATCCCCCATATCCATAATAATGAAATCAATGGGTACGAAAGTCATGTGCAATTCAATCATAACATCTTTTACTTGTCCTACAGCATGTTTAGTAGAGTTATCAGCAAGGAAAAATTCACTTGAGCACTTTTCTAAATTTTCTAGTTCAAGCAATTCATATAATTCTTTAGAGAGTACCGATACACTAGAACCTAGATCTAACATAGCATGGTGAATTTCTTTTCCAATTGAAACTAGCACCTTGGGGATCCATGCATCCACAAGCTTAGGAGGTATCATGGCCTCATTCTTGTACCTAGCAATTTTTTCTTGCAAGACATGATTATAAATATAAGATCCAAAGCCAGGTTGATTAACATTTATAGTGGGATCACTAGCAAATTTTTGTAGAGTAGCAATAAGTTCTTGCAAGCTACTTTTTTCTAAATCAATCAATGGATCCTTAATTTCAGTAAGCATCATAATTTCCTCTACTTTACTCTCTAATTTAGCTAGCATGCTTGATTTATGAGGACTAATTTCATCTTTGCTAGCAAGATAAGACATATATGGAAGTAAATATTCAGGGTACCTCACTATTTCATTCAAAGTTTCTTCTAAGCTAGTAGGGACATGCTCACTTGTATTATCAGAAATATGATCAATATTTTCAATAATAGGAGTAGCAATAGTAATAGAATTCATTCCTACACTAGGTTGTGCTTGTGGCTTTCCTGCTGACATGCCTAATAGAGTTGCTTGATTATCAGCTAATTTTGACAATGCTTTATCTAAATTCGAAGATTGAAGTTGCAATCCTTTAATATCACTACTAATGGATGCAATAGACTTATTTAAATCATTTATCATAGCATTGTGACTAGCAACTTGTTCCATAAGCAATTTATTAAATTCAGAAATTTCACTAGAAGGCTTCCACTTATTTTCATTAGCATTAGGATATGGAACAAAAGGTTTATTTGGCACATAAGGAGGTTTACTATAAGAATTGTAAGCATTACCAACACCATTGCTACCATAATTCCTAAGAAAATTAACATCCACACTTTCAAAATTACTACCAACTAGCTCCTGCAAAGGCACATTCTCCATATTTTGTTTATTAATAAAGGCAAGAATAGTGTCCATTTTAGAAGACAAATCATTGGTTTCTTCAATTGAGTTTATTTTCTTAGTGGGATTGGGTGCTCTTTCAGTATTCCATTGACTATAATTTTGCAATATGCTTTCTAATATGCTCTTAGCCTCTCCTACAGTTTTACTCATAAAGGCACCTCCAGCAGCAGAATCAAGTATATTTCTAGACATGTAGTTTAGACCATTATAAAAAGAGTGTAGTATGGTCCATTCATTTACTCCATGTGATGGGCATGTTCTAAGCATTAATTTAATTCTATCCCATGCCATGGCTACATGTTCATTATCATTTTTCCTAAATGAGAGGATATTATTCCTATTTTGCAAAATTTTAACGGGAGGATAATATTTCTTAATGAAAGCTTCTTTTAAATCATCCCAAGACTTTATACTAGCTGTAGGTAGTGAAAGTAACTATTCTTTAGCCTTTCCTCTAAGTGAAAAAGGAAATATTTTCAGTTTTAAAACACTACTTTCCACATTTTTAAATTTTTGCATATCACATATTTCCATGAAATCATGAAGATGCATAGAGGCATCCTCCATAGCACTACCACCAAATTTCTCTCTAGTAATTAAATTCAATAAACTAGGACTTACTTCATAGCTTTCAGCTTGTATTTCAGGTGTAGTAATTGGCCTAGCAATGAATTGGTCATTGGGTGTATTTATGTAGTCACTTAATTTAGTTCTATCACCCATTTTAACAGTTTTTATGTAATTTTTAATTATTTATGCAAAACTGAAAAGTAAAGTAACTAGGCAAATTCGAAATACTAAAATAAACTAGATAACTAAATGCAAAACTAAAATGCAAACTAAAATAAAATATGCAAGACAAAACAAAAACAAGAACAAAAAAAAGACAAGAAACAAAACAATCTACTTGAAAGAAGGTGGAGATAGAAAGGACGGTACTCACGTAGGCGCAACCTCCCCAAGCTTAGGTGTTTGCACACCTTGTTGATGATGAAGACTTCTTGTGAGCTCCCTTGGACAACTCCTTCACCTATGGCTCCCCGGCAACGGCGCCAGAAAAACGCTCGATGGCTAGGTTGAGACTCCAAGTACAGAGTGTGTAGCTAGTGGCAAGCCTTTTTCCCCACGAGGGTGACTCGAGGGTTTATATCGAACTCTTGGGGAGCCAGTATTTCAGCAGTTGTCTTCCAAGCTTCCTCCAGGATCCTGCAAACAAGTAGAGAATTTTGTGCCCTCAACCTCACCAAGTGGTTGTCAAGCACAAAGTGTGAGACTTCTAAATTGCAATGCAAAACTGAAAGTAATGTGCAATAATTAAATCTACTACTACATGCAAATGAGAAAATAAATATGCAATGGATTGTTTTTGTATTTTCGTGATGCAAGTGGTGATGGAGATAATGTAAATTCGAATTGGAGATGCAAGTAAAGTAAAGTGCAAGTAAAGTAAATTGCAGCAAAGTAACTAGAGTGTTTTCTTATAATTAAACTAGGACCGGGGTTCATGGTTTCACACTTGCATTCTCTCAAATAAAGTGGTAGACAGTGGACATAAAGAATTACATGTGAGATTACAATAACATGTTTAACATTGAGTACTTTCATATGGGCATCACGTCCTAGCATAGAGATCTCTACGGTCATATTGATCCCTCTTATATTCCACGAAGATGCGAAATAAATCATAACACCTCGATAATTAAGGAAAAACCAGAGTATAGCTTTAAGCAATGTGACATGAAGTTGAAGTAAGAACTTGCTAGATCTAGTCATGGAGATTGATTAGTGTCACTTCAAATCCCCGGTAACAAGGTACTCATTTTTATCCCTAGTGAGGTAACTAAGAAAGGTTTAACAAAACCTAAGTGGATCGCTGAACTTTTGTCACTTTCACAGCACTGGCCACCCCCCGCTACTCCAACTAATGCACCCATCACCCCACACACGCTCTCAAGAACTAGATTGATCAAAGCTAGCAAATAAGAACGGGTTACATAAGATACATCTACTCAAATAACTCAAGAGAAACAATTGCAATCTCAGATTCAATAACTCATAGAAAAGATCCACCACATAGGAATTACAACGGTGCCCGTAATCATGTGAGGCATCTCATACGGATCTAATTAGTGAAGCACATAGAGAGAGAGATACAAGTGCTACTTCCACAAACCCATAGCCCTGGGGTGGACTACTCCCTCTTCATGGAGATGTCGATGGTGATGACGTTGGAGGGGTAGGAGATCACACCGGAGGCGCCCCGCCAGAGTTTTCCCCCTCCAATCTGGAACTCCAGGTCTCTGTTTCGTTGTTTCGGCGGCGCTCCTCTCCGTAAGGGTACGGGGGACCCATTTTATAGTCGGTTTTAGGTCAAGACGGAGTCGGTAAGTCGAAGATGGAAGGAATTGGGGCCACAGGGGCCAAAAGGGGGCCTCTCACGCGGCCAAGGAATCTGGCCGCGTGGAGGGTCCTCTTTTGGGCCTCCTTGCCCAATTCTCGTGGATCCTTTGCCCGCAAATCTTCTCCTTCCAAGAAAATGACCCCCGCAGATTTTTAGGTGATTTCGCAGAAGTTTGCCCCCTGAAACGTCAAAAATATAGAAAACGGGGTTTCTGACAGGCAAGGTTAATTCCATAAAAGTTGGGGGACTTCGTAATTTAACCCCGAAATACTATAAAGCATTGAATTATACCCTTATATGATGCAATATGTAATAGAAAACCATGTGAAAATATGCAAAATTTATCTATGCATTTTACATGCATCAGCAGCCAGGGGGCCACACCACCTGGTGGCGCGGCCATGGGGGCGTGTCACCCTATGGTGTGGTGGCTCTAGGGCCCTGGCGAAGGGATAGATCCTAGGCCTGTCGGGTGAGCCTACCTGGTCTCAGGCCCACGGCCCAAGCTATAAAGGAGGCGTCATGGATTATTCTAGAAGGCCCAATTGAAGCCCACCCGCAAAGCCTTGCGGGTCAAGTTAGGAAACTTGTAACCGACTCTAGGTTAGAGTTCGAGTCCTCCCCGGGTATGGTTTGAGACCTGGTCACCTATATAAGGCCAGGAGAACCACAGGAGAGGGACCAAGCAATACCGCACCACCAAGCCTTGAGATCGAGATCATACTCTCGACTTGAGCAACCCCCCATTGTAACCGATCTACTCGTTAATACAGATCGACAGAGGCAGGATTAAGGGTTTTACCTCTACGAGGGCCCCGAACCTGGGTAAATCGTGCCCCCTGTCTAGCCGACAATTGTCACCAGCGTCTACACGTTCTCCTAATCGAAGCCCTATGGGTTCACCCGAGGGACTTGTTGAGATGCAGATTCGACAATTGGTGGCGTCTGTGGGAAAGGTGGGCGCTGGATCTCCGGCATCTTCGGCTTCATCGACAACCAACTCACGCTGGAACCCCAGGACTTCGAATCCAACCAATCCGATCCGAATCGGGTCGGTCATCCTCGCCCCTCAGTCGCTGGAATCGCGCCCGGTATTCAGCGACTTGGAGAAGAGCATCACGCTAACGTTGGAAGCTTCCAGTTCTACACCAACAAAGACGGAATTCTACACTTCCCCGAAAAAACCGATCTCGAAGGATCGGAATCTGGGTCAATCTCTAGCCCAGAAGCTATCGACTCACGACCCCGCTACGCGGATCGCGACTTGGCGAAAAGCGGCGAATCTGTCAGCCTCAACACCAGCAACTTCCATACCCTCTCTACAGAGGAACCTTCTCGGGTCAAGAAAGCCTGCTTAACTGCGCCTAGGACTCGCGAGCCATATCTGGCTCAGGTCTGCATGGCAGGGTCAGGGTCCCCACCCGAAGAAACTGAAAACAGTACAAGGGAACGCGCTGCCATCGGCGTCTCACGAGATGCTTGGGATCGAGCAAAGGAGTCCATCCGCACAAGCACGCCACTGGAACCAGGAGCTCCTCACGAAGACATGACCGCCTACCACTATCATCTAGTGAGAGCGGCTACTGCAATAAAGGAAGCTCAGATAGACCTAGCCGAGCGAAAGAAACTAGTGGATGCGTCAAGCAAGCGTCGAGCCGCACTATCCATAACACCTTCTGTCGGGAACCGCCCTGCGAAGAAAGGATATGTCTCAAAAACCGCGACCATGGATGGCGAGTCCTTGAGCGGAATCAGCAAACCACTCATGCGTGTCGACGAGGATGGAAACATCCATCCGCAAACTCCCGCAGCCGCGGTACTAGCCACATCCACCTACATGCAGATAAATCAACCAGGGGAAAATGACCCCCGTGCAGAACAATACAAGCAAGTGCAGAAAGGATTAGGCATGGCAGCCGCAAAACTTGCCTCCTACGATCGCAGGAAAGCAGCCGCACAGAAGGACAAAGAAGCACCCTGTGGACACATGCGCACATCACCTGGCAAGGAAAAATCGCCTCGTCACGCATGAGGGAAAGAAGCCCGACGACATGGAGATAGCCCAAGTGGCAGCGATAGCAGCCCGAGGGCTCGAGACCATAGCCGCAGCCCGCAAAGAGGTCGAGATCGCAGCCAGCGGAGAGATCGAGATCGCAGCCCACGACGGGATCGAGATCGCAGCCCGCGAAGGGATCGAGACAGCAGCCGCTCGCGACATCGCAGCAAAGAGCCGAGGGGAGATGTCAACCGCGACGAACCCGGGTACAACGCGCGATCATACATCGCCCAACGCAAGGTTTATAAAGGTCGAGCGGCCAGGAACCATGCGCGTTCCCCATCTACATCCTCCGACGACGAAGTCTGCGGAGCCTTATGCTTTGCCCGCAGCATCCGCGATGCGCCGCTACCCAAGAGATTTAAGCTATCCACGGAAGTGCAGAAATACGATGGTTCGCAAGAGCCACAAGCCTGGTTGTCAGATTACCTCACAGCAGTAACATGCCAACGTGGGAACAAAAACACGGCTATGCAGTACCTCAACTTACATCTAGTCGGCGCTACGCGCAGCTGGCTCGAAGGAAGGTCGAGGGCATGCTACAGATCTTGGGACGATCTAAACCTCGATTTCTGCAAAAATTTCCAAGCAACATACAAAAGACCGGCGACCATCGAGGAGCTACGAGCTTGCAAGCAGAAAAGTGGCGAGTCCACTCGCGATTATATTCAGCGATGGACCACACTCAGGAACACAGCGGGAAACATATCAGAAGAAGTCGTGGTTGAAGCATTCGCCAAAGGAGCACGGCGAACCTCTTTCAGGGAAGAACTGGGACGACTCGCACCCAAAACCATGGGAGAACTGATGGCTATAGCCAACAGATGGGCAAACGGCGAAGACGCGGTGCGCAATGAGAAAGACTCATCACCAGCACGCGAAGACGATCGCCATAGTCGAAAGAAAAGGAGAAACCATTAAGACCGCGATGATCGAGAAGAACTGGTGGCAGCAGAGTTCACAAGAAATCGCGACAGTGGATATCGCAGAAATCGCGAGTGGAAGCCAAAGCCAGAGGACAAAACCCCCGAGGAGGACCTCGACAGTTACTGCACGCTACATCTATTTACAAATAAGCGTACCGGCAAAACTAAGGCAACACACCTTCTCAACGATTGCCGAAAGTTCCTTGATATCCACGAGGCCTTCTCGAAGAAAAATAGAGCAGTAGTCAATCAGGGCTACCCGCAGCTCCCTGGAGGAGGAGCTCAAGGATTTCACCAGCCACAAGCCCAGCCCCCAGCAGGAAATCAAAACATGGTGTTAGTTGCGCTACCAGCGCCACCCGCCCCAAACCAGAGAGCCAATGGATACCCGAACCCAGCGGAACTCTTGGGCATGATACAAAAAGTATGTCCATCAGGCAGGGTTCAGAAGACGAACACACGACAAATATGCATGGCTGTGCAAGCCCCACCTACGAAGCCCGAGTACTTGAAGATGGCGGATCAACCAATAACTTCCTACAAAGAAGACCACCCCCCCCCCACGAGTCTATCGACCAGGACACGCCACGCTAGTCATCCAAGCGCAAATTGGCAATTACGAGCTGGCTCGCGTGTTCATGGACGGGGGCAGCGGTATCAACATCATCTACGCAGACACACTCTGTCGCATGAACAGGAATTTGGACGGACTCGCAGAATCGGAGACATCCTTCCACGGGATAGTTCCAGGAAAAGGAATCCATCCACTCGGAACAATCAACCTGGAGGTGGTGCTAGGCAACCGAAGCAATTATAGGCGAGAATTTCTTGATTTCGAAGTAGTCGAATGGCCCCCACAGTACCACGCCATTCTTGGCCGAACAGCGTTCGCCAGATTCATGGCAGTACCGCACTATGCATACCTGAAGCTTAAGCTGCCCGGGGAACATGGCACAATCACCATCGACGGCGATTTCCAAAAATCCAATAAATGCGACATCGAGTTCAACGAGATCGCCAAATCCTTTGGGATGCAGGAAGAACGGGAAGATATAGCAAAAACCACGGATCATTCCGTGATGCCTCTCACCAAGAAGAACGCTCCAGAGCTCGAGTTCAACACAAATAGCGGTAGCCGCAAGCATCAAGTGCACCCGACGGATTCTGCAAAGACGGCGATGGTGTCCACCACCCTCTTGCCACCATAGTAAGGCGCGCTCGTCGAACTCCTCCGTGAGTACTGGGAAATTTTCGTCTGGCAGCCTTCAGACATGCCAGGGATACCTAGGGAGTTCGCCGAGAACTCACTCGAAGTCTTCAAAGACGCTAAGCCTATCAAGCGGACCACCTGAAGGTTCTTAGAGCCCAAACAAAAAGCGCTCTGAGAAGAAGTAAACAGACTACTCGCAGCAAAATTCATTCGCAAGATAAAGATTTCCACCTGGTTAGCAATCCCGGTGCTGGTCCCGAAGAAGAATACTGACATCCTTCGCGTGTGCATCGACTACACGTCGTTAAATAAGCACTGCCTCAAGGATAACTTTCCCCTGCCATGGATCGACTAGATCGTGGACTCTACAGCAGGCTGCCTACGCCTCTCCTTCTTGGACGCTTATTCGGGTTGTAATCAGATCAGGATGAAAAAGGAGGACGAGGAGAAAACAACGTTTATCACACCACACGGTGTTTACTACTACACGACAATGCCCTTCGGGCTAAAAAACGCAGGCGCAACATATCAGCGCTGCATGCAAAAATGCATCGCCAAGCTCATTGGCAAGAATGTACAAGTGTACGTTGACTACATCGTCATCAAGAATCGAGTAGAGGATACGCTCCTCGACGACATCAGAGAAACATTCGACGCGCTGAACGCATACCGAATAAAGCTCAACCCTACCAAGTGCGTCTTTGGCATCCCTGCGGGACAACTTCTCGGGTACCTGGTCTCTGCTCGAGGAATTGAAGCTAACCCGCAGAAAATCCAAGCAATCCTGATAATGAAGGAGCCAACTAATCTACGCGGTGTGCAGCAGCTCGCAGGACGACTAGCCGCCCTGAGCAGATTCATTGCGAGGCTAGGCGAGCAGGCATTACCTTTCCACAAGCTACTGGAGAAAACAGATAAGTTTGAGTGGACGCCCAAAGCACAGAAAGCATTCACATACCTCAAGCGAGCATTACAGAGTAGGCGCGTCCTGGCGACACCGCAAGAACGGGAGCCACTGTATCTATATCTAGCCGCAACAAATCAAGTCATCACCACAGCGATTGTGCTCGAGCGGCCAGAAAACGGCAAGGCGTATGGCATCCAAAGGCCAATATATTATATAAGCGAGGTGCTTTCGCCCTGCAAACAGCGATATCCCCATTATCAGAAACTCGCCTACGGTGTGGTGCTCACAGCCCAAAAACTCAAGCATTACTTCTAGGAACACACCGTCACGGTGGTAAACGACGCGTCACTGGGTACTATCATTAATAACCCAATGGCATCCGGAAGAATCGCAAAGTGGAGTATCGAGCTCGGCGCCTGGGACATCATATATGCGGGTCGCAAATCTATCAAATCACAAGTACTCGTGGAATTCCTGAGCGAATGGACAGAACTACAAACGCCAGGTCCTCCAGAGTATACGAGCAACTGGATAATGTATTTTGATGGGTCGAAGAGAAACGAAGGAGCTGGAGCCGGGGTAGTTCTGATAGCCCCCAGAGGTGACAAGTTGCAGTACGTCCTGCGATTGGATTTTCCACCCGACGACCCGGCATCAAACAATGACGCAGAATACGAGGGCCTCCTACACGGCATGAAGATGGCAATTGCCTGTGGAGCTACCCGACTAATGATCTATGGGGATTCAAACCTCATAGTACAGCAGACAATGAAAGAGTGTGACGCCATCGCAGAAAACATGGTCGCTTATCGAGACATGTACAACCTACTCGAAGGAAGTTTCCGAGGGTGCGAACTAAAGCACATTGCGCGATCCAGCAACGAAGAAGCAGATAAATTGGCAAACATGGATTCTACCAACACACCAATACCGCCTGAAATATACTTCGAGACGATGATCAAGTGCTCAGTCAAGGTCAAAAAGTCGGCAGAAGCACCCGCAACATTGGAGGCAGAGATCAGCCCGCAAACTGCTATGATTGAGCTCACCCACAACATTTCGAGACAAGTTTTTCTAGTCGAACCAGTCTGGACGCAGAAATACCTCGACTACTTGTCCAACAAGCAGATCCCAGCAGATGTTCGCGAGGCTCGACAGATAGTACGACGCAGCAAAGCTTTTCGAGTACTCAATGGAGAACTATACAAACAGAGCATATCAAGAATATTGCAGAGATGCATAGCGCCCGAGGATGGCAGGGAACTACTGCGAGACATACACCAAGGAGATTGCGGACACCATGCTAGCTGGAAGGCAATCGTGGGTAAAGCTCTTCGCGCAGGATTCTACTGGCTCATAGCGGCCAGGGATGCAAAGGACCTAGTCGACAAATGCAACGCATGCCAAAGATTCGCGCCCAAGCCGCACGCCCCCGCCACCGAGCTTCACATGATCCCAATCGCCTGGCCCTTTTCACAATGGGGGCTAGACATGGTAGGACCACTGAGAAAATCAACACCCGGAGGATACACGCACTTGCTCGTTGCAGTCGACAAATTCACAAAATGGATTGAAGCCATGCCAGTCACTTCGGCCAGCGCCCAATGCACCATAAAATTCCTCGACTCCATCGTGTGTAGATTTGGGATACCACACAACATCATCACCGATAATGGAAGCAATTTCACAGCAAAGGAAACAGAGCAGTTCTGCGAGGAAAAGGGAATCACTCTCAGTTTCGCCTATGTGGCTCACCCGCAAACCAACGGTCAAGTCGAGCGATCCAACGGGTTGGTCTCAGCTGGACCAAAGAAACGGCTACTCGATCGTCTGCACCCAGCGGCAGGGAACTGGGCAGAGGAGTTACCCTCCGTACTATGGAGCCTCCGCACGACCATGAATCGATCAACAAACTACACGCCATTTTTCATGGTATACGGAGCTGAAGCAGTCCTTCGCGAAGATGTCAAGTTCAGCGCCCCACGAGTCGTCGCTTACAGCGAAGAAACCTCTAACAGGGCACTCACGGAAGACGTGGATGCACTCGACGAGATACGCGACATTGCACTCGCAAGATCCGCGGTATATCAACAGTCGCTGCGCAAGTACCACAGCCGCCGTATACGCCACAGAGCTTTCATGGTAGGAGATTTGGTGCTGCGGCTCAAACAGAAGGAAGGACACAAGCTCGAGCCACCTTGGGAAGGACCCTTCATACTACACGAAGTTATCCCTGGTGGCGCTTATCGACTGAAGAACCCCGAGACCGGTGGCATCTACTCCAATCCATGGAACGTTGCGCACCTCCGCAAATTCTATCCTTACAATTATTCCATTCGCGAAAATAAGCTATACTAGCCATCCTATAGCTCGAAGAAAATACATGGCTTCTCAGTCATATTAATAAAATACATGGTTTCTCAACCGTAGTTTCTCAAGTTATTGATCTTTACACGCTAAATAACATGTATACACCCCAAACACACGGGGGCTACGCCTAACTTAGCATCATTTACAAATACAAAAGTACAAACAAGGTTGGCACCTTATAAAGTTTCAAGACGACTATACAACATCCTACAATTACATATGGCGGCGAGCATTTTCCTCAGCTAACACTCGATTAACCTCTTCAGAAGTCAGTCGAATTATCTCCTCTGCTGCAGGATGAACGACTGTATAATGAGAGGTCATATCGACTGGAGCATTTGGGAGCCTAGCCACAGATTTGAAATTGACCTCAGGATGCCATAATCGGACAAAAGCAAGTGCTACTAAGGCCCCGCAGATCATCTGTTGGCGGACGCACTCGCGAATTTCTCCTACTCGACCGAAGGTTCTGAGCAACTGGCTCAAGTCTTCTGGACCTCTCTCCAGCGGATAAAAAGCACAATTCAAAGCTATCAGGGCCTCGAGACAACGATCAATGAGTATCTTCGCCTGGCCCACACGATACTTCAAAGTAGCCAGCACAAAGCCTCGACTGCGGTTGGACCAGAAGTTGTTTGCATGTGGTTTTGAACTACCGACTTCGTGAAGAATATGGTTATCCACCCAATGTTTTTCACACCGTTCGTCAGGCTGAACAACTACAAAGAAAGCTGCAGAGAGTTAAAGAAGAAAACAAGATACTTTCAAACAAAATGCTAGGGGGCTGAAGCACTTACAAAGCATATCCTTGGCAACAGCTGCCAACTCTCCCATCACAAACTGCTCACGTTCAGCCGCAAGCTTCTGCGTAGACTTAGCTACATCATCCACTCCACGTAAAGCTTTTAGCTTGCGCTCACCATCCGCGACACGGTCACGGAGGCCGGCAAAATTACCAACAGCAGCAACAAGAGGATCTGCTTGTGCGGCAGATCCACTCGAAGACTCCGCGACAGGACCTGTTACCTGGAAGAAGATAAGAAAAGTTAAGGAAGAATTCAAGACACCCCATTCGAGAAATAAACCACCTATTCGACAGGTGATCGGGGGCTACTCCCATCGGGAGGAACTCATGACAATCAATCGCAAGAAACATCTCAGATATCAAAAGAACATTTTGATTTAAGACAGAATACGGGAATACATCCCAAGGTTCATTACATCAGAAGAGCAAACTACATAAAGTCTATCCTAAGGAACTACAGAAGTGCTGCCACTCGCGGCAGATTGCCCCTTGCGACTAGCACGGGCAATCAAGTCAGATAGCTTTCGAGCAAGGACTCCAGCCGGATCGCCGAAAGGACGAAGCGCTACCTTTCTGCCGAAGGTTCGAGTACGCCTTATCCAAGCCTGTGACTCCGTGCGCCAGCGCGAACTGGATAGCAGTCTTCGCCCCGCACTCCGACTGGGCGATCGAGTAGGCCTGAAGGAGATCGCCCTCCAGAAAACCTTCAGGAGACCATCCAGCATAGGTGGAACCGCGACATCAACCAGGAGGCGCTCGTGGAGTTGCGTCAACACTCGAATGGTATTGCCAATGAGGGAGCAAATCCCACTCGCATGCCTCCGAAGCTGAGCGCAAGAATCCGTGAGGGCGTCCACCCGTTGAACCCCGGGAAGCTCCAGCGCAACACCAAGAAGATCTGCAAAGAGAACATTAATTCCAAGAACATACTAGCTAGTCGAAAAACGACAGAGGTCAAGCGCAACTTACTTGCAAAATTCTGGGCCAGAGGGCGAAGGAAGTCAACGAGATCGTTGTCCTGTTTGGTGCCAACCTCCTCCAGTCGCTTCAGAGCATCCTAGGCCTCAACGAGCTTTCCCTCGAGGTCAGTCGACTGCTTGCGAGAGGATTCAAGTTCCTTTCGGACAGCCTCCAACTCAGCCTCAAGGGTGGTCACCCGAGTGATGGCATCGGTCTTGTCGGTCTTTAGAAAATCAACTTGGGCTACACAGTGACAAATTTCAGCACAAGGGAATTCACAAAATCAGAAAGAATAAGCGGAAGAAACGAGTAAATTTACCTTGGAGAGCTTGATTATCCGAGACGAGTCGATCACGATCAGCCCGAAGGATTACGCAATCTGACTCAGCCGAAATTACGCGGCGACCAAAGGCTGCGAGAGAGTCAAGCAGAGACTGCAAAACATAAAGAGGAAGAAGTTAGCGAAAGTGGAAGGAAATTGAGCCTATTCACGACTGTAAACAGTCGAGTATAGCCTCGGGTGCTACTCCCATCGGGAGCACTGTCGTGCACCCGATAAAGTCAAGAAAGAAAATAAGTTTTAAGTTTTGAGCCTGTAGCCAATCGCAAGAGATTGACTACAGCCTCAGGGGCTACTCCCATCGGGAGCACTGCCATCCACCGGATAAAAACACAAAAAAGAACGAAGTACAGAATGCAAGGAAAAATGACAAAGTTTGCCTGGCCCTGGGCAATGCACAGAGGATCAGCCGAGCTACCCGACACTTCTTTCGAAGCCGAGGCCCCAACCACAAAGCTAGGCAGCCTATAATCCGTAGCCGCAGCTATGGGGGCTGGGCTCGGCGAATTCTGAACGGTCCCAGCTGTCGGGGTTTCACCCGCAGCAGCAACATCTTTCCTCTTCTCGAGAGGAAGAGAAGAGGCAAATCGGCCGGTGATGATAGACTGGAGCCTGTCATGAAGGACAACAATAACGTCAGAAGGAGCAAGAAGAAAATGTTCGACTAGAACGAAGAAGGAAAGAAAAACTTACTCGTCGTCATCGTCATCCAACATATCCTCGTTCCAAGCGGTCTGGATCTTTGGCTTGGGAGCGGGAGGAGCGCGCACACTCAGTGGGGTCACGATGAGGGGCTCTTTATCAGATCCTCCACCCAAGGAGTTATCCTTGGAGGTGGCTTCATCGTCTCCCGCCCGGCGGCGTTTGCGGTGGCGAAGATCGCTACCCGATTCCTCCACGTCATCCGAAGAATCGCTCTCGGAACTCGAGTCGGCGCGGCAACGCTGGGGTCGACAGGAACATCCAGGTTGCTCGCCAACAGGTCCGAGGCTTCTTCACCGGAGACTAGCGGGTAGCAGGTTGCTACCGCTAGACTCTGCAGAAGGAAAACAAGAAGAAGAAAAGAAGAAGAAACTCAGTCGACAAACTTTCGAACAAAGGAAAAGCTAAGACAGAAAAATATTTGAACTTACTTCGGATGGAGGAGATCTCGAAGCTTCGAATGGCGCGATAGAGCAGTCGGGAAAGTCCTCACCCACTTTCAGCTTGGTGTTGGCCGCGATTTTCTTCTCGAATTCAACATTCGAAAGTTCTTCTCGGCTCACGCGGCTGGGGTCTTGGATTCCCTGTATTCCCACATGGTGGAGGGCCTCTCCTGCAAGGGCTGGATCCTTCGCTTGAGGAACACACTCGCCAGATGCAAGCCGTTCAGCGCAATCCCTGCGGCTTGGTCGCGGAGGATTGCCACCTTGGCGAGTAACGGGGCGACGACTCGGCCTTCTTCGACTGAAAGCTTGTGCGCCCCAAGACTTTTGCCGCTTCAAGACAGCGAACGTGTGGAATTCGTGAACTCCACCCGCGCTGTTGTCGACGGCGTAGAACCATTTTCTCCTCCACCCTTGCGCGGAGTCGATGAGGTGCATGTCGAAATAAAGGGTATCCAACTTCGCCTGGATTCCGAAGCCGCCGGTGCGCAGCGTCTCTCCAAGCTCGGTCTCTACCCGCGATTTCTCGCGGAAGACCCGCACCTTGAACAGGGCCTTCCAAGGGCCCCAGTGCAGGCGGATACCGAGGAAGCACTCACAAAGCACGATGAAGCACGAGATGTGCTGCACCGCGTTCGGAGGCAGGTCGTGGAGCTGTATGCCGTAGATATACAGCAATTCCACGAAGAAAGGGTGGAGGGGGAGTGAGAGCCCGCGTGTGACATGATCCGCGAAGATCACGCGCTCGTTCGCCCGGGGATTTGGTACCTCTTATTTTTTGCCGAGGCGAACCCGCTTCTCGGCGTCGGGAGGTAGTAGCCCTTCCCTCTTCATCTCCTTGATGCTTTTCTGCGTGGTGTTGGGGGAGCGCCAGTCGCCGGAGCGCGGAGCAGGTGGCGCGGGAACATCTTCGGGCGCCTGCGAGGAGGAGACAGCAGTGCTACGTTTCTTCCCCCCGCCATGGATGCTGATGCAAGCTCGCAGAGGAGGAGGTGTGCGCGAGGAAGACGAAGGCTGGGAAGCGAATGACGGGAAGTTTTTACCTTTTACCTAAGGACCGTATATATACACGGGGTCACCCAATCCTGGCCGCTCATTGAGCAACGTGGCACCCATCGCAGCTGCCTCGCGTGAAGCTGAAACGAAAGGGCGGCGAAGGCTGTTTCGTGCCACGATCTTAACAGTAGATCGTGCGCAATTACTACACGCAGTTCGCGGGAAAACCGGAAACGACGTCTCGTTTCCAGTCAAAAAGCTGACAAGGTGGGCCAGCACATCTGTTCTCACTCCGTCACGTCCCATTGGGAGGATAAAGTGCGCTATGACGTCATTGTGAACATCATCAGGCTCGAAATTCTTTCGGATAAAAGCCCCACACACGAAAATATTTCGTATGGGAAAATTAAGACGCGAAGACTTTTTCGCATAAAAACCCCAAACACGAAATAACTGCGTATGGGAAAATCAAGACGCGAAAACTCGTTCGCATAAAGCCCCAGACACGAAATAACTTCGTATGGGCAAACCGTGACGCGAAAACTCTTTCGCATAAAAGCCCCAGATACAAAATTTCCTTTCAAATGGGCACGACAAGATTTCCAAACACGAAAACTCTTTCGTATGGATAGAAGACTACAAAGCACAAAAAACTTTGTGCACAAAAACAAGGGAGACATTTTCACTCGAAATATCCCTGGACAAAACTTGCGAGTGTGCAGCTCCTGCCACTCGGTTATACGATGTACGCACATCAATCCCCTGGATCGTTCAGCCGACTAGGCACATCTGGATGCCTTATTCTTTCGAATACGAAGGTAAGACCCAAAAGATCTCTCTTGAGGGCCTGGAATCGCACTCAAGCTGCGTCCTCCGGTAATTTCCGTGTCAACAACACGAAGAAAAATCCTAGCGGACGCGCCGGGTACCCTATTAGGTTAAGTTCGACTTGGTAAGACCTCTACGGCCCAGTCGCAATGATCACCTCACCAGATTCGAGTCGGAGGTCTTGAATCTGTGTAGGCCAGAACTGTTTTTGCCCTAGATGCAATTAATTGGCCCTGAGCTTTCGGGAGAGCCAAGCAACTAAGCCACATCCTTCTACGAAAATAGCCAAACACATAGGCACTTTTATTTTCTCGATACTCGAGTACAAGAAATGCATCGCATACAGGATACACATCCTCTTGAAACGATTGAAGCCACCAGTCGAAAAGAAATCAAGATAAGTTCTGAGCATCCACCCGACGGATTCTCAGTCGAGTAAACACTCGGGGGCTACTGACGAAGGGATGGATCCTAGGCCTGTCGGGTGAGCCTACCTGGTCTCAGGCCCACGGCCCAAGCTCTAAAGGAGGCGTCATGGATTATTGTAGAAGGCCCAATTGAATCCCACCTGCAAAGCCTTGCGGGTCAAGTTAGGAAACTTGTAACCGACTCTAGGTTAGAGTTCGAGTCCTCCCCGGGTATGGTTTGAGACCTGGCCACCTATATAAGGCCAGGAGAACCACAGGAGAGGGGCCAAGCAATACCGCACCACCAAGCCTTGATATCGAGATCATACTCTCTACTTGAGCAACCCCCCATTGTAACCGATCTACTCGCTAATACAGATCGACAGAGGCAGGAGTAAGGGTTTTACCTCTACGAGGGCCCCGAACCTGGGTAAATTGTGCCCCCTGTCTAGCCGACGATTGCCACCAGCGCCTACACGTTCTCCTAATAGAAACCCTATGGGTTCACCCAAGGGACTTGTTGAGATGCAGATTCGACAGGCCCCCCTCCGGGTCCCCTCCGGACTAAGTGTACGTGACAGATTACTAAGACCCTAGGGTTTTGTTTCGTCCAATTCCGAGAATATTTCCAGAACAATTTTTTGAAACCAAAAACGGCAGAAAACAGGAACTGGCTCTGTGACATCTTGTTAATAGGTTAGTCCCAGGAAATCCATTAAAATGAAAGAAAGTGTATAGAAAACATGTAGCATATGGCATGAAAACAACATGGAACATCACAAATTATAGATACGTTTGAGACGTATCACCTCCTCGATATTTTTTTTGTCACGGGGGGTAAGTCCGTCGAAGGAGAGCTGCAGGAGGGCCCACCATTCACGGCAAAGGAGGCGCCGCGCCAAGGGGTCACTTGGCTGCCCCCTTGCTACCCTCTAGCAGCCCTTCAGACTCCCTGGCGATTTCTAATGAAACTCCATTTTTTTTATTTTTTTTATGACGTCCGGAAGATATCCCCTCTGGTAGGTGCTTTTTCCAGCTGAATTTTGACTCTAATAAATAATTTTGTGAAACTGTAGAACACATAGAAAACAATGAAATAACATAAGTAAAGTGCTCTAATATGTAAAATATCAATGAATAAGGGACAATCATCATATTAAATAGTGATGCAAAATGGACGTATAAACTCCCCCAAGCTTAGACTCCGCTTTTCCCCAAGCGAAAACTGAGCTCAGAAAATATGACCACATTTTTTACGATGTGGGGTGTTGATAATGAAAAATACGAATATGAAGCATCAGAAATTACTCAATAAACACTAGAAATTCTATACAACAATATTTCTCATAATGCTTCTCCAGGAGAAGTAATGATTCAATCATATAAAGTTATAGTGAATGAAAATTCATTGAGCTATGGAAAACTGTGTTCTTGGTCAGAAAACAACTACTATATCAATCTTATCTTTATGGAAGAGCCTATATCAGAGCTATCAAGCAAATAACACATGCTTCAATTATCACAAAGTCTTTTTATGAATAGAAAGCTTTCATGGATTATGTTCTTATAAAGGAGGTGAAAACAACTGACACAAAGTAGTAGAGCTCAACTTTCAACTTGTTTACCATGATGGTAATGTCAACTACAATAAAACATGGTTAAATATCATCATAGCCATATAAAAGAATGCATCTCGGTTCAACATCATAAGTTTGATAGTAGAGAGTAGAAGTAATAGATGAAACTGACTCAATCCTACTAGTAAAGGAAGGCCCTTCGTAGAGGGAAGCAGGGATTACTCATGTGCTAGAGCATTTTATTTAATAAAACAGGGGTATTGAAAATATAATCTTGAGAGAGATGTATGTCTATGTCAATGAATGGTAATGAAAAACTTATCATAACCCATGTCAAGCAAAGTGTTTATACTTAGCACTTTTTGTAAGGTTGTCACTTCCCCCCCCCCCCACCTTGTCTTACACAAACCAGGGCTAGCCGTATCCACGGGTACCCACCAACATTCATTAATCCATGGGGAAGTGCCTTTTTAATATTATTTGGCACCAGCTCTCGACAAATTTAGATGAGCAAAGATTACATACTCATCGGGTGAAATAAGGGAGAAAACCTTGCTTGACATAAGACATGACAAACTTTAGACTACTTCCTCATGAGATAAAACAGGAACACAAAAAAGTTTGATAATTTTGAAGGTTTTAAAGGTAGCACACGAGAAATTTATTTGGAGTGGTAGTGCAATACCACATATAGGAAGATATGGTAGACACGTGTGGAAGGTTTTTGATTTTGGTTTGGATGCACGAGTAGTGATCATACTCAGTACAGGGTTTTTGGCTAGCAAAGGCTTGTAACAAACACATGATCTTGAGAGATGGAAACAGATATAAAACCATGCGATGATATAAAACATGAAGTATTGCAATCGTCTTCCTTGTCAGCATAACACATCAATCATAACAACATAGAACTTGAAAGTTTTGCAGGCATAAAAGATCTAAGGGGTAATATATATGCATGTTGTTTGTTCTAAGTCTCTAAGTGTTGTTTCTATGACCAATGCTATGTTTGCCAATACTCAATAAATTTCTGCTACTACACCTAACATGATATTACTACTATTCACAAAACAAGCATGCGAGAATAATTGCAATGAATAGAACATATTGTGCAACTAAGTAAGAAGAAGACTTCATATCGATATTTCATCATAGGGAAACTCACACCAACAGATACAAAGGTCCACTTATAAAGGAGTGATAGCCCACCTTGCAAAAAACCATGCTATATGATAACTTCCCTAACCATGATAAGACACACGACTCAAATAGTAAAAGTAAAGATAAAGATACCGGGGTAACTCCCCCAAGCTTGGAACATGTCATGGGAGTTCCTGTTACCCATAGCGATTAAGCATGATTATTTGACGATGCTTCTTGAACTTCTCCCTCGTCATCAAGCTTCCAAGGTAATGGCTTCCCACCAACGAAAGATGCATGAGTTTCTAGGGTCCTGAAATTTGCACCAAAGATTATACGCTTGAATCTAAACTCATAATCACAGCTTTGGTTTTGTAGATCAAATATTTGTGCTTGCAGATGCGATGTCTCTTTCTCTAGTAGATTGACTTTCTCGCAAAGAAATCATGATTCTTTGCGGTGATCATCGGTGAGATCTAAAATTATGCGATGATTCACTTCCACTCCATGTTCCATCATCTTCTTGTACTTGAACACTTCATGCTCCAGTTCTTCAAGCCTTATCTACTCATCTCCCTCCTTCTTTGGTTCCTCTAGATCTTGCTTATGGAGGACACCATCCTTCAACTAGAGAGTTTGGGGATGCATCTTCTCCTTGGGAGAGCTTGGAGAAGTCATGACAACTAGGGTTTGGTGAATTTCTTCCTGGCAGAAACAGCTGAAAAACAAAACTCGTCGAAAACACAAGATACGTTCCCGGGATGATCCGGGGGATTATATAGCAAAAGGTTACAGAACGCAAAGAAGGTAAAAAAAGTTGAAGCAGAGTCGGAGTCAGAGTCGAGCACCGGGGCCCCCAGGGGACCACCAGGCACGGGCAAGAAGGAGCCCATTCCTAGGGCCCACCTGGTGGCTCCGACTCTTTTTCGTGCCTAAATTTTTTTATTTTCCAAAAATAGTAATTTTTATGGTGTTTCGTGAAGGTTTTCTTACCAAAACCGATATCTATTTCAATTTGGACTCTGTCTGCTCAGGTATTTGGCCCTAATATGATCTTTCGAAGTGAGCACCCGAACAATATAAGCTTCCACGTTGTATGGATCACCAAATAAATAATGCTTAAGTGTTTGGCCATTCAGAACTTGTGGATTAGTGCCTTGTAAATTATTAATCTTGATAGCATCAGACCGGTAAACTTCTTCCATAATAAATGGTCCCTCCCATTTAAAGAGTAATTTTCATGCAAAAATTCTAAGACAAGACCTATACTATAATATTTCATCCCCTATGTTAAATTCCCTCTTAAGGATTATTTTGTCATGCCATCTTTTGGATTTCTCTTTAAATAAGTTGGCATTTTCATAAGCTTCACTTCTCCATTCATCTAAAGAATTCATATCTAACAATCTTTTCTCACCAGCTAATTTGAAATCATAATTAAGTTCTCTAGCAACCCAATAAGCTCTATGTTATAGCTCAAGGGGTAAGTGGCAATCTTTTCCATAAACCATTTTATATTGAGACATGCCCATGGGATTTTTATGAGCAGTTCTATAAGCCCACAAAGCATCACTAAATTTCTTAGACAAATTCTTCCTAGATTTGTTAACAGTCTTTTGCAAAATTAATTTGATCTCCCTATTTGTTAGTTCTACCTGGCCACTAGTTTGAGGATTATAAGGTGAAGCAATTCTAGGATTAACATCATATTTAGCAAATGTTTTTCTAAAAGCACCATGAATAAACTGAGAACCTCCATCAGTCACATAAAATCTAGGGAATATTACGTCTTTAAGCATTTTCATAGAAGTTTTATGATCAACACTATTAGTTGGAATAGCTTCTACCCATTTACTAACGTAATCAACATCAACAAGAATATGAGTATAGCCATGTGAGGAAGGAAAAGGACCCATAAAGTCAAATCCCCAACAATCAAAAGATTCAATAACAAGAGAATAGTTCATAGGCATTTCATTACGTCTACTAATATTACCAACCCTTTCACATTCATCACAAGTAGAAATAAATTTCTTGGCATCTTTAAAGAGAGTAGGCCCGCAAAAACTTGATTGTAAAATCTTGTGTGCCGTTACTTCACCAGCATGATGCCCTCCGTAAGGACTATTATGGCATTTCCTCAATATATCTTCTTGCTCGTGCTCAGGTATGCATCTTCTTAAAATTCCATCTACACCTTATTTATATAAATGTGGGTCATCCCAAAAGTAATGCCTCAAATCATAAAGAATTTCTTCTTCTGTTGATAAGTAAAGGTTGGAGGTAAAAACTTAGAAACATAAAGTTAGCATAATCAGCATACCAAGGATTTTCACGTGAATTAACTTTAATAGCAGCAAGTTGTTCATCGGGAAAACTATCATTATCAGGAATATTTTCCATTCTAGATAAATTATCAACAACATGCAAATCAAACTCTTGTATCAAGAGTACCCATCTAATAATCCTAGGCTTAGCATCTTTCTTTTCCATAAGATATTTAATAGCAGCATGATCATTATGAATAGTGAATGTAGAATCAACAATATACTTCCTAAATTTATCACAAGCGAAAAAACAGCTAAAAACTCTTTCTCGGTAGTAGCATAATTTCCTTGATCACTATCTAAGGTCTTACTAGCATAATGAATAACATTCACTTTCTTATTTACTCTTTGTCCTAAAACAGCTCCTACGGCAAAATCACTAGAATCACACATAATTTCAACATGCAAATTCCAATCAGGTAGTTGAACAGCATGTGCAGTTATTAAAGCATTCTTAAGAACTTTGAAGGCTTCTTTATAATCATCATAAAAACAAAAGGAACATCTTCTTGAATAAGATTGGTAAGAGGTCTTGAAGTCTTAGAAAAGTATTTAATAAATTTCCTATAGAAACCAGCATGACCAACAAAACTACGTATACCTTTGATGTCCCTTCGATAGGGCATCTTTTAAATTGCATCGACTTTAGACTTGTCAACTTCAATGCCTTTTCATAAATTTTATGTCTAAGAACAATTCCTTCATTAACCATAAAGTGGCATTTCTCCTAATTCAAAACAAGATTAGTATCCTCACATCACTGCAAAACTTTGTTAAGATTATGGAGGCAACTGTCATAAGAAGTCCCATAGAAAGAAAAGTCGTCCATGAATAACTCCACAAATTCCTCACAAAAACCATGAAAAATAGCAGGCATACATCTTTGAAAAGTAGCAGGTGCATTACATAAACCGAAAGGCATGCGTCTATAAGGATAAGTACCATAAGGACAAGTAAAAGTGGTTTTCTCTTGGTCTTGTTTTCTAAAATGGATTTGAGAGAAACGAGAATAACCATCCAAATAGCAAAAGTGAGTATTTTTAGACAACCTTTCTAGCATTTAATCAATAAAAGGCAAAGGATAATTATCCTTCTTAGTAGATTTATTTAATTTTCTAGCATCAATGCACATTCTATACCCTACTACAATTCTTTAAGGAATAAGTTCATTTTTATCATTAGCAACAACAGTAATACCTCCTTACTTGGGAACACAATGTACAAGACTAACCCATCTACTATCAGCAATAGGATAAATGATACCTACTTCAAGAAGTTCTAATATTTCACTGCTCATCACTTCTTTCATCTTTTGATTTAATCAGCGTTGATGATCAACCACAAGCTTGGCATTAGGATCAAGATTAATTGTATGTTGACATAGAATAGGACTAATGCCTTTAAGATCATCCAAATTATAACCAGTAGCTTTGCGATGATTATGGAGTGTTTCCAATAAACGTTCTTCTTTGTAGTCTGAAAGTTTAGCATTGACAATAACAATATATATTTTCTTTTCATCTAAATATGGATATTTAAGTGCGCCAGGAAGAACTTTAAGCTCAAACCTGGGGTATCCTTTAGGTGGTAAAGGTGTCCCTAAGGATTCTACAGGAAAATTATGTTTGATAATAGCAAGCTGACTCAGGAAAATATCATCCAATTCATTTCTTTCCTACATATACATATCATTATCATATTCTTCCCTGAATTGTTGCAAAGGATCATCAGGCGGAATAGCAATAGAGGCAACTCTTTATCATGATGTTGTCTAGCAACCTTACTAAAATAAATATCATAATGTTCATCACCAAATTTGGCAGACACTTTCTCTTTCTTGTAATCAATAACAGTACCACGGGTATTAAGGAAAGGTCTACCAAATATAATAGGACAAGCTTTATCTTCAACTGAACCAAGTATTAAAAATTCAGCGGGATATTTTACCTTACCATAAAGAACTTCAACATCTCTTACCATACCCACTGGTGAAATGGTCCTTCTATTAGCAATCTGAATAGTAACATCAATATCTTCAATTTCACACGGAGCAATTTCATTCATTATTTCTTGACAAAGAGTTATGGAACTTGCACTTGATCCCAAATCGCAAAGTCCATAATAATTATGTTCACCTATTTTAACAGGAATAACAGGTGTGCCACCAACAGGTCTATGATGCTTATTAGGTGCCACTAAGTTAGAGGCAGCCTCACAAAAATATATATCGCCGCCATCAATATTTTCAGCGACAAGATCTTTAACCGTAGCAATCGTAGGTTCCACAATTATTTGATCTCCAGGTTCATTAACTTTCTTACAACTATTGTTCACAATGTTATTGGCAAAATAATATATTTTTTACTCTAACAAGAAAAGGTGGTTTCTCAAAGTGAACAGCAGGTAAAATAGGATCAATAGTGTTAACAAGTATTTCACTACTAGAGAATTATTTCTCTTTAATATAATACTTATAAGGTTCGTGATACTTGTCCCACTTCACTTTAGGAATACTAATATGAGAGGCAAAGTTTTTGCAAACTTCAACAATTACTTGATAATCGAGCCCATATTTAGCACTAAGCATATTAAAAATTTCAGTTTCAGCAAAAGATTGAATGCAATCGTATTCATAGTTTATATGTGGCTTTACTTTTTTTCCATCTCCCAATCTTCAGTATTGAGCTGAATTCTTTCAATAGTATCCCATTTATCATCAATGTTCTTGTTCGTGAAGGAACCATTAGAAGAGGCATCAAGAATCTCCTTGTCATGACGTGAAAGCCTTGCATAAAAATTATTACTAATAATCTCCTTGTGAAGCTTATGATTGAGCATTAATGTTTTAAGCCTCCCCCATGCTTGAGCAATAATTTCTCCATCACGAGTCAAAATATTATAAATAAAATTCCGATCTTGATGTATTTCATGAAGAGGATAAAATTTGAAATAAAAGAGAGATGTAACCTCCTTCAAATCAAGAAAATGTTAATCATCCAATAAAATGCATCATTCCCATGCTCTTTCTTTCAGTGATATGGAAAATAACTTCCTCGCGATTAAATCTATTGGCACAGCTACAATCTTAAACAACTCACATAATACTAATATAAAGCAAGTGCTCACCGGGATGGACAGTTCCATCTCCCGCATAACGATTACCCATAACACGATCAACAAATACAATAGGTATTTCAAAAGGGACAATTTTAGTAGGTGATGAACTTATCTCTACCACACGAGTGGGAGAGGAGCCATTCCCAAACATATAACCAACAGTAAAGGATTCCATGATTAAGTACAATAAACATACAGAAATAAAAACAACATTTACAGTAAAAAGTTTCCTTACCAATTCCAGTTACCATTAGCGCTACACCCCCGGCAATGGTGCCAGAAATTATCTTGATGACCCACAAGTGTAGGGGATATATTGTAGCTTTTTCAGTAAGAGTGTCAAACCCAACAAGGAGTAGAAGGTATTGATAAATAGTTTCGAGTAAGGTTTCAACTAAAAGGTAAATATTTTTAGAGATTTTTGTAATGATAAATAAAGCGATAACAAGTAAATAACAATGAAATTAAATAATTGCTGCAAGTGGCCCAATCCTTTTTAGCACAAAGGACAAGCCAGTGGTGTTTCTTATAATGGCTAAAACATTCCTCGGGACACATGGGAGGTTTTGTCAAGTTATTTTCATCACACGCCGTTGATTAATCTTTATCGTTTTGGTAAAGTGTTATGTGGGTAGATAAACTAGTGCACCGTCCTATCCAAGTCTAATGCACACTTACGATTACACTACTTGCAAGTGTCCGCAAATACAAGACATTAATTAAAGTAAAAAATCTAACTGTAGCAATACGCTCGTGGTGTAGCATCCCAACTTTTTATAAAGATGGAATACCTGTGTTATTGTGCTCTTCCATGGATCAATTGCTAGCACCACGGTACAAAATGAAAATATCATGCAAATGCATCAAATTCTATTACATCGCATGATCCAGTCTTTACAAAATAGGATTACAACTTGCATAGTCTTAGAAGACTAGCAGAAAACAAAGAAATACAGCGGGAAACATAGTACAACATTGAGCCTATGTTCTTCATGTCCCACAGGCAAAACATGTTGGCGATAGTCTCGAGATCCTAAACGAAATCCTCACTTGTCTTCAGAGTCATCTGCAGGATGGAATATGCAGCCACAATGGAGTCAATACAAATTAATGTATTGGCAAGTAACACTATGGTGGTATAAATGGCAAGACTAATACTACATGCTTATTTGGCTAAGTGGAGTTTAGGCTAGGTTTTCATAAAGCTAGTTTTCTCCTATCTCTTTATAAATTTTTGTTCTGCTAAGTTTGGGATTCACTGGTAAAACCCCAGTGACCCTGTGACAATACACGGTAAAACCCTGGCATGTCAAGAGACATTTCTAGTAAAACCCCGGGATGTCCCTACCTATGATTACAAGTTTTACATTCTAAAAGGTGATGTGATTCTTCTGTCCATCCTTGTCCAGCTGCTCATAGTTGTCCATAACTGGGGACACGGCTAAGATCTTAGTTTGTTGACTCTGCAGAGTTTGTGCACTTTCACCTTCAGACTCAAATCAACCCAAACATCCTATACACCCTGAGTGCATTAAGGAAAGGAGAAGATTGTGACGAGATATTTCAGAAGAAATTCCACCACCATTTGGCTTACACGTTCCACCTATAATTATGCTACATCTGCTTGTAAGCCTGGTGAGTTTATTCAACTTAGTTGATCAAGACAGAGCCATATGACTAAAGGTTGCACTGGAAGCAATCTAAACTTGGAGAGCATCATAATCACTTTGTTCCTGGGTGGAATTCCTCAAGTGAACAACTCAGGTATTACCCCTGAGGAGACACTCAACTCTTATCATCCATACAACCAAATCCACCCAGGTGGTTCATTAAAGTTTATACTTATAATTCTTCCACAACATCAAGTAAAACAATTTTTCTAGCAAGGCTATGCATCTACTAAGTACCAAGACTATAAAGGCAAGGTAAAAGATATGGCTACACGCTACTCGGATTTTGCATAGCATAATAATACTTGGTAAAGTTTCCTATCATGCATTCTACTCAAAAATCAACTAATGCATATAGATATAATGGGTAGTTGAATGATGTGTTACTTGCCTTGTTGAACTTGGTGAATATATTACGCTCTCGTCACAAAAGATCGTTGCTCTCTGTACAATCTATTTATTGAAAACACAATAACAAAATAAACAAGCATTCTAGCAATCAAATACATAAGTGGAGAAAACAAACATAGCAATTAACATAACCAAGGGGTTGAACCAAGTTGGTTAGGACAAGGTCAAGATTTGAGTTGGAATTTTTCATTCTATCTTGGTTCCATACATGTTGAGGAATTTCCAAGAGTTCACCAATGGTGATCTACTATTTCAACTAAAGTAATACATAACAATGTGTAACACTTAGTTGTTTTCATCAAAAGATTTGAGTGGTCTAGTTTAGTCTTTCCATTTTGGGTTAAGGTAGGTCTAGGTTCAACTAACTTCATATCAATTGAGATAACAAGATAAAGTATTGGGCTTTTCTATTGGGGTCAAGGGTTGGACACAAACAACTTGTTATACTTTAACTTGTATGGATGGCTCCAAGTCTTCACATGCTTGTTTTCTTGAAGTTCATCTTCATGCTTCTATTGTAGTTTCCTCCTTGTTGTGAAGCTTCTCTTGAACTTGATAAATCTTCATGATCTTCACTTCACTACTTTGTTTAGGTATGGGATGGACACAAATACCACTAAGTCAATTGGAAAGAAATAAGAAGAAAGATAGAAAGAGAGAGGGAGATGTTTTCTTCTGAATTTCTTCACAGTTGTACTTCTTTGAGTTGCTTCTAGTTGTTGTGAATTCCATTTCCCTTACTTCAAATTCCTTAATTATCTTCTTTTTAGCTCTTCATGTTGTCACTAAGTTGAAGATGGAGTTCTGTCTTGTGGTTGATTCTTGACTTCCATTTTGTAATCTTGATAGATTCTTGAAGCAAGAATGGGGGAGTGGAGAAGTAGATAGAAAACTAAGGTTCACTACTGTTTGGGGTGCACTACTTGGTCTTATATGTGATTGACACATACTAGGTACTTGGTCTTGGCTCCAAAATAGCCATAACATCAAAGAATAGATGATGGAAACAATTTCTAAGACATGGTGAAAATGGATGTATCACTATGTTGGGTTTTGGTCAAAAACACATGGCCATGGTCCAAGGGTGTCCAAAATAGTTAGGCACTAATTTCTATGGTTCAAGGTTACCAAATGGAGCAATTTTGCAAAAGGAACTATATTGAAATTATTTATAGAATTAAATCTATGTCAAAATTACTCAAATATAGCACTTAATTCTAAATTCAAATTTAACTTGTTCAAAAATTATTTTGGGGCAGAGTTTATGAAATTACACATCCAAAGGTTTCCAAATATATTTTATTTGCAAATTTTCGATTAGTAGAATTTGAATTATGCCAAAATTCATCAAACAATCATATTTAAATTTGAACCAATGTAAGTTTGTCAAATTTGAATTTGAACAATTCTAAAAGATTCTACTTATTCTGGGGATTTCAACAAGTCCAGGTTTGCTAAATTTGGCCTTATAGTTAAAAAGATATGATGTTTCTAAGTTCTAGGGACTAATCTGCAAAAACTACTTTTTATTTTCTATTCGGAAATAAATCTAGAGGCAGCTAGGCTCAAATTGACTATTTACCACGCGGGGTGACGGATAAGGGGTGGGCTTGGGTCGGTTGTGCGCTGCGCTGCGACAGATTGCTTACTTAACACGAGGTCGACGTGGCGCTGTGTGATTCGCATGTACCTGTTTGGTACGTGATCTAATCGTGGCCCTCCGTTGTAGATCTAACGGATAGAGACAAAAGGGAGCTCACCGGGCAGCTAGGGTCGCCATAAAATGGCGGGGACGGTGGCCGAAGTTGCTTTCGTTGACGACGGCGGCGCTGGAGAAGGTTCTCGAGCACGGGGATGTGTCCAGGGGGCGGAGCGCGAGATGGCGAACTCGGTGAGGCCCTCGGGGAAGTTTGTAGGGGCCTCCCGTGGTGGCGCGGTGTGGATGCGAGGCAGAGCTACTCCGGCGAGCACGGTGTCGCTCTCTCGCTATGCAAAAGAGATAATGAAAGGCATCACGAGCTGCGCATGGACAAGGGGGAGGGATTAGGAGTAGTCTCTGGTGCAGAGGGTGGCTCACCTTGCCGGGGACTTGCAAACACGGCGGCGGCAGTGGGCGTCTCCGGCGTGGAATTTCTCCGGCCCTGTGGCTTGATCAAGAGGGGAGTGGGAGGGGAAATGACGAGGGGAGGAAGGGCTTTAAGGGGCTAGGCTCGGGAAGAAATAACACAACGTAAATCACGAGTATTCGCCGGATTGAAATCGGGGTAGAAACGCTAGAGGGAGTAATGGGCAGAGCTTGATGACGATGACGTCATCATGACATCATCTTTCCTTTTTCTTTTTCTTTTTCCTGTTAAATAAAAACCTTAATAACTTCTGTTTTAAATATCCAAATAACATGAAACCAATTTCTAAAATCATAAATTTTCCATATCTTTCAAACTGTAACATTTTTATAAAATTTTCATCATATTTCTATTTTTGAATTTGGAAATTTGAATAATTCCTTAATAGTTACTTAATGTGATTTTTAATTTAAAAATTTATAAAACATAGTTATTGGTCAAATAAAATTTTAGTGACATTCTAAATGTTGAAAACATATTTTTGAAAGTCATTTCATCTTGTTTTCACAATTTTATATTTTGAAATAAGGGTACACCCTAATAGCAACTAATGCCATTTTTAAATAGTAAAACTAATAATTATGAAAGTGGCTTAATAAAATTTTAGAATAAAACCCCAAGTCATAATATTGTTTTCAAATCCCTCTTTTATGTTATTTTCAAAGCAATGCATTTTATTTTCCCACCTTCATGTTTAAAACTTGGAATAACAACTAAAAATTATTATTAACAAATTTTATTCTCATCAGATACTTTTGAGGCTTAGAACTTTATTAAGGGTTATAAATATTTGACTATTGTTGCCATAAGATAATTTTTCAAGGTAATATTGGAGTTGCAAACATTTTAGGTAAAGAGGTATGCTAAAAGAAAATATTTCCTTTATTTTTTAATAAGGTTTTAGGGTTTAAAATTTCATTTGTGTTTGATTTTTATTTGTTTTTAGTGACTTGTATTGACATGAAAACAAATGTTTCAAATTTTTGTGATTTTTGAGTTTTCCAAAAATCAGGGATGTTACACGTGGTATCTACTACTCCCTTATGTGAAGTAATGCAAACTAGGGTTTAGGTTTTTGTCACTCCGACAACCCACCATAAGCAATCCAACACACAATGCATTCCTCTAGTCCCATAAAGGTGAAGTGTTATGTAGTCGACGTTCACCCATCAAACCGGTAAATTTTACTCAATGAAACATGACTACTAATAACTAGACTTCTCCCATGTCCTCAATAACTAAATGATCTACTCACAACACATCATATGAATCATAAGGAGAGGTGATATATGGTTGAATAACAATATGTTCATAAAGTGCGAACACCGATAATTCTCACAAGCATCAACTACAAAGGAGTAATTCACACCTGTAGAGACATCTAATGGAATACACCTATATAGAACCCTAATTGTTACAGTGGGATGAAGGTGGATGGTGAGGGTGATGGCGCTGATGATGACGATGATGATCTGTATGATGCTCGGTGCGATGACTATGACGATTGTCATGGGATAATCACGGCAGACGTTAGCGGGGGTAACTTATCTTGGGGCAATTCGACTCTGGTGTTTGGGAGAGGGTTTAGCTCAAGGGAAACCATGGTGATATGCGATCTGGTAGCCGGCAATCAAGTCGCCGAGTCTCCGATCTGAATATATTATCTCAACTCTCGTGTCACAATGGATACTCGAATATCTCGTGATCGCGTGATTGCGTCTAATCTAACCCTAGGGGCCGGCTTATATAATATCCGGACCCCCTGGCTTACCATCCAAGGCATACTTGGAGTCCTACCCGGACACTGCTTAAAAACCCTAAGTTTCCCTATCGGAACCCACAAACCGGGTTACGAGGCCTACACTCTTGGGCCTTCTAGAAACTCCTTTTCCCTAAGACGGATCTTGCGCAGCGCCCTTTGGGCCGAATTGCACCTTGGCGTTAGCCTACCGGGTTATCATCCCTCCATCAGTAGTCCCCAGAATAGCTTGGACTTCACGGGATCCTCCTTGAAGCGCATGCTATTCCCTGAAAAAACAACAAACATACAAGTTCATAGAGGCCGGGTTAGGTTGCTTTGATAAACAGCTAGGCCTAACTCCACTGGTGGTCCATATAATAACCCGGCTCTCTCCGAATTCATCTTCATCTTTCCGGGTCAACATTCCGAAGAAAACATAGAAGACCCGGCTTGCTTTGCTCGTTAATTAGCCCGGATATCGCGGGAATGATTTACTTCCTATCCTTTCCGGATATCGCGCACGGGTATTTAACGTATATCCCAAAATTCCCGGACGGGTATCCTTCCCGAAAATTTCGGCTCCCGCTCACTTGACCTAGTTTTCCCCACCCGCACCTATAAATAGATGCCCTAGGGGGTAACCTAGCCTAACGTTCCATTTCCTCTCCATCTTCCTCCTCTCCGGCGCTCTCTCACTCGAGCTCGCAGCCGCGCCGCAACGGAGCCCGCGGACGCGCCGCCGGGACCGAGCCGCCGCCATTTGCGCTCGTCCACGATTCGCGTCGCGCCGCCGTCAGCTTCCGCCGCCGCGTCCCCGAGCTGCCCACCGGAAGATCCAAAGGGGCACCACAACTGTGTCATCTTCCACCGCCGTGCTCTCCGTCAATCCACACCGGTAAGCCTTCTTCCTCCATTATTTTAACTTCAAGTTTTTCGCTTGAACGAGATTGGATCTAGGCCCGCCCGTAGGCCACTTTCTTGTTCCGTACCGATTTAGATTGCTCAACTCTACTCTTGCTTGTCTAATTGCTCAATGGTAGATCCAATAACACTCTCCTGTCACTCGCAACCATTAATCTCTCCGCAAATTTCTCTGCAAATTTTCCAATCTAGGTGTAGTCTGTCAAGATTTTCCGTAGTCGTTCTTCGATACCCGGGTAATCCACTATTTCCGGATTTCTCATTTACTCTCTAGGTAACCAGATAACCAACCCTCTTTCACAATTGCTCACTGATATTCGGATAACCTGTAATCTCTGTAGCTACTCGTTGACACTCGGATAACCCGTAATTTCCGTGCTGCAAATTGATACTCGGATAACTCGTAATTTCCGGGTCTTAGTTACACATGTTCTGCACTCTTGCCTTGTGTTTTGCAGACCGAACAAATGGCTCCCAAGAACAAGGGGAAACAGCCGGAAAAGCCAAAGTCAACTCAGTCCATCTCTGCCAACTGGGCACGGTCTACCGTGACCAAGGCGAAGCTAGAGGAGCTTGCCGAGTCTGGCGTCCTTCCATCTCAGGAGGATATCCTTTGGAGAGTACCTGGTGACGAGACCCGGCCTACCCCCAATCCGAATGAGGTAATATGCTTTGTGGAGCACGTGATCCGGGGATTTCGTCCTCCGGGTCACTCCTTTTTTCGTGAGCTCCTTAGCCACTACGGCCTCCGAGTATTCGACATAGGGTCTAACTCTATGTTGAATATAACTAACTTCATAGTCCTTTGTGAATCCTACCTGTGCACCCCACCACACCTTGCCCTCTTTCTAGAACTGTTCCAATGCAAACCGTGCCGCGAAAGCGGTGATGGGGCCCTTTTGGCCTGCGGCGGTGTGTCTATCCAACGCCGAAAAAATTCACCTATGCCGACTCTTAGCTTAAAATCCCACGTCAAACATTGGCAAAAATCCTTCTTTTATTGCCGGGACGCCTCCCCACCCGGCGAAAAGAGATTGCCGGGTTTCTCGGAGAGCCTCTTAGATTGGTCCGACACTTTCAATGCATTCGCTTCTGAGTCGGACAGTGAGTCCATCCAGCCCTACTTAGCCAAATTGGCTGTACTTTCCGCCCAAGGCCTCCTCGGGCTTAACCTAGTAAAAACTTGGGTAAACTTCCGGATCCAGCCCAACTCCATTCGTCCCAAGTTGATGTGCGAGTACTCGGGGCATGTCACGGATGCACTCCGCTACTCTTCGCGGAACTACCCGGCTGGCGACACGAACAAGATCATCAAAAGCTTCCTGACTGAGAAGGTGGAAGTGATCAAAATATAGCCGGGTTAGAGCCGTTCACTTGGGACAACCCGGCTCCAGCGGTAAGTTCCGACACTTATTCACTTACTCTTGTACTTTTACTTGATACAACTACTAACTCTCACTTTTATTCCTTTATCTCAGGCTGATAATGCTTTTTGGAACATCGAGACCCCCCCCCCAACTCCGGGAACCCGGAAGAGGAAGAAGAGTCGGCTGACACCGATGAAGGTATCATCCGGGTTTCAATCATCTGAACTTCCGTCACTTTGCTTTCCCATATTTTCTCTTTTTCCGACTATGTATTTGTGCTTCTCAGGGATGGAGGATAGGGAGGACAAGGATGACCAGGGAGACCCGGAAGAAACTGAGAGCGATGAGGAGGAGGTTGAACCGGAAACGGTGGTTGGAGCCAAGAGGAAACCCCGAGGCGTTGTATTCAAGGTTCCCTATTCCTCCATGTCTTCCAAACCCTATTCTTTTGCTAATATGCGTGAGCTTAACCAACAACTATCCAACTCGCCAAACTTGAAGGATCCGCCTCCAGCCAAGCGTAGGGTGACCCGGAATTCCCCGGGTGATGATCCCCTCAACCCGGGTATCCCCACGTCCCCAGCCCGCCGCACTGGTACTTTCCCATCTCATCCTTCCAATCCACCTCAACGTCACCCTTCTCCCAACCATCCATTAGCCGGACAGTTCCGGGTCTCACTCTCGGATTCTGTGGCAGCATCGTCCGCATCTAGCAGCGAGCTTCCGGTGGATTTCGTGGTGAATGCCGGGTAAGTTACATTCCCTGCTACACGGTATACTAATCCTTTCGATAACCTTCACTTTTTGCTACTAACCACTTCTCTTTTCTTTCCTTAGCGCCCAGGTCTCGATCAGTGACCCGGACAACATGGATACGGATAACCGGGAGACTGAAGGGCCGGTTGATGATATGGATGCCGCAACTGGCGGTGCTGGTGACGAAAACCAAGGACAAGACCCCCTGACAGACTCGGCCCGGCAGGAAGCCGGGTCTCCCAAGCCATCTGAGGAACCTGAGGACGACGACGTCGAGATCCTGGGCACGAGGGTGGGTACTCCCAATCCTGACACCCAGGCAGCCCGGGTCTCGACCCCAAAGCCGGAGAAGACTCCTCCTCCGAGTGGTCAGGCCGCCGGCTCTTCCGGTACCAAGCCCGAAGATATGACCTTTACCCAGATGCTCGACGCCCTGCACACCTTGAGGGCTGACGAAGAAAATGTCCTAGAAGCCTTGATAGCCAAACATGAGGTAAATCCGAGTAAAATTGCCTGTATATTTGTCTAGTCCCCATGTTCCGAGTGAAGTTAGTGATAATTTGCTTGGAACTTTCATAGTGTATCCAACTGATAGTTTGCTTTTATCCGGCTAACCCTTCCTTGTGTTTCCACGCAGGCCTTCGTAACCCACTCTGAGAAAGCGTTGGCGAAAGCCACCAAACTCCTCGAGGCAGAGACGACGCTGCGTGAGTCGGCTGAAGCTGATGCCAAGAAGACAGGGAAACTTGCCAGAAAGTATAGAAAGAGAGCTCATGCAGCAGAGGATGAATTGACCAAGCTTTCTGTTCAGATTGCCGACATGTATCGTGCTTTGACTGGTAACGATTCTTAACTTAATAACTATAACCCGGATTCTTATTCTGATAAACAGTCGGATTTCCTCACTTAAAGCTTTTTCTATTTTCTGCAGGGCCGGATGATGAAACTCCAGATGAAGATGACATAGCAAAACTGAAGACAATAAAGAGCACAATCCGGCAGCTCTGTGCCGGAACCAAATGGATTCTTCAGGCTTTGAAGTGGCCGGGTGTCGGACATGGTAGCTTGAAGACACTGCTCGACGCGTGCTCCACCATCCCTGAGTGGATCGAGCACTGGAAACGCTCGTCCTGCCGGGTTGGAGTAACCGGGGGCTTGCACTGGCTAAGGCATATTTTCCAAAACTTGAGCCGGCAAAGCTCGTAGGCGGGTTTCCAGAGTTCAACCATGACGGCTCCAGGTTCTCAGCAAAAAAACTTCAAGGCTATCCAGAAGGAGGTTCGTCACTCGGCCAGTATTATTGCCGATAGTCTGGACGTAAGTTTGATTGTCCCACCATATGACGCTGAAGACAAGGTAATTAAGTCGGATCCTCCCAAACCGTATGATATGCTGGCGCGATGGAAAGCGGAGGCTGCTCAGGCGAGGGAAGAGGCCGCGAAGAAGAAGGCTGAGGCCGATTCTGCGCCTGCTACCTCATGCCGGTTGTCCCTCCTCCCGCACGGGCCGGTACTACTGCTGACCCGGGTGCCGCTGCCGCAAAGACTGCTGAAGAACAAGGCAAGGAACAAGACCCGGCTGCCAAGGGCAAGGGCAAGATGGACGACTCGACCCAGGAGGTCGAGTGAACTTTTACCTGCTGTTGTCTCGAACATGTCATTCGGCCAATGGGCCTTAAAAACAATTGTTATTTTGATAGTGCGTCTGTGCACTTTTTGATACTACTATCCTGGTTTGTAATACGTTTGAAACCTTAATAGCTTTCGTGGCCCTTCTGGCCTTTGCATGAATTTGATATTTCCCTGTCTTTTGGACTTTTTCATTCCTGATTTTCCGACTTTTTGCTATGGTTCCTTTTGTGAGACTCGGTTTCCGGGTCTTATGGGTTTTGACAAGTGGGCTTTTTTCTAAGTCCCCAAGTCCCCAAGACTCGGATTTTTGGGTTTTCGAGCTGAGTAGCTAGATAATTTGTTTCTTTTTTCAAATTCCCAAGTCCCCAAGGCCCGAAATTCCGAGTCTAGGGTATTGGGTTTTCAAAAGGAACAAATTGTTACTGCTAAGCCCAAAACCTAGAGCCGTTTCACATAGGATTTGAAGTTATGCTTAATATACTTTGAGTTTCCGGCTATTAACCTTGTACTCTGCATAACTTGTGGTTTAGATGACCCTTTTGACCTTCTTCTACTGTAAGCCGGCTTTCACGTGGATAATCAATGTTGCTACAGCTGTACGGAGACAGGGTCAGGCAAGTCCCATTGGGCATCATGACTGATTGTAATCATACGCTAGCAAAGCATGCCACTTAGTGCGAGTCACATCAAGCTTAAGCAAGAAAAGTCAAGAAAGTTTGGCTCCTTTGTCCGGTTATAAGCTTGCAGCCGTACTTATTACAAGTAATCGGCCCTTATAACTCAATGGCATCGTGGCCGGGTCTTTGAGTTTGCAACTGTGCTATTCAAGCAATCAGCCCCCAAGACCTAGATATACGCAATTTACTAGAGAAACTAATATACTAAGAACAATAAATAATACTTACCTGGAAGAAAAAATAAAAACACAACAGGAATATAAAAACTTGATAAAAACACACAGAGAAAGGGCAATATGTCGTTTAACCATCTCTTTTATTGATATGAGAAAAGTTAGGTCAGCAAGCCGCCTCATTAAAAACCCTCCAGTCCCCTTAGGTACCCTGGATAGGAAAAGAGTGCGTCTGAAACCTGCTGCATGTTACATCGTGTAATTCCACTTGTGAATCTAGCCTAAACTGGGTATAGTAGGGATGCAGCTGAGCCACGTTCCATGGTCTTTCTCTTTCTTGCATAGATGAAGTGGTATGAGCGGTGTCATTAACAGTAGCCGACTCTTCCCTTGCATCTACCAAGTAATATGATCCATTGTGCAGATTCCGGCTTATGATGAACGGTCCCTCCCATGGTGGGGATAACTTATGTTTTCCTTCCTTTGACTGTACCAGGAGCAGAACCAGGTCTCCTTCCTGGAAGACCCGGGTTTTCACACGCCGACTATGGTATCTCCTCAGATCCTGCTGGTATATGGCTGATCTCTCCAAAGCTTGTTCCCTGTGTTCTTCTAGCATATCCACGGCGTCCTGCCGGGTCTTCTCGTTCTCCACCTCGACGTAAGCCGGCACTCAAGGCGAGTCATGAATAATATCACTCGGCAACACCGCCTCTGCACCATAAACCATAAAGAACGGTGTCATCTGAGTAGATCTGTTAGGTGTGGTGTTGATTCCCCAAACCACTGAAGGTAACTCCTCAACCCATGCTCCAGCAGCTCTGATGCATGGGACTCGCAGTCATGGCTTTAATCCGCGAAGTAACTCCTGATTTGCCCTCTCCACTTGTCCATTGGCTTGCGGATGGGCTACGGAAGCTATGTCAAGCCGGATTCCGTTGTTACCACAGAATTTCTCCATCTCACCAAGGGACATGTTGGTTCCATTGTCGGTAGTTATGCTGTGAGGATACCCGAACCGGTAGATGATCCTTTTCAGGAACTTGACTGCCGTAATCGCTTCACAATTGGTAACTGGCATGACTTCAACCCACTTGGTAAATTTATCAATAGCCACCAAGAGATGTGTCTTTTTGCAAGGTGACATGTGAAAGGGGCCAACCATGTCCATACCCCAAACGGCAAACGGCCAGGTTAAAGGAATTGTTTGCAACTCCACAGCCGGCACATGGATTTGGCGGGCATACCTTTGACATCCATCGCACCTTGCCACCAAGCGTTCCGCGTCTGCTAGGGTTGTGAGCCAGAAGAAACCGTGCCTATATGCTTTGGCCACAAGGGACCTTGTGGATGCGTGATGCCCACAGTCGCCTTCGTGGATCTCTTTCAAGATCTGTCGGCCTTCTTCTGGTGCCACACAGCGCAAAAATACTCCTGCAGCACTCCTTTTATATAACTCCCCATTGATAATGGAATAACCTTTTGCTCGCCTCAGAATTTGCCTTGCCAGTACCTCCTGCTGTGGTAACTCGCCCCGTGATAGGTAAGCCAGAAACGGCTCTGTCCACTCGGGAACAGTGCGTATTGTGGCCACGAGCTCCGAATCCGGGTCTTTGTTAGCCACCTCTCCCTCAGACTCGGTTTTAACTGATGGTCGCCATAGCTCGTCCAGGAAGACATTGGGTGGAACCGGCTCTCTGCGCGAGCCGAGTCTGGCGAGTGCATCTGCTGCCTCGTTCTTTCTTCTATCTATATGCTCCACCTCATACCCGGAAAAACACCCGGCAACCCTGTCCACCTCTCTGCGATATGCTGCCATAGTTGCATCCTTCCTATCCCAGGTTCCTGATACCTGCTGTACCACAAGATCCGAATCTCCATAGCATCGTATCCGCCTGATGTTCATCTCCTTGGCTATTCTCAATCCGTGTAATAACGCTTCATACTCGGCCACGTTGTTGGAGCAATCAAAGTGAATTTGCAACACGTAGCTCAGCTTATCTCCTTTAGGTGATGTAAGTACCACTCCAGCTCCTGACCCCTCGTATTTCTTGGAACCATCAAAGTGCATTACCCAAGACTCGGCACATGGTGTCATTGTGGGCATGCTAGTGTGAGTCCAATCATTAATGAAATCAACTAAAGCTTGAGACTTGATTGTTGACCTGGGCTCGTAGTTGATATGATAATCTCCCATCTCGATCGCCCACTTGGCTATTCTACCTGTTGCATCCGAGTTTCTGATGATATCCGACATTGGTATTGTCGCACCCTGACCTCTAGAGGATACTCACCGGCCGAACTGGATAGTAGATGCTTGGATTACGGGGCCTAACTGCTCCCGCATCCTCTTACGAGTAGGCCAGCACTTATGTGCGACAACCAAGCTCTACTATTCCATCGTCGATGTAAACTATCCCATAGAGATCAAGATACTACCATTGACGTACTTCATACCATACACACATGGTACGTCAACGGCGTTAAACGAAATGATAGCACAACATATCTCTAGGACACAAAAAATGGAAATAAGTTGCAACTAGCCCTCACTAGGGCAGAGAATAGCAAATACAATCATCTAGAGGACACATGTCCCAACATATCATCATTACATAGCAGCGGAAACAAACAAAGCGTCTGAGTACAGACAAAATACAAATAGGCCTAAGAGGCCGGGCACGAAAAGGAAGACGGAGCCCATCCACGTAGTCTCGGATCCTGCCCGGGTCCGCTATCTACTCGTCAGCAGCGCCGTCATACTCCACGTAGTAGCCACCATGGGGATCCTCGGAAACGTCGTCTGCGGAAACCACAGCCCCAAAGGGGTCAGTACATAAACGTACTGGCAAGCAAGACTCACAATTTACCAAAGTGTAACCCGTCAACACCAAGCACAGATGCTTTGGGTTCAACGGAAGAAAGGGGCTATAAAAGATGCTGCAACTGGCTGCTCTAACCAACTACAGAGGTACTACCACTTCCGGGTAAACAGAAAGAAGAAAAGATAGCGTATCGTAACCAACTATAACTAACCACCAAACAAACCCATCCTGGACCTCGCCCCTTATCCAAAGAAGCAATCCGAGGATAACTCACACAGTTGGATTAATGATGGTTCAAATTATTGTGTCAATAAGACTATTACTAGTCAAGTTATCATTAGTTAGGTGTAAGTTGTTCTGAGTACTTGTTAGCCAGTACTTTTACCAAGTAATCCATAACCGCGGAAAACACGGCTTCTCGAGAAGATTTATCCCTGCAGGGGTGCACCAATTTGGCCGTACACGTAAGAATAACCCGCCAGATGGAACAGCCATTCCACCAAGCGGGGCACTCAACACAACTCAACTCTTCTTCGCATCAAGCCCAAAGAACCACATGCTGTGCGTGCGCGGCTAATCGAGCCCCACGAAGAAAAGGGGACCCTCATAGCACTCTAAGACCACGCCGCCCTAAATGCCGACTACAAAAGTTCCACCCTGGCGCCAAGGGTTCGCACCTGCACATGCATGCATCAAATGGAAAGCCCGAACTAAGTGTGGCGATTTGGACGAGATGCGAATCGAATCAAATTGAGGGGGGCTCCCATACACGCTTCCCACATGCGGTTAGTGCGCTCATCATGGATCAGTAGACAGGACCCTTTTCCTAATTAGGGTCGACACTAGCAGGCCTCAAAACCACGCCGGGCCTCCTGCCGGTGCCTTATCATCAAATTATTATTACCCACAACATTAACATGATTGTTGCTTAACCATCGAGCCCATAGAACATAAATAAGTAAGGTAAAAGAAGTAACGGACAACAGACTCGAGCAAAAGCAACCCTAAGCATGCTAGTAGGACTAAGGCAACAAACAAGGGGTTATAGGTGTGGAGGTGAGGCAATATCAGGGTTTAAAGGATAACATGTGATAGGATCGGGACACAAGCAACGATTCATAGGGCTAGCAGAATAGACAACAGAAAGTATCGGTATCCAATGTTGAAAGGAACACAGTGGTTCATGTGAGTGAATACTTGCCTGCAAACCCAGTAGCCTGGTACTGAGCTAACTCCTCAGAAGTAGTATCGTAAACCTCGTCGGTCTCAACGTCGTCGTCTATTCGAGAAGAAGCAAACACACAATCGAAAAGAGACGAACAGTCAATAACATGGCATAATGCACAATCATGGGATGATGCATGGCAAATTAATTGATGCATCAAAATAAACTAGTTGACAAGATAACATGTTTATGTGGACCCATATGCAATTGGATTGCATATGGAAAGCCCAGGAATTAAGGTTGAATTAATTGTTCTACAACTAATCATCATGTGTAAGTGAATTAGCATGATGCATGGATGATGAAAACAGAAAGAGGACATCAATAGAAACAAATTGAAATAAGGTTTACCAACTTTGGAATTTTATTTATTAAGTTATGGAATTTTGGTTCCTTAAAGGTGTCACACAAGCATTTGTTGTTTTCACCAATTTTAGTTGTTCAAAATAGATAACAAAATTCATATTTGGAAAGAACACACAATTTTAGGTGGAATACATGTTTCACTTGTTGAAAAAGGATTTCAAATAAATTATTTATGAATTAAACAAGTTTAAGCAAGAATTAAATGAATTTAATTCAAACATGAACTTATTTGAATTTTTATTTGTTCCACACATTAAGTGAGATTCATATTTGAAAAGCTTATACTTTTATGGTTGGAAAACATATTTTATAGTTTCAAAAAGAAATTAATTTGACCAAGTTATGAATTTAGCAATATTAAATGATTTAAACAAGGTTTAAATTATTTAACCAATTTTAATTATTCAAAACATGAAACAAATTTTATATTTCAAAAGGTGGTTTGATTTAGCATGGAAAACATATTTTACTTGTTGAAATTGGATTTAAAATGAGCAAGTTATTATGTTGGCAATTTTAAATGCAATAATTAAGAAACAGTTGTTTTCAGCAATTTAAATTATTCAAAACAGCAAACAAAGTTAATATTTGGAAAGTACATGAAAAATGGGATGGAAAACATATTTAGTTTGTTGAATTTGGAATTTTTATGCCCAAGTTATGAATTTTGCAAAATTAAGTGAATTAAACAAGTTTTCAAATATTTCACCAATTTAAAATATTCAAAACAGTAAACAAATTTTATATTTGGGTAGAGCATATAATTTGGCATAGAATACATATTTAAAAAGTTGAATTTGGAATTTAGATGAATTATTTATGCAATTTACAATATTAAGGTGTAATTCTGCCATTTTTATTAACTAGGGACTTGGAAAATAATTTACAGGGGCCTAGGAAGAAATTACAGGGACTGGGTTGTGATTCCTGTGAAGTTTCTGTACCAAAACAAATGGAAATAAAAAGTTGGTTTAATTTGAGGGAGGGGGGACTCGAACCCACAATCTCCTGGTGTGAGCGCAAGGGACAGAACCACTGGGGTGTGCTGTTCGGTTGGTGACAGTAAGGCAGCGGGGGGAGGTTAAGGTGCAGATTCGTCTACTGAATTTAATTCGGAAAAAGGAACAGAGAAAAGGTGGGGCTGGGGATTCGATCCCGCGAGCGCTTGGGCGCGCGCAGCGTGCACTGCCAGTGGGGTGTGTTCCGTTTCGTGACAGGTAATGGCTACGGGAAAGGATAAGGTGCGGGTGGTGCGGGATTTAACTGAACTTGCAGTTCGCTGCAACTCGACGGCGGGAAGATAACGGCCGCCGGTGGGTGCTGCTGCGCCTCGACGTGAGGGCGCCGTGCGCGGTGGCCGTGCTGTGGGGCGTGGTGTGCTCGTGGCGTGCGGGAGGAAGGGAGGGGAGCGAGAGGGGAAGCGGGTGGAGGTGCGCTCACCTCGGCAGAAGGCGAGCAGGGCGTGCAGGGAGGCGACGGTGGCGAACCGTGGACGGCGGCGGCGACCTGAGCCCTCCCGGCCCTCGCCGCGGGGTGGAGGAGGAAGAGGGGGACCGGGCGTTTCCATTCCCGCCGTTTGCCCGGTCGGAGGAGGGCTTCCCAGCGGCGATCACCGGAGGGGAAGGTGTTCGGTGGTGAGGGTTCAGTACAGAGAAAAAATGTGCAGAGAGAAGATGGAGGTGGGAAGGAGAGGGAAAGGAGGCGGGGAGATAGAGGAGGGGGAGAGAACTAGGGTTAGGGTTAGGGGAAGGGGTTCGGTTAGGGTTATAGGGGAGGGGAACGAGCTCCCTGCCGTTGCTCTCCTTCTCTGTATACGTGTACAGGCACGATGGAGTCCGTACAGAGGTTGAAGAAGGGTGGGGTTCGAAGGGGTATGGGCTAAGGGGAGTTGGGCTGGGCCTGCTCCTCTCTCTCTCTGGTGTGCTTTTTATTATTTTTTTCTTTCTTTATTTTTTTTTGCAGATTTGTAATAGGAAGAAAAAGGAGATAGTTTTGGGGTAGAATATTTTAGGGAAAAAATTTGTTATAGCTATTTAAGATAACATCAACCACTTGCCAAGTTTTGTTTTACAAAAAGTTCAAAAATAAATACTGTTTGTAATTTGATTGAGATTTGAATTAATTTGATTATTAAGTGAATATTGAAAACAAAATTCAAATAGGGTGAACCTTATAGTTTAAGTGGAAACAAATGATTAGAATTGCTTTGTAATTTTCATAATTCCAAATTGGGTTGCTGTTTGCAATTGAATTTGAAATAACATTTGAATTTGGATTAAGTGAATTATTAAAAGAACAATTCAATAGTTTGAGCTTTTCATTCTTAATGGAAACAATTGGATGTTTTAGTTGAATCTTTTATTTGGAAAATGTAACATAACAAGTATGAACAATTATTTGGATGTTGGTTTGGAATTTCAAATGTTTTTGGTATTAGATGAATTATTGATTAGAAACAAATCAACAGTTTTGAAATCACAACTTTAATGGAAACAATTGATGGTTTTGATTTGAAATATCATTTTGGAAATTGTAACATCACAAGTATGAAACAAAAGGTTTAAAATTTGGTTTGCAATTCAAATAGAAAACAAGTGAAAACAAAAGAAAACAGAGGAAAACAAATGGAAAACAAGCAAAACAAATGCAATGAACATGATGCCATGATGCAAAACATAAAATAACAGAGAGCAAACATTCTAATGGCTATTTTTCATACTTGGGATGTTACAAAACGCCCCCCCTTGAAGGAATCGCGCCCCGAGATTCCTACTGAGAAAAGAAAAGGTCCGGATACTTCTTGCGAAGATCCTCTTGAGCTGTGACACGTGAAACACATCGTGCACCTTGGATAGTTTTTCTGGAAGTTCAAAACGATAGGCATTCCTGACAACTCTTCTGGAAAACGTCAGGGAATTAGCAAACCACCGGAACATTTTCGAGTAAAGGTAGAGGTTTTGTATCGAGTGTGTATATCTGGATGGAGCTTGATTCATTTGGAGAATAGACTCTCTGGCCAGAAGTGTGGAACAGAGTTATTGACTTTTGAGCACAGTCAATTTTTGCTTTATTGGCCTTCAGCCAATCCATATCAAGAATTACATCAATGTCAGAATTGCCAAGTAGTATGAGAGAAGCAAGGAATATGTGGCCTCCGATTATAATTGGATTGTCCTTACTTATCTTGGAAGTCAACATTTGAGATCCCGGGGAGTGAACAGTGATTTGATTGTTTAGTGGAACCACAATTAGGTTGTATGTTGTGGCAAAGATCTTTGACACAAAAGAATGTGATGCTCCGGTATCAAACAACACTTTAGTTGGAATAGAGTTTAGCAGATGAACGGGGAAACTTTGATTAGACGCCGGTAGAAGAACGGAAGTGGAAAGTAACAACACGGTTTCAACGGACGAAAAGGATGTTGAGAAGAACAGGATATCGAAGCAACAACGGGAAACACGAGATCAAAACACTCCTGAGGTACTACGGAAAACCCATCCGGGCTTCTAAAGGATCAATATCTACTGCTTAAGGAATAGAGGATCTGCTTCCGGGGCTTACACGCCTCCGTTCTCAATCGTGAGTAGGCAACATGATAAATCATGTCACAACCACCTCCATTCCTATGGTCTAGTAGATATAACCATCCTAGAGAAACCAGGATACGTGAAAACCTAACTTGAAAGTTTAGGTGAGAAGAGAAAACAACGTTGCACTTCCTTACCAGAAAAGGGAGGGTGGGTGGGGAAAGAAGAAAAAGAACAGAATTCCTACTCTCACGTTTCATTTTTCCTATATAGCTACAAAATAGTTTCTAGACTCAACTGCGACCAGTAAAAAGGGACCCTACAGGCTGACAGGCTCTAATACCATTTGTCGCACCCTGACCTCTAGAGGATACTCGCCGGCCGAACTGGATAGTAGATGCTTGGATTACGGGGCCTAACTGCTCCCGCATCCTCTTACGAGTAGGCCAGCACTTATGTGCGACAACCAAGCTCTACTATTCCATCGTCGATGTAAACTATCCCATAGAGATCAAGATACTACCATTGACGTACTTCATACCATACACACATGGTACGTCAACGGCGTTAAACGAAATGATAGCACAACATATCTCTAGGACACAAAAGATGGAAATAAGTTGCAACTGGCCCTCACTAGGGCAGAGAATAGCAAATACAATCATCCAGAGGACACATGTCCCAACATATCATCATTACATAGCAGCGGAAACAAACAAAGAGTCTGAGTACAGACAAAATACAAATAGGCCTAAGAGGCCGGGAACGAAAAGGAAGACGGAGCCCATCCACGTAGTCTCGGATCCTGCCCGGGTCCGCTATCTACTCGTCAGCAGCGTCGTCGTACTCCACGTAGTAGCCACCATGGGGATCCTCGGAAACGTCGTCTGCGGAAACCACAGCCCCAAAGGGGTCAGTACATAAACGTACTGGCAAGCAAGACTCACAATTCACCAAAGTGTAACCCGTCAACACCAAGCACAGATGCTTTGGGTTCAACGGAAGAAAGGGGCTATAAAAGATGCTGCAACTGGCTGCTCTAACCAACTATAGAGGTACTACCACTTCCGGCTAAACAGAAAGAAGAAAAGATAGCGTATCGTAAACAACTATAACTAACCACCAAACAAACCCATCCTGGACCTCGCCCCTTATCCAAAGAAGCAATCCGAGGATAACTCACACAGTTGGATTAATGATGGTTCAAATTATTGTGTCAATAAGACTATTACTAGTCAAGTTATCATTAGTTAGGTGTAAGTTGTTCTGAGTACTTGTTAGCCAGTACTTTCACCAAGTAATCCATAACCGCGGAAAACACGGCTTCTCGAGAAGATTTATCCCTGCAGGGGTGCACCAATTTGGCCGTACACGTAAGAATAACCCGCCAGATGGAACGGCCATTCCACCAAGCGGGGCACTCAACACAACTCAACTCTTCTTCGCATCAAGCCCAAAGAACCACATGCTGTGCGTGCGCGGCTAATCGAGCCCCACGGAGAAAAGGGGACCCTCATAGCACTCTAAGACCACGCCGCCCTAAATGCCGACTACAAAAGTTCCACCCTGGCGCCAAGGGTTCGCACCTGCACATGCATGCATCAAATGGAAAGCCCGAACTAAGTGTGGCGATTTGGACGAGATGCGAATCGAATCAAATTGAGGGGGGCTCCCATACACGCTTCCCACATGCGGTTAGTGCGCTCATCATGGATCAGTAGACAAGACCCTTTTCCTAATTAGGGTCGACACTAGCAGGCCTCAAAACCACGCCGGGCCTCCTGCCGGTGCCTTATCATCAAATTATTATTACCCACAACATTAACATGATTGTTGCTTAACCATCGAGCCCATAGAACATAAATAAGTAAGGTAAAAGAAGTAACGGACAACAGACTCGAGCAAAAGCAACCCTAAGCATGCTAGTAGGACTAAGGCAACAAACAAGGGGTTATAGGTGTGGAGGTGAGGCAATATCAGGGTTTAAAGGATAACATGTGATAGGATCGGGACACAAGCAACGATTCATAGGGCTAGCAGAATAGACAACGGAAAGTATCGGTATCCAATGTTGAAAGGAACACAGTGGTTCATGTGAGTGAATACTTGCCTGCAAGCCCAGTAGCCTGGTACTGAGCTAACTCCTCAGAAGTAGTATCGTAAACCTCGTCGGTCTCAACGTCGTCGTCTATTCGAGAAGAAGCAAACACACAATCAAAAAGAGACGAACAGTCAATAACATGGCATAATGCACAATCATGGGATGATGCATGGCAAATTAATTGATGCATCAAAATAAACTAGTTGACAAGATAACATGTTTAAGTGGACCCATATGCAATTGGATTGCATATGGAAAGCCCAGGAATTAAGGTTGAATTAATTGTTCTACAACTAATCATCATGTGTAAGTGAATTAGCATGATGAATGGATGATGAAAACAGAAAGAAGACATCAATAGAAACAAATTGAAATAAGGTTTACCAACTTTGGAATTTTATTTATTAAGTTATGGAATTTTGGTTCCTTAAAGGTGTCACACAAGCATTTGTTGTTTTCACCAATTTTAGTTGTTCAAAATAGATAACAAAATTCATATTTGGAAAGAACACACAATTTTAGGTGGAATACATGTTTCACTTGTTGAAAAAGGATTTCAAATAAATTATTTATGAATTAAACAAGTTTAAGCAAGAATTAAATGAATTTAATTCAAACTTGAACTTATTTGAATTTTTATTTGTTCCACACATTAAGTGAGATTCATATTTGAAAAGCTTATACTTTTATGGTTGGAAAACATATTTTATAGTTTCAAAAAGAAATTAATTTGACCAAGTTATGAATTTAGCAATATTAAATGATTTAAACAAGGTTTAAATTATTTAACCAATTTTAATTATTCAAAACATGAAACAAATTTTATATTTGAAAAGGTGGTTTGATTTAGCATGGAAAACATATTTTATTTGTTGAAATTGGATTTAAAATGAGCAAGTTATTATGTTGGCAATTTTAAATGCAATAATTAAGAAACAGTTGTTTTCAGCAATTCAAATTATTCAAAACATCAAACAAAGTTAATATTTGTAAAGTACATGAAAAATGGGATGGAAAACATATTTAGTTTGTTGAATTTGGAATTTTTATGCCCAAGTTATGAATTTTGCAAAATTAAGTGAATTAAACAAGTTTTTAAATATTTCACCAATTTAAAATATTCAAAACAGTAAACAAATTTTATATTTGGGTATATCATATAATTTGGCACAGAATACATATTTAAAAAGTTAAATTTGGAGTTTAGATGAATTATTTATGCAATTTACAATATTAAGGTGTAATTCTGCCATTTCTATTAACTAGGGACCTTGAAAATAATTTACAGGGGCCTAGGAAGAAATTACAGGGACTGGGTTGTAATTCCTGTGAAGTTTCTGTACCAAAACAAATGGAAATAAAAAAGTTGGTTTAATTTGAGGGAGGGGGGACTCGAACCCACAATCTCCTGCTGTGAGCGCAAGGGACAGAACCACTGGGGTGTGCTGTTCGGTTGGTGACAGTAAGGCAGCGGGGGGAGGTTAAGGTGCAGATTCGTCTACTGAATTTAATTCGGAAAAAGGAACAGAGAAAAGGTGGGGCTGGGGATTCGATCCCGCGAGCGCTTGGGCGCGCGCAGCGTGCACTGCCAGTGGGGTGTGTTCCGTTTCGTGACAGGTAATGGCTACGGGAAAGGATAAGGTGCAGGTGGTGCGGGATTTAACTGAACTTGCAGTTCGCTGCAACTCGACGGAGGAAAGATAACGGCCGCCGGCGGGTGCTGCTGCGCCTCGACGTGAGGGCGCCGTGCGCGGTGGCCGTGCTGTGGGGCGTGGTGTGCTCGTGGCGTGCGGGAGGAGGGGAGGGGAGCGAGAGGGGAAGCGGGTGGAGGTGCGCTCACCTCGGCAGAAGGCGAGCAGGGCGTGCAGGGAGGCGACGGTGGCGAACCGTGGACGGCGGCGGCGACCTGAGCCCTCCCGGCCCTCGCCGCGGGGTGGAGGAGGAAGAGGGGGACCGGGCGTTTCCATTCCCGCCGTTTGCCCGGTCGGAGGAGGGCTTCCCAGCGGCGATCACCGGAGGGGAAGGTCTTCGGTGGTGAGGGTTCAGTACAGAGAAAAAATGTGCAGAGAGAAGATGGAGGTGGGAAGGAGAGGGAAAGGAGGCGGGGAGATAGAGGAGGGGGAGAGAACTAGGGTTAGGGTTAGAGGAAGGGGTTCGGTTAGGGTTATAGGGGAGGGGAACGAGCTCCCTGCCGTTGCTCTCCTTCTCTGTATACGTGTACAGGCACGATGGAGTCCGTACAGAGGTTGAAGAAGGGTGGGGTTCGAAGGGGTATGGGCTAAGGGGAGTTGGGCTGGGCCTGCTCCTCTCTTTCTCTGGTGTGCTTTTTATTATTTTTTTCTTTCTTTATTTTTTTTGTAGATTTGTAATAGGAAGAAAAAGGAGATAGTTTTGGGGTAGAATATTTTAGGGAAAAATTTGTTATAGCTATTTAAGATAACATCAACCACTTGCCAAGTTTTGTTTTACAAAAAGTTCAAAAATAAATATTGTTTGTAATTTGATTGAGATTTGAATTAATTTGATTATTAAGTGAATATTGAAAACAAAATTCAAATAGGGTGAACCTTATAGTTTAAGTGGAAACAAATGATTAGAATTGCTTTGTAATTTTCATAATTCCAAATTGGGTTGCTGTTTGCAATTGAATTTGAAATAACATTTGAATTTGGATTAAGTGAATTATTAAAAGAACAATTCAATAGTTTGAGCTTTTCATTCTTAATGGAAACAATTGGATGTTTTAGTTGAATCTTTTATTTGGAAAATTTAACATAACAAGTATGAACAATTATTTGGATGTTGGTTTGGAATTTCAAATGTTTTTGGTATTAGATGAATTATTGATTAGAAACAAATCAACAGTTTTGAAATCACAACTTTAATGGAAACAATTGATGGTTTTGATTTGAAATATCATTTTGGAAATTGTAACATCACAAGTATGAAACAAAAGGTTTAAAATTTGGTTTGCAATTCAAATAGAAAACAAGTGAAAACAAAAGAAAACAGAGGAAAACAAATGGAAAACAAGCAAAACAAATGCAATGAACATGATGCCATGATGCAAAACATAAAATAACAGAGAGCAAACATTCTAATGGCTATTTTTCATACTTGGGATGTTACAAAACGCCCCCCCTTGAAGGAATCGCGCCCCGAGATTCCTACTGAGAAAAGAAAAGGCATGGATACTTCTTGCGAAGATCCTCTTGAGCTGTGACACGTGAAACACATCGTGCACCTTGGATAGTTTTTCTGGAAGTTCAAAACGATAGGCATTCCTGACAACTCTTCTGGAAAACGTCTGGGAATTAGCAAACCACCGGAACATTTTCGAGTAAAGGTAGAGGTTTTGTATCGAGTGTGTATATCTGGATGGAGCTTGATTCATTTGGAGAATAGACTATCTGGCCAGAAGTGTGGAACAGAGTTATTGACTTTTGAGCACAGTCAATTTTTGCTTTATTGGCCTTCAGCCAATCCATATCAAGAATTACATCAATATCAGAATTGCCAAGTAGTATGACAGAAGCAAGGAATATGTGGCCTCCGATTAGAATTGGATTGTCCTTACTTATCTTGGAAGTCAACATTTGAGATCCCGGGGAGTGAACAGTGATTTGATTGTTTAGTGGAACCACAATTAGGTTGTATGTTGTGGCAAAGATCTTTGACACAAAAGAATGTGATGCTCCGGTATCAAACAACACTTTAGTTTGAATAGAGTTTAGCAGATGAACGGGGAAACTTTGATTAGACGCCGGTAGAAGAACGGAAGTGGAAAGTAACAACACGGTTTCAACGGACGAAAAGGATGTTGAGAAGAACAGGATATCGAAGCAACAACGGGAAACACGAGATCAAAACACTCCTGAGGTACTACGGAAAACCCATCCGGGCTTCTAAAGGATCAATATCTACTGCTTAAGGAATAGAGGATCTGCTTCCGGGGCTTACACGCCTCCGTTCTCAATCGTGAGTAGGCAACATGATAAATCATGTCACAACCACCTCCATTCCTATGGTCTAGTAGATATAACCATCCTAGAGAAACCAGGATACGTGAAAACCTAACTTGAAAGTTTAGGTGAGAAGAGAAAACAACGTTGCACTTCCTTACCAGAAAAGGGAGGGTGGGTGGGGAAAGAAGAAAAAGAACAGAATTCCTACTCTCACGTTTCATTTTTCCTATATAGCTACAAAATAGTTTCTAGACTCAACTGCGACCAGTAAAAAGGGATCCTACAGACAGACAGGCTCTGATACCATTTGTCGCACCCTGACCTCTAGAGGATACTCACCGGCCGAACTGGATAGTAGATGCTTGGATTACGGGGCCTAACTGCTCCCGCATCCTCTTACGAGTAGGCCAGCACTTATGTGCGACAACCAAGCTCTACTATTCCATCGTCGATGTAAACTATCCCATAGAGATCAAGATACTACCATTGACGTACTTCATACCATACACACATGGTACGTCAACGGCGTTAAACGAAATGATAGCACAACATATCTCTAGGACACAAAAGATGGAAATAAGTTGCAACTGGCCCTCACTAGGGCAGAGAATAGCAAATACAATCATCCAGAGGACACATGTCCCAACATATCATCATTACATAGCAGCGGAAACAAACAAAGCGTCTGAGTACAGACAAAATACAAATAGGCCTAAGAGGCCGGGAACGAAAAGGAAGACGGAGCCCATCCACGTAGTCTCGGATCCTGCCCGGGTCCGCTATCTACTCGTCAGCAGCGCCGTCATACTCCACGTAGTAGCCACCATGGGGATCCTCGGAAACGTCGTCTGCGGAAACCACAGCCCCAAAGGGGTCAGTACATAAACGTACTGGCAAGCAAGACTCACAATTTACCAAAGTGTAACCCGTCAACACCAAGCACAGATGCTTTGGGTTCAACGGAAGAAAGGGGCTATAAAAGATGCTGCAACTGGCTGCTCTAACCAACTACAGAGGTACTACCACTTCCGGGTAAACAGAAAGAAGAAAAGATAGCGTATCGTAACCAACTATAACTAACCACCAAACAAACCCATCCTGGACCTCGCCCCTTATCCAAAGAAGCAATCCGAGGATAACTCACACAGTTGGATTAATGATGGTTCAAATTATTGTGTCAATAAGACTATTACTAGTCAAGTTATCATTAGTTAGGTGTAAGTTGTTCTGAGTACTTGTTAGCCAGTACTTTTACCAAGTAATCCATAACCGCGGAAAACACGGCTTCTCGAGAAGATTTATCCCTGCAGGGGTGCACCAATTTGGCCGTACACGTAAGAATAACCCGCCAGATGGAACGGCCATTCCACCAAGCGGGGCACTCAACACAACTCAACTCTTCTTCGCATCAAGCCCAAAGAACCACATGCTGTGCGTGCGCGGCTAATCGAGCCCCACGAAGAAAAGGGGACCCTCATAGCACTCTAAGACCACGCCGCCCTAAATGCCGACTACAAAAGTTCCACCCTGGCGCCAAGGGTTCGCACCTGCACATGCATGCATCAAATGGAAAGCCCGAACTAAGTGTGGCGATTTGGACGAGATGCGAATCGAATCAAATTGAGGGGGGCTCCCATACACGCTTCCCACATGCGGTTAGTGCGCTCATCATGGATCAGTAGACAAGACCCTTTTCCTAATTAGGGTCGACACTAGCAGGCCTCAAAACCACGTCGGGCCTCCTGCCGGTGCCTTATCATCAAATTATTATTACCCACAACATTAACATGATTGTTGCTTAACCATCGAGCCCATAGAACATAAATAAGTAAGGTAAAAGAAGTAACGGACAACAGACTCGAGCAAAAGCAACCCTAAGCATGCTAGTAGGACTAAGGCAACAAACAAGGGGTTATAGGTGTGGAGGTGAGGCAATATCAGGGTTTAAAGGATAACATGTGATAGGATCGGGACACAAGCAACGATTCATAGGGCTAGCAGAATAGACAACGGAAAGTATCGGTATCCAATGTTGAAAGGAACACAGTGGTTCATGTGAGTGAATACTTGCCTGCAAACCCAGTAGTCTGGTACTGAGCTAACTCCTCAGAAGTAGTATCGTAAACGTCGTCGGTCTCAACGTCGTCGTCTATTCGAGAAGAAGCAAACACACAATCGAAAAGAGACGAACAGTCAATAACATGGCATAATGCACAATCATGGGATGATGCATGGCAAATTAATTGATGCATCAAAATAAACTAGTTGACAAGATAACATGTTTATGTGGACCCATATGCAATTGGATTGCATATGGAAAGCCCAGGAATTAAGGTTGAATTAATTGTTATACAACTAATCATCATGTGTAAGTGAATTAGCATGATGCATGGATGATGAAAACAGAAAGAAGACATCAATAGAAACAAATTGAAATAAGGTTTACCAACTTTGGAATTTTATTTATTAAGTTATGGAATTTTGGTTCCTTAATGGTGTCACACAAGCATTTGTTGTTTTCACCAATTTTAGTTGTTCAAAATAGATAACAAAATTCATATTTGGAAAGAACACACAATTTTAGGTGGAATACATGTTTCACTTGTTGAAAAAGGATTTCAAATAAATTATTTATGAATTAAACAAGTTTAAGCAAGAATTAAATGAATTTAATTCAAACATGAACTTATTTGAATTTTTATTTGTTCCACACATTAAGTGAGATTCATATTTTAAAAGCTTATACTTTTATGGTTGGAAAACATATTTTATAGTTTCAAAAAGAAATTAATTTGACCAAGTTATGAATTTAGCAATATTAAATGATTTAAACAAGGTTTAAATTATTTAACCAATTTTAATTATTCAAAACATGAAACAACTTTTATATTTGAAAAGGTGGTTTGATTTAGCATGGAAAACATATTTTATTTGTTGAAATTGGATTTAAAATGAGCAAGTTATTATGTTGGCAATTTTAAATGCAATAATTAAGAAACAGTTGTTTTCAGCAATTTAAATTATTCAAAACAGCAAAAAAAAGTTAATATTTGGAAAGTACATGAAAAATGGGATGGAAAACATATTTAGTTTGTTGAATTTGGAATTTTTATGCCCAAGTTATGAATTTTGCAAAATTAAGTGAATTAAACAAGTTTTCAAATATTTCACCAATTTAAAATATTCAAAACAGTAAACAAATTTTATATTTGGGTAGAGCATATAATTTGGCACAGAATACATATTTAAAAAGTTGAATTTGGAGTTTAGATGAATTATTTATGCAATTTACAATATTAAGGTGTAATTCTGCCATTTTTATTAACTAGGGACTTGGAAAATAATTTACAGGGGCCTAGGAAGAAATTACAGGGACTGGGTTGTGATTCCTGTGAAGTTTCTGTACCAAAACAAATGGAAATAAAAAGTTGGTTTAATTTGAGGGAGGGGGGACTCGAACCCACAATCTCCTGCTGTGAGCGCAAGGGACAGAACCACTGGGGTGTGCTGTTCGGTTGGTGACAGTAAGGCAGCGGGGGGAGGTTAAGGTGCAGATTCGTCTACTGAATTTAATTCGGAAAAAGGAACAGAGAAAAGGTGGGGCTGGGGATTCGATCCCGCGAGCGCTTGGGCGCGCGCAGCGTGCACTGCCAGTGGGGTGTGTTCCGTTTCGTGACAGGTAATGGCTACGGGAAAGCATAAGGTGCAGGTGGTGCGGGATTTAACTGAACTTGCAGTTCGCTGCAACTCGACGGAGGGAAGATAACAGCCGCCGGCGGGTGCTGCTGCGCCTCGACGTGAGGGCGCCGTGCGCGGTGGCCGTGCTGTGGGGCGTGGTGTGCTCGTGGCGTGCGGGAGGAGGGGAGGGGAGCGAGAGGGGAAGCGGGTGGAGGTGCGCTCACCTCGGCAGAAGGCGAGCAGGGCGTGCAGGGAGGCGACGGTGGCGAACCGTGGACGGCGGCAGCGACCTGAGCCCTCCCGGCCCTCGCCGCGGGGTGGAGGAGGAAGAGGGGGACCGGGCGTTTCCATTCCCGTCGTTTGCCCGGTCGGAGGAGGGCTTCCCGGCGGCGATCACCGGAGGGGAAGGTGTTCGGTGGTGAGGGTTCAGTACAGAGAAAAAATGTGCAGAGAGAAGATGTAGGTGGGAAGGAGAGGGAAAGGAGGCGGGAAGATAGAGGAGGGGGAGAGAACTAGGGTTAGGGTTAGGGGAAGGGGTTCGGTTAGGGTTATAGGGGAGGGGAACGAGCTCCCTGCCGTTGCTCTCCTTCTCTGTATACGTGTACATGCACGATGGAGTCCGTACAGAGGTTGAAGAAGGGTGGGGTTCGAAGGGGTATGGGCTAAGGGGAGTTGGGCTGGGCCTGCTCCTCTCTCTCTCTGGTGTGCTTTTTATCATTTTTTTCTTTCTTTATTTTTTTTTGCAGATTTGTAATAGGAAGAAAAAGGAGATAGTTTTGGGGTAGAATATTTTAGGGAAAAATTTTGTTATAGCTATTTAAGATAACATCAACCACTTGCCAAGTTTTGTTTTACAAAAAGTTCAAAAATAAATACTGTTTGTAATTTGATTGAGATTTGAATTAATTTGATTATTAAGTGAATATTGAAAACAAAATTCAAATAGGGTGAACCTTATAGTTTAAGTGGAAACAAATGATTAGAATTGCTTTGTAATTTTCATAATTCCAAATTGGGTTGCTGTTTGCAATTGAATTTGAAATAACATTTGAATTTGGATTAAGTGAATTATTAAAAGAACAATTCAATAGTTTGAGCTTTTCATTCTTAATGGAAACAATTGGATGTTTTAGTTGAATCTTTTATTTGGAAAATGTAACATAACAAGTATGAACAATTATTTGGATGTTGGTTTGGAATTTCAAATGTTTTTGGTATTAGATGAATTATTGATTAGAAACAAATCAACAGTTTTGAAATCACAACTTTAATGGAAACAATTGATGGTTTTGATTTGAAATATCATTTTGGAAATTGTAACATCACAAGTATGAAACAAAAGGTTTAAAATTTGGTTTGCAATTCAAATAGAAAACAAGTGAAAACAAAATAAAACAGAGGAAAACAAATGGAAAACAAGCAAAACAAATGCAATGAACATGATGCCATGATGCAAAACATAAAATAACAGAGAGCAAACATTCTAATGGCTATTTTTCATACTTGGGATGTTACAGGTATGGAGCTAACCACTGTTATGGGGTGTTCTTGAAAATATGGCTTCAATTTCCGGCTGGCCATGAAGACCCCGAAAACCAGTTTCTGCCAATGTGGGTAGCGCTGCTTTGCCTCTGATAATACCTCACTGACGTAATAAACCGGCCTCTGAACCGGGTGATCTTTCCCATCCTCCTTGCGCTCAACAACAACCACCGCGCTGACCGCCCGGGGCCCGGTTGCAACGTACAATAACATGGGCTCTTTAGGACCCGGGGCTGCTAGGAGTGGTGCCTCAGATAGCTGCTTCTTTAGTGCCTCGAACGCCTCATCCGCCTCTTGGTCCCAAACGAATTTATCAGATTTCCTCAAGAGCCGGTACAAGGGTATTGCCTTCTGTCCAAGTCTTGATATAAACCGGCTCAGCGCTGCAACACACCATGTAAGCTTCTGAACATGCTTCAGGTTTTCCGGCTTTTTCAGACTCTGGATAGCTTTGATTTTATCCGGATTGGCCTCAATCCCTCTCTCTGAAACGATGAAGCCGAGTAACTTCCCTGCTGGAACTCCAAACACACACTTTGTCGGGTTAAGTTTCATCTGGTATCTTCTCAGGTTCTTGAATGTTTCCTTTAGATCGTCAATAAATGTCTCCGCTTTTCTGGTCTTGATCACCACATCATCTACATAAGCATGAACGTTGCGTCCGATTTGGTCCTCAAAGCACTTCTGAATACACCGTTGATAGGTTGCGCCAGCGTTCTTCAATCCAAAAGTCATGGTCTTGTAACAAAAGGCCCCAAAAGGGTTATGAACGATGTTTTCTCCCAGTCTTCCTTTTTAAGCTTGATCTGATGATACCCGGAATATGCATCCAGGAAACATAATAGGTCACTTCCAGCCACTGCGTCTATAATCTGGTCAATCCTTGGGAGGGCAAACGGATCCTTTGGATAGTGCTTGTTAAGACTCGTGTAATCTATGCACATCCTCCACTCATTACTCTTTTTCATCACGAGAACCGAGTCTGGGTGAAATACTTCCATGATAAAGCCGGCTGTCAATAGCCGGGCAATTTCTTCCCCTATAGCCCTCCTTCTTTCCTCATTCATTTTCCTCAGGCCCTTCTTCACAGGCCTGGACTTGGGATCAACGTGCAAGCTGTGTTCCGCTAACTCCGTAGGGATACCCGGCATATCGCTGGGCGTCCAAGCAAAAACATCTTGATTCGAACGAATAAACTCCACGAGTGCTTTTTCCTGCTCATTGTCCAGGTTAGATCCTATAGCAAATTGCTTGGAGGGATCACCCTCGACAAAGGCCACCATCTTGGTATCCTGTGCTGCCTTGAATTTCGCTCTCTCATCCTCCGTATTCGGCCTTTTTAACGTTGTTGTGTCATCCGGGTCTACTTGAGACCGATAATACTTGAGCTCCTCCTTTTCTACAAGCTTGTTCCGCCATTGCCGCATCTCCTTCGTCACACTCGGCCGCTATATCCCGGCTCCCATGTATGGTGATGGTCTGCTTAGGATCCGGGATTTTTAGCTGTAGGTACACGTAACACGGCCTGGCCATGAACTTGGCGTAAGCCGGCCTCCCAAATAGCGCGTGATAAGGGCTGCGTAACTTCACCACCTCAAACGTGAGCCATTCCACCCGGAAATTATCCTTTGATTCTCCAAAAGCAACCCCCAAGGTGATCTTTCCCTCAGGGCACGCTGAGTGACCCGGTACAATCCCGTGAAAAACTGTTGAACTCTTCTGTAGCTGAGACTCCTTGAGACCCATGCGTAGAAAAGTTTCCCAATATAAGATGTTAATGCTGCTTCCACCGTCCATTAAGACCTTTTTCAGCTCATAACCATTAACCTGTGGGGCAACCACCAATTCTAGGACTCCCGGGTGTTCTATCCTTTCCGGGTGATCTCTTCTGCTCCATGTTACATCTTACTCCGACCACCTCAGGTATCTCGGGACAGCCGAGGAAACCGAGTTTACTGCCTTCTTCAATATCTTTCTATCCTTGTTAGAAGTTCCTGTGGTGTGAACGTGGTACCGGTCCAATTGCTTCGGATTGGCTTGGAACCCTCCAGATCCTCCCTGATTGTTACCCGGATTTCCAACTCCTGGGTTGCCTACTGGGGTGGGCCGTTGCCCGGGTTTCCGCCCGGACCCGGTCCTCCTCCCTGGCCTGCACCTCGCATAGCCTTGTTTACTTCCTCGTTCTTCCATCTCTGTAAATCCACACACTGCTCCAATGAGTGGTTAGCCGGCCTTCCGTTCCTGCTGTGTTTCGGGCACGCCATTCTGAAGATATCCCAGTTGTTACCCGGCCTTGGTGGCCCTTGATAGTTTCCTCCGTTATGATTACCTCCGTTGAAATTTCCTTCTGCTCTGGGTCTCGAAGACCCGGCTTCTGTGCTGGCGAAGAACTCGGAATTCCCCTCGAACGGGCGCTTGTTCTGGTTGTTCCCGTTGTTACCTCCATGGTTACCCGGCGTAGATCCATTGCCGGTTCTTCCATTATTACCCGTATTTGCTTTTGCTTTCTTGTCATCAACATCCTCTTCCGTGGTATCCGTAGCAGCATGTTTGTTGCACGCATCCATTAGCTCTCCCATCGTAACCTCTGAAGCGTTCCGACTAGATTTCATGCGAGTTAACTTCTGCACTAAAGGCGTATACTTGCATGTCTTGGCCATAGCTTGCAACGCGTCCTTTGGCTGAATATCTGTAGATGAATGCAGTATCTCCATAACCCGGCGCACCCAGCTGCGCGCCGACTCTCCCTTCTTTTGCACACACCGTTCTAGATCGTTGATAGTAAACAACTTCCTGCATGTTCCATGAAAGTGCTTGATAAACGCAGTTTTCAATTCACTCCATGATTTAATAGATCCTTCAGGTAAATTGTTGAACCACAACTTTGCTGCTCCTTCTGACATCATTAAGTACATGAACTTGGCATGGAGATTTTCAGATGCGTTGCGAATCGACATAGCCATCTCATAGCTGCTCAACCATGTTTCTGGATCCATAGTCGGCTCATAATTCACCACTTTGCCTGGTTCTTTGAACTTGTCCGGGTAAGGCTCGGCTCTGATGTTATCCGACAGACACTTAGTCCCAGCGAGGTTAATCAGTACCGGCCTCGCTCGGGAAACGTGTGATCCGGCAACGGGTGCGGCGCGGGGTGCAATCGCTACTGGCCCTCGTACTGCAGACCCGGCCGCTGCGCGCCTCGCTCGAGAACTATCCATGATAGCTTGTGCGGCTGATACTGCGGGTGTTGCCGGTCTACGGGGAGGAGGCGGAATTTGCTGCTGCTCTGCCCTCCGTCGTGCTGAACTTGTCTGGATATTGCCAGTATTCCCGTTATGCCGGCTGATATACGGTGTTCCATGCATTCCGCTCCTGTTATCTGGGTAACGGACTTGTTGAGCTACTGCCTTGCGCATAAAATCTATCGCCCGCCGGGTCTCCTCCGCATGGGGGGACTCTCTTATGGGGATTCGATCCAACGCCAGCGTCGCTACATATACATTATCCATGGGGTTGTTGAAGTGACCCGGTGGCGTATGAAATTGTGATGGTGGCGGTGGTGGTGCTGTATTGCCAACAGCAATCCCAGTCTGCAATGTGGGTAACCCGGCCTGCATGTTTGTCGGCTGTCCTCCTCCGGTTGCGGGCAGATGCACAGTTTCCTGATTCACAGCCGGAATTGGCTGATCCTGGGGCGTGATGAATAGCGCGTTCGGGTTTATAACTCCGCCTGTTTTTTTTTGAAACATTTTCTACTGCAGGGGAGTCCCCCACAGCCCTTTATTGCCAACCCAGAGTGTTACAGTTACAGATATGTACAAATATACATGGAATAGACTAAGGCAGTCTATCCCAGTCTATCTAATTTAAGGAATTAATCCATAAAGCTAAGTCAGCAGCCACAGAAGCACTCAACCTATGCTTAAGCATAAGGAGATCTAACAAGAAGCCCACTTTCCATCCCATAAAGGAATGTCTTTCCGATTTAAAAATGACTCCATTCCTCTGCTTCCAAATATTCCAGCATGCAATAATCACTATCTCAGTGAAACAAGGTCCTTTGAAAGACTTTTTTGCAAGCGTAAGATTTTGCACAAGTGTGTTATCACTCCAGCTGATTTGCAAATAGTTCCAAATCCGAGAGCTAGAACACATTGAAAGAACAGATGGATCCAATCCTCATGGCAATGTGTGCAACAAAGAACACAGTGATCAGTGCCTTCAATCTTCCAGTTCCTTCGTTTGATCATATCCTTTGTATTAATCCTATCTTTGAGAATCAACCAAGCAAAGAATTTATGCTTTGACATGCATTTGGATTTCCAGATCCATTTTGCAGGCCCATCAGGAGGCAAATGAGCAAATTGTAGTTGGTAGAATTTACTTGGGGTATAAACCCCTTTATTGAAATTGCATCTCCAACTGTCCTCACTGTCAGTGAACTGAACATTAGCCACAATGACTAGCAGATCAGTATACTCCTGGAAAGCTTCATTTGAAAACGGCAAGTGAAAAGCATCCGAGAGATCTGTCATCATAAATAAATCTCTTACTGAGGACAAAGGATCTTTGGCAAAGGAGAATAATCTCGGGAATTTTAGTGCCAAAGGTTGTCCTATCCAAGAATCTTTCCAGAAAAACCCAGTAAATCCATTTCCCATAATGCAAGAAGAGAAAGAGCACCAAGTATCAGCTAGTTGCATAACACCTCTCCACCAGAAAGAACCACAGGAAGTCACAGCATGTGGTACTGACTGAAAATAATAGGCATTCTTGACTAAATGGACCCAAGGGATATCCATAGAGTTATAGAATTTTGCCAAGAATTTCAGTAGTAAAGCTCTATTTTGAATCTGAAGATTGATGATTCCTAAACCTCCTTTGTTTTTGGGCCTGCATACCATATCCCTAGCAGCTAAAGAATTCACTCTTTGCTTATTTTTGTCTTTCCTCCATAAGCATCTCCTCCTTGCTTTATCAATTATGTCAATGACACCTTTAGGTATTACAAGTGTGCACATGTAATAAGAGGGCAAGGAGGATAGAACCGAATTCACAAGAACCAAACTATCCCCATAAGAAAGAAATGAGACTGTAGCAGAAAGTCTCCTTTCAATTCTGTCAATTAGTGGTGCAAAATCCTTGATAGTTGGTTTTGTGGTTCCCATGGGCAAGCCTAAGTATGTAAAGGGCATAGAGGCCACAGTACAATCTAGAAAAGAAGCCAGATCAACAGTTTCCTGCTGTGAAAGGTTGATCGGTATCATAGAAGACTTGTTATAATTCACTTTTAACCCAGTGATATGAGCATAAAGGTTAAGCAAATCTTTAAATACCAACAATTGTGCCGATTCAGCAGGTAATATGACTAAAGTGTCATCAGCATATTGAACAATAGGAAAATCTCCACCTATTGGAATTGGCAACCGGAGTCTTCCCTCTCTTAGGGCCAAATTAACAATACTTTGCAGCAGATCCCCACCCAACACATATAGAATTGGTGACAATGGATCACCCTGCCTGACACCTCTTTTGCATACAAAAGGCTTGCCAGGAACACCATTTAACAGAACCGACGATGATCCAGAGGCTAGAATTTCCTTGACCCATTTTATCACTAAGGGAGGGAATCCCTTAAATCTCAAAATTTACAGAATAGCAGAGTACTCAATGGTATCGAAAGCTTTCTCAAAATCAATCTTGAAAATCACCACTTTCTGCTTAGACTGTTTACACTGGTAAATGTATTCAAAACACCAGGCCAAACAATCTTGAATAGTTCTGGATTTGATGAAACCATATTGATTAGCATGGATGCATCCAAAGATTTTATCCTGGAAACGATTAGCCAGAATTTTAGTGATAAATTTCAAACAAGTGTTGGTCAGAGAAATAGGTCTGAAATCATTCACTGTCTCAGGAGAATTAATCTTTGGAATAAGAGTAATGAAAGATCCATTAATACTCTCCAAAGAGATCTTAGCACTGTGAAATTCATTGCATAGTTTGATAAAATCCTCTTTTATTATACTCCAACAGTGTTTGATAAATAGCCCTGTAAAGCCATCAGGGCCAGGCGCACGATCAGGTTTTAGGTGTTTTACAACACCTTCAATCTCCTCAATAGTGAAGGGATTAGCCAGAATCTCTAAACCCTCAATCACAGGCAAGAAAACAGACAAATCAGTATCAGTCGTAGGTGGGCAGGAGACACCCATTCTGTTCTTAAAACAGGACCAAAAAGCAGCAGCTTTGTCCATATGATCCACCAACAAATTCCCGGAAGCATCTGAAATGGATGGAATAGAATTTCGCCTAAACCTCTCAGTGGCTCTGGCATGGAAGTATTTAGTATTTTCTCCAGAAAGCTTAGCCCAGCGAATAGTACATCTTTGCTTCCAGTAATCAGACTGTAAAGCAAGCAAATTTTGATATGCTTTTTAACAATAAGTCTGAAATTAAATTCAGGAACACTCAACTTCCTCACATCCTCCAATTGGTCCAGGAACAAGATCACTTTACTACTCATTTCAATAAGAATCTTTAGTTGAGATAAATTCCTTCCCCAATCCTTCAGAGCATATCTAAGATTCTTTAATTTGGCAGTGATTTTGGAGGTAATTGACTTGGCCATAACTGGAGTATTCGAAATCTTAGTCACAAGGTCAATGAAACCAGGTTGCTTAACCCAATGATTTTCAAACCGAAAGATCTTTGCCTTTGGAATGTTTGTTCCAATTTTAACAGAGCAAGGCAAGTGGTCAGAAGTGATTTTTGACATGGGTAACACCATAGTATTAGGAAAATCCAGTGTCCACTGACATGAAGTAAAAAACCAATCAAGTTGGACTAAAAGAGGATCACTTTGCATATTGGACCAAGTGAAATTTCTACCTTTAACAGGCAATTCCAATAAACCCAGATGGCTTCTAGTCGACTCAGCCCGGAGCCGGTTCTCCAAAGCTTCCAGCTCACGTTGGCGCGTGGCTACCCCTTGTTTCTCTGCTTCCACATCTCTCCTTTGTTGCTCCAATGCACGGCGCGCCACATCCAGATCCCTGGCACGTGCCGCGGCGTTTTCCGGGGTTATCACAGTAGCTAGCACCGTGGGATCCAAGATCAGGTTGTTACTGAACAGGGCCGGGTGTTGTGGGTTCGAGGGACCCGCCCCTGGCGTCCTATTCGCCATAAATCCAAACATATTCGCCTGCAACTCGCTTTCCGCTGCTCGGCTGATAACTGAAGCCGACTCTCCATCAACCCGGGTCAGAACCGGATTTCCATCAGCCGGATTTTGCTGCGGGGCCAGCGCTCGTGCCGCTCCGACCGCGGCCGTAGTCACGTCCCCTTGATTGAGATTGGTTGCAGGGGCCATGTAGACCGCGACCTGGCGCGCGATGCCTGGTGAAGACTCGTATTCCTCCTCATCGCAGCTATCTTCCTCGTACCGGTCGTCCAGCAGGTGCAAGATAGACTCGGTGTCATCTTCTCTCATGACCCGGCCACGCGGGGTCCATGCCGGCTCCTCCGGCTGTTCCCTCTTCGTGGTGGGCTCTTCTATCGGATCCACCGTTCCGACCGATTCTTCTCCATCCGACTGTACGCAGGTCGCTTCTCCTGACACGGAATCATAATTGAAATCATCAGGGATTGAACCGGACGTACGTACCATGCCGATGAAGACGTTGACCCGGCCGATTGTGATGACAGATCCGGATTCGAGCAGATCCGACTCTGGCGCCCAGCCAGAATCGTCCACCATCTTCTCTCCTTCGGGGTTGGTGTAGATCTCACCAACGATAAGGTTCTTCATGTTCTCCCGAGCTTTTTCCGTGATGTAAACACCCTTGGACGTAGGCCCCACGGTGGGCGCCAACTGTCATGGGATAATCACGGCAGACATTACCAGGGGTAACTTATCTTGGGGCAATTCGACTCTGGTGTTTGGGAGAGGGTTTAGCTCAAGGGAAACCATGGTGATATGCGATCTGGTAGCCGGCAATCAAGTCGCCGAGTCTCCGATCTGAATATATTATCTCAACTCTCGTGTCACAATGGATACTCGAATATCTTGTGATCGCGTGATTGCGTCTAATCTAACCCTAGGGGCCGGCTTATATAATATCCGGACCCCCTGGCTTACCATCCAAGGCATACTCGGAGTCCTACCCGGACACTGCTTACAAACCCTAAGTTTCCCTATCGGAACCCACAAACCGGGTTACGAGGCCTACACTCTTGGGCCTTCTAGAAACTCCTTTTCCCTAAGCCGGATCTTGCGCAGCGCCCTTTGGGCCGAATTACACCTTGGCGTTAGCCTACCGGGTTATCATCCCTCCATCAACGATGGTGATGATTCCCCCCGCCGACAGGGAATTTCCTCGGGGAATCTCCCCGCCAGGAAGGTGTTTCTTCTCTCTGTCGCTCCCTTCATGAAGAGGCGGCAAAAAAACTCTACAAAGTGCCTCCTCGATAATTTTCGGTCACGAGGGGTAAGTACGCTGAAGGAGAGCCGGAGGAGGGGCCCCTAGAGTCCCACCAGGCGCGGCCAAAGGGGGCACGCACCTGGGGGTCACTTGGCTGCCTCCTGGCTCCGCTCTGGCGGCCCTTCAGGCTCCCCCGGTGATTTCAGAAGAAACTCTGTTTTCTGATTTTTTTTTTCCCCAATTTTTCTAACGTCTGGAAGATATCCCCTCTGACTTGTGCTTTTTCCAGCTGAATTATGACTCTGATAAATAATTCCGTAAACCTGTAAAACACATAGAAAACAACAAAATAACATAAGTAAAATGTTATAATATGGAAAATACCAATGAATAAGGGAGAATCATCGTATAAAATAGTGATGCAAAATGGACGTATCAATTGGATCCACACGCGGGTTCATGGTTATGAATAAGTTTAGATTTAGGGTCTAGACGTTTTTGTAATGTCTGTGTTTCAATCAGCCCGCAAAGTTAATATAGCAATCAGAATTAACATACCTCGAATCACGTAGGTGATGACGACAGTGATCGTAGCACCTACAGACACTCTAAAACTTGCAAACAAAATGTTAGAGGCGTCTAACTTGTTTTTGTTGAGTGTGCATGTGGTTTGGTATAGCTATTATGTTACTATGTTTTGATATAATGGCCAATGCAAAAGGATTGTTAATTGTTCGACATCGACAATCAGGTGTTCATCGTGGATCTCGGAGGAAGTACATGATTGGTGAAAGTGGTCGTTTCTCCATCATGGAAAAACTTGAAGCATTTTTTCACCACGGCGGAATATCCTCAGATTTTACACTATGGTGAAAATAACGGAGATGGAGGATCATCATTGGAGATGCATCCAGAAATCCCCGAAGAACAAAGGTTATACCAAATCACATGAATTTAAAATTGCTTGTGATGTTTATCCTTTGATGATTGCACCTTGATTGCACAATAGTTGTTTATTTGGGTGATTCCTCACTTGAAAATATCAAAGTACGTTTGTTTTATCCCAATTGTAGCACCGTCAAACCGTCATGGGTATGCATTCATCACTTGGATACAAGGGTCAACATGCCTCTTCTTGCTGGGAGGAGGGTTATAATTTACTCACTTGGATACTAGGCGCGTTCTATATGGCGGAGTCAGTTGGTTTTCTTGTCGTTCGGGCATGAAAGTCATGAGCTCGAAACACACACATCGAAAGATGAGCAAGAATCACATGTGTCTTTGGCATCGTGGACTACTCTCTAGGTTATGGTTGGTTGAGGTGGATACATCCTTTAATCATAATCTATTGGGATCTCGTTTCGCTGAAAGTTGATCTTGGCGAATATCAGTTTCTGTAGGAGTATATCTTAATATAAATTTTAATTGAATTAAGTAGTGCAAATTAATTTTGAACCATAGTTTCTAGATAAACTTTTTATATTGTAGAGATGGATCCCTTTGTTATATATCAATTTAATCTGATGATGAGTCGTGAGCCTTTGGTTGCAAACAGAAACAATTTTGGGGAAAGGTTTCATGCTCCGATGGGAGTTCTTAGGAACTCCAATATGTATCACTTTGTGGGTCACATGCCTGGAGATGAGGATCATGATGTACCTCACATCTAATGTGACATGTGCCTTGTCAAGGAGCTCATGCACAGATGCAATGATGTAGAGCTGGTTGATGCATTCCGTGACCATCATCCCTACTATTTAGTAGAGGAACTGAAAGCTCTGTTCTCACATCAAGTGCACAATGAGCGTTTTAATCTGACCAGAGAAGTGCTAAATAGTCGGCTTGTATTGGGTGAACCAATAGAGCTGTTTGAAATCACGAATGGTCAGATTAGAAAGAAATCTCAGAGATGTTGGTTTTTCAATAACTCATGAGAATTTCTTTGACATCGTACTAGGATCAATTCCGCATATATTCCATGGTTTTGTAAACTTTACAATACCATTGTAGAAGAGTGGTGATACGTCTCCAATATATATATAATTTCTGATGCTCCATGATCATATTATGTCAATTGCTACTTGTTTTCTCCCTTATTTATAGCATTTTTATACGTTTTCCGGAACTAACCTATTAACAAGATGCCAAGTGCCAGTTCCCTGTTTTCTGCTGTTTTTAGTTTCAGAAAAGTTGTTCTGGAAACATTCTCGGAATTGGACCCCACAAAGCCCGAAGTGCCTATTTTCCCCGGAAGCATCCAGGACACCGAAGAGGAGTCGAAGACGGGCACCAGGGGGCCACACCATAGGGTGGCGCGGCCCCCCTGGCCGCGCCAGCTATGTGTGTGGGGCCCCTGGAGCTCCATCGCCTTTTCCCTTTCGCCTATTTAATCCCCCGGATGGAAAACCCTAAGACCTGATAAAAAAAAAACCCGAAAAGTTCCGCAGCCGCTGTCACCGTCAACCCTAGATCAGGGGGGTTCTGAAGCTGTTTCCGGCACCCTGCCGGAGAGGAGATCATCACGGGAGGATTCTACATCACCATGCCTGCCTTTGGAGTGAAGCGTGAGTACTTCATCCTTAGACTACAGGTTCGTAGCTGCAGCTAGATGGTTGTCTTCTCCTCATATGCCGCCATGTTTAGATCTCGTGAGCTACCTATCATGATTGAGATTGATCTTATGTAATTCTATATGTTGTGTTCGCTGGGATCCGATGAATATTGAACTTATGCCAAGTTGATTATAGTCTTTATTTGCATATGCTATTTGTGATCTTGCATGCTTTCCGTTGTTAGTGGTTGCTCTGTCCAAGTAGTTGCTAGTGACTCCAAGAGGGAGTATTTATGCTCGATAGTGGGTTCATGCCTCCTCACCACCTTGCTCGAGTGACAGAAATGTGAAGGGGCGGATGTGTTGTTGCCATTAGGGAGAAAACATCGGTGAGAGTTCCCGCGTGCATAATCATTGCTTACATTACACACTTTGTTTAATGCAGTTATCTGTTGCTTGAAACTTAATACCTAAGGGGGTTCGGATGATAACCTGAGGGTGGATTATTAGTCATAGATGCAGATGGATGTCGGTCTATGTATATTGTTGTAATGCCCGCACTAAATATCATAGTAGTCTTCATGTCATATATGTGCACTACGGTGGAACCTCTATTTGTCAATTGCCCAGCTGTAATTTGTTCACCCAGCGTGCTATCTTTTATGGAGAGACACCACTAGTGAACCTACGAACCCCGGTCCATTTTTCCACACTGTTAAACAAACCACAACTATTTCCTGCTTTCTTTACTTACTGCAAGCATACATCATTTTCCACACTATACGTCTAATCTTTGTTTTCAGCAAGACTGATGAGATTGACAACCTCACTGTACCGTTGGGACACAGTATTTTGGTTGTGTTGTGTGCAGGTTCCACGTTGTTGCTGACACCGGTGAAGCGCCAGCACCACCGTCAGTGGCATCAACCTTCCTGAGATCCTCTTCCTCCTACTGGATTGATAACCTTGGTTCTTAACTGAGGGAAATTCTTGCCTCTTGCTCATCACACCCTCCTCTTGGGATTTCCAACAACTTCATCAACTCTGCAAGCATCAAGGAATTTCTGGCGCCGTTGCCGGGGAGGAAGAAGTCTTCTGGCAAGGGGAGTTTCTCATTCTCAACCTCTTTATTTTGTTTATTGTCTTGTTTTTATTTTTGTCTTGTTTTTCTTCTCTATATTAAAAACATAAAAAAAATTAGTTTACTTCATAGCTGTTATTTACTTGCTTGCTATTATTCTGCTAAAATGAGTTCCTCTGAGAATACTAAGTTGTGTGACTTCACTAGCACAAACAACAATGATTTTATTTGTACACCTATTGCTCCACCTGCTCCTACTGCTGCTTTCTATGAGATTAAACCTGCTTTATTAAATCTTGTTATGAAAGAGAAATTTTCTGGTATTAGTACCGATGATGCTGCTGTCCACCTTAATAATTTTGTTGAACTATGTGAGATGCAAAAATATAAATATGTGGATGGAGATATTATTAAACTGAAATTATTTCCTTTCTCTTTGAGAGGAAGAGCTAAAGAATGGTTGCTATCTTTGCCTATAAATAGTATTGATTCATGGACTAAGTGTAAAGATGCTTTCATTGGAAAATATTATCCTCCTGCTAAGATTATATCCCTCAGAAGTGACATAATGAATTTTAAACAATTTGATAATGAACATGTTGCTAAAGCTTGGGAAAGAATGAAAACTATGGTGAAGAATTGTCCCACTCATGGACTGACTACTTGGATGATTATACAAACCTTTTATGCAGGACTAAATTTCTCCTCAAGGAACCTATTGGATTTAGCTGCTGGAGGTACCTTTATGTCCATCACTTTGGGCAATGCAACAAAGCTTCTTGATGATATGATGATAAATTATTCAGAGTGGCACACTGAGAGAGCTCCACAAGGTAAGAAGGTAAATTCTGTTGCGGAAACCTCCTCTTTAAGTGAAAGGCTTGATGCTATTATGTCTATGCTAGTTAATAGTAAATCTCAAGTTGATCCAAATAATGTTCCTTTAGCCTCTTTGGTTGCTCAACAAGAGCATGTTGATGTGAACTTTATTATAAATAATAATTTTAACAACAATGCTTATAGAAATAATTTTGGTGGAAACAATTACAAGCTTTATCCTCCTAATAATGGTTATGGTAATTCTTATGGAAATTCCTACAATAATAATAAAAGCTCTACCTCTGATCTTGAAAACATGCTTAGAGAATTTATTAGCACACAAACTGCTTTTAATAAATCCGTTGAGGAAAAGCTTGGTAAAATAGATGTTCTTGCCTCTAAAGTAGATAGCCTTGCTATTGATGTTGATTTTCTAAAACTAAAGGTTTTGCCAAAAGATATTAAACAAATTAAAACTTTGAATTCCATTCAAGTTCGAATTGATGATAATGTTAGGTTGATGGCTGAATTACGGTCTAGGTGGAAAAAAGAAGATGAATTGGCTAGAAAGAATAATATTGCAGTATTAAATATCAATTCCCCCTCAAGAAAGGTTTGGAAAACTTTCCTAGAAATAATATGAAGCTACCTTTTGACTATATTATTAGATCAAGATATGATGTTGATGCTTCTTCACTTGAAAATACTTGAGTTTCCCTTTTATGCCTAGCTGAAAGGCGTTAAAGAAAAGCGCTACCGGGAGACAACCTGTTTTATTTCGCTGTTTTAAACCCGTTTTCTTTGGTGTGATTTTCACCTGGGTGTTGTCTATTTCCTTAGCAACCCCACTTTATATTTTCTTTTGTGTTTTTGTTGAGACAAGTAAAGCCTCTAGTGGAAAGTTGAGGCTATATTTCGGATTTCTGCGCAGGAAACAGATTTCTGCTGTCCACTGTTAATTCCGTAAAACATTACAGAAACTTCAAAATAGCCTGAGTTTTTTTGTGCTTAATCCTGAGTTATATACGCAACTTTTCTTAGTTTACCACCTTTTTATTTGAGCAACATAAGATTTTTGAAAAAAATCGATGTTTACCTGTTGTTCTGTTTTGACAGATTTCTGCCATTTATTGCATTTGCATCTTAATCTCTTTCTTTTGGTGTTATTTTGAGAAAAAGAGTTTTAAAAGAAGTTGTGACAGTAGCTAATGTGTTTTTGAGTGTTAGGTTTGTGTTGAAACTGAACCATGTGAATTTATTATTCCGATTGCACTAACGTTGCTAATGAAGATTGTGAGAAGTTTTGTGTGAAGGAAGTTTCCAAGGGTCAAGAGAAGAGGATGATATGATGCGATCAAGAAGAGTGAAAAGCCTAAGCTTGGGGATGCCCCGGTGGTACACCCCAGAAAATTCCAAGAAGACTCAAGCGTCTAAGCTTGGTGATTCCCAAGGCATCCCCTTCTTCATCAACAAATTATCAGGTCACTTCTAGTGAAACTATATTTTTATTCAGTCGCATCTTATGTGCTTTACTTGGAGCGTCTTTTATTTTTGTTTTCAGTTTGTTTTTGTTTTTTTATTTCAGTTTGTTTTTACTTTTTCAATAAGCTTTGTTGGACCCCAGCATTCTTTTATTGTAGAGTGACACACTCCACTTTTTCATGAGAATACTTTGTATTCTTAATCTCTGTCTAGCTGCTACATTTATTTAGCTCCTGTTTTGCATGCTTCTCTTATTATAGCTGTTAGTTTTAGTAGTGTTATGTGAGTACTCTCATGTTTGCTTGCTGTATCATAAAGAGTTTTTTTGTTAAAGCATGTTTTCTATGGTTCTTGTTGGGAGAAGAAAACCGTTGCTTGAAGTAGAATTTATAACAGTACTAGTAGAAGCTTGTATAGACTGTGGCTAGAACTTTTTCATGCCATGCTAAATGTTATTTTAGTTTTAAATCCTTGTGGTTATTGAGTAGCATTAATAGCCTTAAATATCTGAGAGTGTTTAATATGTCTTGAAAGATTCATGAGTTATTTTTGTCATAGTAAAGCATCAATATATGGTATTCTCTTTCGAATGTTTTATTTGGTTGGCTTGGCGCATGCTCACACCATTTTATGACTAAAAATCAGTCACGAATAGCCTCCATGACCACTTAGTTTTTGAACTTGTGATACTGCTTATGTTTTAATTAATGATGCTTATGTCGCTATGCATGATTATGGCTCTTATGCTCCCTTGATTTGTCGCTCCCAGTCTTTTAATAGCCTCCACCTGTACTGAGTATGAGCTCTACTCGTGCATCCAAACTCCCTTAAACCAAAGTTATTCCCATTGTGTACACCATACCTACCTACATGTGGTATTTAACTGTCACTCCAAGTAAATTTCTCATGTGTTACCTTTAAAACCTTCAAAAATTACTCCTGCTTTATGTTCCTGTTTTTGCTCATGAGGACGTAAATAGAGAATCTTTATCTCACTTGTTGATTGGATTTCACACCCTGGACTAGTGGCTTCATCCGCTTATCCAAATGATAGAAGAGCTGGCAGCGGGGTGCCCAGCCCCAAATTAATACAAACAAATTCTCTTCACTATTTTCCCCCTGATTTATCAGTCAAAGCATAATTGTGTAAACAAAAGAGAAAGAGGGATGCCCTTCAACACCAATTGCATCCTTCACCATGGGAGCTGCTCTTTGTGAATCCAGTTGGCTTGTGATGTACTATATTTTCTGTTTACCATTCATTGATATTAGCATACATCTCCCAAAATATAGACACTCCTCCACGGTATGTGATTGTTGGTAGGCACCCGAAGATTCGGTTAGCCATGGTTTGTGAAAGATGGATGGGAGGAGTGTCAAACTTTTAATACCTCTGTTTAATAAAATAAAAGCTCTAGCACATGAGTGATCCCTGCTTCCCTCCGCGAAGGGCCTTTCTTTTACTTTTATGTTGAGTCTCCATCTTCTAACTTTATGCACAGTTGAGAGAGCATTTTTGCCATTCTGAGTTCTATGTGCATTTGTCCCATAAACATCAATAATTACTTCATGATGTGATATTATTTGTTCTTAAATTATTTGTTCTAGTCTTCCTCATGAACTTTGAAGGTGTCCTGGCATTTATGTTTAGCCCCACTCTTAAGGACTAGCAAAATATCACTTTGCCATGCTTTCTCTATACCTGAAACAAATGTTTACCTTTCTCTACATTATTATTCATGATCTTTTATTTGAGTTACTCTTCGTGATGCAAAGTAATTGCTATGCTTTATTATTAAAGTTTTATTTATCATGTTTGTGTTTGAAATTCTATGATCTCGGCGTGCATATGCGTTTACAATAGATTGATCAAGTTTATGTTAGTAGCATGTCACCTCAGAAATTATTGTTTTATCGTTTACCTACTCGAGGACGAGTAGAAAATAAGCTTGGAGATGCTTGATACGTCTCCAACGTATCTATAATTTATGATGCTCCATGATCATATTATGTCAATTGCTACTTGTTTTCTCCCTTATTTATAGCATTTTTATACGTTTTCCGGGACTAACCTATTAACAAGATGCCAAGTGTCAGTTCCCTGTTTTCTGCTGTTTTTGGTTTTAGAAAAGTTGTTCTGGAAACATTCTCGGAATTGGACCCCACAAAGCCCGAAGTGCCTATTTTCCCCGGAAGCATCCAGAACACCGAAGAGGAGTCGAAGACGGGCACCAGGGGCCACACCATAGGGTGGCGCAGCCCCCCTGGCCGCCCAGCTATGGGTGTGGGGACTCTGGAGCTCCACCGCCTTTGCTCTTTCGCCTATTTAATCCCCCGGGATGGAAAACCCTAAGCAACTGATCAAAAAAAACCCCAAAAAGTTCCGCAGCCGCCGTCACCGTCAACCTTAGATCAGGGGGTTCTGAAGCTGTTTACGGCACCCTGCCGGAGAGGAGATCATCGCGGGAGGCTTCTACGTCACCATGCCTGCCTCCGGAGTGATGCGTGAGTAGTTCATCCTTGGACTACGGGTTCGTAGTTGTTGCTAGATGGTTGTCTTCTCCTCATATGCCGCCATGTTTAGATCTCGTGAGCATCCTATCATGATCGAGATTGATCTTATGTAATTTTGTATGTTGTGTTTGCTGGGATCCGATGAATATTGAACTTATGCCAAGTTGATTATAGTCTTTATTTGCATATGCTATTTGTGATCTTGCATGCTTTCCATTGCTAGTGGTTTCTCTCGCCAAGTAGTTGCTAGTGACTCCAAGAGGGAGTATTTATGCTCGATAGTGGGTTCATGCCTCCTCACCACCTTCCTCGAGTGACCGAAACGTGAAGGGGGGATGTGTTGTTGCCATTAGGGAGAAAACATTGGTGAGAGTGCCCACGTGCATAATCATTGCTTACATTACACACTTTGTTTAATGTAGTTATCTGTTGCTTGCAACTTAATACCTAAGGGGGTTCGGATGATAACCTGAGGGTGGATTATTAATCATAGATGCAGATGGATGTCGGTCTATGTATATTGTTGTAATGCCCGCACTAAATATCATAGTAGTCTTCATGTCATATATGTGCACTACGGTGCAACCTCTATTTGTCAATTTCCCAGCTGTAATTTGTTCACCCAGCATGTTATCTTTTATGGAGAGACACCACTAGTGAACCTATGAACCTCGGTCCATTTTTCCACACTTTTAAACAAACCACAACTATTTCCTGCTTTCTTTACTTACTGCAAGCATACATCATTTTCCACACTACACGTCTAATCTTTGTTTTCAGCAAGACTGGTGAGATTGACAACCTCACTGTACCGTTGGGACAAAGTATTTTGGTTGTGTTGTGTGCAGGTTCCACGTTGTTGCTGACACCGGTGAAGCGCCAGCACCACCGTCAGTGGCATCAACCTTCCTGAGATCCTCTTCCTCCTACTGGATTGATAACCTTGATTCTTAACTGAGGGAAATTCTTGCCGCTTTCTCATCACACCCTCCTCTTGGGGTTTCCAACAACTTTATCAACTCTGCAAGCATCAAGTGGCCAGTTCAGATGTTGTTTGCCTTACTCAAGGAAGCAGAAGCTGATATTGAAGCCGGAGATCCTACATTAACTAAGACATGTATACAAGTTATATCATCATCTATTGACATAGTTCCAGCAAAAGTCTATTAGCACGAGATACTAATTGATGCTCTTACATTCACTAGTGGCAGGAAATTTGGAAGGAGCAAATGATGGAAAAGAGGAGGTTCTGGAATGATGTAGGAAATGCACTTGGAGTATAGCCGGTCATCTCATGAAGTCCAAGTCAATAGATAAGATCAACACTAGGACTTCAAAATAATAGTTATTTTGCGTTTGATCATTATGTAATGAATATTTTATGTTTGTGAACCCTATTGAGTTCGAATTATAAAGTATGAGTGAGAATTACAAGCTTGGGACTTCAAAGTTTATGATCTTCTTTATTGTGTTATGTCAAATAGTTTTACTATTAAGTCTTGAATATTTTGATTCAAATTATTGCTCAAGTTTGAGTGATAGTTTTATAGCTTCTTGAATGAATTGGAAATAAGTCTTTTATTTGATTTATCAAGATTCAAATACTACTTCCAAAATATTTAATATGGCCAAACTCCATTAAGTGCTAGGCATTTCTGAATTTCGAAATTCACATAAGTTTTGTATGTTTTCTAAATTGACTTATTCCATTGAAGATTTAATATGATAAGTTAATCATATTGATGAAGTGGAATAGATGAAATAAGAAGTTTCAATATTTCATAAAGTCAGTGGGAGTATTTTGAATCAAAAACCGAGATCAAAAAAAATTGATTGAAGTGGAAAAGGACTTAATAGAAATTATAACATGGATTGACAAAGAATATTTTCTTAGTAAAAAATTACTCATGATGAATTTTGAGTGATTCAAAATTATCGTGATAATAAAATCTTTGTGAGACAAGGATTTAAGCAATGTTATAATTGTCAAAAGTCTTTTTGTGATAAAGTGATAGCGTGAAGCGAAAATAATTCTCAACCCGCTAAAGAAAATTATTTTGTTTGTTTGTTTAAGTTTGGATTATGAGAGTTATTTTAATGAAAATCCCTCGTAATCAACATTGCTCAAGCATGAAGCATAATTGATTAAAAGGTTTTTGCATAAAACTAATAAGTTTAATCGTAGTAAATTTCCACTTTTTACTCCATGTGTTTTAAACACATTAGATTAAGGAGAAAAGTGTCTTCTCATGCAAGAGATGTGGAAATTATATTAAGTTGGGATTCTGAATCTTTGGGGAAGGATTGAATGAAAGGGGCAACATGCAAATGTTTCCAATTCATCACCTTGCCCAGGAATTTATGTATGAGATACAAAGTTCAAACTTAATATTTGAATAAACGTCATATGAGGAATTTGATGTAATATTCACTTTATGAAATATTCATCGGTATTCCAAGATAATGACAATGATGTGCAAAACAAAACAAACAAGATAATAGTACTCACAAATATATGATATTGGATTATCATATAGATCCATGTTTAAAGAATATATTCATTTTGACTCCAAGATTTCATCTTGAAAGTAAGTTGGAGTGATTTTATAAATCACAATAAAAATGTATATTTTCACAAGAAAAACTGATATGAATATTTTATATTCATAAAGCTAGTATTGATAAACAAAATAAGTACGAATAAATGATGATGATGAGTCGAAAAACGTATCATACCAACTGTTTGGTGTTGTTATTGGATCAACTAGAAAATTATTTTGTTAAGTGTAATTAATTTTTATTACTAAGAGTAGTCATAAATGTTACAAGTATGAGTATTATGTCAGTTGTGTTAATTAAACAAGAAGGAATTTCTTTTTCATTACATAAAGTGAAGGAACTTAAAAGTCAGTGGGAGCTTGTTATGATGTTTTAATTTGACTAGGCCTAATTAAAAGAAAGATACCTCATGGAAAAGGTTTAAAAATATTTTAAATGCAATAATAGAAATTGTCTTATTAAATTTAGGGTCTATTAGATAGATTAAGAAATATAATGAACATGAATATGATGGGTGTGCTAAAGTGTAGTTTTGAAAGAAATTCTGAATTACATTGAGATAAATTAGTTTGTCTCAAAAGTCAAATGACATGATATTTTGCAATAGACATGACCTTCGTAGTCATTGGTGCGCAAAATATAAAGGGTTGAGATCAATTCATAATATTTTGTGATTTGACCAATCTCATAGTCATTAAAAGAAAAGCACACAAGAACCAATGGATTTACATTGACTAAAATTGTTTTAATCAATCCGGTATAAAGTAGAAAAACTTAAAGAATTTTTTTTCTTATGCAATTAATTGTTTGTAATAAAACCAAGGAATATTATGGTGAGAAGTTTCTCACAGAAATATTCAACGGTAATATTACAAGGTGAAAAACAACTCAGTAGAATTTTGTATAGCTACAAATAATATTGTGAGTATTCACATATGTATTCATGGTGGAAATACAAAATCAAATATTTATTAATTTTAACTCAGATTATGATTCTTCAATTGATAATACCGTTTGTTGTATAATTATCAACATTAGAGTATTATGAGTGAATTATATAGTATTTTTATGGATAGTTGCGACACAATGTAAGACATTGTTGGTTGCAAGTTGTTGGATAAAAGTCATTCGACTTAGTGAGGTTTCAAACGAAAATATAATAATTTACCCAGAGACGCTTGAATTATTAATATTGTCACAAAACCAGGTTCACACAAATCAAATTGTTTATAAATCAAAACTCAAGTTTATAAAAAGTTGATTAGATAAAAAGGTGAAAGACAGAAGTCTAAGGTATCACATGCATAGTGTGAGTAACACCGGAATTCCATAGGTGCTATGTCATCATACTAAATGGAGTATTAATTGCCTCTAGCGAAAGTGGGAGAATGTTGGAGGTATGCCCTAGAGGCAATAATATTCAGTTATTATTCTACCTCCAAGTTCATAATTAAGTTTATGTCATCATGCTACAATCGACATACCACTTGAAAAGTGAGTTTTCAAAGGAATATGTGTGTGCGGGTGTGAAGACATAAACAAACAAGAGTTCTAATCTTGTCTCTAAGATTACCTTATGGTTTGTGATATGATCATATTATCCTTATCATGGACTTGGAAGAAAGTCTAGCAAAACAATAGTACTGAACCGACCCAAGTGTATGTTGTTGCACCCAACTGTATGTTGTTGCTAAAAGGGACTAAACAATCATTATGTATTTTAGCTAATGCATATGAAGTTAACATTGACTATAATTCCTATACTATGAGAATATCTAGTGACCGCATGATCAAAAGGTATACTTTGAATATCATCAATCGTCTTGTCGTAACTAAGGACTATAGCGGTGATGTCTAGGTGATCTAGAAAGCGTAATGGAACTGAGATAATTCAAGATTAGTACTTAAATCCTCTAAATGATAGAGAGATACATTATATGGGACCTCTCAGTATCACCGATGATATATCGTCTGGCCATACACGGTGTGATTTTATCACAGGGTCATTGGGGATATGGACGAGAAAAAGAACGATATGGGTAAACAAGTTATATGTGTTATGATCAAAGAGTTTGATTATACTAGATCACATAGTCTCACCTCGTGATATCGTTGGTATCGTGAAGTTAAGGAAATAAGTGCGGTGAGTAACTTATTAGGTTCCCTCGTTCTTTGGGAACACATAGGAGCCATTATGGACGTCCACGGTCCCGCTGTTGGTTATTGTTCGGTAAGGGCCCGAACATGACTATGTGTTATCGAGCCTTCATGGCTCACACGTTTAAGTTGTGCCAACCTTTCATTGGGAGAAATAATATGTTGAATGTTCGATGTCATTACGATATCACAAAAACAGGTCCGGTGTCAATCGGAATGGTTTCGGGAAAGTTACTATAAAAGAGAAATTATGTCGGTGTTAGGCAGAATTTATATGAGAAGTTACGGAAGACATGAGATGTCCCGAGGTGTTAGAAATATGTTTCTAACATCGTTAGATAATATCGATGATTTTATCTATAGAAGTAACGGGGTTTCAGAAGAGTTCCGCGGGACTTTCCTTATATGGAAGCAGTGCCAGAGGGGCTCCTATGAAAAAAACTAATTTTAGGAAACGTCAGGTGGGGTCCATGGTCTCACAAAGTGCACAAGTTTTCTGTAAAAAAATTCCTGAATTTATTTGAGCAAAAAATGAGTGGGAAAAAGGAAAAGAAAAAAGGGAGGTGGGATTGGATTCCACAAGGGAGTCCGATCCGAGTTTCCCTAGGAGGGTGGTGCGGCCAAGGGAGGAGAGAGGGAAACCGACCACCCCCCATGGAAGGTGCCCTCCTTGCTCCCACTATATAATTCACACCCCCTCCTCTTTGGAGAACACAAAAATTGAGCCTTTGGCCTTCTCTCTCTCTCTCTCTCTCTCTCTCTATATATATATATATATATATATATATATATCATAGAATTAGATATATAATTAGAGAGCCTCTATGGATATTAGAGCCTATAATTAGATGTCTAATTAAAAACATATAATTGAATTAGATCCTCTAATTAGAAACATCTCTAATTGAATTAGAGCCTCTTCTAATCGGGTTTTTGAGTTATACTCTCCCGATTAGACCTAGTTTTTCTTATCTAGTTAATTGTTTGTACTAAAAGCAAGGAATATTATGGTGAGAATTTTCTCAAAGAAATATTCAACAGTAATATTGCAAGGTGAAAAGCAACTCGGTAGAATTTTGTATATCTACAAATAATATTGTGATTATTCACATATGTATTTGTGGTGGAATTACAAAATCAAATCTTTATTGATTTTAACTCGGATTATGATTCTTCAATTGATAATACTGTATGTTGTATAATTATCAATATTGGAATATTATGAGTGGACTCTACAATATTTTTATGGATAGTTGCAACACAATGTAAGACATTGCTGGCTGCAAGTTGTTGAATAAAAGTCATTCGACTTAGTGAGGTTTCAGGCGATAATATAATAATTTATTCGGGGACACTTGATTTATTAATATTGTCATGAAACCAGGTTCACACAATCCAATACCTAATAAATCCAAATGCAACTTTATCACAAGTTGATTAGATCAAATGGTGAGAGACAGAAGTCTAAGGTACCACGTGCATAGTGTGAGTAACACCTGAATTACATAGGTGTTATGTCATTATACTAACTAAAGTATTAATTGACTCTAGTGCAAGTGGGAGACTGTTGGAGGTATGCCCTCGAGACAATAATATTCAGTTATTATTCTAACTCCAAGTTCAGAATTAAGTTTATGTCATCAAGATACAACCACTATAGCACTTGAAAAGTGAGTTTTTGAAGGAAAATATGTAACATCCCAAGTATGAAAAATCCCCTTAGAATGTTTGTTTCATGTTAATTAAAGTATTGCATCATGTCATCATATTCATTTCTTTGTTGCATTTGTTTACTATTTGTTTTGCATCTGTTTTTCTCTGTTTTCACATTTCAAATTCAAACATATTTCAAATGCTTTACTTCATACTTGCTTTGTTACAATCTTTTTCAAATAAAAGTTCAACTTACACACAACCATTTGTTTCCAATTATTCCATAATGATCAACTAATAAAATGGTGCTTTTTATTTCAATTAATTAATTCTAAATTGCTTTCAAATTCAAAGCAAATCATCAAACAGCACCTAATTTGAATATTATGAAATTACCAAAACAAATATACTCATTTGTTTCCAATTAAAGTTATTTGATCACCCTAATTAATTTCTTGTTTTAAATAATTCAATCAATACCCAAAATTAACTCAAATTTGAACCCTATCCAAACAGCACCAAAATTCAAATGTTTTTGAATTCCAAACTTGGCATTTGGTTGTGTTTGACCTAAATAGCCCACCCAAATTTTTCTGAAATTTTTGCAAACCCCAAAAACATCTTTTCCTTCCTATTCTATTTGCTACAAAAAAAACAGAAAAACAAAAATGGGAAAAAGGAGAAAACGCGCGCGCGGCAGCTAACTAGCGCAGGGCCCAGCCCACTTACCTCCGCGCGGCCTGCGTACCGCTTCGCCACGCCCCCGTCTTCTTTCTTCAGTACGGCAGCTCATCTGAGCGTGCCACGGCGGCAGCGGACGGCGCCGACGGCCACCAGTGCCCCCTGGCCTCTATAAGTCCCCCTAGGAGCACCGCAGCCCTACCCTAGCTAACCCTACCTCTCCTCCCTCGAGATCCGCCGCCGATTCCATCTCTCTGCACCTCTTCCTCCACCTTCTGAACCTCACCGGAGTTTCCTCCTCTGAACCCTCGTCAACCACCGCCGCCATGGACCTCCACCACCCATCCTAGCTGCTGGAACCAGCCCACCACCTATCCCTCTACCTCCTGGACACTTCCTCGAGCTCGGAGACGCTCTGTAGCCGCGCCGCCATCCTCAACGTCGCCGTCGCCGGAGTTTTCTTCCTCGGGCCTCTGCAGCAACTCCAAACGAGGGTGAGTCTCCACCGTTTCCCTCCCCTCTGTCTTGCTCGCAAGCACACCCGCATCCGCGCACGTCACCCAGCACGCACGCACCACCACGGCAGCACGAGCCTGTAGATCGCCGCCGTCCGCCGTCGATGATTCTCTGACGGAGTTCAGTCCAGCGCGCGCGCGGAAGATTCAGTTAACGAATCTGAAGCTTACCTTAGCGCGTACCCCTTACCTGACAAGATCCGTTCGTTACCGCACTGGTGCAGTGCGTGCGCGCGCACCCCCGAGCCCCAGGATCGAGTCCTGGCCCTCGCACGGGAGAAATCCCACCTTTTTTCAGCCGTGCGCTCACAGGGTGGCCCCCCTGTCAGCCACACACTTGCCACGCAAGCACGCGCAGGCCCAGGGCCCAGCTGGCAGTGCCCTGGGTATGTTTCTGTGCGGTAACAAATGATTTTTAAGCTTTTCTGTTTTCAAAACAAGTCCTTCTAAATTACAGAATGGCCCCTGAAACTAATTTGATAATAACTTTTATTTTATAACTCCAAATAACAAAAATAAAATATGTGCACTGCTCCAAATTTAATTCTCTACCTATTGGTAGCATTTGTTTCCTGTTTTGAATTTTCCAAATGCATTCAAAATTTGAATTCAAACAAATCATCTGTAATTTGCTAAAATCCATAACTAATTCATAATTAATCCAAATAATGCAAATAAAATATGTTTTCCATACCATTTTGAACCACCTATTCAAATATAAATTTTTTTTCATGTTTTGAATAATTTAAATTGCTTAAATAATTTAAACCTTGTTTAAATCATTTAAATTTGCTAAATTCATAACTTGCTCAAATTAAATTATTTTTGAACATGTAAAATATGTTTTCAAGCTAGAAAAATATAAACTTTTCAAATATGAATTTGAATTTATGATTGGAACAAATAAAATTCAAATGATATTTAAACTTGTTTTAAATTCATTTAAAACTTGTTTACTTTTGTTTAAGTCATAATAAATTCATCCAAATTCCTTTTTCAATATTTGAAACATGTAATCCACCCAAAATTTCATGATCTTTTCAAATATTAATTTTGTTATTTATTTTGCACAATTTAACTTGGTGAAAACAACAACTATTTGTGTAATCCCTTTAAGGAACCAAAAATTCCCTAACTTAATAACTAAATTTCTAAATTGGTAAACCCTATTTTTAAATTGGTTCTATTGTTGTTATTTTGTTGTTTTCCTCATCCATGCATCATACTAATCCACCTTCACCTGTTGATTAGTTGGAAAACAAATAATCTAACCATAATTCATGGGCTTTTCCTATGCAACTCAAAATTGCATATGTGTCCATTTAATTTGTGTTACCATGTCAATTAGTTTATTTTGGTGCATCCATTAATTTGACATGCATCATCCCATGATTGTGCACTATGCCATGATATTGATTGTTTATCTTTCTGCATTGTTTGTTTGCTTCTTATCGGATAGACGACGATGTTGAGACCGACGATCTTTACGACACCCCTTCTGAGGATCTAGCCCAGTACCAGGCTACTGAGTTTGCAGGCAAGTTATCACTCACATGAACCACTGTGTTCCTTTCAACATTGGTTACCGATACTTTCCGTTGTCTATTTCTGCTAGCCATATGTATCGTTGCTTCTGTTACGAACCTATCACATGATACCCTAAACCATGATATTGCCTCACCTCCAGTCCTATAACCCCGTTGCTTGGGCCCGTGTCTTACTAGCATGCTTAGGGTTGTCTTGCTCGAGTCTGTTATCAGTTACTTTCTGTTATTATATTCTGTTATATTCTGGGGCTCGATGTTAAACAACAACCTGTTGATTTGAGGTAATAATAAATTGCTGATAAGGCACCGGCAGGAGGCCCGGCGTGGTTTTGAGGCCTGCTAGTGTCGACCCTAATAGGAAAAAGGGTCTTGTCTACTGATCCATGATGAGCGCACTATCCGCATGTGGGAAGCGTGTATGGGCGCCCCCCCTCAATTTGATTCGCTTCGCATCTCGTCCAAATCACCACACTTAGTTCGGGTTTTCCATTTGATGCACGCATATGCAGGTACGAACCCGAGGCCAGGGTGGAACTTTTGTAGTCGGCATTTAGGGCGGCGTGGTCTTCCAGTGCTATGAGGGTCCCCCTTTTCTTCGTGGGGCTCGATTAGCCGCGCACGCACAGCACGTGGTGCTTTGGGCTTGATGCGAAGAAGAGTTGAGTTGTGTAGAGTGCCTCGCTTGGTGGAAGTGCATTTCCATCCTGGCGGGATATTCTTACGTGTACGGCCAAATTGGTGCACCCCTGCAGGGATAAATCTTCTCGAGAAGCCGTGTTTTCCGCGGTTATGGTTGACTTGGTGAAAGTACTGGCTAACAAGTACTCAGAACAACTTACACCTAACTAATGATAACTTGACTAGTAATAGGCTTATTGACACAACAATTTGATCCATCATTAATCCAACTGTGTGAGTTATCCTCGGATTGCTTCTTTGGATAAGGGGCGGGATCCAGGATGGGTTTGTGTGGTGGTTAGTTGTAGTTGGTTACGATACGCTATCTTATCCCCTTTCTGATAGCCGGAAGTTGTAGTATGTTCTGTAGTTGGTTAGTGCAGCCAGTTGCAGCATCTTTTATATCCCTTTCTTCCGTTGAACCCAAGGCATCTGTGCTTGGTGTTGACGGGCTACACTTTGGTGAACTGTGAGTCTTGCTTGCCAGTACGTTTATGTACTGACCCCTTTGGGGCTGTGGTTTCCGCAGACTATGCTTACGAGGATCCCCGTGACGGCTACTACGTGGAGTTTGACGAGGCTGCTGACGAGTAGGTAGCGGACCCGGGCAGGATCCGAGACATCGTGGATGGGCTCCGTTTTCTTTTCATTCCCGGCTTCTTAAGCCTATTTGGATTTGTCTGTACTCAGACCCTTTGAATGCTTCCGCTGAGATGTAATGATGTTATGTTGGGACATGTGTCCTCTGGATGATTGTATTTTCTATCTCTGCTCTAGTGAGAGCCATTTGCAACTTATTTCCATCTTTTGTGTCTTAGAGATTTGTTGTGGTATCATCTTGTTCCAAGCCGTTGACGTACCATGTGTGTATGGTATGAAGTACGTCAATGGTAGTGTCCTGATTTCTATGGGATAGTTTACGTCGACGGTGAATAGTAAAGATTGGTTGTCACGCATAAGTGTTGGCCTACTCGTAAGAGATGCGGGTGCCGGTAAGCCCCGTAATCCAATCAAAATACTGTTCAGTTCGTACGGTGAGTATCCTCTAGAAGTCCGGGTGCGACAAATGGTATCAGAGCATGTCTGCCTGTAGGATCCCTTTTACTGGTCGCAGTTGAGTCTAGAAACTATTTTTGTAGCTATATAGGAAAAATGAAACGTGAGAGTAGGAATTCTGCCATTTTATTTCTTTCCCCACCCACCCTCCCTTTTCTGGTAAGGAAGTGCAACGTTGTTTTCTTTTCTCACCTAAACTTTCAAGTTAGGATTTCACGAATCCTGGTTTCTCTGGGATAGTTATATCTACTAGACCATAGGAATGGAGGTGGTTGTGACATGATTTATCATGTTGCCTACTCATGATTGAGAACGGAGGCGTGTAAGCCCCGGAAGCAAATCTTCTATCCCTTAGGCAGTAGATATTGATCCTTTAGAAGCCCGGATGGGTTTTTCCGTAGTACCTCAGGAGTTTTTGGTCTCGTGTTTCCCGATGTTGCTTCGATATCCTGTTCTTCTCAACATCCTTTTCGTCCGTTGAAACCTTGTTGTTGCTTTCCACTTCAGTTCCTATACCGGCGTCTAATCAAAACTTCCCCGATCATCTGCAGATGGATCTCAGGTTCTTCCCGCAGGTGGTTCGGATGACTCGTTGCGAGAGCACTGCCGGTTATCCGGAGATGCTGAGAGACATGGTCACTTATCTGGGGTTCCGTTGGGCACCAGAGTACCAGGTCTACGAGCAGCAGCGAGAGTTTGACCAGACCTACTACCAGGCTATCGTCTACATTCTGTCAGATGATGGCATGAGCGTTGTCCACCGCTACGAGGCAGTAGGTTCCACCGTGGATATGGCCGTGCAGCAGGCAGCTTATGTGAGTCTCACCGTCCTTCGTGCTGACTACTGGGGATTTGACGATTCTATCTATCGCCACATCCCCCGTGGTTACATCACTTCGGAGGGAGCTCACTTCACTCTCTACGACAACCTGGATGTCTACGAGCATGATAACACTAGGCTGCACACCACCGCTCAGTTTGTGAGGCACAGTGACGCAGTGGCCACCACACTTTCTCAGGAGTTGGCTTCAGTCAGACAGCAGCTCTACCTTGCTTTGACTCGTCTTGCCACGTACACCACAGACTTTGTTGGAGATGAGCGCTTTGCACGTTTCGATCAGCCAGTTGGTCGTCGTCTGCCAGATGCTGGAGGTTACGAGCCGATCAGAGGTCCACTACTCAACCTCGGTGCTGGTTACACTGGGATTCCACGCTTTGGAGCACAGGGAGTCGACGCTATGTACTTCACCACACCTAGAGTCGCTCTCAGACCACGTCAGATCTATGTGGATCGTCGTTCTACCTACTTTCGTGGGCGTGCTCCTCACCGTACCCCTCGTCGTACTACTCACCGCCGTCCTACGTGATGAGCATGCGAGTACCGATGTATCCATTCTTAGCTATGTTTAGTTATCCTTTGGCTTTCAAACCATGTATTGGTGTGTTGGATATTCTGATGTATTGAACATGTGATGATGTACCTGTTGGTTATCTATTCATGCGTTGGAATAATCTATCTTTCGGTTACCAAGTCTATCCTTTTCTTTTGTTGTGCTAAAATGCATGTCTATTCAGGATGCCGCCAACAAGGAACAACCCGCCTGAGCCACCGCCAATCACGGAGCTGTTGACTCAGATGACTCAGGTCGTGACGCAGATGGCCCAGATCCAGGCTAACCAGCACAACAACCAGAATGCTCCACGAGTCAGCATCAAGGAGTTTCTGAGTCTGGGGCCGAGAGCTTTCGTGGCAACACGGGAGCCTCTGGATGCTGATGACTGGATCCGGGAGATGGCCAGGGCTCTGGACATTGCTCACGTTGCTGAGGAAGACAAAGTCAAGTATGCCACCTACCTACTGAAGGGTCAGGCAGCTACCTGGTGGGAGAACTACCAGACCATGAGAGCTGGATACCCAATCACCTGGGGTTGTTTCAAGGATGCCTTCCTGAAGCACCACATCCCAGATGGACTCATGGAAAGGATGCGTGAGGAGTTTTGCTCTCTCAAGCAGGGCAAGCTGGACGTCATTGGCTATCAGAATGAGTTCAATCGCCTCGCTCGTTACGCTGGTGATGAGGTGTCCACTGAGGCTAAGAAGATGGCAAGGTTCCGCCGAGGTTTTAACCCGGAACTCAAGTACGCCCTCACCAACATCAAGTGCAAAGACTTCGAGGAGCTCGTGAACACCGCGCTCAATGAGGAAAATGGGCGCAAGGCGTTCGAGGAGTCTCGGAAGCACTTGCGTGAGGGTGGTTCCTCCTCCAACATGACCACCCCTCCGCAGAAGCGCCGCATCTGGGTGCCAAATGGTGCTGTCACTCGGGCTCCATATGCCCAAGCTTCTCCAGGCTTCGCTTCCCGCCCACCCAACCCATCTCAGATGCAGGCTCAGAGGTTCTCAATGGGGCAGCCAAGGCCAGATGCACCTCGTGTCGTCACTTGTTACAAATGCAAGCAAACAGGGCACTATGCTGACAAGTGAACTCAGAGGCGGCTATCTCCACCACCTCCTCGCCCCAACACCAACCAGGCAATGGTGCGTGCTCCCCTGGCTAAAGCCTTCAACTCCAACAACAGGCCTGTCGGGAGGACCGCGAGGGTGAATCATATCAAGGTCGACAAAGCTGAGGAAGTTGCTGACGTCGTTCTCGGTACATTCCCCGTAAACTCTAACCCAGCTAAAGTGTTGTTTGATACCGGAGCATCGCATTCTTTCGTGTCAAAGATCTTTGCGACATCAGTTAAACTACCTTTTGTTGGTTTGGGTTCCCCGCTAGTAGTAAACTCCCCTGGAGCAACTATGCAAACTTCCAAGATCAGTCATGAGAATCAGATTCTAATTGGAGGTCACATATTCCTTGCTTCCCTCATTCTGCTTGGCAATTCTGACATTGATGTCATTCTTGGCATGGATTGGTTGAAGGCCAATAAAGCTACGATTGAATGCGCTCAGAAGTCAATAACCCTGTTCCACCCTTCTGGCCAGATAGTCTATTCTCCAAATGAATCAAGTTCTGTTCAGCTATACACCCTCGATGCTAAACCTCTACCTCTACTTGAAAATGTTCCGGTGGTTTGTGAATTCCCTGACGTCTTTCCAGAAGAGTTGCCAGGGATGCCTCCGGACAAAGCAGTTGAGTTCGTGATCGAGCTTGAACCAGGTACTGCTCCAATCTCTAAGCATCCATACAAGATAGCTCCTCCTGAACTGAAATTGTTGAAGGAGCAAATCGATATGTACATGGAGAAAGGTTACATTCAACCTAGTTCTTCCGCTTGGGGTTGCCCAACTCTGTTCGTTGCAAAGAAGGATCAAACAAAAAGAATCTTGGTTGACTATCGTCCTCTCAACGAGAAAACCATCAAAAACAAGTATCCAATTCCTCGTATCGATGATCTTTTTGATCAACTTGCTGGGGCCTCAATATTCTCAAAGTTGGACTTGAGGATGGGTTACCATCAAATAAAGATCAGAAAGGAGGATATTCCAAAAACAGCTTTCACCACTCGGTACGGTCTATATGAATACACTGTCATGTCCTTTGGTCTCACCAATGTACCGGCGACATTCTCAAGACTCATGAATTCTGTTTTCCATGAATACCTCGACAAGTTCGTTGTGGTATATCTTGATGACATCCTGGTCTACTCAAAATCTGAGGAAGAGCATGGAGAACATCTTCGTCTCACTCTCATGAAACTTCGCGAGCATCGTCTATATGCCAAGTTTTCCAAATGTGAGTTCTGGATTCCAGAAGTTGCTTACCTTGGTCATGTCATCTCAGCCAAGGGCATAGCCATTGATCCAGAAAAGGTTAAAGCAATTGTTGACTGGAAACCTCCTAAGACGGTGAAGCAAGTCAGAAGTTTTCTTGGCTTGGCTAGCTATTGCCGTCGTTTCATCCAAAACTTTTCCAAGATTGCCAAACCTCTCACTGATCTCACAAAGAAGGACAAGAAGTTCGTTTGGTCTCCACAATGTGATGAAAGTTTCAATCTTCTGAAGACTAAACTCACTTCTACCCCAGTTCTGGTTGGCCCAGATACTACCAAACCTTTCCAGATATTCTGCGATGCATCTCTCCAAGGACTAGGTGCAGTTCTTATGCAAGAACGTCAAGTTGTGGCTTATGCTTCACGTCAGTTGAATGCACATGAGCAAAACTATCCCACACATGACCTAGAACTTGCAGCAGTTGTGTTTGCCCTCAAGAAATGGAGACAATACTTGTTGGGTAATCGCACTGAAATCTTTTCCGATCATAAGAGTCTGAAATACATCTTCACTCAACCAGATCTAAACCTCAGGCAAAGGAGATGGATTGAAAAGATTAAAGACTTTGATCTCACCATTTCTTACACTCCAGGCAAGGCTAATGTTATGGCCGATGCTCTCAGTCGCAAGTCATATTGCAATAATCTCATGATCATGGAAAGCCAACCTCCACTTCATGAAGAATTCCAGAAGCTGAACCTTGGTCTGGTTCCTCAAGGCTATCTTGCAAGCCTGACAACCAGTCCAACTCTCGAGGATAAGATTCGTTCTGAACAACTTCGTGATGCTGAAATCAGGAAGATGGTAGAACACATCAAACAAGGAAAGGAGAAATTTAAGTCCTTCTCAATTGATGACAAAGGAACTGTGTTCTTCGAAGGACGCATTGCAGTTCCTCAAGTTCAAAGTCTCAAAGATGTTATTCTCAAGGAGGCTCATGAAACTCCTCTTTCCATTCACCCTGGAAGTACAAAGATGTACCAGGATCTTAAGACACTGTATTGGTGGCCTGGCATGAAACGTGAAATTGCTCAATACGTTTCTGAATGCGACGTTTGTCAACGTGTTAAGGCAGTCCATCAGAAAACAGCCGGTCTACTCCAACCTCTGAAAATTCCTGAGTGGAAGTGGGACATGATTGAAATGGACTTCGTCACTGGTTTTCCAAAGTCCAAGAAGGGCAACGATGCAATCTTCGTTGTTATTGATCGTCTCACTAAAGTAGCTCACTTCTTTGCTGTCAAAGAAACAATCTCAGCTAGCCAGTTAGCAGAACTCTACACAGCAAAGATTGTTCCTCTTCATGGTGTTCCATTGGAAATAAGCTCAGACCGTGGAAGCATATTCACTTCTCATTTCTGGAAAAGCTTTCAAGAAGCATTGGGCACCAAACTTCTGTTCAGCACAGCTTATCACCCTCAGTCTCAAGGGCAAGTCGAAAGAGTCAATCAGATTCTCGAGGATATGCTCAGAGCATGTGGTATCTCCTTTGGCATGAAATGGGAGGATTGCCTTCCATATGCTGAATTCTCCTACAACAACAGCTACCAGGCAAGCCTAGGTATGGCACCATTTGAAGCACTCTATGGCCGCAGATGCAGGAGTCCAATCAATTGGTCTGGAGCTGGTGAACGTTCACTCTTAGGCCCTGACATTGTTAAGGAAGCCGAGGAGAAAGTTCGTATCATTCGTGACAATCTCAAGATTGCTCAGTCTCGTCAGAAAAGCTACTATGACAGCAAGCACAGGGATATGATCTATGCACCTGGTGACAAAGCATATCTCCGTGTAACTCCCCTCAGAGGCACTCATCGTTTCGGTGTGAAAGAAAAGCTTGCACCAAGATACATTGGTCCTTTCAACATTCTCTCAAGGCGTGCGGAAAATGCCTATCGTCTTGAACTTCCAGAAAAACTATCCAAGGTGCACGATGTGTTCCACGTGTCACAGCTCAAGAGGTGTTTCAAAGATCCAGATCGTGCAGTTGATCATGATTCCATTGAACTGCAAGATGATCTATCTTATGAGGAGCACCCTGTTCGTATTCTCGATGAGACCGAGCGTAAGACTCGCAATAAGAGCACCAAGTTCTTGAAAGTGCAGTGGTCGCATCATTCCGATAAAGAGGCAACGTGGGAGACCGAAGAGGATCTTCACAAGAAGTATCCGGACCTTTTCCTTTCTCAGTAGGAATCTCGGGGCGCGATTCCTTCAAGGGGGGCGTTTTGTAACATACCAAGTATGAAAACTCCCCTTAGAATGTTTGTTTCATGTTAATTAAAGTATTGCATCATGTCATCATATTCATTTCTTTGTTGCATTTGTTTACTATTTGTTTTGCATCTGTTTTTCTCTGTTTTCACATTTCAAATTCAAACCTATTTCAAATGCTTTACTTCATACTTGCTTTGTTACAATCTTTTTCAAATAAAAGTTCAACTTACACACAACCATTTGTTTCCAATTATTCCATAATGATCAACTAATAAAATGGTGCTTTTTATTTCAATTAATTAATTCCAAATTGCTTTCAAATTCAAAGCAAATCATCAAACAGCACCTAATTTGAAAATTATGAAATTACCAAAACAAAAATACTCATTTGTTTCCAATTAAAGTTATTTGATCACCCTAATTAATTTCTTGTTTTAAATAATTCAATCAATACCCAAAATTAACTCAAATTTGAACCCTATCCAAACAGCACCAAAATTCAAATGTTTTTGAATTCCAAACTTGGCATTTGGTTGTGTTTGACCTAAATAGCCCACCCAAATTTTTCTGAAATTTTTGCAAACCCCAAAAACATCTTTTCCTTCCTATTCTATTTGCTACAAAAAAAAACAGAAAAACAAAAATGGGAAAAAGGAGAAAACGCGCGCGCGCGGCAGCTAACTAGCGCAGGGCCCAGCCCACTTACCTCCGCGCGGCCTGCGTACCGCTTCGCCACGCCCCCGTCTTCTTTCTTCAGTACGGCAGCTCATCCGAGCGTGCCACGGCGGCAGCGGACGGCGCCGACGGCCACCAGTGCCCCCTGGCCTCTATAAGTCCCCCTAGGAGCACCGCAGCCCTACCCTAGCTAACCCTACCTCTCCTCCCTCGAGATCCGCCGCCGATTCCATCTCTCTGCACCTCTTCCTCCACCTTCTGAACGTCACCGGAGTTTCCTCCTCTGAACCCTCGTCAACCACCGCCGCCATGGACCTCCACCACCCATCCTAGCTGCTGGAACCAGCCCACCACCTATCCCTCTACCTCCTGGACACTTCCTCGAGCTCGGAGACGCTCTGTAGCCGCGCCGCCATCCTCAACGTCGCCGTCGCCGGAGTTTTCTTCCTCGGGCCTCTGCAGCAACTCCAACCGAGGGTGAGTCTCCACCGTTTCCCTCCCCTCTGTCTTGCTCGCAAGCACACCCGCATCCGCGCACGTCACCCAGCACGCACGCACCACCACGGCAGCACGAGCCTGTAGATCGCCGCCGTCCGCCGTCGACGATTCTCTAACGGAGTTCAGTCCAGCGCGCGCGCGGAAGATTCAGTTAACGAATCTGAAGCTTACCTTAGCGCGTACCCCTTACCTGACAAGATCCGTTCGTTACCGCACTGGTGCAGTGCGTGCGCGCGCACCCCCGAGCCCCAGGATCGAGTCCTGGCCCTCGCACGGGAGAAATCCCACCTTTTTCAGCCGTGCGCTGACAGGGTGGCCCCCCTGTCAGCCACACACTTGCCACGCAAGCACGCGCAGGCCCAGGGCCCAGCTGGCAGTGCCCTGGGTATGTTTCTATGCGGTAACAAATGATTTTTAAGCTTTTCTGTTTTCAAAACAAGTCCTTCTAAATTACAGAATGGCCCCTGAAACTAATTTGATAATAACTTTTATTTTATAACTCCAAATAACAAAAATAAAATATGTGCACTGCTCCAAATTTAATTCTCTATCTATTGGTAGCATTTGTTTCCTGTTTTGAATTTTCCAAATGCATTCAAAATTTGAATTCAAACAAATCATCTGTAATTTGCTAAAATCCATAACTAATTCATAATTAATCCAAATAATGCAAATAAAATATGTTTTCCATACCATTTTGAACCACCTATTCAAATATAAATTTTGTTTCATGTTTTGAATAATTTAAATTGCTTAAATAATTTAAACCTTGTTTAAATCATTTAAATTTGCTAAATTCATAACTTGCTCAAATTAAATTATTTTTGAACATGTAAAATATGTTTTCAAGCTAGAAAAATATAAACTTTTCAAATATGAATTTGAATTTATGATTGGAACAAATAAAATTCAAATGATATTTAAACTTGTTTTAAATTCATTTAAAACTTGTTTACTTTTGTTTAAGTCATAATAAATTCATCCAAATTCCTTTTTCAATATTTGAAACATGTAATCCACCCAAAATTTCATGATCTTTTCAAATATTAATTTTGTTATTTATTTTGCACAATTTAACTTGGTGAAAACAACAACTATTTGTGTAATCCCTTTAAGGAACCAAAAATTCCCTAACTTAATAACTAAATTTCTAAATTGGTAAACCCTATTTTTAAATTGGTTCTATTGTTGTTATTTTGTTGTTTTCCTCATCCATGCATCATACTAATCCACCTTCACCTGTTGATTAGTTGGAAAACAAATAATCTAACCATAATTCATGGGCTTTTCCTATGCAACTCAAAATTGCATATGTGTCCATTTAATTTGTGTTACCATGTCAATTAGTTTATTTTGGTGCATCCATTAATTTGACATGCATCATCCCATGATTGTGCACTATGCCATGATATTGATTGTTTATCTTTCTGCATTGTTTGTTTGCTTCTTCTCGGATAGACGACGACGTTGAGACCGACGATCTTTACGACACCCCTTCTGAGGATCTAGCCCAGTACCAGGCTACTGAGTTTGCAGGCAAGTTATCACTCACATGAACCACTGTGTTCCTTTCAACATTGGGTACCGATACTTTCCGTTGTCTATTTCTGCTAGCCATATGTATCGTTGCTTCTGTTACGAACCTATCACATGATACCCTGAACCATGATATTGCCTCACCTCCAGTCCTATAACCCCGTTGCTTGGGCCCGTGTCTTACTAGCATGCTTAGGGTTGTCTTGCTCGAGTCTGTTATCAGTTACTTTCTGTTATTATATTCTGTTATATTCTGGGGCTCGATGTTAAACAACAACCTATTAATTTGAGGTAATAATAAATTGCTGATAAGGCACCGGCAGGAGGCCCGGCGTGGTTTTGAGGCCTGCTAGTGTCGACCCTAATAGGAAAAAGGGTCTTGTCTACTGATCCATGATGAGCGCACTATCCGCATGTGGGAAGCGTGTATGGGCGCCCCCCCTCAATTTGATTCGCTTCGCATCTCGTCCAAATCACCACACTTAGTTCGGGCTTTCCATTTGATGCACGCATATGCAGGTACGAACCCGAGGCCAGGGTGGAACTTTTGTAGTCGGCATTTAGGGCGGCGTGGTCTTCCAGTGCTATGAGGGTCCCCCTTTTCTTCGTGGGGCTCGATTAGCCGCGCACGCACAGCACGTGGTGCTTTGGGCTTGATGCGAAGAAGAGTTGAGTTGTGTAGAGTGCCTCGCTTGGTGGAAGTGCATTTCCATCCTGGCGGGATATTCTTACGTGTACGGCCAAATTGGTGCACCCCTGCAGGGATAAATCTTCTCGAGAAGCCGTGTTTTCCGCGGTTATGGTTGACTTGGTGAAAGTACTGGCTAACAAGTACTCAGAACAACTTACACCTAACTAATGATAACTTGACTAGTAATAGGCTTATTGACACAACAATTTGATCCATCATTAATCCAACTGTGTGAGTTATCCTCGGATTGCTTCTTTGGATAAGGGGCGGGATCCAGGATGGGTTTGTGTGGTGGTTAGTTGTAGTTGGTTACGATACGCTATCTTATCCCCTTTCTGATAGCCGAAAGTTGTAGTATGTTCTGTAGTTGGTTAGTGCAGCCAGTTGCAGCATCTTTTATATCCCTTTCTTCCGTTGAACCCAAGGCATCTGTGCTTGGTGTTGACGGGCTACACTTTGGTGAACTGTGAGTCTTGCTTGCCAGTACGTTTATGTACTGACCCCTTTGGGGCTGTGGTTTCCGCAGACTACGCTTACGAGGATCCCCGTGACGGCTACTACGTGGAGTTTGACGAGGCTGCTGACGAGTAGGTAGCGGACCCGGGCAGGATCCGAGACATCGTGGATGGGCTCCGTTTTCTTTACATTCTCGGCTTCTTAAGCCTATTTGGATTTGTCTGTACTCAGACCCTTTGAATGCTTCCGCTGAGATGTAATGATGTTATGTTGGGACATGTGTCCTCTGGATGATTGTATTTGCTATCTCTGCTCTAGTGAGAGCCATTTGCAACTTATTTCCATCTTTTGTGTCTTAGAGATTTGTTGTGGTATCATCTTGTTCCAAGCCGTTGACGTACCATGTGTGTATGGTATGAAGTACGTCAATGGTAGTGTCCTGATTTCTATGGGATAGTTTACATCGACGGTGAATAGTAAAGATTGGTTGTCACACATTAGTGTTGGCCTACTCGTAAGAGATGTGGGTGCCGGTAAGCCCCGTAATCCAATCAAATTACTGTTCAGTTCGTACGGTGAGTATCCTCTAGAAGTCCGGGTGCGACAAAATCTTTGTGAGGATGTGAAGACAAAAAAACAAGAGTTAATAATTTTGTCTTTGAGATTAGCTTATGATTTGTGATATGATCACATTTTCCCGATCATGGACTTGGAAGAAAGTCTAGCAAAACATAAGAGTTTGTTAGGGTAACAATAGTACTGAACCGACCCAAGTATATGTTGTTGCTAAAAGAGATTAAACAATCATTATATGTTTTAGAAAATGCATATGAAGTTAACATTGACTGAAATTCCTATACTATGAGAATATCTAGTGACCGCATGATCGAAATTTATATTTTGGATGTCATCAACCGTCTTGTCGTAACTGTGGACTATAATGGTGATGTCTGGGCATGACCTAGAAAGTGTAATAGAACTAAGACTGCTCTAGATTAGTACTTAACTACTCTAGACTATGGAGAGATACATTCTCTGGGCATCACCGATGACATACCGTCTGACCAGACACAGTGTGATTTTGTCAGACCTGATCACATATTCTCACCTCATGATATAGTTGGTATCGTGAAGTAATGGGAATAAGTTCAATTATTAACTTATAAGGTTCCCTCGTTCTTCGAGAACGCACATGAGCCATCATGGACGTCCACGGTCACGTTGTTGGTTATTGTTCGGTAAGTGCCCTAATATGACTGTGTGTTATCGAGCCTTTACGGGCCACACGCTTAAGCTGTGTCAACCTATTATTGAGAGAAATAATATGGTGTTACTTTGGTTTTATGAATGTTCGATGTCGTTACGATATCACAGAATCAAGTCCGGTGTCAATCTGAATGGTTTCGTGGAAGTTACTATAAGAGAGAAATTATGCCGGTGTTAGGCAGAATTTATATGCGAAGTTACGAAGGACATGAGATGTCCCGGGGTGTTAGAAATATGTTTATAACATCGTTAGATAATATCGATGATTTTATATAGGGGTAACGGGGTTCCGGAAGAATTTTTGGGGACTTTCCTTATATGGAAACAGTGTCGGAGGGGGCAGATTTCCTCCTATGGAAAAACCTAATTTTACGGAATGTCGGGTGGGGTCCATGTTCTCACAAAGTGCACAAGTTTTTCATAGGAATTTTCCTCAATTTATTTGCAAAAGAAATGAGTGGGGAAAAAGAGAGGTGGTATTGGACTCCACAAGGTAGTCCAATCCGAGTTCTCCTAGGAGGGTGGTGCGGCCAAGGGAGGGGAGAGGGAAACCAACTCCCCCCGATGGCAGATTCTCTCCTTGCTCCCACTATATAATCCCCACCTCCTTCTCTTTAGAGAACACAACAATTGAGCCTTTGGCCTTCTCTCACTCTCTCTCATATAATTAGATATATAATTAGAACGCCTCTATGGATATTAGAGCCTCTAATTATAGGTATAATTAGAGAACCTATAATTGAATTAGAGCCTCTAATTAGAAACGTCTCTAATTGAATTAGATCCTGTTCTAATCGGGTTATTGAGTTATACTCTCCCGATTAGACGTAGCTCTAATTAGTTTTCTCTCTCATGTGTTGAGAACTTCCAGATTCACAATAGCTCTAAGCACAGTTGATTAGAGCTACCAATTAGCAACGCCGGAAGGCTGTCTCTCTTCGTCGGTGTCGAGTCCTAGACGGCGGAGCGCTGACGAGTTGACACGAGCGTACATGTGCACGCCATAAAAGGGAATAAACGTGTGATCTTTGATGAGGGAAGACTTAGTGACATCCTTGCAACTAGGCCTAGTTGTGAGGATCTACGGTTGTTTAGAACTCTTCTACGACTGCACCAAATCCGCTATCCCGTGAGTTGTTATCCTGATCCTCGCATGTATGGGCATGCCTCGTTATCTGCATAGTAATCTTGGCGAGCTACGTAGGAAAAAAATTCTCCAACACAGACCAGCATCATGAACTAAAACAATGAATATACTCATAAAAATATAACATGTTTAGTTCTGAAATCATGGCACCCAACCCCTAAGTGGCAAGTATGAAGCATAACAAGTTGCAACAACGATGATTAACATCAACAGTGGATACTAAACATCATGTCCTAACAATTCAAGAAAGTATTACATGAACAATCTCATCCAATCCCTACCACCCCTGCCTACAGCAGTGGATTACTCATACATAGATTGGGAAATCATGGTTGATTGATGGAGATGCGTTGGTGATAACTATGGTGATGATCTCCCCTCTCGAGAGGCCGAAATCAGCCTCCAGATTAGCTTTCCAAGGAAGAACAGAGAGTCTCAGCGGCTTCGTATCACGAAACGAGGATATGCTTGCGTTCTTAGGGTTTTTGGTCGAGGAGTAGGCTTTTAAGTCAAAGGAGGCCCGGAGGCAGGGTCCATAGCCATCAGGCGACCAGGGGTGGACCCGCGCCCACCAGTCGCCAGGTGGCTCTAGGCCGCCTCAAGGGCTCCCTTCTGGCTCTGTGGCTCTTTTCGCCCAAAACTCCGTTTTTTCGAATTTTCTGGATTTTTTCTCGAAACGTGATTTCAACAAAAAAAAGATAGTAAAGTAATTTTGTTGAAAATTGTATCAGTCCATATGATTTCTATACAAAATATGCTATTTGGGCAAAACAATAGCAAAATTGTTTGAAAAAATAGATACGTTTTGGACGTATCAAGTTGCTCGGAAGGCAGGCGACTCTTGAGGCTCAAATCTAGCACCTCTGGCAAGGTGGCGACCCCAGAGGCATGCAAGTTCCTCGAAATCGTCGCCACAATCACCAACAACAGTTTAACCTAGATCTAAAAGTTAGCGTTTAGTTTAAATCTCGTTCAGATTTATTAAATTTCGATTGAGTCTGTGAGATTTCGCTTAAATTTCAAGGAATATTTGCCGGTTACTTTTCATTCTCGGTTTAAATTTTTTTTTCTTGTTCGTCCATTGGAACGCGTCGGTGGAGGTCGATTGAACGGTGACGTGTCTCAGCGCTGTCAATAGTATGCGGCAGCAACACTTGCCATGTGATGACGTGAGGAAGCCGAATGGAGATGCTCTAAGGTCGTGTGTTTTTTAAAGCCAAAGGTCGTGTCATTTACTTAAAATTACGTATTGTTTTCTGAGAACATGAAGTGTGTAGCCTTAAACGGTAAAAGGGGTCCGTGAATGATGGCATCGGGTCACCGTTAGGGTACCCTCTATTCTCTCCTGTTAACAAAAAACTAATTTTACTTTTTTTTTTACTGTAGAGGGGTAACCAAAGTGCCATCACTTCATGGCGTGCAAAGCCGGCCGTAAATTTTAAAACGTCCCCGAAATTTGACCGGCAAAACATATAAAACCCCACCGGCCGCGGCCACGTACGCCAAAGGCGACCAGCCCAAAGGTCCGCAACTCCCGTCACCTCCCTCGGTCCTCGGAGCTGCGAAAACGTCCCCCGGCCCCAGCAGCTACCAACGCCCGCACGCTACTCGTGCCGCGCGCCGCCCGCCCCGTTCAAACCCCACACATGGCGGCCGCGCTGCTGGCGCCGACGCAGCGCTACGCGGCGGGAGCCCTGCTGGCGCTCGCGCTCCGCCAGGCTCAGATCCACCAGTCCGTCCTCCTCGGCTCCCCCGCCTCCGCCGACGACGAGCGCGCCAGCAGCGCCAGCGGCAGCAGCAGCTCCACCGGCAGCGGGGAGGACGCTGCCGACGACGCGGGGCTCTGGACGCACGACTCCCGCGGCCTCCTCCGCCCCGTCTTCAGGTCCGTCCGTTCCCCACATTTGACCGGGACGAGCGGTTGTCAATTCTGACACGGACGCTTCGGTTTCACTTACTGCTTGGAGTTTGGGGATCGCCGTCTGTCAGGTTCCTGGAGATCAACCCCGCGGCGTGGCCGGGGCTGGAGGAGACGGCGGCGTCGCCGGAGGCCAAGCATCACATCGGCGCGGTACGGCCCTCCACTACCCTGCACTGCAGTTTTTCCATCCATCCATACTTGGGTCCTCAGTCGCCCCATTTTGGGTTTGCGTTTCAGCCAGTGATGTGCAGAGCACATTTGGGGATTCCACACTGTCGGATTAAGATTAAGCACTGAACATTTCCCCTCCAAAACATGCTTCACCGACTCATTTCATTTCGATTCTGCAGTTTCTAAGGATGATCTTCGAAGAAGATGGCGAGGGCTCTTCGGACAGATCCGACCAGGAACATGCCTTGGCGAAAGGAGTTGATGTGATGGTGATGAGTTTGAGCGGCGATGCTTTCATGGATGAAACAATCAAAGAGGGTGATCAAGGTCCTTCAACTAGCTCTGCTGCGGCTGAATCCACGGCTGAAGGCTTTCCTGAGGAGTTGCTGGGAGTCGATAAGTTGTCCTTGGATGATGTTCCTGCTAGCGATCACCGGAAGATGACGTTGTTGTTTACTCTTCTCTCTGCTTGCGTGGCTGACAAACCCGTGTCGCAAGAGGAAGAGGACAGGAAGTCGTCTCGCTTCAGGAAGGGCTACGACGCTCGGCATCGGGTTGCTCTTCGGTTACTAGCTACATGGCTTGATGTGAAGTGGATCAAAATGGTCTGTACAATCTATTCCTTCTCAATGCAGCAGAGTGATAATTTTGGAGAGAGTTTCACCAAGCTCTATTCTGAGATCATCAAACATAGTTTTGTGTTTTTAGAATGTGTTACATAGTTTTCTGACCAGACACTCTGGTATTGTAGGAAGCAATCGAGGTAATGGTCGCATGCTCTGCTATGGCAGCAGCAAAAGAGCAAGAAGAGTCAGGAGAAAATGCAACGCCCAAAAGCAAATGGGCGAAGTGGAAGCGTGGAGGAATTATAGGTGCAGCTGCGTTAACTGGAGGAGCATTACTGGCTATTACTGGGGGTAGGAAAGATCTTTTGGAACTTCTGTTGAGATGCTAACGTTCTTGAGTAGTGTCTATTGCACATACTACTCCTGGTGTCTTATATTCTCTTTAACATGACAGGTTTAGCTGCTCCAGCGATTGCTGCAGGATTTGGTGCTCTTGCTCCAACGTTGGGCACAATTATGCCTGTTATAGGAGCCAGTGGATTTGCTGCTATGGCTACTGCTGCAGGATCTGTTGCTGGCTCTGTTGCAGTGGCTGCATCATTTGGGGGTAGGTCTGAATGTCCTGTTCACACCATTGTGGTGATGTTATTTTGAGCTTTTCTTTCTTCATGCTGTACTGCTATCATGCTAGACCATGCAAAGTTTCACTTCTTTTTCATGAGAGATGGAATGGATCAAGAGAATAATTGTGTCGTGCGGAAATGTTCTACTTAGTTACTTATATCCTTGTAATGATCTTTGTAAATTAGCTGCTGGAGCCGGCTTGTCGGGGACCAAGATGGCCAGAAGGATTGGGAGTGTAAAAGAATTTGAGTTCAAACCGATTGGTGGGAACCATAACCAGGGTGTGAGTCCTTCATCTCTTTCAGATGTCACATCAAATTCCATGTCACTCATACTCACAGTAATCGAACTGATTTGGTTTCTGTAAATGCCATTCAACCTTTCAGCATCTTGCAGTTGGCATCTTCGTTTCTGGATTTGTTTTTGATGAGGAGGACTACATTAGACCTTGGGAAGGATGGAAGGATAACCTTGAAAGGTCTAGGATGATTTTTTAGTACTTCTCTAGATCATAACTGCATTACTTCATCCACGTGTTCAAAGCTTAATGCAGTTACGCTGTGGACCAATGGCTTGCAGGTATATTCTTCAATGGGAGTCTAAGCATATAATTGCAGTGAGTACAGCAATACAAGATTGGCTGACATCAAGTAATGTTTGTAGATTTGTACATCTAGTTTGCGCTGTTACAAATTTCTTTAGTTAACATGTATATTTATTGATGCAGGACTTGCTATGGAATTGATGAAGCAAGGCGCGATGAGAACAATTTTAAGTGGCTTTCTTGCAGCATTTGCATGGCCTGCTACTCTGCTTGCAGCTACGGATTTTATTGATAGTAAATGGTCCGTTGCTATAGACAGGTACCTGCAAACTCAGCTAGCTGTCATCGTGTGTAGTATTGGTTATTTTCTCTTGATTTTTAGAGAATGTTCCTTTTTTTCATCATAGTGTATGATTCTACTTAAATAATTCGTTCTGGTCTTTCAGATCAGATAAGGCAGGAAAAATGCTTGCTGAAGTACTCATAAAGGGGTCGCAAGGGAACAGGTAATTCCACCTGCAACTCATTTTATTTAGTGCAGTTATTCTGTCGGATTTTTTTCCCCTCTAATACCGAAGTCCTCCCAGGCCTGTTACCCTCGTTGGATTTTCATTAGGGGCACGTGTCATATTCAAGTGTTTACAGGAGCTTGCTTTATCAAGCGATAATGGTACCTTCTGTATGAATATCCCCTTCATCTATATAGTTCGTTTTGCAGTTTTGCTCACTTATTTTTTATGGAAGCAGAGGGGCTCGTTGAGAGGGTTGTACTCCTAGGTGCACCAGTTTCGGTGAAAGGCGAGAAGTGGGAGCCTGCTAGAAAGGTAAGATTGTTGTGCAAGCAGAAACATCATGATATGCAGTTGCATGCATGACATATTCAAGCATCTTAAACTTGCATGCTGTTAGTAACACCTGACATGCCCCTGCCTCACTGCAGATGGTTGCTGGAAGATTTGTGAACGTGTACTCCAAAGATGACTGGATTCTCGGTGTCACCTTTCGGGCAAGGTAAAAATGGTGTGGGGTTTCGCTTATAATTCATGCCCCCGAGATGATTTTTAGATTGGGTGATCATGGCCGGAACAGTTTAGGGTCGCCATCTTTCCTACTACTGACTTACTAATTCCACCCATGCAGTCTACTCACCCAAGGATTGGCTGGAATACAGGCCATCGACGTTCCTGGTGTCGAAAATGTAAGCGTGTTTGCTGATCAACTCTATTCGAGTTTTGTTTTTCTTATAGATAACATATGTACTCCATACTATTTATTTTTATACAGGTTGATGTCACCCAGCTTGTTGATGGCCATTCGTCCTACCTCTCGGCCGCGCAGCAGATCCTGGAGCATCTTGAACTGAATACCTACTATCCTGTTTTCATCCCTCTGCCGGCAGCGGTCGCCGAAGAAGAGACGTAACAGTTTTGCCTAGAATGGGTTGTAGAACAATGAGCTGTGCACATTTTGTATATATTACTAAAGCTTTACGAGCCTTGCTACATGCAAGCCACTTCACGTTCAGTTGCTACGCTTTGCAGTTGAGCACTGGATGCAACCACGAACACGTCTACCGCAACAGCTACATGTCACCCGTATCACTATCAGCAAACATCAGTACACAAGTGTAAAGAGACTTTATGACGAAAATCCATCAACCAACTCTGAGTACAATTGCAATCAACACCACCTGCCTAACATGTACTACTAGAAAACCGCTCAGACAAGCTATCTTCCACAAGTTGGTCGACTAGCGATCATATAGAACCCAGAAGCTATCCTAAATAGTAGTAGTAATAAACATCGAGCAAGCCGTGTTCTCCATCAGCAAAGCTAAACCATTCTGCCAGCAACAGAAAACTAGGACAGACAGTCAGATATCAGTCGGCGAATCGAGGCTACGACGACATAGTTTTTGGTACAAAAGCAGTTCCACTGGAATATGCCATGCCCCAGTAACCCTGGGGGGAAGACAAGACACCCAGCCATGCATCCTCCTATGCTAGACAGGCAACATATATCCTCAGTACTCCCTACTACATTTGAATGGAGCCAAGAAGATCGTGTGCACCCTAAGTTGACTACCACCATGCGTGATTTAGACTATACAAAAGTGGAGCAAAGAACTTCAAAACCTCTCTTCTATACCGTACAACGCATTATTAACGGTGCAGGTAGTTACAAGATGAGCCCTTCCTGCAGTACCCGCTCTCGTTGAATTTACATAGCCCCCTCGGGGCCGATCGTGATGCTCCATCTGCCCTACTCCTAGAGTTACTCGAGCTGAGAAGCCAAGATTCGCTTATCTCAGAGTACCTGTCACGACGCTGGCCGCCTCGGTTGGCGTTACCAGTACCCGTGTTCCAGCTCTTCGTGTTGTTCCCTAGCGCCTCTCCAGACCTAGGGGCGTCGAAATCACTGAAAAATTCCCGCTTCACCGGTGCTTCCTGGGAGGTTCTAACTGAGGGCGCTGCTGCTGCCGTTTCATAGCTATAGTACAGGTTTGGATTATGGCTGCTAGCGCTCCATGTGGCATCCGTGTTTGGCCTCTCACTGACAGATGGTTGCCAACCAAATAATCCCGTGTTCACATCGACTGATGATACTGGCGTGGCAGTTGCTCTCGATTTCACCTACAGAAAACTCAATGTTATATGGAAAGTCATGTAGGAAGCACAATGCCGGTCAAGACGTTGGGATAACATTTACCTCCTCGGTCAATCCCCAGTACCCCCCTGGTGTTGGACCTCTTTGAAAAAAATCGATTTCTCCTTGGGTTACTACATTCACCGCATCCCCTGGTGTTGGACCTCTTTGGAAAAAATCGATTTCTCCTTGGGTTACAGTCACCGCATCGATGCCATGAACGCCTTGCCCATCAGATTTAGCCCCTGGAGAAGAGAGAAAATGGACGATTAAACAATATAGAAATGATGGAGGCATGCTAAACATCGACATGGTGACTAACCAGATGAATGTTGGGGAGCGGGTGTCGGTGACAGCAATGACCACATGTCATTGATTGGGTCATCTTGGACACCCCATAGTGCAGAATCAACAGCATCGCCTTGATAGTAGCTGGGTTCACCCCACGGAGACAATGCAATGGGGCTAGAGCATTGTGGTCCTTCCTCATCAGCTGAAGTGGTCATGAATTCTTCTATTGCTGCTATCGCATCCATGCACAAAGTTCCACGATTCGTTCTATCAAAGACTCCGAGGGACCAGACACGTCTATCGACATGCCACAAGGGGCAGGATCAGCCACCATGTTCTCTCTTGTGACAAGAGTAGACCCTTCATGCAATTCTTTTTGAATATCTGAGACATCACCTTCTAAAAATGTCTTCTCTAAGCTAGATAATGATTCCAGAGCACCAGACACATGCATTAACTCGCCACAGGAGGTGGCAGGATCATTTACCATGGTCTTCCTTGTGACGGTAAAAGACTCCCCGGGCAATTCCTTCTGAATATGTGAATGTGCACCTTTCAAATCTGTTCTCTCTAGGTTAAATACTGATTCCAAGACATCAGAGACATCTACCGACTCAGCACAAGGAGCAGGATCAACCACCATTTTCTCACTTGTGACAAGAGTAGACTCGCTGAACAGTTCCTTTTGAACAATTGAATCTTTATCTTTAATATCTCTTCTCTCCAGGTTATATACTGATTGCAAAACACCAGACACATCTATTGACTCAGAACAAGCGGCAGGTTCAACCACCATTTTCTCACTTGTGACAAGAGCAGATTGGCTATGCAGTTCTCTTTGGATATTTGAATCTTCGTCCTTTAAATCTCTTTCCGGAACATGAGATGCATCTATCGGCTCGGCACAAGAAGCATGATCAGCTACCATTCTCTCACTTGTGACAAGAACAGACTCGTTGTACAATTCTTTCTGAATACTTGAATCTTGACCCTTGGAATCTCTTTTCTCTAGATTCGATACTGATACCGGAACATCAATCGTCTGAGCACAGGAAGCAGGATCAGCTACCAATTTCTCCGTTGGGACAGGAGTAGCCTCGCTATAACATTCTTTTTGAGTATTTAAATCTTCACCACATAAATCTTGACCTTTGGAATCTTTTTTCTCAAGATTAGATGGTGATTCCGGACCATCAATCGTCTGAGCACAGGAAGCCGGATCAGCTACCAATTTCTCCCTTGGAACAGGAGCAGCCTCTCTATAACATTCTTTCTGAGTATTTAAATCTTCACCACCTAAATCTGTTTTCTCAATGTTAGGTACTGAATCCATGGTCCCTATTTTCCCAGTAGGAAGATCACATACTGATTCCGGAACATCAGTCACATCTATCGCCTCAGCACAATAAGCAGGATCAGCTACTGATTTGTCCCTTGTAACCAGAGTAGTCTCATTGTAACGTTCTTCTGGAGCATCTGAATCTTCACCACTTAAATCTGTTTTGTCTGGGTTAGCTACTGAATCTGTTGCACCTATTTCCCCAGTTGGGAGATCAGATTTCGGCGAAACAGAAGTAACTGGCAAGTGCTCAGGTATCTTAGTATCTAAAGTTTCAGGTGCTACTGGTGTTGATCTTGATTTGTCCACATCAGACTTCTTACTCTCAGATTTCGGCGTCGGACTAGGGTATTGATGTTCAATATCTTGGTTATCAGGAGAAGAACAGGGGAACATCTTGGACTGAGGAGACTGATTAACTGAAGTAACTGATGCATCAGCTTCACATGTTTTTTGCTCATTCCTGATCTCCCCCACCTTGCATAATTCAGAAATGGCTGTGGAAGGAACTTCAGGAGCTGGCTGTGGACTGCAGACTGGAACTCTTTCAGAGTGGGTCAGCATATGAGACGGTGAACTAGATCCTCTGTCTTCAACAAAAGTTGCAGGGGCACAATTCTTAGCCTTTTCAGAAGTAATAGAAGAATGAAGTTCATCATGAAGGCTCGGATTGGTTGAACTCAAACAAGAGCTTTCATGTTGGCTTGAAGCAGTTCTGGACTCGGATGGACTCAAAGCAAGTACAGGGCTGGGGGCATCTCTCCTGGTTAGTTGAGTAGGTACAGTATGTGAATATTCCTGCCTCAAATCTAAATCCTTAACAGATCCTGCTTGCAAACTACTTTTAGAATCATGCTGAACCTGTGACCGTGAGGCATGCTTATTATGATGGGATTCTATACTGTTCTGCCCGCTACAACTTGCCTGCGTCGTGCTTGGACTCCACAGATCACCCCGCATATGGCCATTGTTCCATTCGGCAGAACGTCTCCCTTGTAACCCATCATGTTTCAAGTCTGGTTGTTCATACTTACTATGGTGCTGAATTCGACAATTATCAGTATCAGGATCCTTTGGTGGAACTGAGCTCGTTGTCAGAGAAAGCCTGTCATCTGAAGAGTGCAAACTTCCTCTTTCTGGAACAGAAGATGTATTATAACCAACTGGGGATAGGGTGCTATTCATATCCACATTTGACTTGTTTCTGTGTTGTGCAGAGCCTGCCGATGTTGTTTTACTACTTCTAACTGATGCAGCCTGACCAAAATCTTTTGGTTGTTTCGAAAGCACTTCTGTCAACAATAATGATCTTTCTTCACTCTCAAAAATCAACCATACTCTCAGATCACTTGGGAAGTAAGCTGTCCATTTGGATAGCTGCAAAAGAGTAAATGGACCCTGAACATTTCCAGAAGGATCCTTGTAGTGCCAGACTTTCTCTGGCTCCATGTCACTTGATAGTGTTACTGGGGAAGATGAAAGGGGTACGGCTTCGGAGACCGTGCTGCTTACATTGGTGCCAGATTTTGGAATATCCATACCAACTGTTGAATGGAAATTCTTTCTTCCTGCTCCCGTTTTGCATACTGTACTTTGTTTAGATAGGTTTTTGGGATGGCGGATAGCAGCAGCCATTTTCTTTGCAAAATTTTGCACTTTAATTGGTGAGAAGAACTCATTTGATCTTTTGCCATTTTCATTCCGTTCAACTGCACATAACCAAGAAGAGATGTTATCAAACAATACATTTGGTTAATACAAAAATCAGATTGCATTGCCCAGTTGTTGCCCTGGCTCAATTTAAATACTGCATTGAATAACCTGAGAAAAATGTTCCAGTTATTTGAAAATATTGCAGTAAAAAAAAATTAATGCAAAATTGGAATAAATTATTGCAACAGCTATAGATAACTACTACAGCATATCTTACGAATTTATACACCTCATCCCTGTCCATTGGATCACAGAGGACTAGTTGCATTTTAATACTCTATTAATTAAGTAAAATACAGCATTAATATTTCAAGTAGATAAATACCAGCTGGTTTATCATCCATTTCTTCAGCAGAATCATACTCTGGATCCATATGAGAATCAACGTGTACTTGTAGAACTTCATTCATTATGCGCGTTCTTTCCTCAGAAGTGTTGAGAAGCTGCAGCTTTTCCACATACTCTCTAAGTGTATGATACAGTTAAGGTTCACCAAATAGACAAATAGAGTTGCTTTCGGTTGTCATGGGGTTGAATAAAAGCAGGGTGAACGAACATAAGTTACAGACACCTATACTTTATTTCAAGGAGAACATAAAGATAAGTACAATAAAGCAACGAAACAAAAGGAGAGGTAGCCCGAAGATTTCACTGAATTGGAGAACATGAAGATAAGTACAATAAAGCAACGAAACAAAAGGAGAGGTAGCCCTAAGATTTCCCTGAATTCACAATTCACTAAATTAATGATTATCCATGCATGGTGAGATCAGCAAGTCACACTAAAACTTATTTAAACATATTTGTAAATTACGAGCTTTTAACTTCAAATTTGTAAATTACGAGTTTTTTACTTCATATTTGTAAATACATGATCTAAGATTAAAAAGTAACACACTTAAGTCCAAAAACATTTTAGATCACCTAGAGCCAACAAAGAACATTATCGCAAGAAAAAGTAAGGATTCGAAACTAGCAATTTGTAGTCAGCTCAAGGCTCAATAGGATATTCTTTTTGCGTCCTGTTTCACTTGCACGGTCCCGAAGATAGCCCAGCCTCTGCTTTTCATTTTCCAACCGCTATAGGAAGTAGTATAAATCAGAAACTTTTGAAGAAAAGAAATATTAATAAAGATTTCCTTCAGTAAGATTGTCCTTACATCATTAACTCTTACAGATTGGAAGATCGTGGCTTTCTCTTGAATATCACCCTGGATTGATAAAACAGAACAAACAGCACATCAGACATGCACATTTACTTGATAGGCCTGGAAACCAGTTGTTCATCAGGTGTTTAATCTAATAAAGCAGTACCACTCTTAGTCGGCTTATTAGACCATACTTCATGCTCTGCCTCAAGCGTTTGCACTCCTCCTACACATGTAAATATAGATAATTCATTGAGACAGAAAAATAGATGACAAGGAAAAGTATGTTTCAATTAGAGGCACAGCTGAAAACCATTGAACCAGAATATTCAATTGGGTTAGATAGAATTTTAACACATCTAAGGAAGAATTGATACACATAACACAAAACCTTACAGTAAATGCCGAGAGCAGGAAAATTCCCTCATGTCTAAAGATCTTGCACGCGCAACATTACAAGTAAGCCCATTCTATACCTAGCTATTAATAATAAGTGAACCTGTGTCACTGTCAAGTATACAATGATGCAGACTAGAAGTAGTCAGATTAACTATATTGACGAAAGACTTCGTGAACACATATATAATAGTACTGCATATCCATTCATGTTTAAATATACTCTGAAAATGCTATCGCGAGAGAGAGACACACACACACACACAGAGGAGAGAGGTGGGGAGGGGGTATCTAACCTCTGTAAAGTCCTGATTTGATATTGTATCCATCGTGATAATTTCCTTTTTGTTTAGATTTAATATCTCAAGTGCAAAATTTGTTGTTTTCTTCCCGGTGCTGTATTTCTCTGAAACCTTATGTGTCCCTGAACAAAATGTTTCTGATTGGATTAAAACTGTATAGATACTTCTACCTTTCATAAATAGATGACGTTTGGGACATCAACACACAGCAGAATTCAGTATTACTCCCTCCGTCTCAAATTAATTGTCACAAAGATGGACAAAAGTGGATGTATCTAACACTAAATTATGTCTAGATACATTCATTTTTGTCCAACTTTGTGACAATTAATTTGAGACGGAGGGAGTATAATATTATCAAAATGCTTTCTCCGAAAATCTAATGATACTATTTACTCTTGGATCAAGATTTGTTTATGTACTGCTATTTTAAAACACTGATTGAATTAAAACTGTATAGATACTTCTACGTCTAATAAATGGATGACGTTTTGGACATCAATACTCAGCAGTCTTCAGTATTATGATATTATCAAAATGCTTTCTCCAAAAGAGTCTAATGATACTATTTTACTCTTGGATCTACAGATTTGTTTATGCACTACTAATTTAAAACACTGTCTATTTACGGAAAGAGATAGTAGAAGTTACAAAGTAAAATATCTTACCAACAACTTTCACTAGGCGATACATGTGTTGCTTCTGTCCAACATCGGTAATCTTTATCCTCACAAAACCACCAGAAATTTTGTCTGAAAATGCCAGGTCATCAATAAGATCTTCCACCAAGCCGCGGCGCAGGTAAATTAAATTTATATTGTGCATATCAATTGCTGCGTATTCCTTGAGATTTGCCGGTGGTTCTGTTTCCATCTTTCTATGCACCCTCTTCTTCCTATCAGGAGATGGTTTTCCTGTTATCTCACCATATCCACTGACATCTATCTGAGCTGAATTAGGATTGATGGCCTCATGGTTGCCATTATTTACCGTGGAAGCATCACTTACAAGACAGTGCGTCTCCAAAAGCCTCAACATTTCAAAATGGGCAACATGTGTTTTTCTGAACAAGCGGTGAAGTCTTGAATCGCAGATAATTTGACTTTTCCTCCGAGGATTGCGGAGGTCATTCTTTTTTATATAGTCAAGCAAAAGAGCCTGCACATCAAACTGGGGAATAAAAGATTGGTCACCATCTCTCATGTGCCCCACAAACTCCAGTAGCTCTGGTGAAGCCCATTTGGTATCCGGCGGCAGAACTACCCCGTCACTTTGTACTTTCTTGGGCAGAATTTCAGCATTTTCAGTTGCAGTTTCGCCGTTTTCAACAGTGCTAGAAATAGGGTGTGCTTTTCGATTTTTTCGACCCGTTTTCCTGGAAGAATTAGAACGCCTTCGTTTTCTTGAGGAGCAGTCAGAACCAGCACCACCATCATAATTAGCATCGTACAGGTCATCAGATGATTCATCTTTTTCTTTCCTAGCATAAGTAATAGGAGCATTCCATCGACTCTTGGCAGTAGTTAGTTCTTCCATTGTTAATGAAAGCTTCCCTTTCAGATCCAACCAATATAGCTTGAACAGGTACTCCCAACTGAATCGATCATCAAAATCAACCCTAACCTGCAATAAACAAACACATTAAAAGGGAAGAGCCATTTAAAAAACATATGCAGCCAATGAACCCAAAAAGAGAAGGGCACCAGCTCGCAGTTTGGTCATGGTTGCTATATTTTACTAAGGAGCACCATGTTGAATGAACATGAGATCGTTGACTGCTAGCACTAAACTCTATGCTTGGTATTGCTAATTTCTGCTTTGAAGTAAGGTGTTTGCATTCGGAAGCGTAGTAAGATACTCTAGATGGTTTACATTAAATGTTGGTCAATTTCCAAATGGGTTGCACGCTGTGTATCCATCTCAATGACGTAGCAACAAGTGATTATGCTTCTGTAAAGCCACTTAGAGTGAAATGACATGATCACGGAAACTGGAAAAACTTAATGGAAGGGCGCAGAGTTACAATTTTGTGGAATGATGTACTGCAATTGCAAGAACATGAAATGGAAAGGCAAAGCTGACAAAACTTTTTAGAGATTGGCGGACTTTTTAGACGAACATGAAAAAACCCAGAACCCCCAAACTGAAACGAGACACAGTTATTTTTTAGAGATTGGCAAACTTTTTAGAGAAAGATGAAAAAACCCAGAACCCCGAACTGAAACGAAACACAATTCTTTTTCAGAGATTGGCGTAAGGTATACCTTTGTATCGCCTTCATCTTTTGCCTCAACCAACAATATAGTCCCGTAGCAGGTGTCGCAGAAGCCCTTGGTCCCCCTGACACTGAAGAACTTGCCGTGCTTGATGCATACTTTGCAGACGGAGAAGGTACAAGTGTAGCACATGTAGTGCACCGATTTTTCACAGCTGCTGCAAATGTGCCAACCTGAAACCGAAGAATGTCCGTGAGCGTGTGTGGGTAAATTGGCTTCATAGAGTTAGACAGCCCATGCTAGCATTTCTATGGCAAGTGAATTTTCATAAGCAAATGGTACCGATTACTATGATACTTGTGTGATGAAGTGGTGTCTCCACTCACTGGGATCATCAAACAAGGGCACGCCATGCTCGGTTGCAGTAATTTTTCAAATGCTCAAGTTGCTTAGTTAGCAGTGAGCGTCAGGAAAGCTAAGAAACATGATGTGATGATTAAGCAAGCATCGGAGTGGGGGAGGTGAGCTGACCGCAGTTCCACTTGCTGCGGCCCTGGAAGAATGCGTCGTCGCGCTTGACGCAGGCGGGATGGTAGACCTTGGGGCATCCCCTGCAAGAGAGGAAGAGAAGCGAAATGAGGCTTTGTGAGCTCGGAAATAGGGCATCCATATCCATTCCTCAAGGTAGGCAGTTGCGCTGCAGGAGACCTACCTCCGATCGCAGACGACTAGGTCGCCGCCGTCGAAGCAGATGAAGCAGACCACCTCGTCCTCGTCCTCCTCCTTCTTCCTGGCCGCCTTGGCCGCGGCCTGCCTGGCGGCGGCCGCGGCGGTGGGTGCGGCCGCGACGACCGCCGCGGTCCCGCCCTTGTTCCTGGGCGGCCTCCCCCTCTTCTTCTTCACCCCCACCGGCTGCGGCGGCACAACCACCGCCTGCTGCTGGTGTTGCTGCTGGGCCGGCGCTGGAGCCGGGGCCGGGGGCGTGCCAGGGGCCGTGGGCGCGGGCTGGGCGAGGACCCCCATCATCGATCCGAGGAACTGCGAGTCATCCATCCCCGTCGCGGTGCGGTGGCGGTGGCCATGGATGGATCGGCGCAGGGCGTAGGTTGGTCCGGCCCGGCCGCCCGGTCGAGCCTGGAAGCGGCAGGTCCACCCACCGCGTCTCCGCCTAGTAGAGCTAGTAGTAGTAGAGGGGAGGTTGCTGGTACAGGGGCGGAGGCGCGTCGCGTGTGGGGAGGGAGGACGAGAGGAGAGAGGTGGGAAATGGGAATAATTATTTTGCGGGTTTGGCGAGGGCTTTCGGCTGGTCTTGGTGGCGGGCCCGTCGTGGGAGGCCAGGCGTGCGTAGGCGGGTGGGCGTCCGTGCCGCGGCAAGCAAGCAAAAGAAAAGAGAAGCAGCGGGCGGGCGGAGGTGACGCGTGAGGGCGAGTGACGGCCTGGTCCTCTCGCCTGTCGGGTCCTGCGCTGCCCGTTCGCTTGTTCTGCAGGGGATGCAGATGGGGCGGGGTGAAGGGGGCCGGTGCGGGTTAGTTAGGTGAGGTTAATCAAGACGGGCCGAGGATCCTGTCTACGCGAGAAGCACGCGGGGGCAGCTGTCTGCATGTATCGCGTGGCGGCACCGGAGCGTCGCGGTCCACGGTTCCCCTTTGACCCGCCCCCGGCTTGGACGGAACCATGCTGAAAAATATCAACATGGTTGAATGCAAACCATGGGAAGCCTCCTCTCTCTCTCCCTATCGCTGTGTGGACGGACATGTCAGCGGATTCATTGCTGTGTTTTCCCTCCGTGGTCTAGTCAGGTCAGGGGATTCATTCCGGTGTGTCTCTGTGTTTCTTTTCCCTTCCCGTGATGGAAGCAGACGAAGAAGAAGAGGGCGAGAGCTCGGTTTGGTTTACGCTACTCAGAAGATGCTACCGAGAGGAGAGACGTGTAGGTCTCGGGTTCACGTGCGAACCGTGACCTGGCACCTGGCCGCGGTGCAGCCTACACCCGTCGTGGCTAAGCTAAGCTGGGCGCTTTTCCCTTAGATGGTAAGCTAGTTAAAGACCTAGCTAGGCCAAGTGCGCGTACAGCAAAACCACGACGACGACGGGTGTGCAACGCTGGTGGTACGGTGAAAAGGCGTCGACGGAAGATATACTCCCTTCCGATAAGATTTTTTAGCATATGTAGATTTTTTCCTAGTAAAACATGTGTAGGTATACACTTATTATCTAGGGACAGTAAAACATGTTGATATGGAGGGAGTATATATACTCTACCCAAGAGAGCGAGGGAGACGTGCGGGGGTGATTTATTTCCTGGGGACGGGAGCGGAGCGTGGAGCCCACAGCGCGCGCGCGTTCCACGCGAAAAGCACGGCAGATCTCGGCGCCACGCCCCGACACGCTGCTGCCGCCGTGACTGGCGACCCATTAAGGTCAGCCTAGTGAATGACTGCCATGGCATGGCCCGCCCGCTCTAGTTTCAATTACCACCTACAGCGGATACGGTTGGATCGGTGATTACTACTTCCTTGCTTGGACCATATCGTGGCTAGTGATCGTGCACGTACGCGCACCGACCGGCGCGTCGACCGGCGTCGATCGGCGTTGCACGGCCCATTCTGCCATCGATCTGCCTATGCTTTGCTTCGCCACGTACGGTGCGGTCGACAGTGCAGTGTACGCCCGGCAACACGGCGATAGTCGGAACCGAAACCAGCCTGCTCTCCTCGATCCTGGATGGGACAGTGAGTGAGCGGTTCCTAAAATAAATACTCGTATGTACGTAGCCGCCAGATTGGCAGCCGGTGCTACAGTGAACAAGTACACGAGGAAAGGGATTCTCTCAAGACACATCACCGGCCGTGAGAGCCGCAGTTACATGTACGCATCGCTCACTGTACGTACGATCCATTTAGAGGAGGAGACGGCTCATCGTGCCGGCGCTACGCTGTGCCACTGGCCACTGCCACGTCAAGAGCGAGCGCGAGGGCCGGTCCACGTCGGTGGCTATGTTGGATCGTATCGAAACCGTTGGTTTTCCTCACCCGCGCCTGCCGTAGAGGACGTACGTACTGGAGCAGAATACGGACACGCAACGGGCGCGTCTTAATCGCGGAGCACATCTTGTCTTCTTCTACTCCTCCTCCTCGTGTGCTATCGACTCAAAATATAACCAATTTAGCATATGATTTAATCCAAAATAGCATCAAATAAATTACGACACTAGCAAATACAGTAAGCATGTAAAATATCGAGATTTAGTGCAGTAGTGAAACCGATCCAATCTACAACATAACTAGATAAAGGAACTGCAGCTGGAAAATTAGTCGCTGTGAGTAGTCGCGCGACTGCGCTCCCAAAAAACATGATCGCCCTAACTCCCGTACATGATCAGAAGAGGCAGGATTCCGGAGGCCTGCTGTCCCTTCTGGCGGTGCACGCCGGAAGGAGGGATGAAGAAGTCCTGACTGGAGGCGTAGTGCTTTAGAACGGTGCGAAAACGAAGTGTCTGTTAGGTTTTACCGTATGCGCGTATTTATACTACAAGGCAGGGAGAGACATGGGAGTCGGTTCGGTTCCACGATCCAACGGAAGCGGAAACGGTTTAACGCGCCCGTTAATTACCAAATGAATGACTCATTAAGTTTTCCCAACCGGCAAAATAAACGCTCTCGGCTCGGCTCATTCCCGCAACCCGCGGCGCGGCGCGTCGAGGCGGGCGGAGGAGTACGAGCACGCGTGTGGCACTCCTCTCCTCTTGTCTCACCGACTCATACATGACGTAGAATGGCTCACCTTATAAGGTGGTGTCATCCTCTCCAAACTAGCAATGTGGGACTAAACTATAGTCTCACTCTCTCCACTTATTATTCATGAACGGGTCATGACAATTTTCAGAATTTTATTGGACTTAGTTGGGCTTGATATGTAAAGCTCGTATAAATTCTAACAATCCCCCACAAAGTGTCATTGGCACATCTCATAATCTCAGTTCCAAAACATTGTTTATATATCGGTGTTTAGTGGAGACTATTAACTTGAACAGTGGACTACGCCTTAAACTACAAGTTTTCTGTGATACCAGTTTCACACAACGTCTGTACCGATACTAGGTTGTCGCAAGACTTCCCCGCGGGTGGAGCGTATAGTCATACTCCGGAGGCCTTTCATGAGTTTATTAGATAGCACCCAATTCTCATATATTACGACATTTAACAGTCAGACTCATATAGGTGAGTTCCTACGGAGATGTTCCGCGGGACACATCTCTGCTTATATAAATAAGTCACTTGGAACATATTAAGACAAATGTCAATCTACCATACAGATTATGAGAGTATTGCATCTTCATGGAGTGAAATAAAATATAAGGATACTCTCTTCTCAGCCGACCAACAGTTTGTCTCCCACTTCGAATTCACGGGATCTCCGATCAAATAGAGTGGGTTAACACTGTGGACAACTCATACTGTGGGTCTCAAACCCATCTCTCTCGATGTATTATCTATCACGTTACGTGATAAACCCTTTGTGAAGGGATCTGCCAAATTTATAGATGTTTGGATATAATCCAACGCAATAACTCCGGAGTTTTTTAATTTCCTGACAGATTTCAATTTCCTCTTCACATGTCTTGATGACTTTGTATTATCCCAATCCCTCCTATGATTCTTGCATATCTTTGAGGGAGAAGTTAGAGGAGATCTAGATCTACATTTCCACCAATCCATCTTCCTTCTTAGTGAAGAAAACTTAGTAGATCTTGATCTTGGAGTTCTTGGTGTTTCTCCTCCTTTGTACTTCCTCTCTTATTCCCCCACAAGAATCTGTTGCTTTGTTGGAATTTGAGAGTGGAGGATTGAGCACTTGTGCTCTTGCCATTTGCATCAGTTGCATCGGTTTGCTATCTCCACGAGGATTCGTGGAAGTTGAAAGTTTATGAGCTTATTACTCTCTAGACGACTTGTGGTGTTCTTGGGAGCCTCCAATTGGGCTGTGGATGCGTGCCCAATTAATTTATGGATGCGTGACTCGAGATTGAAGGTTGCCGATAGTGGAAGGTGAACTAGGCCTTTGTGACGAGGTTCATCGGAGAATAGGTGAGGCCTTTGTGGCGAAGCAGCAGTCGTGAGATGACCGTTTCAGTGACCGCGAACAACGGATAATGTTCGATCGTATCGAAATCCTGCTCCTGCGACGTCGTACGTGTGAGAGAGCCGGATACGACGTAGGTCTTTCGACGACACATTCTGCCATCCATCCGCTAATGCTTCGACACGGCGAAGTCGGTGTGCACTGTGCAGCCGGCACACGACAAAGAGTCTGAATCGACAACCAGCTATCCTCTGTTATGTCATTTTGGTGTGATCTAAACTGATACGAAGATAAAGCAGAATTTCGGACGACTGAGCGGAGCGAAGCCCATCTTGCTTTGGTGATCGAGGATAACCCATGAAGCTTGCTATTATGGCCAAGGAAATCCAGATCATGATGGCTAATGTGAACTCCACGGACCCGGTGTAAAACGAGTGGACGATCAAGAGGCAAAAGGAAATTTGGGACCACGAGCCGTGATCTTTTATCCCCTCTTTGTTGGCATGTTTAAATTCAAACAATTCGAAATATTTGTAATTTAAACATGCGTACTTGTCTTTTGAAACGTCTGTATGTACATTGCTTCACATTGCTTATTTATTTGCTATTTATCTTCATCATATAGGTATAGAGAAGAGATATAAAAAGAATAACTTGAAAAAAAATGGAGACACCGAATTTTTTGGGGTGGGGGTGGGATGGGGGAGGGCGTTGGGATAGTTTGATCCCAAGTCGGGGGTCCGGCCTAACTCCCGTCCACGAACCACGCTAAACGGACAAAAACAGAACAAAAATCGATCCAATTTAGGGGGACCGTTGGGTATACTCTTAGGCTGCTTATAGTGGGGACTAACGTAGAATATAATTTCACGCATTGTCGGGGTCATTGTACCGGCACCATGCTCTGTACGCCTGGCAAGCTCCCACATGTGTCGCGCTTTGTGCGCCAGAGCCGCCTTTTCCATTGCTGCTCTCCTCGTCCTTCCTACGCATGAAGCCGCCGCCCCGTCTTGCTCCCGTGCTGGCTCGCCGGCTTAGAGATGAATATGACAAGTGGGCCCAACTAGTCAGTGAGACAAAGGGTATTTCCCTTATTTTTTTTCTCTCTGAAAACCGGCTTCAGGGTTCAATTTAGACCCGTAACTAATAGTTTAGGGTGGGAACGACGGGGATTTCGGTAGGATCCGCCGGTGCTCTGCGAGTCGAACGTTTAAAATAGACTTTTTTCAATAAAAAACAGCTGAGCTAGCCTCTCCTGGTGAACAGGAGATGAGCGTGAATGGACAGCGAGTGAGCGGTAAAATAAATACTCTTATACGACAAGGCCTACCTGCTTCCTACCCAAAGTACTACCTACAGTGAATCAGTACGCCACAAAGGTGAGAGCCGCAGTTCACCATGTACTGTACCACACGCATCGGTCGCTGTAGGAACTGTAGTAGAGACTTACGGGAGCGTCGCGCTACTGCTGCGAGGCGGTCTACGTGGGTGCGGTAGTTACTTGGATGTTGGATCTCGCGCGTCTCCTGCGCCGGTGCAGAGGACCACGCCCACGTCCACCAACGTACGTATACCTGCTGGAGCAGGAATACGACACGTCACAACAGACCAACAGTCGCATGTTAACTCCGGTGCAGATCTTGTCGTCGTCGTCGTCCCGTGGTCTCGACCTCACCACGCCGTCCACGGCGGCCACCACACGAGGGCTCGCGAACGGCACACTGCAGTAAAAACACAACCAACCGTCAGCCGGTTACCCGCCGCCTACACCGTCAGCTGGTCGGTAGCCGGTAGAGTGAAGTACGCACGCACGGTACCTCCGCCCCATCCCGTGACCTGTAGGCATTGGTCACTGTACGAACGAGGAGACGGCTCGTCGCGGTTCCGTGCGACAGTCGCTGTGTCAGTTTATGGTGTGTACCACCGCCCACTACTGTCGTACAGTACCTCGCCGCGGCCACGCCTACGCATGGACGGCCCGGATCCGTCTCCGTCGGATCCATCCATCCATCTCTCTCTCGTCTGGCTGGAACAGTGAACCGTCAAATCCTACCGCCAAGGCCACATCCTCAGTCACGACTCGCTATCCGCTGGAAAGGATCCCAAGCAAACAGGAGGTGCAACCGGCCAACTTTGACAAACAAAACTGGACAAAAACCTACCACTCTCTTTTCGCTATCCATCATTCTCCACCTACAAACAGCAATGGAATCCGCGTCATTCACGGCAACTTTGCAACGGACGGCCTTGGTGGAAAAAACCTAGCACCTCATACATGTACACACACAAAAACTACTGATATTCACCTCCAGCAGACCTAGGCAATGCGAGGTACAACAACGAGATTACTCCGCTACTATGGCACCACAAGGGGTGTAGTTGATTATGCTCCACGCGGGCTGTAGTTGATGCGCTTCATGCCACAAACTCATCTTCAACCACGCTCCAGTCTTTGGCAGCAAGATGCTTGTGGCCATGTTAACTAGATCCGCACAAAAATAATGCTGTACATGGACACAAATGGCGCTCAAGGCGAAGAAACAAAACAAGACTGCAACGTCTAGCTCAATGGACAGGTAAGCAGCACAAATTTTTTTTGGACAATAAATGCAAAAATGATTTTAAACAATTTCTTCCACGGCCCAACAACATCCACCAGGCTTGCTCCATGGAGAGGTAAGCAGCACAACTTTGTTCCCCAGCCCAGCAACATGCACCAGGCATGCTCCAGAGGCCCAGCCCAACCCGAGCGATCGCCAAGACGTGCATATACTTTCATCTCAATTTTATACCCCGGTCCGTAAAAACTGTAGTAGGTTGTGCCTTGAAGTTGTAGGTTTTTTTTTTTTTGAAACGGGAATCCTGGCCCAGACTCTGCATCAAATTGATGCACGCAGCTGATTTTTCATTAATATAAGAATCAAAGAAGTACAAAGTAAACAAACACGAGGCCGCATGTTTCACAACAACACCTCCACCAGACTACCTCTAAACTAATGGCAAAAGATAAAAGCAAAGATACATACACAACTTCTAGACGAAGCCTTTAAGAAGGAAAAGGCACATGTGCGCCGATGATGACGAGTCCGAACAAAGACCGAGCTCAGAATTTTCATCCCCAAAGTCACGCTTCGAACCATCACCTTCAGCAAGGTAACGACGCAAGCGCGTGTCAACTTCACCTGAGATGTTTCCACCGAAGTGTGTAGACTCGACACCAAATCTTCTACCATCACCACCTCTCCGGCCAACGAATAGCCAGATACCACTGGAGGAGAAACTGGAGGCCGATGACGCCCCATACCGACCGCCTCTAGCCGTTGTCACAACACCTTCTATCGAACAACAACACGCATGACTTGACACCGCGGAGAAACGTCGTGCGTAGCACCTGCCAGGATCAGGCATATCGCCACCGCCGGCAATGCATGACTTGACAGTTCCTCTGAAGTCGTCATGCGTAGCACCTGCTGCGTCGAATAGAACCCTGTCTCAAAATGGAGGGGGCGTCCCATGCCGCCGCCAGCCTCGGAACTCTGCAACCACACAAGAGAACATCCCATACCGCCATCGACTGTGACTTACGAAGCCAAAGACCATCACCATCTCGAAGAGCAGCCATCGCATCATCCACATGACCATCTAGCTCCATGGACAGGTAAGCACCACAATACTTTTTTGGATAGTCGCATAAATGCAAAAATGATTTAAACAATTTCTTCAACGGCCCAACAACACCCACCAGCCTTGCTCAATGGACAGGTAAGCAGCACAACTTTGTTCCACAGCCCAGCAACACGCACCAGGCATGCTCCAGAGGCCCAGCCCAACCCGAGGGATGGCCAAGACGTGCGTATACTTTCGAGATCGCTAGAAAAAGGTCGGCCTCTCGGAAGGTCACCGCGCGAGGGCTGCGCGCGCGACAAGTGTCGCGCTCTAGTTGCGTGGCCCCTCCCCCTGATGCCTTCCGCGCTTGACACTTGTTGCGCTGTCGTGACTTTGGGCGAGTCGGAATTGGTATCGGATCTGGATTCTCCGCCCGAACCGTTATCCGAGAGAGTGTGTCGTGTCCAACTTTTTCTCCTTTTCCGACTCCTTCTCTTCTTCCTTCGTCCTCGCCGCCCCTCTGACTTTTCCCTCGCCGCCGCCGCCGGTCTCTGTATCTCCGGCCTCCTAGCTACGACAAATCCGGTCGAGGCTCGAACCGATTTGGAGTTTTTCCCTTGTTGTTTCTTCGTTCGTTTTTGCTTGGCCCGTGACTTGCTAATGTTTATTCGTCTCGCCGCTGCGCAGTCGGTTTCTTTTATCTCCGGTGACTATCCTCCGACAAATTCCTCCCTCGACAGTTGCTACCACACTACGATTTTTTACTTGTTTGTTAAGCTATCGATGGTGATTAGGGTTTTTAGATCTATTTTTCGTTTCTATTGTTCTTGTGTTCTTTTCCTCGTTTTTTGGATTTCGAGCAACGTTTGATTTTCTTATTGTTGGCTTTTCCCTTTTTATTCGGTTGAAACATGGAAACAATTGTAGTCAAAATCTGTTTTTCCCTTTGACATTTTTCGGGCTGCAGTGAGTTTTCCCTTCCATTTCCCTTTTTCCCTTTGTCATTTTCGGGCAGGGGGTTTTCAGGGGAAGTAATGGGAGGGAGGTAGCAACTTTCAAATACAATAACTCTGTTGATGATGAACTTCCACCCTTTGTTGAAATGTCAATTGCTTGTTTTGTTCTCGATGAACTTCCACCCTCTGTTGTACTGTGTTTGGTGGGAGTTCACCACTGAATCGTAGGACGTACAAGCTAAAGGATTTCTGTCGTACGTTGCTTCCTTTGTACAGACTAGCTACAGAGTTTGGTGGGAGTTCACTGCTTAGTGTTGGTACGTACACGATACAACAGTTGTGTTGAATATATCCGGAATGTACACCTTACACTGTTTACGTCGTACACTTCTTCAAATTTCAGAAGTATAGGTTGTATACTTTGATTGGAGTTCACCTCTGAATTGTAGGACGTACTTAAAATTCTTCTCCCCATGTCTTGAGGTGTTCTTGATTTTTGTGAAGTCCATGTTTTCTTCAAGTTCTTCAATAATCTTGAGTGTAAGTCTTCATGTGGTGAAAATACTTCCTGCACTTCTTGGTATGATTATCTATATGCCTGTCTTGATGGTATTGGAGAGGTAGGTCATCTAGAAAATTTTGCAAGTGAATAACAGATGAGATGATATGAGAAGAATTAAGATGATTGTTTTGTTTCTAGAAAGTTTGAACATAGAAAATTTTCAATCCTAGGGTCTTTTCCAAACTTAGGGTCTCGAATTCTACGGGCAACACAATGCTCTGATACCATTTTGTAGCGTTCCCACATTTAAATAATGTAAGGACACCTATGTTAGTGTGCTAGTCCCTGGATCAATTGCTAGCACCATAGTACAAAATGAAATATCATGCAAATGCATCAATTTCTACTACATCGCATTATCCAGTCTTTATAAAAATAGTATTACAACTTGCATAGTCTTAGAAGACTAGCAGAAAACAAAGAAAAACAGCGGTTCATGTGCCACATGCAAAACATGTTGGCGATAGTCTCGAGATCCTAAACGAAATCCTCACTCGTCTTCATAAGCATCTGCAATATGGAATATGCAGCCACAAGGGGGTCAATACAATTTAATGTATTGGAAAGTAACACTATGATGGATATAAATGGCAAGACTAAAACTACATGCATATTTGTCTTGGTGGAGTTTTTAGCTGAGTTTGCATAAAGCAAGTTTTCTCCTATCTCTTAAAAGAAACCTTTTCTTTTCAAAAGGGTGGCATCATTGGACTAAAATCCAAGCACCACAAATACTGTTCACTTGGTCAAATTTTACTTATTGAAAATTGTGGTGTGATTCTTCCGTCCTTCCTTGTCCAGCTGCTCATTGTTGTCCATAACCGGGGACACGACTAAGATCTTAGTTTGTTGACTCTGCAGAGTTTGTGCACTTTCACCTTCAGACTCAAATCAGCCCAAACATCCTATACACTCTGAGTACATTAAGGAAAGGAGAATATTGAGAGGAGATCTTTCAGAAGCAAGAATTCAACCTAATGGCAAGACCCGTTCCACCTATAATTATGCTACATTTGCTTGTCAAGCCCAGGCTGAACCCTCGCAACTTAGTTAATCAAGACAGAGCCCATATGACTAAAGGCTGCACTGGAAGCAATCTAAACTTGGGGAACATCATAATCACTTTGTTCCTGGGTGGCATTCCTTCAAGTGAACTCCCCTCGGGGAGACACTCAACTATCAACAGCCCCGCAATACCAATCCACCCATGTGGTTCATTGAAGTTGTTATTTAGAATTTTCCCACAATATCAATTAAAAACAATTTGTAACCTTGCATAGCATCTATCAAGTTCTAAGGATATAATGATAAGGTAAATGGATGGCTACACACTACTAGGATAATAGCATAGCATAATATAACTTAGTAAAATTTCCTATCATGCATACTACTCGAAATCAACTAATGGATATAGAAAATAATGGGTAGTTGAATGATGTGTTACTTGCCTTGTTGAAGTTGGTGAAGGAATCACACTCTCTTCATAAAAGATCGTTTCTCTCCGTACAATCTATTTATTGAAAACACAATAACAAAATAAACAAGCATACTAGCAATCAAACACATAAGTGAAGAAAACAAACAGAGAAATTAACCAAGTTGGCTAGGACAAGGTCAAGATTTGATTTTTGAAAAGATTTATTCTCTAATGGTTCAATACATTCTAAGGAGTTTCCAAGGTTTTACTTGGGATGGACTAGGTTGAGTTTTGTAGAAAACTAACTTTATTTTAACCATACTTGTCGAGGAAGTTCCAAGAGTTCACTAAGGATGTCTAGGTTGAGTTGGTAGTAACCAAACTTTATTGAAAACATATTTATCTAAGAATTTCCAAGAGTTCACCAAGGTGATCTCACTATTTCAAGTAAAGTATCACATCATAAAGTGTAACACTTAGTTGTTTTCATTCAAAACATTTGATTACTCTAAGTTAGTCTTTCCATTTTGGTTTAGGGTACGTCTAGGTTCAACTAACTTCTTAACAATAGAGAAAACAAGATAAAGTCTTGGGATTTTCCATTTGGGTCAATGGTTGGGAAAAATAACTTGTTATTCTTCAACTTGTATGGATTACTTCTAGTCCTCATGTGATTGCCTTCTTGAAGATCATCTTCATGCCATCTAAGTTGTTTCCTTCCTTGGTGTGGTGCTTCTCTTGGTCTTGATAGTCTTCATGGTTTTCTCACTAGTTGTTTTCCCAAGTGGTGTGGTCACAACTAAGTGTTTTATTTAACAAATGTGAAAATATCACTAAGTCAAAATAGACGAGAAATGAGACAAGAGGATAGAATGGGAGAGGTGAGTCTTCTTCTTCATTTCTTCATATACTTGCACTTGATGGAGTATGCTTCAGATTTTTCTGGATCCTAGGTCATTTCTTCAATGATCTTCCTTGTTGCTCTTCATGTTGCCATGAATTTGAAAGGAGAAGAATAGAAAAGGGAAGTAAAAAGACTTAGAGAGAAAGGGGGTGAGTCTTCTAGAAGTTTCTCTGGTTTTCTTCTAAGTGCTTCCACTTCTTGGAGATGCTTCTGAAGTTTGTTTTATTTTCTAAGTCCTTCATTGGTCTTCTATCTTCATGTTGAAAAATCTCTAGATGGTTAAGTCCTCCATTGCACTTCATGGTTCTCACAAATCCCAACTTGGTAAAATCTTGAAGCAAGCATGGGGAGACAAGAAGTTGATGGAAACATTTATACTAGTGTTTTTAGGTTCATTTGTTGGCTAAGTATAAGTTGAAACTTCACTAAGGACTTAGCCTTGGTTTCATATAGCCATACACACATAGAACCACTTAAGCAAAATATTTCCTAAGTCATTTTTAATATGGTGTGAAACATGTGTGTGATAACTTGGCCTAAAATACATGGGTATGGCTCATATGTGTCCAACATTATATGGCACTGGTTTCTATGGATTAAGGTTGCCATATGGAGCAACATTGCTTAAGAAAACATATTAAAATTATTTATAGAATTTAAACTAAGTCAAATTTGCTCAAATGGCCATATAATTCTAAATCCATTGTAAATTTGTTCAAATAATATTTTGGGCTTATGTATATGTTAGTACACATTCTAAGGAACCCAAAATAGTTTAGTTTGCAAAAAATGGATTTGCAGAATTTGAATTATGTCAAATTTCATCAAACAAGCATATTTGAAAATGATCATATTTTAAATTGTCAAATTTTAATTTGGTTAAAGCCAAAAGATTCTACATGCTCTGGTGATTTCAAAAAGTCCAAGTTCATCAAATTTGGCCAAGTGGTATAAAAGTTGAGGTTTTGAATTTACAGGGACTAATATGTAAAACTGCTAATTGATTCCAGCGGGAGAAAAATTTAAATAATGCTGGGCCACGTGGCTGGATCTGACTGGGTGTTGCTGCTGACTGTGCTGCTATGTGGCTGCTGACTGGAACGATGACGTGGATAAGTGGTTGGATCTGGGGCGTCAGATCCAGATCCAACGACTGCGTAACCGTTCGCTCAGGATTCTAATCACAGCCGTCCATCCAAATCAAATGGCAGAGAGAGGGGGAAGGGATCTCACCGGAGATCTCCTGCCGGAGATGGTGACGCGGGCGCCGAAAATTTGACGACTGCGGCGATCCCGTGGGTCTCTGGCATTTGGGAGGAAACGACGACGTGCAGCGGAGCACGACGATGCGGTTGGTGGAGGCAGCGCTGACTCGCGCGAGCTCGTGAGATGGCGCGGGGCAGACGGGGTGGTGGCGAGCTCCGGCGGCCTCGGGAGTGGATGGCCGGTGTATACGCTGTGCAAAAACGAAAACAAAAAATGTGAGAAGGGGCGCAGCAGCACAAGGGGGCGGGGGTGAATGGGGATGGTCTCGGGTGCTGGTGACGGCTCACCTCGCCGGAATCGGAGAAATACGACGGCTAGGCTTTTGATCTCCAGCAACGAATTACAGGGCCGTGGGGGCGCAATCGACCCGAGAGGGAGAGGGGAAACGGAGAGGGGGCTCGGGGCATCTTATAGAGCCGCATAAGGAATGGAGTGATGGCCTTAATGGCCGGAATTAGAGCGGCGAAAAAATCGGGCCGTAACAAACGGGATTTCTTCTCTGTGAGGAAGATGACAGTGACGTCAGCGATGACGTCATCCGTTTTTTTTGTTTCAAAGATTAATTCATACCTTCTGTTCTATAACCCCAAATAACTTGAAACAAATTTCTAAATTCTTGAAATTTCAAGTAGTTTCCAACAGTAGCATTTTTTGGAAACAATTCAACATATTTTATTTTTGAATTTTGGAAATTTGAAAAATTCCTTAATAGTTACTTAATGTGATTTTTAATTAAAAATTTTATAAATCATAGTTATTGGTCAATTAAAATTTTAGTGACATTCTAAATGTTGAAAACATATTTTTGAAAGTCATTTCATCTTGTTTTCACAATTTATATTTTGAAAATATAAATAAAACAGTAATAGTATTTTAAGGCCATTTTAAAATTTAGAAAATAATAAATTGATGTTAATGTCTAAATAAAATTTCAGAGACATTTTACATGTCATATATTATTTTTGGAAAGCCATTTTTAAACCTTTTTCACATTTTATAATTTTAGGATATAAAGGGTTTACTAATAGTAACTTAATGCTATTTAATTTGTTCATATCAAATAATTAATATTGTTGATCAATAAAATTTAGAATAAAACCACAAGTCAGAATATTGTTTTCAAAACCCTCTTTTATGTTATTATCAAGCAATGCATTTTATTTTCACACCTTTATGTTTAAAACTTGGAATAACAACTAAAAGTTATTATTGACCATTTTATTCTCATCAAATACTTTTGAGGCCTAGAACTTTATTAAGGGTTATAAATCTTTGATTCTTGTCGCCATGAAATATCTTCAAAGTAATATTGAAGTTGTAAACATTTTAGGTAAATGTTTGTTAATAGAAAGATATTCCCTTTATTTAATTTAGAGATTTATTTTTGAATAAGGTGTTATGGTTTAAGGAACAAGGGCATAACTGGACTTCCAAATCCAATATACTTGGTATAGGACCTAATATTTCATTTGTGTTTGAGTTTTATTTGTTTTTGGTGACTTTTATTGACATGAAAACCAAAGTTTCAAAATTTTGTGATTTTTGAGTTTTCCAAAAATCAGGGATGTTACATTATTCTAATTGTTATTTTTGTCATCTTGTTTTAATCTTGCTTTATCATGCTTGCTGTCAATGTTTGATGTCTTTGAAACTAGATCTTATTGGTTAGATGGGTTCACAGAAGAACAGCAAAAATATTATAAGAAATACCGCCTGTCACAAAAAGGGATACACTTATGGTAAGATGGGTAAGATGGGTTCACAAAAAGCTAAAATCTTGTGCTCTTCTTATAATGTTACTTATTGCTTTGATAAATCTTGTTGCTTTAGGAGGTATAAACACCTCCCTTTTCAATGTGACGGTAATGATAATGTTACCATATATTCTTGTGCTAAGGGAAATTATGAAATTTATGATGTGGAACAAATTGAAGAATTTATTGCTTGGAAGGGTGCATTCGAAATTGCTTATTTGTTTAAAAATAATGATGATGCACCTTATAAATATGAGACTTATGATATACTTGAATTTTGCTTTGATAATTACAAGGAAGGAAATGGCTATATTCTTAAATATATTTATAAATTCTCTCAACCAAAGGAAATTAATGCCTTGTAGGAGCCTATGGAAGAAGAAATTGCTGAATCTGAAAGCTCATTGGATGAAAAAGAGGAGAGTGATGATCAAGAGGAGGAAGAATGGAGCTTCCCATGTCTACCTCCCAATGATAGTAACTCTTTAACTCGTACCTTGTTTTATTGCAAACCATGCTACTTTGATAAATCTTATGATAATCCTCTATTTATTCCAACTATTGATATGCATGATAATGAGGAAGTTTGTTTAGACAATTTATATGATAATGCTCTAGATGATGGTCCTATGTTACTTGATGTTATAAATTATAATTCTACTGAAAATATTATTGCTATAATGTGTCCCATACCTTTTATGAGTGATCAATCATCTTGTTTTAATATTGCTAAAAGTGGGGGAAAGAGAAGTTGATTTTAAATTTTGATCCCACTGTTTTTGGAGTTATATATGAATTGTGTGCTTTTAGACCATGACAAACATGCTTTATGTGATAATTATGTTGTTGAGTTTTTTAATGATGCTACAGAAAATTATTATGAGAGAGGAAAATATGGTTGTAGGAATTTTCATGTTACTAAAACACCTCTTTTTTTGTTGAAAGTTTTGAAATTGCTCTTGCTCTACCTTCCTATGATTTATAATTTAAGCTTCTTTAATTTATTTATTTACAAGATTCCTATGCATAGTAAGTGGGATAGACTTAAATTTGTTTCATACTTGCTTCTTGATGCTCTCTTTTTCTTAATTCATATTTCTTATGTGAGCATCTTCTTGCTTTCTGGGCCTATCTAAAAGGTGTTAAAGAAAAGCACTTCTTGGGAGATAACCCATGGTTCTATTTTTGCTTTGTTTTTCTCGGTTTTCTTTGAGTCAAGGGGTTGTATACTTATGTAGAAACTCCTTCGTATCTTTATCTTCATGTATTAGTTGTGCCAAGTAAAGTTTCTAGCGGAAGTTGGAGTTGGTTTTGGATTTCTGCGCAGAAAACAGATTTCTCCTGTCCACCGTAAAAAATCGTATAAATCACATAAAGATCAAAATGATCTGAAGTTTTTTGTTCTTAGTCCTTAGATAATTGCTAAACTTTTACGTTCTTTATGTTTTTCAATCTAAGCAACTTAAGTGCCCCAAAAAAATCGTCATTACAGACTGTTCTGGTTTTGGCAGATTCTGCCATTTTTCTTGCATTTGCTCTTTTACTATGTCGAGTGGATTTCTTTGCTTCAAGAAACATCAGCGGATGTAGCTAATGTTTAAGGGTATCAATAGAACTTGTGCCCATGCAGATACCATCAGATTTTGATTGTGCACTAACCCTCTAATGTGAATTACATTGAGTGTGGTGTGAAGGAAGTTTTCAAGGGTCAAGAGAAGAGGGTGATATAATGTGATCAAGAAGAGTGTAAAGCCAAAGCTTGGGGATGCCCCCGTGGTTCATCCCAGCAAATTATAAGAAGACTCAAGCATCTAAGCTTGGGGATGCCCAAGGAATCCCCTTCTTCATCAACAAATTATCAGGTCACTCCTAGTGAAACTATATTTTTATTCGGTCACATCATATGATTTTTACTTGGAGCGTATTTTATTTTTCATTTTGTATTTTTTTTCCTTGCTTCAATAGTATCATTGGAACCTAGCATTGTTTTTTGGGAGATAGACACGCTCCGCTTTTTCATATGAATACTCGTTATGCTCATATTCTTAGTTTTTCTTCTAGTTGCTGCAAAATTCCTTTTTAGGTCATGTTTTTCATGCATCTCTTATTTAGAGTTGTTAGTTTTAGTAAAGTTGTGTTAGTACTCCCTTTCTTAATTTATGTATCTCTTGGAGAGTTTTTGTTTAGTATAAAATGTTTGGTGTTGGAAAGTAGTAGTACAGTTTTCGTACATATAACGGTGCAAATAGAAGCTTGTATAGACTGTGGCTATACTTTTTCATGTCCTGCTAGATGTTATTTTAATTCTAAATCCTAGTGGTTATTTTTGTAGCGTGAATTGTCTCAAATATCTGAGAGTGTTTAATGTGCCTTTGAAATAGTCATGAGTTGTTGTTGTCAGATTGAAGCATAAATTTGTGGTGTTCTCCTTTGAATGTTTTATTTGGTTGACTTGGCGCATGCTTACACCATGTTTATGACTACAAACCAGTCACCTATAGCCTCTATGATCATTAGGTTTTGAACTTTTAATACCATTTATGCTTTGATTAATAATGTTTGTGTCTCTATGCATGATTATGGCCACTATTGCTCTCTTGATTGCTCGATCCCAATCTGTTGCTAGCCTCCACCTGTACTGAGTATGAGATCTACTCGTGCATCCAAATACCAAAACCAAATTTTTCAAATGTGTCCACCATACCTACCTACATGTGGTATTTAACCGCCACTCCAAAGTAAATTTCTCATGTGCTACCTTTACAACTTTCAAAATTATTCCTGTTTTGTGCTCCTGTTTTAGCTCATGAGGACGTGAATAGAGAATCTTTATCTCACTTTTTGATTGGATTTCACACCCTGGGCTAGTGTCTTTATCCGCTTATCCAATTGCTAGAAGAGCTGGAAGCGGGTTGCCCAACCCCAAACTTAATAAATAAAATTATCTTCACTATTTTTCCCCTGATTTATCAGTCAAATCATAATTGTGTAAACAAAAGAGAAAGAGGGATGACCTTCTACCCAGATGTGTCCTTCTATGGGAGCCGTTCTTATGAAGTCTAATTGGCTTGTGACGTACTGTATTTTATGTTTACCATTCGTTGACATAAGCATACACACCTCTCTAAAAAATGTTTTCAATACCTATGTTTAATAAAAGAAAAAGCTCTAGCACACGAGTTAATCCCTGCTTCCCTCTGTGAAGGGCCTTTCTTTTACTTTTATGTTGAGTCTCCATCTTCTAACTTTATGCATAGTTGAGAGAGCATAGTTGTCATTCTGAGTTTAATGTGCATTTGTCCCAGAAACATTATTAATTGGATGTGTTATTATTTGCTCTCAAATTAATTGTTCTAGTCATCCTCTTGAACTTTAAAGGTGTCCTGGCATTTATATTTTGCCCCACTCTTAAGGAAAACCTAAATATCACTTTGCCATGTTTTCTCTATGCTTGAAATAAACATATAACTTTCAAGTGCATTATTATTGATGATCTTTTATTTGTGTTACTTTTCATGATACAAAGTGATTTCTATGTTTCATTTTTAAAATCATATCTATCATGCTTGTGTTTAAAGTACTATGATCTCAGCTTACTTACGCTTTTACAATTTAGATGATCAAGTTCATGTTGGTAGCATGTCACCTTAGAAATTATTTGTTTTGTCGTTTACCTACTCGAGGACGAGTAGGAACTAAGCTTGGGGACGTTGATACGTCATAAACGTATCCATAATTTCTGATGTTCCATGTTGTTTTCATGTTATTTGCTACATGTTTCCTTTACACTTAATGTCATTTTTATCGATTTTTTGAGACTAACCTATTGACAAGATGCCATAGAGCCAGTTCATGTTTTATGTTGTTTTTAGTTTCAGAAAAGTTGTTCTGGAAATATTCTCGAAATTGGAAAATTCAAAGCCCAGAAGTCTTAGAATTCCCAGAGGATCCACAGAGTCTGGAAGAGACCCAGAAGGTGGCCACAGGGTCCCCACACCATAGGCCGGCGCGACCCCTGGCCGCGCCATGGGGTGGTGTGGGCCCTCTGGCCACCCACCGGCATCGCCCTTTCTCCTATTTATTCCCCCCGAGGCATGAACCCTAAATAGATCGACCTTTTCCACACAAAAACCCTGAGGCCGCCATCATCGTCAACCCGAGTTTGGGAGGGTTCTGGAGTTCTCCCCGGCACCCTGCTGGGAGGGGAAATCATCACCGGAGGGATCTACACCACCATGCCCGCCTCTGGAATGATGCGTGAGTAGTTCATCTTTGGACTATGGGTCCATAACAGTAGCTAGATGGTTCTTCTCTCCTCTTTATGCCTCATGCGTAGATCTTGTGAGCTGCCCTACATGATCAAGATCATCTTATTGTAATGCTACATGTTGTGTTTGCCGGGATCCGATGAATATTGAATGCTATGTCTCTTGATTATCAATCTATCATGTTATCTTCATGTGTATGTTATTTATGATCTTGCATGCTCTCCGTTGTTAGTAGATGCTCTGGACAAGTAGTTGCTAGTGACTCGAAGAGGGAGTATTTATGCTCGATAGTGGGTTCATGCCTCCTTTGCATCTGTGCTCGAGTGACAGAAATGTGACGGATGGAGGATGTGATGTTGCCATTAGGGAGAAAACAACAATGTTTACATTACACACCGTGTTGTTGCTTGCAACTTAATACCCAAGGATTGCTCGGATGATATTCTGAGGGTGGATTATTAGTCATAGATGCAGTTGGATAACGGTCTATAAGTTTTGTAGTAATGCCCGCATGAATCACAAAGTAATCATCATTTCATGCATATGCACTACGGTGCAGCCTTTATATCTGTCAATTGCCCAGCTGTAATTTTTTTACCACACATGCTATCTATCTGTCTTGGGAGAGACACCTCTAGTGAACTGTAGACCCCGGTCCTATTTCCTCATACTGATAATACAACCACTGCAATCTCTATTTTCATACTGATGCTACTGTTTTACTACTGCCATCACTGATCGCTTTCATCTACTGCAAACAAATATATTTTCCACACCATACGTTTAACCTCTTTGTGTTTAGCAAAACCGGTGAGATTGACAACCTCACTGCTTCGTTGGGGAAAAGTGAATTGATTGTGTTGTGTAGGTTCTATGTTGCTTCTGCACCGGTAGTGCGCCCTGCCACCTAAGTTGCGTCAACCTTTGGAAGTTGCTTCTTTCTCCTACTGGTCGATTCAACCTTGGTTTCTTACTGAGGGAAAACTTTCTGTTGTGCTCATCACACCTTCCTCTTGGGGTCCCAACGAGTGCAATATTTGCACCATCATCTGTGTAATCGCTTTTTAGTGTTTCCCACATGTTTTTCATTTTCTTGTGATCATAGTTTCTCTTTGTGCGCTCGTTGAACTTCTTAACCAAATTTTTGTAACCATTCTTGTCCAAGACATGTGTTGGACGGTTATTTGCATTCACTTCTTCGATGCACACATCAAGAAATACACGGTGAGCAACGGCATCCTAGTTTTCATTCGTGTGTTTTGGCTTTATCATCTATTTACATAGCATATAAGATCAACAAAAATCACTGCAACCGAAATTAACATCATTGAAATAAAAAAACAGCAACTATACCACACCAACACATGTAGTACACATTTTAATACAGTGAGAGTACTTTGTGTGTGTGTGTGTGTGTGTGTGTAATACATGATATGCTGCACAACATACGCCAATAAATGATAAATGTAATCCGAAATCTTGCATGGAGACTTCCTAAGTACTACTAAAATGGCAAAGTATCAAGACAGAAAATTAATACGGACTCTTTCGAGTACTCACCGAGAGCTAGCAGGTCGCTAGAACGGCGTGCACGGGGAACTGGCAGGGAGTACCAGCTAGCTAGAGGAAGAAGACGATGAGCATGCTGCTTATCTTGAGATTGAATTGGTGATACGTAATAAACGTATCCTTAATTTCTGATGTTCCATGTTGTTTTCTTATTGTTTCCCACATGTTTGATATACACTTTATGTCATTTTTATTGATTTTCCGGACTAACCTATTGACAAGATGCCACAGAGCCAGTTCCCTGTTTTCTGCTGTTTTTAGTTTCAGAAAGTTGTTCTAGAAATATTCTCAGAATTGGAAAATTCGAAGCCCGGAAGTCTTAGAATTCCCTAGTCCCAAAGAGACCCGGAAGGGGGCCTCAGGGGGCCCACACCATAGGGCGACGCCCCCCTTGGCCGCGCCGGGGGTGGTGTGGGGCCCCCAGGGCTCCACCGCCTCTTCCCTTTCGCCTATTTAATCCCCCCGAGACATAAACCCTAGGAGGGTCCCACTTTTCCCGAGAAACACCCGAGGCCGCCGTCACCGTCATCCCGAGATCGGGAGGGTTCTGGAGCTCTCACCGGCACCCTGCCGGAGGGGGAGATCATCACCGGAGGGGTCTACACCATCATGCCCTCCTCCGAAGTGATGCGTGAGTAGTTCATCCCTGGACTACAGGCCCATAGCAGTAGCTAGATGGTTGTTCTCTCCACTTTGTACCTCATGTTTAGATCTTGTGAGCTGCCTATCATGATCAAGATCATCTTTATGTAATGCTACATGTTGTGTTTGCTGGGATGTGATGAATGTTGAATGCTATGTCTTCTAATTATCAATCTATCATGTTATCTACATGCTTTTGTTATTTATGATCTTGCATGCTCTCCGTTTTTAGTAGATGCTCTGGCCAAGTAGATGCTAGTAACTCCAAGAGGGAGTATTTATGCTCGATAGTGGGTTCATGCCTCCTTTTCATCTATGCTAGAGTGACAGAAACGTGATGGATGGAGGATGTGTTGTTGCCATTAGGGAGAAAACAACAATGCTTTGTCTAAGGATGATGTTATTGTTTACATTACACACATTGCTTGCTGCGATTATCTATTGCTTGCAACTTAATACCCAACGTTTGTTCAGATGATATTCGGAGGGTGGACTTTTAGTCATAGATGCAATTCGATAACGGTCTATGTATTTTGTAGTAATGCCCGCATGAATCACTAAATAATATTTATGTCTTGCATATGCACTACCGTGCAGCCTTCATTTTTGTCAATTGCCCAACTGTAATTTGTTCACCACACATGTTATTTATCTTTCATGGAGAGACACCACTAGTGAACTGTGCACCCCGGTCCTTTTTCCTCATACTGATAAAACACCTACTGCTTTTATACTGCTGTCATACTATTCCTACTGTTTTCCTACTATTTTCCACGCCATACGTTTAACCTCTTTGTGTTCAGCAAAACCGGTGAGATTAAAAACCTCACTGCTTCGTTGGGACAGAGAGATTTGACTGTGTTGTGTAGGTTCCATGTTGCTGCTGAACCGGTAGTGCGCCCTGCCACCTCAGCTGCATCAAACTTCAGAGATTGCTTGTCCTCCTTCTGGTTGATTCAACCTTGATTTCCTTTCAAAGGGAAAACTTGCTGCTACACTCTTCACAACCTTTCTCTTGGTGTTTACCAACGAGGGCATTAAGGCCATCAACAAGTTTTCTAGCGCCGTTGCCGGGGAGGAAGAGAATTTCTGCAAGGGGAGTCTCTCACTTCCAATCTCTTTTCTTTGTTTTTGTTTTGCTTAGTTTATTTTATTTTGTCTTGTTTGCTTATCTTTATCAAAAACAAAAAAATAAGTTCTTATTCTAGTTGTAGTTTTATTCATGTTCTTAGTCTTGCTAAAATGAGTGTTCCTGAAGTTGAAGTTTGTTCCTTTAAGCAACAAGGGGGAGAAAGTTTGAAAGATGCTTGGTATAGGATACGTGATGCTCATCATAGATGCACTAAGAAATATTCCACTTTAGTCCTTCTTAGGAATTTTTACGTTTGTATTACTAGCTAGTATAGGTATGTTCTAGACACTCTTACAGGCGGTAATTTTTTGGGAACATCTGCTTTGGAAGCCTGTAATTTAATTTAAAGTTTAGTTGGAACACCACCTACTAAAGTTGCTAAAACCGAGATCACTTTTGATGATGTTATTAAAAAGCTAAACTCTATGGAGAAAAATTTGCCAAAGTTCCTTGATAATGCTAGCAAAATCAATGATTTAATAGTAAGTATCAACAAGAAAATCACTGTTTTAGAAGCTAGCAATCTCCATGGTAGTCAAAATATGAGTATTGGTAAATTAGAGGAGGCTATGGAAACTTTAAGCTCAACCTTTTCTGCTCTTAAGTTTAAAAGAGATAAACCTTCTGTGGGAAAAGAGAAATATTTTATGTATGTTCCCAGGGTACCTAAACCGAAATCCCCTAATGCGCTTAAAATTAATAAAAAAATTTAGTGAAACTAAAAGTGATTTGCATGTTGAATCATCTGCAGGGGTGTCTAAGGTACCCATTACTACAATTGGGGTTTTGGAGAAAATTATTGAGTTGGATGCTTCTTTACTTGAAAATACTTGATTCCACTTTTCTCGGCCTAGCTAAAAGGCGTTAAAGAAAAGCACTTCTTAGGAGATAACCTATGGTTTTGCTTTTGCTTTGTTTTTATCTGTTTTCTTTGAGTCAAGGGGTTGTATACTTCTGTACCGACTCCTTTGTATCTTTCTTTTCATTTTTTAGTAGTGCCAAGTAAGGTTTGTAACGAGAGTTGGAGTTGGTTTTTGGATTTCTGCGCAGGAAACAGATTTGTGCTGTCCACCGTAAAAAATTGTGTAAAATCCTGGAATATCAGAATGATCTGAAACTTTTTGTGATCATTTCTCAGCTAATTCCGCAACTTTTTTGTTCTTTAAGTTTTTTTTTATCTGAGCAGCGTAAGTGCCTCGAAACTATTCGTTTTTACAGACAGTTCTGGTTTTGAGAGATTCTGCCATTTTTCTTGCATTTGCTGTTTTGCAATGTCAAGTGGATTTTTCTGCTTCACGAAACATCAGTGGATGTAGCTAATGTTTAGAAGTATCAATATAACTTGTGACATACACAACCAATGGATTTTTAATTGTTGCACTAACCCTCTAATGCGAATCATTGTTTGAGTGTGGTGTGAAGGAAGTTTTCAAGGGTCAAGAGAAGAGGTGATATATGTGATCAAGAAGAGTGCAAGGTCAAAGCTTGGGGATTCCCCCGTGGTTCATCCAAGCATATTTTTAGAAGACTCAAGCATCTAATCTTGGGGATGCCCAAGGCATCCCCTTCTTCATCAACTATTTATCAGGTCACTTCTCATGAAACTATATTTTTATTCGGTCATACCATGTGAAGTTTACTTGGAGCGTCTGTTTGTTTTTTCTTTGGTTTTTCTTTGTTTTATTTTGTTTTCCTTACTGAAATAATATATTTGGATCCTAGCATTCTTTGTTTGGGAGAGAGACACGCTCCGACTTTTTGTTTGAATACTTGCTATGCTAGTATTCTTAGTTTTCTTCTAGCTGCTGCAAAAGTTCCTGTTTAGCTCTTGTTTTCATTGCATCTCTTATTTAGAGTTGTTAGTTTTAGTAGACTTATGTGAGTCCTCTCATGTTTTCTTGCTGTATCATTTAGAGAATTTTTGTTAAAGCATGTTTTGTATGATGCTTGTTGGGAAAAGAAACTGCTGCTTGAGGTAGAATTTTTAATGGTGCAAGTAGAAGCTTGTCTAGACTGTGGCTAGAACTTTTTCATATCATGCTAGATATTATTTTAGTTTTAAAGCCTTATGGTTATTGAGTAGCATGATTAGCATCAAATAGCTGAGAGTTTTTTATGTTCCATTGAAAGAATCATGAGTTGTTCTTGTCATATTGAAATATAAATTTGTGGTGTTCTCCTTTGAATGTTTTATTTGGTTGACTTGGCGCATGCTCACACCATGTTTATGACTATGAACCAGTCACAAATAGCCTCTATGATCATTTAGTTTTTGAACTTGTGGTACCACTTATGCTTTGATGAATGATGTTTATGTCGCTATGCATGATTATGGCTCTTATGCTCTCTTAATTTGTCGCTCCCAGTCTTTTGCTAGCCTCCGCCTGTACTGAGTATGAGCTCTACTCGTGCATCCAACTTCCAAAAACCAAAATTTCCCATTATGTCCACCATACCTACCTACATGTGGTATTTAACCACCACTCCAAAGTAAATTGCTCATGTGTTACCTTTAAAACTTTCGAAATTACTCCTGTTGGGTGCTCCTGTTTTAGCTCATGAGGACGTAAATAGAGAATATTTATCTCACTTGTTGATTGGCCTTTCACACCCTGAACTAGTGGGTTCATACGCTTATCCAATGATAGAAGAGCTGGCAGTGGGGTGCCCAGCCCAAATTAATAACACAAATTTTCTCCACTATTTTTGCCCCTGATTTATCAGTCAAAGCATAATCGTGTAAACAAAAGAGAAAGAGGGATGACCTTCGACCCAGATGCGTCCTTCTATGGGAGCCGATCTTGTGAAGTCTAGTTGTCTTGTGACGTACTGTATTTTATGTTTACCATTCGTTGACATAAGAATACACCTCTCTTAAAATATAGACACTCCTCCACGGTATGTCAATGTTGGCAGGCACCCGAGGATTCGGTTAGCCATGGTTTGTGAAAGATGGTTGGGAGGAGTGTCAAGTTTCAATACCTCTGTTTAATAAAATAAAAGCTCTAGCACATGAGTGATCCCTTCTTCCCTCAGCGAAAGGCCCTTCTTTTACTTTTATGTTGAGTCTCCATCTTCTAACTTTATGCATGGTTGAGAGAGCATTTTTCCATTCTGAGTTTTATGTGTATTTGTCCCAGAAACATTATTGATTGATTCATGATGTGTTATTGCTTGTTCTCTAATTATTTGTTTTAGTCTTCCTCATGAACTTTGAAGGTGTCCTGGCATTTATGTTTTGCCCCAGTCTTAAGGACTAGCGAATTATCACTTTGACATGTTCTCTCTATACTTGAAACAAACTTATATCTTCTGTTGCATTGTTATTCATGATATTTTATTTGACTTACTTCTCATGATGCAAGGTGATTGCTATGATTTATTATTAAAGTTCTATTTATCATGCTTATGTTTAAGTTCTATGATCTCAGCTTACTTATGCTTTTACATTATTAATGATCAAGTTTATGTTGGTAGCATGTCACTTCAGAAATTATGTGTTTTTATCGTTACCTAATCGAGGACGAGTAGGAACTAAGCTTGGGGATGTTGATACGTCATAAACGTATCCTTAATTTCTGATATTCCATGTTGTTTTCTTATTGTTTCCCCCAAGTTTGATATACACTTTATGTCATTTTTATCGACTTTTCGGACTAACCTATTGACAAGATGCCACAGAGCCAATTCCCAGTTTTTTGCTGTTTTTAGTTTCAGAAAAGTTGTTCTGGAAATAATCTCGGAATTGGAAAATTCGAAGCCTGGAAGTCTTAGAATTCCCGAAGGTTCCACGGAGTCCCGAAGAGACCCGGACGGGGGCCTTAAGGGGCCCACACCACAGGGCGCCCCCCCTCCCTTGGCCGTGCCGGGGGGTGGTGTGGGCCCCCCAGGGCTCCACCGCCTCTGCCCTTTCTCCTATTTAATCTCCCCAAGACATAAACCCTAGGAGGATCCCACTTTTTCTTGAGAAACATCCGAGGCCGCCATCACCGTCATCCCGAGATCGGGAGGGTTCTGGAGCTCTCCCCGGCACCATGCCGGAGGGGGAAATCATCACCGGAGGGGTATACACTACCATGCCCTCCTCCGAAGTGATGTGTGAGTAGTTCATCCCTAGACTACGGGTCCATAGCAGTAGCTATATGGTTGTTCTCTCCACTTTGTACCTCATGTTTAGATCTTGGACGCACGCCTCAAAAATATTTTCTTAATAAACATTTTATTGCGCATAGTCCACAGAGTCCAGGCCATCGCCGCAAACACTATCCGGAAGAGGCGCCTACCCCTACTGGCACGGTTTTTCTAGGTTTCCAAGAACTCGCTGAGGTCCGAGTCCTACCATGCAGGCCCCATGGCCTCATGAACGAAGTTACAAAGAAACCGGGTACCTTGACACACAAACAAGATGTGGGTTCCTGACTCAGGAATCCTACAAAGGGGCATATGTCGTCCCCCGGACCACGAGGTTTTGATACCTTGATCCCGGAGGGTAGCCGGTCCCGAAGAAACTGCCACACAAAAATCTTAATTTTTCGGGGAAGTAGGGCCTTCCGTAAGGATGACACGCAAGGTCTAATAGGCTTAGAGAAAAGGGCCTGATATGCTGAATTTCCACCGAAAAGGACCCCGATTGGGCCAAGGACCAGGAAACTTGATCACGTCCCTCGGGGAGAGCTTCGTGTTGGAGATATGCCATAGAAACGATAATATTTAGTTATTATTCTACCAGGTTTCGGAATTATGTCATCATGCTATTTCCGTTATAGCACTTGAAAAGTGAGTTTTCAAAAGGAAATCTTTATGCGGGTGTGAAGACATAAACAAACAAGAGTTCCTAATCTTGTCTCTAAGATTAGCTTATGGTTTGTGAGATGATTACATTTTCATGATAATTTATTTATGTTATGTGGAAAAGGTCCCCGAATTTATTGCTTTGATTTTCTTCTACTCTTTGAATGAAGTTATAAAATTTATTTTATTGTCAATATGAACAACCGTACTGAATTAATCAGCTCATAAATATTGATGCATAAAAATGAAAATTATATCTATGCTTGTTTAAGTTATGGTCAGCAAGCTCCTACTTTAACCATTGTGGCTTGGCATGTTCTTTCATTATAACTGGGTTCTTGTTGCATGTGTTGTCCATCAGTCTTGACATGTGAAGTTAAGACTCTCTATTTTAATGGACATTAGATATATTGTTTTCAGATTCTCAAAATTCAAAAAGGAAAAAAAGTTATTTCGGATAGAAGAAATTTTTATACAAAATAAAAAATGGAGAACACATAAAAATTAAAAGTTCGAAGACATAATATCATAAAGTTCAAAACAAAAAGATGGTTCGCCAAAAAAATACAATTGTGAAATTATTAATAATGTCATTTAGGTGTCGTGACAAATATGGAAGTTCACTTTGTGTTAAAACGGAAGTTCACAATGCATTAAAACAAAAGTTCAAACCGTGAAGTTCATTTTGTATTAAACGGAAGTGCACACAAAAACAGAATTTCAGACCATGTACTCATTTCTTATTAAACGGAAGTTCAAACTTGCGGAGTCCCAAAAAAACAGAAGTTCACACCATAAATTCATGTATTAAATGGAAGTATAAAACCAGAGAAGTTCACCTCGTATTAAAATGGAAGTCCACTTCGTACAGAAAAACATAAATTCATAGCACGAGGGGGCAGGAAACAAAAAAAACACGACTTAGAGTTCACTAACATATAAATGAGAAGTTCATATTTTTGATATTAGGAAGTTCAATATACTGTGTTTTTTGGGAGAAAATTTCAATTAAACATAAATATTATTTCAGTAAACTGAAAAATCGCGATCGGAAGTTCGCAGCTATAACACTAGGAAGTTTAGTATGCTCTTTTTTTGGACGGAAATTTTACGCGTAGAAATCTTCCATACAACATCCGGTTGGCCGAATCGACCGTATCGGCATTCAGTTTACTATAATATGAGTCTAATTTAACTCCCACATAAAGCTACGCCCCACTCGAGCAACACAATCGTACCAATTTAAATGGTTTCCATGTCATCCCGGTTTCTCGATTTTTACTAGTTTCAAAATGAATCAAAATTGGTATGGAATTTCCAAAAAGGGTCTTTACAAAAAAGTTGCACCTATTCAATACCTTTCCAACGGCATATTATTTGTTACATTTTGTTAGGCGGTTTCAAAGTAATTGCCAGAAAACGTCCGCTAGATCTACAAAAACAAAATCTGAATTGATTGTTTTCAAAACTGCTCTTTAATCATATGGAATTTTGAAACTTGGTAGAATTTAGAAAAAGTTGCGCATTTTCCATACCTTTCGAACGGTGTATCGTTCGCATCAGTCGGACGAGCTGTTTAAAAGTTACGCCCAAAATAGAGCACGAAAACTGACAGAATCGCAAAAACAGTGTTTAGTATATTTGAAATTGTTTTAAATCCATGAGAAATTTTGAAACTTGGTAAAAGTAAAAAAAAAAGTGCGCATTTTCCATACTTTTCGAAATGTATATCGTTTGCATCAATCAGAAGGGCGGTTTAAAAGTTACGCCCAAAATAGAGCACGAAAACAGACAGATTCACAAAAAACAGTGTTCAGTATATTTGAAATTGTTTTAAATCCATGAGGAATTTCGAAACTTGGTAAAAGTAAAAAAAAATTATGCATTTCTAATACCTTTCGAACGGTATATTGTTTGCATCAATCCAACGAGCAGTTCGAAAATCACGTTAAAAGTACTGGTCAGGAAAATAGAAAATCTGGATGTTCCGTCCAGAGAAATTCAACTACATGATACAGAGAAGTTCACAGAATGTTACATCACATAAATTTTGTTGTATTCCTTATGTCGAGTAGAACATAACAAAATATATACATGACATAAACTTTTTATCTAAGTGTCTAAAGAAAAAATACGCATACTTATGTTGTTTTTATGATTTTTATGTTGCTATGACTCATATTTCTTTTATTTTTTATGTCGATCTTTCTGTCAACATGAACGTAAATATTTATATACACAATATATTTTTTTAACTTGGAAATATAAAAGTATTCGTGGGTGGAAAATAAGTTTTCTGCACCCAGTGTGCTGAATAGGTTGTCTATATATATAGAGAAAATGGTTTCTACTCCCGGGTGTAGCTACATCCACATCTCATATACTGTCGTACGGTGGTACATGTCATACTTTTTTGGTTTGAGTATGTTCATATACTATATTTAAGATACTCCAAAATCAATTTACGTGAAAATTATAAAAATGAGTATGTAGTTTGCACTATATATTCATAATACCGGTATATATGTAAGCATAAAAGAAGTATGTAAAATAAATTGCACATACTACATAAAAATAGTATATATAGTGAGAAATAGTAATATATAATGTATAGTACACGTACATACTCTCGGTATGATAGATACTACGTACATCATACGTGGGTGTAGCTACACCTGGGTGTAGCATGAATTTCTCCATATATATATATATAGAGAGAGAGGGAGAGAGAGAGATAGAGTAGAGATAGAGATAGAGTAGAGATAGAGATAGAGATAGATATAGACATAGAGAATCTATTCCATTATTTCCTCTTCCATCTTCACCTACCTCCTAAGTTTCAATTTGTACCATTTCTCTGGTTGTTTTTCTGGAAATCCATCCCAACATGTCCTTATGTTTTATTGACTTACCAAATAAATCCACACTTTGTTTGAAAAAACAACAAAAGTTGATCCAGTTAATAGGTAAGGTCTATTTTGATACATAATTCACGGTAATTATATCCAAAATATATTTGCTCCATTGCAACGCACATGCAATTATATATTTTGTAATAAAAATATACAGACACGGAAACAATTCGAACATATGCATAGAGAACGATGACACATGGTTTATACTCAAATAGTGACAAATATATATAGTCTCCACCTCACTTCTTTCCTTCTTGCCGGTTGTTGTGTCGTCGTCTCATAAAAAAAGTTATTGTGTTGCCTTATACACCCTCTCCTTACAACTTCTAGGTGTTACTGGGCCTCTAGCAAAAAAATTGCATAGCATTTTTTTTTGTTGGACTAAAAATAAGTATTGGCTTCAGTGTCTATTCGGAACAAAATCTTGTTTGAAAAGTATAATATGAGGTCCCCTGCTATACTATGTATGGCGGGCGGGTCTTTGTAGCATCGAGGACAAAGAGGCCATCAGGAATGGCGTTGTGCCGACATGGGGGAAACCCTAGCCGTCGGCGCTAGGCCTCTCACCCCTCCTCCCCGAGCCGCTGCTGTCGGAGGGGCCACGATCAAAGTCGTGGCAAGGCCCAGGGAAGGTGGCGTCGGGGCGTTTCTTCTCACTTTCTCGCGCAGTCAACTGCGAAGCTCCTGCTCAGATGGAGATTCGACCCCAGCTCCGGGAAGCTGCCGGTTATGGCGCCTAGGAGAAGTACTAGCGATGGAGGTGGTCGGCGTGATGTTATGGATGTGGGGAGGCGGCCCGGCTTTCTGCACTGCGGCACTGTGATGGCGTGTGGGAGGGCTCTGGATGGGCCTGGCGGGCCTCGACCGATGCACAGGCGTGCTGCAGCCGGCTCCTGCGCGGCGTGGGTGGCCTGTGGTGGTCGTGGCCTGATGGCGCTCGTCCAATCGCACTCCTACAACGACGCTCGGTCCGTTCCCGCCTCTAGCGATGATGGTTGCTGGCCGTGCCCCACTCTTCCTCCCACCCCACCTTCTCGTGACTGCACACAGCTGCATCGTCATCCTCACGCCTCTCCACTACTCTGTCGACGGTGGGTGCGGAGGACGCTCGAGGCGCTTTGCGGCAGGGCGGCTGTGCCACCATGGGTGGCAAGTTGCGGTGCTCTTTTTCGTGCGGGGAAGGTGGAAGAAAGGCTGCGTCTTGGTGCGTCCTGGGTGCTTGTACGACGCAGCGGCTTCGGTCGACGTGTGTGAATGCGAGGAGGCTGCGGCGCACGGATGATGGTTGTGCGTGCCTTCCTCGCCACAATATTTGGCTACGATCGCGGGAGGCTGCGGCAGAGGCGGTGTGGAAGAAAAGGATGGCTAGTCCAATCCGCGGGGTAGGGTGGTAGGTGGGTTCTATACAGACAAAAGTCTTGCCCGTCTTGGTCGGTGCCGGCGGTGATGCCGCCCCAAGACGCCATTCCCCTTCTTGAAGGCGTCACCGAGGGGTGTCGACACCTCTCTCTTTCCCTCTCTTGGTTTGGTTGAGTTCTCCGGGTGAAAGCCTAGATTCAGGAGATTCGGTGCGATGGCGATGTCCTCGGCGTCGTTCCTCCATTTGGAGTATCATGTTTGGAGACAAGGCGTGACACCGGTAGAAAACATGCCTCTAGTCTCGGGCCGTAACGGGCTATAGTCCCGGATTTCTATCCGGGACTGCTCAATCGGGACTAGAGCCCCCCCTCTTTTGTCCCGGTGAGCCACGAACCGGAACTAGAGGCCAACCACGGGGCCGCTCCGGCTGGAGGACTTTTAGTCCCAGGTGGTAATACAACCCGGGCTAATTAATTTTTTCTTTTCTTTTCTTTTTTATTTTATGATTTTCCTTTTCATTTATTCAATATTATTTCTAACTCTAATCATTCTCACCTAGTCTCAATTATTGTTAACTCTAATCACTCTTCTTTCACTCTGAACTGACACTTCCCGATAGGTCACCCAACCTCCGACTACTCCACTCTCAGCACGCTTAACTTCTGGGTTCCTTTCCTCTGAGCTTCCAAGAAACAAATCTTGTTTTAGTAACAATAGTATGATGTCAATCATGTTAACATTTGAACTATGATGTCGAACGTCTTTATTTTGTGAATCCAAAAAAGTTATTTACTTAAACAAAAATAAATAAGTAATAATAATCTTGAATACAAATAATCATTAATTTAATTTAAATAATAATTAATTTTGTTGCTTTTCTAATATTGAATATCGTAAAATTAAAAATTGGCAAATGATATTGTCTAAATAGATTAGAATAATTAGAGAAGTTCAAATATATATGATCGATATGTACAAAATTTACTCCAAATGGTTAGTCATTTCAATATATCTTGAGATAGATATTTTTTCTCTTACTCCACATTTCATCATAGCTCGGGTGTCAAATTAAATTTTCAAAATTTCATCACACAACTGCTTCATTAAGCTTCCTCAGATCATATATAATTAAACATGGACATAGTTAATATAGATATAATATATAGTACTACATAAATTCTTCTAGGAAATATAAATATAGATATAATTAAACATCACGTCACGAGAGGCTCGACCCCAAGTACTAGATAATATATATAGTGACGACACACACGTGGTACTAGTAATAATGGAATTAGGTGACACATCGTCATGAGAGGCTCTCCCATCTACTCGAGCTGTTCGTCATTCGAATCCCAAACAGTAGGAGACCGGGGCACTAGGTGACGCTGCCTATAGCCGAAGATACTGATAATACGGTACAACTCGTAGGCAATGTACCCATCGATGGTTGCATAATCAATGTTGATCTTGTCAAGTGGGCTCTTCTCCCAAAAATTGTGCTGCCAACTGGGGAAATTTTTCTTCATGTCACGATCAATGCGGCTGCCATATCAGTCATCAAAATTATTTTATACTTAAGCTGGAATAGGTCCTGGAGATCAATATGGCACTGAGATGGTATCTCAATACCCTAGGTGTTGCTCATCTTCGACTTGTCATTATCGACGCTAGCAAAACGTATGCCGATGTTGAGAAGGAAATCCAGGAGTTCTGGACAATTTTTGTCACTACTGCAACAAAAAAATGGAACAAATGTTAATACCGCTGCTGCAACAAGTATATCGTTTCAATGCAACGACAGATGGAACAAATGTTAATACCGCTGCAACAAGTATATTGTTTCCATGCAACAATAAATGGAACAAATGTTAAACACCGCTGCAACAAGTGTATTCTTTCCAATGCACATATATGATTCAAATGGGAAGAAAATGAAATTTCCAATACATTGCTATATGAATACACATGGATACACATGTTTCTATCATATGCAATTTCCAATCTGAAGAGGAGAAATGGGAAAAGAAAGAGAGGAGAAGATCGATCGGAGAAGTTTTTGTTTACCTTGCCCATTGGAAGACAAGGACACGCCTCTTGTGAGCAACTTGAATGACGGCCACATCTTATTGATTGGATGTGTACTCGAGATCAAGGCCAAGAAAATTCCCACCATCCTCGCAAAGCCATTGCTTCAACATGTCAAGAAGACCCGGAATCCGGGAGCTCTCGTTCCTGTAGGCGACTTCGAAATCCTACCATGTGTGCGCACATTCAACAACTGAATTCCCAAGGTGAAGAATGGGAAAGAAAAGAGCAGAGCAAGAGGAAGAAGAAGAGTGGCAACGTCACTGTAGCAATTAGCGACCGTTTCTCTGTTTTTAAGCCTCTCCCGACGATGGAACAACTTCCAACGCGCGGGAGGCAAATGGTTTGGGCATTTAGTCCCGGGCCGTATTACGACCCGAGACTAAATGCTCTTAGGCTAGGCGAAGGGACGCCGGACGACTTTTAGTGTGAGGTTCCTTGCTTTCCACCGGTGTCCTCCGTTTTGAGGGACTAAAAGGGTTCCAGGCGACGCGACGCGACGTTGTGACTTTTAGTGTAAGGGACTAAAAGGGTTCGAGGCGACGCGGACGGTTGCCCCGCCCCCTCTGGTCCCAGTTCGATAGCTAATGGGGACTAGAGGTAAAAATCTATAGGGGTTTTTCTACTAGTGTGAGGTTCCTTGCTTTCCTACGTTGTCCTCCGTTGTCCAAGGTTGAGGTTACATAGGTGCAATGCACGCCGTCACCGGTGAGTCCAAGGAGGTGCCTCTCTCCGGACCGACCACGTCCCGCCGTCTATTAGCCACCTCTTAGGAATTATGAGTGGACGGTGCGTCGTCAAGGGAAGTTCAAATGGAGTTGTCTGTCTTTGGAGGTGACTGTTGTTGGTCAAGACGCGGCGATATTTCTCAGTTTAGGATATACTCTCTTGTTCTGTAATTCTGATGTTGGTGGTGGTTGTCCTCGGTCTAGCCGATTGTGGAGTGCGTACTATACTTATTCTTCACAACGAGGTGTATTCGTTATACTCTACTGGGTTGTGTTGTATGGGTGGTGTCTGCTCTTTCTTGAGCATGTAAAACTCTTCTTTTCTATCAATGCAATTAAACACAAAGATTTTGCGTTTTCGCGAAAAAAAGGAATGGCGCTGAGCAATTGGCCCAGAAGGTTTTCGCCATATCTAGGAAGGATGAGCAGGCGAGACCGAACAATCAAGCTCCTTCACTCCTGATGACCACTGATAATTGAGGGGCTAGACCAAGTTATATCTGTGGTCCTTTTCTCCTGGTGTGTGGGTTTGATGCCCTGGATAATCTGGTGTTTGCTGGAGAATATGGTTTCTGTTTATCCGTGGTTTAGATTTTGTGGGTTTAAGAAGGTGGCAGAAGGTTTTCGCCCCGTATGTTTGTTCAAGATTAAGCTTTCTCAGCGGGCTGCTGCTGCCCCAGCTCGCTCCGTCATTTTCTTTTCTTAAACTTTGTAGCATAAACTCTGTATTTCCGTTAAGAAATTAATGGAAATGGATTAGACCGGTTAAAAATAAAAAAAACATTCTGCAATAGATCGTGTCAGCCCCCACGCGCTAGCTATACCTTTGCTCCTAATTAAAGGTTTCCCTAGAAACTCGACTACTCTTTCGTCTTTATTTTAATTATTAAATAGAAAAGCACACTGGGGTCTCTGTTTGAAGAATAGTTAGCTAAAGATTTGCTAGGTGGAATAAAAGGTGTCAAATCCCCTGACCATATCCAAACACGAGAGATGCATGCCACTGGTCGGTTTTTAATGTTATTACTAGCAAAGAGTAAAACAAAGTTGAACGATTACTTTGTTTCTAGTGTATCACAGGGTAAGCGGGACGGAAGAGGATGCCACAGGTCCCAGGTGTGCCGAGCTCGTTGGCTTCACGCTTCAGCAAAAGGTATCCGTGGTCTCCCCATCCTTTACCAAACGCATTTTTGAGGATCCAATACTTGTCCCCGGATTGGGTGATGTCATAGCCTACCACCGTCATCGCGTGCCTCCTGCGCCCAGTCGTGCCGCACGGTCCTTGAAAGATGCCGCCGGCGTACCTCCTGAATTTCCGCACACTCCCTACGGCGAGCGACACGGTGACGGGCTGGGCCGCCACCGCCTTCCTCAGCTCCATCTCCGAGAACGGCCTCACTCGTAGAAAGCCGTCGATCTTCACCAAGGGGCCCGTGGCATTCCGGCAAGATCCCCGCCGGGCCGTGTACGGGTAGCTTGCGTCCCCCGCCAACCCGGCGCTGTTGGTAAGGTACGTGAATGCCTGGACCGCCAAGCCGCCATCGCAGCCGCGGTCAATCCAGTCGCAGTCAACGAGCTGCTGCTCCGACAGAGATCTCAGGGTCTTGCTCCTGATTGCATTGAGGCTCTCCACCGCCGCCGTCGCGGCGAAAGCCCAGCAGCATTTGCAGCGTCGCTGACTCTTGACGTCGGTCACGACCCCCGGCTGGTAGTCGTACCCATTCCGGCGCCAGTCCACTGCCGCCGGGACGTCGTTGTCGTCCATTGCGGACGCGGCGAACCCGCCCTGGTCCTCCCAGCCGTCCTCCGGGAGGTCCTCGCACCCGTAGTCGTCGCTGACCTCCTCGTCGGTCATGTCCGCGAAGCTGTTCATGGCCATCTTGTATGAAGGATCGCGCTCGTGGAACTCGCGGACGAGGTGCAGGTTGTTCTTGAAGACGTCGAAGCGGCGCATCTTCTCGGCGCTGTCCCGTGCCACCCCGTGTTGCGCGATCCAGCGCTCGTACAGCGCCCAGGCCGAGTCCTCCGTGGCCAGATCCTTCTGGGAAAACTCCACGGAAGCACTGGCTTCCGGCGCCGTGGACATCACCAGGGCCACGGCTAGCGCGGTCATGGCTGCGACCAGAGCGCCCCTCCCCATGGTAATGGGATTTTTTTCTTCAATCGAAAAATATAAGGTAGTCTTCTGCTGTTTCTTCTCCTCCTCTATACATGTTAGTCATATATATGGAGTAGTATATTTGTGCTATTAGTTTCCTAAAAAAGGAGATGCTAATGCACTCGTCAACGCAGCCTGAAATAATTAGCGCTGATTGTGTTTGCAATGCATGCATGGGTGAAAATCCCGAAAGTTACGATCGTTTCTCTGGCAAGGGTGTATTGCTAATAAATAAACCCAACGGCAAAAGGGTCCAAATTACATGCGTTAATTTTCATGCCAAAATACTTAGGCTCCTTCATAAATATCATTCTATATTTACACTCATTCTATCTTTAAGCTAGCTGATTATCGAATTGGCTATTAGGCAGATTTGGGAACGTCAATCTCTCTTTCGGCGCGAATCTCGTTCACCTTTGATGTTTTTTTTTTCGAGTTTTCTGTCAGTTGGTTTTCCTGAACCGGGTTTCGCATCCGTGCCCGCGGACTATAGCTGGCCAAATGGGTCGGCCCGAAACATGTTTTTTTTGCACGGTATGGGCACGACACGCCACGACTTAAATGGGCCGAGGCACGGGCCCGGTAGTGTCCGGCCCGCTGCTCGATTTGAAGCATGTGGGCCGGCATGGCACCATATGATTAACTATTTTTTTTTAGATTTTAGAGCTATTTTTATCTTTTTTTTTATTTTTTTAGCTATTTTTACCCATTTTTAGGCATTATGGGCCTTATTCGTTTCTAACGGGTCGTGCCCGTCCTAGAAACGCAGCCCGTGGGCCAGCCCGGTGAAAGGTTATAAGGATCAGAATATAATATGTGTATTTGTAAAGCATGCATCTAAAATTACGAGAAAATTTGGCACGAAAGTTTCAACAAAGCAAAGTGACCAATGTTTCTCTCGACATGATGAAATAGGTCTAAATCATCTGGTCAAGAGTACATTTGGAGTGATCTTTATAATAGATATCTTATAAACCAAATCATCTTATAAAACAAACCAGATTTGGTTGTGACTAACATTAACTCTCAACAACTTTAACCTCAAGTCTATAAGCGACTTGGGAGAATTTAACTATGTGCATAGAGTTTAAAGACGGGTGAGTATCCAAATCACATATCTGATGATTTTGTTCTCCTAAACTAGTAATGCAAAATTTAATAATCTCATCACGAGAGATTCTATGTTCTTTTAAAACATGAACTTTTTAAGTTATCAATCCATTCACACAACACATTTATAAATCATCTCACAACTACTATGTGAATCTTAACAAGTAAATAACCAAAGTTCTATAGAACATAACTGATACAAATAAGACTTAGATCAAAACCCCACAAGTGGAAATGACTTCATTATTATTATTAACATATTTATAGAATATGTACATATCTCATCTGCCATAAAGGAAGCATTTAAAATAAGAAACAAATCTTCTCAAACGAGTAATAAACCCCAATCATTATATGTTATCTTCCCAAACCTCTATGTCTGCATTCCGTAGGACAAAGACTACAAAAGAAGAATATAAACTAAAAACATGACACCCTGAGAAAACAACTAACAACTATGACTTAAGTCATCAAACCCCAATAACCTTCATATGCTCATTGTCTCATTCATCTTGCACAAATGAGAATATGAGACCTCAATATACATTAAGGCCTCGTTTGTTTATCTTTGGATTAAATCCAAGCGTGGAACCAATCCAGATGTGGAATTGGTTGATCCAAGTCACTCACCTAATCCCAACTAACCCATATTAAACCCTTCCATATATTTCTCCGAATATTTCGGCCATTCGTTTAGCCCCTACGGGGCTACAATTGTCGCCGCAACCGTATTCACGTGCTCTCTGTTCCATCGTGGAAATTATTTGTTGGGAATATGCCCTAGAGGAAATCATGTATGATGTAATTCCCAATGTATTCATAAATTTATTAAGTCGTCCTTGTTTTGAATATCTGATATATGTCATTGAATATGTGATTTGATTGTGGAACTATGTATTCATGCTGTTCATGCTAAATTGTCCTTGGTCATTAAGGTTGTGCTGGACACACACCCTACACTAATGTGAATGTTGGCTGATGACTAAGTTCCACTTGTCATGGGCATGGCGATGCCATTCCAACGCTCACAGACTTGGCTAAAGAGTTTAGCAAGTCGGACTGACCCACATTGAGATGCAACGAGCAAGTCGTCATTTGCATGTCTCAATCAATGTAATCCTTAGACCTGAGCTTGCCGCACAATCCGAGTTGTGGATCACCGACTTAGGTTCTGTCAAACGATGTTCCATGACAAGGCAGTTATAAAGGCAGAGTTCGGGTCGAATGAGAAGCAAGCTGCGTGATGTGGATAATCAAGATGGGATTTTGCCCCTCCAAATGGAGAGATATTCTTTGGGCCCTCTCGAGTGATATGATTCCGGAAGCATGGCCATGCGCAACTCGGTTAAGTATTAACTGAGTCTGTTGACTAAGAGTTAGTCAGCTGAATCATATATCACAGACCGAGAAGAGAGTTGAGCTATTAAGGGATGCCGATAAATTGCCTATAGTTCGACAAGGTATATCGTGAGGCAAAAGGGACTAAGATGAGAGTCACATTGGAAGGTATGTCGTCATGACTCAATGGGACTTGGGAGTCGGCACGTTCTGCTAGGAGCCGCTACCGATTGATCGATTGGGAGTCGGACTCCAATCGTGTCCAAGTCGCCATGAGCCTGCAGGGTCGCACACTTAAGAGCGGGAGCAAGTGTATGGTCGGGTTGGACCCGAACCGGAAATGGACTGAGTTTGTGAGTCGGACTCACAGAGTGAATGGGCCACAAATGTTGTGAAGCCCACTACCATTCGCTATATAAAGAGGGGCGCAGGTTGCCAGTGTGCAGGTTACTCCACCCCCATGTGCTGGGAATCCTAGCCCTACTTAGTCCAGCCGTCGCACTGGACCTAGCAGTCCGCCGTCGGAGCTCCTCCTCGCACGTGTGGATACCGGCAGAGGTGTTGTACGTTCAGCACTTCGACGCTCGTGGGATTGGATCGGCCGGATCGAAACGTGGGACTACACTGCATCGACGCGCTGCATCGATAATCCGCACATGCGCGTCTAGTGGTAATACTCGTGGCCTTCTACCTCGGCTAGATCTTGGAAGTACCGCGTAGAAAAAGTTTCCATTTATCTCTACGCGTTCCAACATTATTCCACGTCATGGGTGGGGGTAATGTTTTTCCATACCAAGGCAGTGAAAAGTGGCCGGGATGGGCTAGGCCAAATTCCCTTTGGGGGCTAAACGAACATCAATTTTTTTCTGGTCTGGATAATCTACCTCGCCGGGCTGGACAACCGGGATCGGCCTGCAATCCATACCAATCTAGACCACTCGGGGGTTAAACGAACGAATCCTAAGGGATCATTTGATCAACTTATTATCTTAAGTCACGATTCCAAAAGAACTCCACGTTTTTATCCAAACTCAATGTTCAACAACTAAAGTATATGTGGATACCATTAATGGAATAACAACAAGTTATAACCTCTCTAAAGAGGAATTTAGCTGAAAGCTAGGTAATACTAATCATATGTGAAACAAGTACATATTCTATGGGAAACAAAATGAGAAGTATATGGAAGGATAACAAAATATTAACTAACTCTTAATCTAGATCTTTCTGCCTTGTCTAGACCATGTTATTATCTTGTTTCCTAACCTTCTCGAAGTCATTCTGCAAGAAAAGCAACCCACAAGAAAGGAGGAACTCCGACAAGAAGACCTACAGAAGGATTCTTTAGAGTGTTCTAGAAGTACTATTTCAAGCTATCATAAGAGTATTTGGAAACACTTACATCTTAATTTGATCTTATTAATTCCTCCTGAAATAGTGTGATATTCCAATGTTTGTGTGATATAGAAGTAGTTTTGTAACAAGATTGTAAACCTTGTTAACAAATCACTTTTGTATACTCCAACAATTGAATGTCATCTACAAATAAACAAAAGATTAGATGACCTAGTACATCTCAGCCATTTGTATATGAATAGTAATTTGGAGGCAAGTATATCTAACTTTTTAACAAATTCTTCTTATATGCAAAAGGCATATTGATGTCATAAAGTACACTTACATTCTTTTATGGTCCATACAAGGGGAAGAATAATAATGAGTAAATAATAAATCACGTTATAACTCGGGCAACATAATAAAGTTATCAGTGGGAAAGTTACATGGTGATTTATGGTGTTTCCCCAAGGATATGAAATTCAAGGAGAAAGTAAAGCCAAACCATAAGGCCACATAATCACCACCCATAACTAGAGTGGCATGAATTAACCCTCACATTTTAGTGAGTGTTCTAGTCTCATAAGAGAGCACATCACAGGTTCATCTAGTGAATGAAGCCATTTGGCTTGCTCCTGAGTTCTTTATCAAGAAGAGATCAACTTGGACACCTGGATAACAGAATTTCATGGGATACTTAGTCAGCAGTTGTTCTAACGAATTTCCTCCACACATTAAAGCATCAATTCCTATCAAATAGGAGTGCATCATCTTGCTCAACATCAGGATGAGTTAGGGAATCAAGAAAGATTCCATTCTCATCATTTTACTCATCTATCTGTGATAAGACCTGATCATAGGCAGGACATTTGTCTATTATGCATCCATAGACATCTGATCATGCTTTCACATGATTTAGTTGTCAGGCACTACAAACCAAAGCCACTGAGATAATATACCATGCTTGGCATGTAGTTGAATTAGAACAATATGCATGTTCCTTGTCGGCAACACACTGAGAAAATTAGGGAATTATTGTTGGACAACAACTTGGTGTTTCCTAGGAGTTAATATAGCCTTCAAGCCACAAACTTGAATATCTATACCTATTCATAGTCCTGGAGTCAAGAGAGAAAACATCCTTAGCATTCGAAAGCTGCAACTAATAAGCAACTAAATAAAAGGGCAATTTGTTTTCATATTGCTAGAATTAACATACAACAAAAATTGAGGTGTTAAGGTATATAATTCAAAGTGTGAATTAAAAAAAGTAAATTCATTCCAAATGACAAATGAAAGTTAATTTGAAACAAACATAACAAAAATCACTTAAATGACCACTCCAAGCTTAAAATTAAAATCTTGTCCAATTTCACCAAAGTAAAACATGTTGAGGTTGCAAATTTAATAAGGATTAAAAATCTTATTTTTAATTATTTTTTGTTGACAAAAGGCCCTAAAAACATCTGTTTTTATTAAGTTTTAGTAACATAAGGACCCGTCTGTAATTCCCCAAAACTTTTAGGGGGATTATTAATCAAATTGTTATTCCCCTTTTCTCCCACCTCTGGCCAGAGGCGTGGCAGCCACGCCGTCGACAACGTCCACCTCCTGTTTGCTGTCCACGCGAGTATAAGAGCACCAAGAGACGTCCCGATCGAGTTCTTCTTCTCGCTCCTTGCTCCATTTCTTCTTCTTCTCTCTCTCTCTCTCTGTGAGTTCCCGGAGAAACTAGAAACCCTAGCTTCCACGGCCGTCGCTCACCGTTGTTGCCCGGCCATCCTCGACCTCCGATGAGTGCGCCTGTGTCCCGACGGGTCCTCCTCGACCTCCTTGAGCACGTGCAACGGCGGAGATGCCCCAGACGCTGGGAATTTTGCCGATGTTTATGAGTCGGGCCATCGCTGTTTCTTCCTCACCGCCGGTGACCACGACCTCACCGCACCTCCTCGACCTTATCAATGCATTCCTAGTGAGCTCATGCACCCTGTGATGTTTTCTGTCTTGAGGTCTGTCGACGAAATCTTCACCGCACCATACACCATCGTCCGCCGTCGTGCCCCTGGTCGTCGAAGCTACTCATGTGACCATATAGTCAAATTGCCACCACGGTTGGGTTCGCCGTCACCTCGTCTACCTCCTGGAACCAATCAACCGGGTCAATTCGAAGTGAATTGCCGGATTTGAGATCAACAGGGAAAATCCCCTCTCCTACTGGCGTAGTCATGACATCATCGTGACGTCATGAGATTTTTCTCTTTTTTTATTTAAAATCAAATATGACAAGTGGGCCCCACCTATCAATTAAAAAATGGTAGAAATTTGATTAATATTAATAATTCATTATCTCTTAAAATACTGATCCGAAAAATACAAATAAAATATATAATTGTTTATAACAATATAATATAAATGTTCATAAACTTATCAAATATGTTTGAAAAGTTTAAATATAAACATTGTTGAATTTAAATTAATTTATTAAATTTAAGAAAAATAAGGAATAATTCAATAAGTTCCCAAAAATACAAGTTATATATCAACTTGCTCAAAATGAAAAATGCAAACCATTTATGATATTTTCAAAGATATCTGAACAAGTTTTAATATGACCAATGTTTTGAATAATCATTTAATACATTTAAAATTGAAAAAATAATAACTTATTCAAATATTTTCAGAAAGTTTCAAATGATATGCCAAATTAAAGAGAAAAACATTTCCAACTCAAATATGTCAAAAAAACATTTTATTTAACTTGTGAATTTATTTTTAGAGGTATAATGGAATTCTATAATGTTCCATTATAACCATAAATAATTACCACTATATTGTTTTCCTTATTAACAAACCCTAATGTTTTCACACCTCCTAAACTCTCATAACAAACATTAATGAATTATTAGATGGTAAAATTGAATGTATTAGATCCTCATTTTCAATTAGATTCCTTTGTCTTATTTCTACAATTTTCAACAAACTAGAGGAAAGCTTGTTTGTTATGTGTTAAACGTTGTTTTCCATATGATATTGTCTGATTGTCTAAGAAAGTGGTGAATATTTATAATTTAAACATGAAAACAACTGATTTCCTAAATAAAAGTGAAACACACATAAGTCTAAAATAAGTAATAAGTAATATCAAAAAGTAAAGCATTTCAAACTTCCTTATTAATTCTCTAAGTGAACAAAATTACCACCACAAGTAATGAAACAACTCTAAGTCACCTAACAATGAAATCGTAATGTCGTGTCAAACGTAGCTTACACTTGTAAGGTGGGGTATTTTCTATGGGTACTTTGCGATACATCTCGTTAATATGCATGTTATCATCTTGCCAGTGTTTTCAGTAGTCCTTACTGGGACTACTTTGTTATCTTTCAGATCTCAGGGTTTCCACGCAAACCTTGAACCCGAAGGACATGGATTGTTATTATTATTTCTGCCTCAGGCAAATCCATCACTTGCTCATATCTGTTGCAGTATTTTTTAAGAACTATTTGCAAAACCCTATCGTATTACCACCTTATTCTCAAAAGAATGCATGATCCGATATGTCGTCAGGTCCGGAGGATCAAATAAGTAGTTGAGTCCGAAGGACCTGATAAGTCGTTGAGTCCGAAGGACCCGATAAGTCGTTGAGTCCGAACAACCCTATAGTCGTCAGGTCGTGGAGTCAAAGATTTTTGTGAGTCGATGACGTTTAATGTTTGAGGGCCTATGAATCAGAAGTTCACGGAGCTTGAGGATGAATGGATCCAGTTGTGAGGATGTATGGATCGTGTTGTTGGGATGTATGGATCCTGTTATGAGGACTCGCATATAGAGTGAGGAGATATGTTGTTTTTATCAATTTGTAAAGGGATGTGGATAGTCGCTTGGTTCACCCGATGGATCGGGGCCAATTAATTGCACTCGGGCAAAAACAGTACAGACCTACATAAATTCGAGTCTCCGGCTTGAATCTGGATAGGTGATAACTGCGACTCGTGCCGCGGAGGACTTACCGAGTCGAGATTAACCTTTAAATGGGTACCTAGTGTGTCCGTCAGGATTTTCATCATCTTGTCGGCACGGAAATTACCAGGGAAGGCAGCATGAGTGTGATTCCTGGGCCCAAAATACGGATCCTTGGGTCTTACCTTCACGTTTGTAAAACGCGGCATCCAGGCCTGCCTCGATGTCAATACGGCCCGAGAGTCGAGATATTTTATGTCGCGCCGAGTATCAGAGTTGCGATTTCTTTAGTGATGACCAAGTCAAGTTCCTTTTTGCGTAGTGGAGTCACGACGTTTTCGACGATGATTGTGGCGAGTGCCTTTTTGTTTGAAGATTTTCGAAGAAAAAATAAGCCTGTTGGCTGACGTTTGCGTGATGTCACGGTGCAATGAGAACTCGCTTTGCCTTCCGATGGAATGTGGGGAGAAGTGTGAGAGACTAGACGTGTCAGAGTCGATGCGGTGGAGATGTACTCGACATGACGGACGGATCGACACGGTGGAGGTGTACTCGACACGGTGGAGGCGTACTCGATACGGCAGACGGAGTCGACGCAGCAGACGTATTTGACACGATGGAGGTGTAATCGACATGACGGACGGAGCTGACGTGGAGGTCGTGTAGTTGACGAGGCGGACGGAGTCGAGGCGGTGGAGGTGTACTCGACATGGCGGACCGAGTCGACGCGGAGGTCATGTAGTTAACAAGGAGGACACAAGAAGATGGATCCGAAAAGTCATCAATAATTTCTTATTTCGCAAATTGGTCCACATTGTCTTATGCGCCTCGTCGAGGCGAACAAGATTCGTGTTTTGCTCGTCTTCATCCGAGTTAATATGCGACTTGTATAATCGCATCAAGTAGCAGGATGGAGAAATCTGACAGAGATCGTCAGGTGTGCGGCCAGCGCTCCCAATGGGAGTAACCCCCAAGGCTATGTTCGACTCGCAAAGTCGGGAATAGGCTCAGTGTGTTTGTATTTTGTTGCCTCACGAAGGAGGACATGCATCGACTCCTAGAGGAGAATATTTGTCGTCTCCCGGAGGAGGATATTCGTCGAGTCCTTAGAGGAGGATACATGTCGACTCCTAGAGGAGGATATGTGTCGAATTCCAGAGGAGGATAATCGTCGACTCCCCGAGGAGGATATGCATCGACTCCCGGAGGAGGATATGCGTCGACACCCAGAGGATGTAGCAAAAAAATTGTTGTTTGTTGTTGATGACGAAGCGCCAGCCATCGAGTATTAGGCACGCCGAAATAGTTTCGAGGCGCACCCTCGAGTATCGGGCGTGGTTGTTGCATGGAGCAACACCCGAGCGACGATTGTTGTTGTGGCACAGCGCAGCCCCCAAGTGTCGGGTGTGGCTGTTACGCGGCGCAGTCACCGAGTATTCGAGTCCAATTGTGATGGAGTCGCGCGGTGTTTAGCCGAAAGGAGTCGATGTGGCAGACATCTCGTCGAGTAGACACGGTGGATAGAGTCGACGCAGCGGAGGTGTACTCGACATAGCGGATGGAGTTGACGTGGTGGAGGTATACTCGACACGGCGGACGTGGTGGACGCGACGGACACGTAGTCAGCATGGTGAATAGAGTCGACGTGGCGGAGGTGTACTCGACACGGCGGACGAAGTCATCGCAGTGGAGATATACTCGACGCTCGGTGGGCGTTATGGATGCGACGGACTTGTAGTGGACACGACGTATGGAGTCGACGCAGCGGAGGTCTACTCGACACGGTGGACAGAGTCGACATGGTGGAGATATACTCTGCGGCGGGCGTAGTGGACGCGGCGGACGCGTAGATGCGGCAGGGCCGATGAAGGAGCTGGAGTCGTCCCATTGATCATAGTGATGAAGTTGTTGTCCTTGTTGATTTCGAAATGCATCCCCCAAGCGCACGTGGTGCCCTTCTAGGGAGCGGACTCTCTTTGGCAGCACCATCGACACTGACCACCGCCGTAATGGTCGATAAAGTCGATGGTGTCGAAGTTTGTCCGCAGCGGACGTACCGCAGCGAAGTTGGAGTCAACCGCGATAGTCGCCATGTTCTTCGTGCCTTCGACGATGAATCGAGCTGGCAGAATACGACCTATATAATAAGATGGATCACTAAAGTCAATAATGATATCTTATTTGAAGAATCGATCCGGGCAGCCTTGCCCGCAAAGTCGGCGAAGAGCGGCGAGGCAGGCTGGTGAAGAGGATGTCCCCGTGGCTCGTGGTGAAGTTCATGTCGCTGAACGTTAGATTGATGCTCACGTCTAGTGAGTCGAGCGATGGGCGTAGAGCCAGCGAGTGCGCATGATGTCGGATCCTTACGAGTAGCTTTCTGGAGAGGCGTGTTGAAGTAGAATCCTGGCGAGTCACTCGTGTTTTAACCCCGAGTGTCGAGTACGGCGTGTGTACGCGGAGGGCAATGTCGATGTCGGGCCCCTGGATTTTAGTACAATGAGTCTCCCACGGCGTAGTAGATGTTGCAGAAAGTGTTGGAGATGTTGAGGTTTATCTTAGTTTTTTTGTTGACTCGCCACTTCATCAAAATAGGTTTCGACCCAGATGCGTCCTTCTATGGGAGCCGATCTTGTGAAGTCTAGTTGTCTTGTGACGTACTGTATTTTATGTTTACCATTCGTTGACATAAGAATACACCTCTCTTAAAATATAGACACTCCTCCACGGTATGTCAATGTTGGCAGGCACCCGAGGATTCGGTTAGCCATGGTTTGTGAAAGATGGTTGGGAGGAGTGTCAAGTTTCAATACCTCTGTTTAATAAAATAAAAGCTCTAGCACATGAGTGATCCCTTCTTCCCTCAGCGAAAGGCCCTTCTTTTACTTTTATGTTGAGTCTCCATCTTCTAACTTTATGCATGGTTGAGAGAGCATTTTTCCATTCTGAGTTTTATGTGTATTTGTCCCAGAAACATTATTGATTGATTCATGATGTGTTATTGCTTGTTCTCTAATTATTTGTTTTAGTCTTCCTCATGAACTTTGAAGGTGTCCTGGCATTTATGTTTTGCCCCAGTCTTAAGGACTAGCGAATTATCACTTTGACATGTTCTCTCTATACTTGAAACAAACTTATATCTTCTGTTGCATTGTTATTCATGATATTTTATTTGACTTACTTCTCATGATGCAAGGTGATTGCTATGATTTATTATTAAAGTTCTATTTATCATGCTTATGTTTAAGTTCTATGATCTCAGCTTACTTATGCTTTTACATTATTAATGATCAAGTTTATGTTGGTAGCATGTCACTTCAGAAATTATGTGTTTTTATCGTTACCTAATCGAGGACGAGTAGGAACTAAGCTTGGGGATGTTGATACGTCATAAACGTATCCTTAATTTCTGATATTCCATGTTGTTTTCTTATTGTTTCCCCCAAGTTTGATATACACTTTATGTCATTTTTATCGACTTTTCGGACTAACCTATTGACAAGATGCCACAGAGCCAATTCCCAGTTTTTTGCTGTTTTTAGTTTCAGAAAAGTTGTTCTGGAAATAATCTCGGAATTGGAAAATTCGAAGCCTGGAAGTCTTAGAATTCCCGAAGGTTCCACGGAGTCCCGAAGAGACCCGGACGGGGGCCTTAAGGGGCCCACACCACAGGGCGCCCCCCCTCCCTTGGCCGTGCCGGGGGGTGGTGTGGGCCCCCCAGGGCTCCACCGCCTCTGCCCTTTCTCCTATTTAATCTCCCCAAGACATAAACCCTAGGAGGATCCCACTTTTTCTTGAGAAACATCCGAGGCCGCCATCACCGTCATCCCGAGATCGGGAGGGTTCTGGAGCTCTCCCCGGCACCATGCCGGAGGGGGAAATCATCACCGGAGGGGTATACACTACCATGCCCTCCTCCGAAGTGATGTGTGAGTAGTTCATCCCTAGACTACGGGTCCATAGCAGTAGCTATATGGTTGTTCTCTCCACTTTGTACCTCATGTTTAGATCTTGGACGCACGCCTCAAAAATATTTTCTTAATAAACATTTTATTGCGCATAGTCCACAGAGTCCAGGCCATCGCCGCAAACACTATCCGGAAGAGGCGCCTACCCCTACTGGCACGGTTTTTCTAGGTTTCCAAGAACTCGCTGAGGTCCGAGTCCTGCCATGCAGGCCCCATGGCCTCATGAACGAAGTTACAAAGAAACCGGGTACCTTGACACACAAACAAGATGTGGGTTCCTGACTCAGGAATCCTACAAAGGGGCATATGTCGTCCCCCGGACCACGAGGTTTTGATACCTTGATCCCGGAGGGTAGCCGGTCCCGAAGAAACTGCCACACAAAAATCTTAATTTTTCGGGGAAGTAGGGCCTTCCGTAAGGATGACACGCAAGGTCTAATAGGCTTAGAGAAAAGGGCCTGATATGCTGAATTTCCACCGAAAAGGACCCCGATTGGGCCAAGGACCAGGAAACTTGATCACGTCCCTCGGGGAGAGCTTCGTGTTGGAGATATGCCATAGAAACGATAATATTTAGTTATTATTCTACCAGGTTTCGGAATTATGTCATCATGCTATTTCCGTTATAGCACTTGAAAAGTGAGTTTTCAAAAGGAAATCTTTATGCGGGTGTGAAGACATAAACAAACAAGAGTTCCTAATCTTGTCTCTAAGATTAGCTTATGGTTTGTGAGATGATTACATTTTCATGATAATTTATTTATGTTATGTGGAAAAGGTCCCCGAATTTATTGCTTTGATTTTCTTCTACTCTTTGAATGAAGTTATAAAATTTATTTTATTGTCAATATGAACAACCGTACTGAATTAATCAGCTCATAAATATTGATGCATAAAAATGAAAATTATATCTATGCTTGTTTAAGTTATGGTCAGCAAGCTCCTACTTTAACCATTGTGGCTTGGCATGTTCTTTCATTATAACTGGGTTCTTGTTGCATGTGTTGTCCATCAGTCTTGACATGTGAAGTTAAGACTCTCTATTTTAATGGACATTAGATATATTGTTTTCAGATTCTCAAAATTCAAAAAGGAAAAAAAGTTATTTCGGATAGAAGAAATTTTTATACAAAATAAAAAATGGAGAACACATAAAAATTAAAAGTTCGAAGACATAATATCATAAAGTTCAAAACAAAAAGATGGTTCGCCAAAAAAATACAATTGTGAAATTATTAATAATGTCATTTAGGTGTCGTGACAAATATGGAAGTTCACTTTGTGTTAAAACGGAAGTTCACAATGCATTAAAACAAAAGTTCAAACCGTGAAGTTCATTTTGTATTAAACGGAAGTGCACACAAAAACAGAATTTCAGACCATGTACTCATTTCTTATTAAACGGAAGTTCAAACTTGCGGATTCCCAAAAAAACAGAAGTTCACACCATAAATTCATGTATTAAATGGAAGTATAAAACCAGAGAAGTTCACCCCGTATTAAAATGGAAGTCCACTTCGTACAGAAAAACATAAATTCATAGCACGAGGGGGCAGGAAACAAAAAAAACACGACTTAGAGTTCACTAACATATAAATGAGAAGTTCATATTTTTGATATTAGGAAGTTCAATATACTGTGTTTTTTGGGAGAAAATTTCAATTAAACATAAATATTATTTCAGTAAACTGAAAAATCGCGATCGGAAGTTCGCAGCTATAACACTAGGAAGTTTAGTATGCTCTTTTTTTGGACGGAAATTTTACGCGTAGAAATCTTCCATACAACATCCGGTTGGCCGAATCGACCGTATCGGCATTCAGTTTACTATAATATGAGTCTAATTTAACTCCCACATAAAGCTACGCCCCACTCGAGCAACACAATCGTACCAATTTAAATGGTTTCCATGTCATCCCGGTTTCTCGATTTTTACTAGTTTCAAAATGAATCAAAATTGGTATGGAATTTCCAAAAAGGGTCTTTACAAAAAAGTTGCACCTATTCAATACCTTTCCAACGGCATATTATTTGTTACATTTTGTTAGGCGGTTTCAAAGTAATTGCCAGAAAACGTCCGCTAGATCTACAAAAACAAAATCTGAATTGATTGTTTTCAAAACTGCTCTTTAATCATATGGAATTTTGAAACTTGGTAGAATTTAGAAAAAGTTGCGCATTTTCCATACCTTTCGAACGGTGTATCGTTCGCATCAGTCGGACGAGCTGTTTAAAAGTTACGCCCAAAATAGAGCACGAAAACTGACAGAATCGCAAAAACAGTGTTTAGTATATTTGAAATTGTTTTAAATCCATGAGAAATTTTGAAACTTGGTAAAAGTAAAAAAAAAAGTGCGCATTTTCCATACTTTTCGAAATGTATATCGTTTGCATCAATCAGAAGGGCGGTTTAAAAGTTACGCCCAAAATAGAGCACGAAAACAGACAGATTCACAAAAAACAGTGTTCAGTATATTTGAAATTGTTTTAAATCCATGAGGAATTTCGAAACTTGGTAAAAGTAAAAAAAAATTATGCATTTCTAATACCTTTCGAACGGTATATTTTTGCATCAATCCAACAAGCAGTTCGAAAATCACGTTAAAAATACTGGTCGGGAAAATAGAAAATCTGGATGTTCTGTCCAGAGAAGTTCAACTACATGATACAGAGAAGTTCACATAATGTTACGTCACGTAAATTTTGTTGTATTCCTTATGTCGAGTAGAACATAACAAAATATATACATGACATAAACTTTTTTATTTAAGTGTCTAAAGAAAAAATACGCATATTTATGTTGTTTTTATGATTTTTATGTTGCTATGACTCATATTTCTTTTAATTTTATGTCAATCTTTCTGTCAACATGAACGTAAATATTTATATACATAATATATTTTTTAACTTGGAAAATATATAAATATTCATGGGTGGAAAATAAGTTTTCTTCACCCAGTGTGCTGAATAGGTTGTCTATATATAGGGAGAAAATGGTTTCTACTCCCGGGAGTAGCTACATCCACGTCTCATATACTGTCGTACGATGGTACGTTTCATACTTTTTCGGTCTAAGTATGTTCATATACTATATTTAAGATACTCCAAAAATAATATACGCAAAAATTATAAAAATGAGCATGTAGTTTGCACTATATATTTAAAATACCGGTATATATGTAAGCATAAAAGAAATATGTAAAAAAATTTGCACATACTATATAAAAATAGTATATATAGTGGGAAATAGTAATATATACTGTATACTACACGTACATACTCTCCGGTATGATAGATACTACGTACATCATACTAAACGCATGTGGGTGTCGGGTGTAGCATGAATTTCTCCATATATATATATATAGAGAGAGAGGGAGAGAGAGAGATAGAGTAGAGATAGAGATAGAGTAGAGATAGAGATAGAGATAGATATAGATGTAAAGATAGAGAATCTATTCCATTATTTCCTCTTCCATCTTCACCTACCTCCTAAGTTTCAATTTTTACCCTTTCTCTGGTTGTTTTTCTGGAAATCCATCCCAACATGTCCTCATGTTTTATTGACTTACCAAATAAATCCACACTTTCTTTGGAAAAACAACAAAAATTGATCCAGTTAATAGGTAAGGTCTATTTTGATACATAAGTCACGGTAATTATATCCAAAATATATTTGCTCCCTTGCAACGCACATGCAATTATATATTTTGTAATAAAAATATACAGACACGGAAACAATTCAAACATATGCATAGAAAATGATGACACATGGTTTATACTCAAATAGTGACAAATAAAGTCTCCACCTCACTTCTTTCCTTCTTGCCGGTTGTTGTGTCGTCGTCTCATAAAAAAGTTATTGTGTTGCCTTAAACACCCTCTCCTTACAACTTCTAGATGTTACTAGGCCTCTAGCAAAAAATTTGCGTAGCATTTTTTTTTGTTGGACTAAAAATAAGTATTGGCCTCTGTGTCTATTCGGGACAAAATCTCGTTGGAAAAGTATAATATGAGGTCCCCTGCTATACTATGTATGGCGGGCGGGTCTTTGTAGCGTCGAGGACAAAGAGGCCATTAGGAATGGCGCTGAGCCGACATGGGGGAAACCCTAGCGGCCGGCCGCTAGGCCTCTCACCCCTCCTCCCCGCGCCGCTGCTGTCGGAGAGGCCACCGTCAAAGCCATGGCAAGTCCCACGGAAGGTGGCGTCGGGGCGTTTTCTCTTCTCACTTCCTCGCGCGGTCAACTGCGAAGCTCCTGCTCAGATGGAGGTTTGACCCTAGCTCCGGGGAGCTGCCGGTGATGGCGCCTAGGAGAAGTACTAGCGATGGAGGTGGTCGGCGCGATGTTGTGGATGTGGGGAGGCGGCCCGGCTTGCTGCACTGCGGCGTTGTGACGGCGTGAGGGCCCGATGTGGGCTCTGGATGGGCCTGGCGGGCCTCGGCCGATGCACAGGCGTGCTGCAGCCGGCTCCTGCGCGGCGTGGGTGGCCTGCGGTGGTCGTGGCCTGATGGCGCTCGTCCAATCGCACTCCTGCAACGACGCTCGGTCCGTTCCCGCCTCTAGGATGACGGTCGCTGACCGTGCCCCACTCTTCCTCCCACCCCACCTTCTCCTAACTGCACACAGCTGCATCGTCATCCTCACGCCTCTCCACTACTCTGTCGACGGTGGGTGCGGAGGACGCTCGAGGCGCTTTGCGGCAGGGCGGTTGTGCCACCATGGGTGGCAAGTTGCGGTGCTCTTGTTCGAGCGGGGAAGGTGGAAGAAAGGTTGCGTCTTGGTGCGCCTTGGGTGCTTGTACGACGCAACGGCTTCGGTCGACGTGTGTGAATGCTAGGAGGCTGCAGCGCACGGATGATGGTTGTGTGTGCCTTCCTCGCCACAATATTTGGCTACGATGGCGGGGGGCTGCGGCGGAGGCGGTGTGAAAGAGAAGGATGGCTAGTACAATCCGCGGGGTAGGGTGGCAGGTGGGTCACTATACAGACGAAAGTCTTGCCCGTCTTGGTCAGTGCCGGCGGCGATGCCGCCCCAAGACGCCATTCCCCTTCTTGAAGGCGTCACCGAGGGGTGTCGACACCTCTCTCTTGCCCTCTCTTGGTTTGGTTGAGTTCTCCGGGTGAAAGCCTAGATTCGGGAGAATCGGTGGGATGGCGATGTCCTCGGCATCATTCCTCCATTTGGAGTATCGTGTTTGGAGACAAGGCGTGACACTCGTAGAAAACATGCCTCTGCTTAATCGGGACTAGAGCCCCCCTCCCCCCTCTTTTGTCCCGGTGCGCCACGAACCAGAACTAGAGGCCAACCACGGGGCCGCTCCGGCTGCAGGACTTTTAGTCCCAGGTGGTAGTACAACCCGGGCTAAATAATTTTTTGTTTTCTTTTCTTTTTTATTTTCTGATTTTCCTTTTCATTTAGTCAATATTATTTCCAACTCTAATTATTCTTACTTAGTCTCAATTATTGTTAACTCTAATCACTCTTCTTTCACTCTGAACTGACAGTTCCAGATAGGTCACCCATCCTTCGACTACTCCACTCTCAGCACGCTTAACTTCTGAGTTCCTTCCCTCTCAACTTCCAAGAAACAAATCTTGTTTTACTAACAATAGTATGATGTCAATCATGTTAACATTTGAACTATGATGTCGAACGTGTTTATTTTGTGAATCCAAAAAATTATTTACTTAAACAAAAACAATTAAGTAATAATAATCTTGAATTCAAATAATCATTAATTTAATTTAAATAATAATTAATTTTGTTGCTTTTCTAATATTGAATATCGTAAAATAAAAAATTGGCAAATGATATTGTCTAAATAGATTAGAAAAATTAGAGAAGTTCAAATATATATGATCGATATGTACAAAATTTACTCCAAATGGTTAGTCATTTCAATATATCTTGAGATAGATATTTTTTCTCTTACTCCACATTTCATCATAGCTCGGGTGTCAAATTAAATTTTCAAAATTTCATCACACAACTGCTTCATTAAGCTTCCTCAGATCATATATAATTAAACATGGACATAGTTAATATAGATATAATATATAGTACTACATAAATTCTTCTAGGAAATATAAATATAGATATAATTAAACATCACGTCACGAGAGGCTCGACCCCAAGTACTAGATAATATATATAGTGACGACACACACGTGGTACTAGTAATAATGGAATTAGGTGACACATCGTCATGAGAGGCTCTCCCATCTACTCGAGCTGTTCGTCATTCGAATCCCAAACAGTAGGAGACCGGGGCACTAGGTGACGCTGCCTATAGCCGAAGATACTGATAATACGGTACAACTCGTAGGCAATGTACCCATCGATGGTTGCATAATCAATGTTGATCTTGTCAAGTGGGCTCTTCTCCCAAAAATTGTGCTGCCAACTGGGGAAATTTTTCTTCATGTCACGATCAATGCGGCTGCCATATCAGTCATCAAAATTATTTTATACTTAAGCTGGAATAGGTCCTGGAGATCAATATGGCACTGAGATGGTATCTCAATACCCTAGGTGTTGCTCATCTTCGACTTGTCATTATCGACGCTAGCAAAACCTATGCCGATGTTGAGAAGGAAATCCAGGAGTTCTGGACAATTTTTGTCACTACTGCAACAAAAAAATGGAACAAATGTTAATACCGCTGCTGCAACAAGTATATCGTTTCAATGCAACGACAGATGGAACAAATGTTAATACCGCTGCAACAAGTATATTGTTTCCATGCAACAATAAATGGAACAAATGTTAAACACCGCTGCAACAAGTGTATTCTTTCCAATGCACATATATGATTCAAATGGGAAGAAAATGAAATTTCCAATACATTGCTATATGAATACACATGGATACACATGTTTCTATCATATGCAATTTCCAATCTGAAGAGGAGAAATGGGAAAAGAAAGAGAGGAGAAGATCGATCGAAGAAGTTTGTGTTTACCTTGCCCATTGGAACACAAGGACACGCCTCTTGTGAGCAACTTGAATGACGGCCCCATCTTATTGATTGGTTGTGTACTCGAGATCAAGGCCAAGAAAATCCCCACCATCCTCGCGAAGCCATTGCTTCAGGAGGTCAAGATGATCAGGAATCCGGGAGCTCTCGTTCGTGTAGGCGACTTCGAGAATCCTACCATGTGTGGGCACATTTAACAACTGAATTCCCAAGGTGAAGAATGGGGAAGAAGAGAGCAGAGCAAGAGGAAGAAGAAGAGTGGCAACGTTACTGTAGCAATTAGCGACCGTTTCTCTGTTTTAAGCCTCTCCCGACGATGGAACAACTTACAACGCGCGGGAGGCAAATGGTTTGGGCATTTAGTCCCGGGCCGTATTACGACCCGAGACTAAATGCTCTCAGGCTAGGCGAAGGGTCGCCAGACGACTTTTAGTGTGAGGTTCCTTGCTTTCCTCCGGCGTCCTCCGTTTTGAGGGACTAAAAGGGTTCGAGGCGACGCGACGCAACGTTGTGACTTTTAGTGTGAGGGACTAAAAGGGTTCGAGGCGACGCGAACGGTTGCCCCGCCCCCTCTGGTCCCAGTTCGATAGCTAATGGGGACTATAGGTAAAAATCTATAGGGGTTTTTCTACTAGTGTGAGGTTCCTTGCTTTCCTCCGGTGTTCTCCGTTGTCTAAGGTTGAGGTTACATAGGCGCAATGCACGCCGTCACCGGTGAGTCCAAGGAGGTGCCTCTCTCCGGACCGACCACGTCCCGCCGTCTATTAGCCACCTCTTAGGCATCATGAGTGGACGGTGCGTCGTCAAGGGAAGTTCAAATGGAGTTGTCTGTCTTTGGAGGTGACTGTTGTTGGTCAAGACGCGGCGATATTGCTCAGTTTAGGATATACTCTCTTGTTATGTATTTCTGATGTTGGTGGTGGTTGTCCTTGGTCTAGCCGATTGTGGAGTGTGTACTATACTCATTCTTCACAACGAGGTGTATCCGTTATACTCTACTGGGTTGTGTTGTATGGGTGGTGTCTGCTCTTTCTTAAGCATGTAAAACTCTTCTTTTCTATCGATGCAATTAAACACAAAGATTTTGCGTTTTCGCGAAAAAAAAGAATGGCGCTGAGCAATTGGCCCAGAAGGTTTTGGCCATATCTAGGAAGGATGAGCCGGCGAGACCGAACAATCAAGCTCCTTCACTCCTGATGATCACTGATAATTGAGGGGCTAGACCAAGTTATATCTGTGGTCCTTTTCTCCTAGTGTGTGGGTTTGATGCCCTGGATAATCTGGTGTTTGCTGCAGAATATGGTTTCTGTTTATCCGTGGTTTAGATTTTGTGGGTTTAAGAAGGTGGCAGAAGGTTTTTGCCCCGTATGTTTGTTCAAGATTAAGCTTTCTCAGCGGGCTGCTGCTGCCCCAGCTCGCTCCGTCATTTTCTTTTCTTAAACTTTGTAGCATAAACTCTGTATTTCCCTTAAAAAATAATGGAAATGGATTAGACTGGTTAAAAATAAAAAAACATTCTGCATTAGATCGCGTCAGCCCCCACGCGCTAGCTCTATCTTTGCTCCTAATTGAAGGTTTTCCTAGAAACTCGACTACTCTTTCGTCTTTATTTTAATTATTAAATAGAAAAGTTTATTTTAATTATTAAATAGAAAAGCACACCGGGATCTCTGTTTGAAGAATAGTTAGCTAAAGATTTGCTAGGTGGAATAAAAGGTGTCAAATCCCCTGACCATATACAAACACGAGAGATGCATGCCCCTGGTTGGTTTTTAATGTTATTATTAGCAAAGAGTAAAACAAAGTTGATCGATTACTTTGTTTCTAGTGTATCACAGGGTAAGCGGGACGGAAGAGGATGCCACAGGTCCCAGGTGTGCCGAGCTCGTTGGCTTCACGCTTCAGCAAAAGGTATCCGTGGTCTCCCCATCCTTTACCAAACGCATTTTTGAGGATCCAATACTTGTCCCCGGATTGGGTGATGTCATAGCCTACCACCGTCATCGCGTGCCTCTTGCGCCCAGTCGTGCCGCACGGTCCTTGGAAGATGCCGCCGGCGTACCTCCTGAATTTCCGCACACTCCCTACGGCGAGCGACACGGTGACGGGCTGGGCCGCCACCGCCTTCCTCAGCTCCATCTCCGAGAACGGCCTCACTCGTAGAAAGCCGTCGATCTTCACCAAGGGGCCCGTGGCATTCCGGCAGGATCCCCGCCGGGCCGTGTACGGGTAGCTTGCGTCCCCGGCCAACCCGGCGCTGTTGGTAAGGTACGTGAATGCCTGGACCGCCAAGCCGCCATCGCAGCCGCGGTCAATCCAGTCGCAGTCAACGAGCTGCTGCTCCGACAGAGATCTCAGGGTCTTGCTCCTGATTGCATTGAGGCTCTCCACCGCCGCCGTCGCGGCGAAAGCCCAGCAGCATTTGCAGCGTCGCTGACTCTTGACGTCGGTCACGACCCCCGGCTGGTAGTCGTACCCATTCCGGCGCCAGTCCACTGCCGCCGGGACGTCGTTGTCGTCCATTGCGGACGCGGCTAACCCGCCCTGGTCCTCCCAGCCGTCCTCCGGGAGGTCCTCGCACCCGTAGTCGTCGCTGACCTCGTCGTCGGTCATGTCCGCGAAGCTGTTCATGGCCATCTTGTATGAAGGATCGCGCTCGTGGAACTCGCGGACGAGGTGCAGGTTGTTCTTGAAGACGTCGAAGCGGCGCATCTTCTCGGCGCTGTCCCGTGCCACCCCGTGGTGCGCGATCCAGCGCTCGTACAGCGCCCAGGCCGAGTCCTCCGTGGCCAGATCCTTCTGGGAAAACTCCACGGAAGCCCTGGCTTCCGGCGCCGTGGACATCACCAGGGCCACGGCTAGCGCGGTCATGGCTGCAACCAGAGCGCCCCTCCCCATGGTAATGGGATTTTTTTTCTTCAATCGAAAAATATAAGGTAGTCTTGTTCTGTTTTTTCTCCTCAATTTATACATGTTAGTCATATATGGAGTAGTATATTTGTGCTATTAGTTTCCTAAAAAAGGAGATGCTAATGCACTCGTCAACGCAGCCTGGAATAATTAGCGCTGATTGTGTTTGCAATGCATGCATGGGTGAAAATCCCGAAAGTTACGATCGTTTCTCTGGCAAGGGTGTATTGCTAATAAATAAACCCAACGGCAAAAGGGTCCAAATTACATGCGTTAATTTTCATGCCAAAATACTTAGGCTCCTTCATAAATATCATTCTATATTTACACTCATTCTATCTTTAAGCTAGCTGATTATCGAATTGGCCATTAGGCAGATTTTGGAACGTCAATCTCTCTTCCGGCGCGAATCTCGTTCACCTTTGATGTTTTTTTTTTCGAGTTTTCTGTCAGTTGGTTTTCCTGAACCGGGTTTCGCATCCGTGCCCGCGGACTATAGCTGGCCAAACGGGTCGGCCTGAAACACGTCTTTTTTGGCACGGTACGGGCACGACACGCCACGACTTAAATGGGCCGAGGCATGGGCTTAGTATCCGGGCCGCTGCTCGATTTGAAGCATGTGGGCCGGCATGGCACCATATGATTAACTTTTTTTTTAGATTTTAGAGCTATTTTTATCTCTTTTTTTATTTATTTTTTTAGCTATTTTACCCATTTTTAGGCATAATGGGCCTTATTCGTTTCTAACGGGTCGTGCCCGTCCTAGAAACGTAGCCCGTGGGCCAGCCCGGTGAAAGGTTATAAGGACCAAAATATAATATGTGTAATTGTAAAGCATGCATCTAAAATTATGAGAAAATTTGGCACGAAAGTTTCAACAAAGCAAAGTGACCAATGTTTCTCTCGACATGATGAAATAGGTCTAGATCATCTGGTCAAGAGTACATTTGGAGTGATCTTTATAATAGATATCTTATAAATCAAATCATCTTATAAAACAAACCAGATTTGGTTGTGACTAACATTAACTCTCAACAAGTTTAACCTCAAGTCTATAAGCGACTTGGGAGAATTTAACTATGTGCATAGAGTTCAAAGACGGGTGAGTATCCAAATCACATATCTGATGATTTTATTTTCCTAAACTAGAAATGCAAAATTTAATAATCTCATCACCAGAGATTTTATGTTCTTTTAAAACATGAACTTTTTAAGTTATCAATCTATTCACACAACACCTTTATAAATCATCTGACAACTACTAAGTGAATCTTCACACGTAAATAACCAAAGTTCTATAGAACATAACAGATACAAATAAGACTTAGATCAAAACCCCACAAGTGGAAATGACTTCATTATTATTATTAACATATTTATAGAATATGTACATATCTCATCCGCCATAAAGGAAGCATTTAAAAGAAGAAACAAATCTTCTCAAACGAGTAATAAACCCCGATCATTATATGTTATCTTCCCAAACCTCTATGTCTGCATTCCGTAGGACAAAGACTACAAAAGAAGAATATAAACTAAAAACATGACACCCTGAGAAAACAACTAACAACTATGACTTAAGTCATCAAACCCCCAATAACCTTCATATGCTTATTGTCTCATTCATCTTGCATAAATGAGAATATGAGACCTCAATACATTAAGGCCTCGTTCGTTTATCTTTGGATTAAATCCAAGCGTGGAACCAATCCAGATGTGGAATTGGTTGATCCAAGTCACTCACCTAATCCCAACTAACCCCTATTAAACCCTTCCATATATTTCTCCGAATATTTCGGCCATTCGTTTAGCCCCTGCGGGGCTACAATTGTCGCCGCCACCGTATTCGCGTGCTCTCTCTTCCATCGTGGCAATGTAATCCTTAGACCTGAGCTTGCCGCACAATCCGAGTTGTGGATCACCGACTTAGGTTCTGTCAAACGATGTTCCATGACAAGGCAGTTATAAAGGCAGAGTTCGGGTCGAATGAGAAGCAAGCTGCGTGATGTGGATAATCAAGATGGGATTTTGCCCCTCCAAATGGAGAGATATTCTTTGGGCCCTCTCGAGTGATATGATTCCGGAAGCATGGCCATGCGCAACTCGGTTAAGTATTAACTGAGTCTGTTGACTAAGAGTTAGTCAGCTGAATCATATATCACAGACCGAGAAGAGAGTTGAGCTATTAAGGGATGCCGATAAATTGCCTATAGTTCGACAAGGTATATCGTGAGGCAAAAGGGACTAAGATGAGAGTCACATTGGAAGGTATGTCGTCATGACTCAATGGGACTTGGGAGTCGGCACGTTCTGCTAGGAGCCGCTACCGATTGATCGATTGGGAGTCGGACTCCAATCGTGTCCAAGTCGCCATGAGCCTGCAGGGTCGCACACTTAAGAGCGGGAGCAAGTGTATGGTCGGGTTGGACCCGAACCGGAAATGGACTGAGTTTGTGAGTCGGACTCACAGAGTGAATGGGCCACAAATGTTGTGAAGCCCACTACCATTCGCTATATAAAGAGGGGCGCAGGTTGCCAGTGTGCAGGTTACTCCACCCCCATGTGCTGGGAATCCTAGCCCTACTTAGTCCAGCCGTCGCACTGGACCTAGCAGTCCGCCGTCGGAGCTCCTCCTCGCACGTGTGGATACCGGCAGAGGTGTTGTACGTTCAGCACTTCGACGCTCGTGGGATTGGATCGGCCGGATCGAAACGTGGGACTACACTGCATCGACGCGCTGCATCGATAATCCGCACATGCGCGTCTAGTGGTAATACTCGTGGCCTTCTACCTCGGCTAGATCTTGGAAGTACCGCGTAGAAAAAGTTTCCATTTATCTCTACGCGTTCCAACATTATTCCACGTCCTGGGTGGGGGTAATATTTTTCCATACCAAGGCAGTGAAAAGTGGCCGGGATGGGCTGGGCCAAATTCCCTTTGGGGCCTAAACGAACATCACATTTTTTCTGGTCTGGATAATCTACCTCGTCGGGCTGGACAACCGGGATCGGCCTACAATCCATACCAATCCAAACCACTCGGGGATTAAACGAACGAAGCCTAAGGGATCATTTGATCAACTTATTATCTTAAGTCACGATTCCAAAAGAACTCCACGTTTTTATCCAAACTCAATGTTCAACAACTAAAGTATATGTGGATACCATTAATGGAATAACAACAAGTTATAACCTCTCTAAAGAGGAATTTAGCTGAAAGCTAGGTAATACTAATCATATGTGAAACAAGTACATATTCTATGGGAAACAAAATGAGAAGTATATGGAATGAGAATAAAATCTTAACTAACTCTTAATCTAGATATTTCTGCCTTGTCTAGACCATGTTATTATCTTGTTTCCTAACCTTCTCGAAGTCATTCTGCAAGAAAAGCAACCCCACAAGAAAGGAGGAACTCCGACAAGAAGACCTGCAGAAGGATTCTTTAGAGTGTTCAAGAAATACTATTTCAATCTATCATAAGAGTATTTGGAAACACTTATATCTTAATTTGATCTTATTAATTCCTCCTGAAATAGTGTGATATTCCAATGTTTGTGTGATATAGAAGTAGTTTTGTAACAAGATTGTAAACCTTGTTAACAAATCACTTTTGTATACTCCAACAATTGAATGTCATCTACAAATAAACAAAAGATTAGATAACCTAGTACATCTCAGCCATTTGTATATGAATAGTAATTTGGAGGCAAGTCTATCTAACTTTTTAACAAATTCTTCTTATATGCAAAAGGCATATTGATGTCATAAAGTACACTTACATTCTTTTATGGTCCATACAAGGGGAAGAATAATAATGAGTCAATAATAAATCACGTTATAACTCGGGCAACATAATAAAGTTATCAGTGGGAAAGTTACATGGTGATTTATGGTGTTTCCCCAAGGATATGAAATTCAAGGAGAAAGTAAAGCCAAACCATAAGGCCACATAATCACCACCCATAACTAGAGTGGCATGAATTAACCCTCACATTTTGGTGAGTGTTCTAGTCTCATAAGAGAGCACATCACAAGTTACTCTAGTGAATGAAGCAATTTGGCTTGCTCCTGAGTTCTTTATCAAGAAGAGATCAACTTGGACACTTGGATAACAGAATTTCATGGGCTACTTAGTCAGCAGTTGTTCTAATGAATTTCCTCCACACATTAAAGCATCAATTCCTATCAAATAGGAGTGCATCATCTTGCTCAACATCAGGATGAGTTAGGGAATCAAGAAAGATTCCATTCTCATCATTTTACTCATCTATCTGTGATAAGACCTGATCATAGGCAGGACATTTGTCTATTATGCATCCATAGACATCTGATCATGCTTTCACATGATTTAGTTGTCAGGCACTACAAACCAAAGCCACTGAGATAATATACCATGCTTGGCATGTAGTTGAATTAGAACAATATGCATGTTCCTTGTCAGCAACACACTGAGAAAATTAGGGAATTATTGTTGGAAAACAACTTGGTGTTTCCTAGGAGTTAATACAGCCCTCAAGCCACAAACTTGAATATCTATACCTATTCATAGTCCTGGAGTCAAGAGAGAAAACATCCTTAGCATTCGAAAGCTGCAACTAATAAGCAACTAAATAAAAGGGCAATCTGTTTTCATATTGCTAAAATTAACATACAACAAAAATTGAGGTGTTAAGGTATATAATTCAAAGTGTGAATTTAAAAAAGTAAATTCATTCCAAATGACAAATCAAAGTTAATTTGAAACAAACATAACAAAAATCACTTAAATGACCACTCTAAGCTTAAAATTAAAATCTTGTTCAATTTCATCAAAGTAAAACATGGTGAGGTTGCAAATTTAATAAGGATTACAAATCTTATTTTTAATTATTTTTTTGTTGGCAAAAGGCCCTGAAAACATCTGTTCTAATTAAGTTTTAGTAACATAAGGACCCGTCTATAATTCCCCAAAACTTTTAGGGGGTTTTTAATAAAATTGTTATTCCCCTTTTCTTCCACCTCTGGCCAGAGGCGTGGCAGCCACGCCGTCGACAACGTCCACCTCATGCTTGTCGTTCACGCAAGTATAAGAGGACCAAGAGACGTCCTGATCGAGTTCTTCTTCTCGATCCTCGCTCCCTTTCTTCTCTCTCTCTCTCTCTCTCTTTGTGTGTGAGTTCCCGGAGAAAGTAGAAACCCTAGCTTCCATGGCCGTCGCTCACCACTGTTGCCCGGCCATCCTCGACCTCCGACGAGTGCGCCTGTGTCCCCGCCTGGTCCTCCTCGACCTCCTCGAGCACGTGCAAGGGCGGAGATGCCCCAGACGCTGGGAATTTTGCCGATGTTTATGAGTCGGGCCGCCGCCGTTTCTTCCTCATCGCCGGTGACCACGAACTCACCGCACCTCCTCGACCTTATCAATGCATTCCTATTGAGCTCATGCACCCTGTGATGTTTTCTGTCTTGAGGTCTGTCGACAAAATCTTCACCGCACCATACACCGTCGTCCGCTGTCGTGCCCCTGGTCGTCAAAGCTACTCATGTGACCATATAGTCAAATTGCCACCACGGTTGGGTTCGCCGTCACCTCGTCTACCTCCTGGAGCCAATCAATCGGGTCAATTCGAAGTGAATTGCCGGATTTGAGATCAACAGGGAAAATCCCCTCTCCTACTGGCATAGTCATGACGTCATTGTGAAGTCATGAGATTTTTTTATTTTATTTTATTTTTTATTTAAAATCGAATATGACAAGTGGGCCCCACCTGTCAATTAAAAAATGGTAGAAATTTGATTAATATTAATAATTCATTATCTCTTAAAATACTGATCCGAAAAATACAAATAAAATATATAATTGTTTATAACAATATAATATAAATGTTCATAAACTTATCAAATATGTTTGAAAAGTTTAAATATAAACATTGTTGAATTTAAATTAATTTATTAAAATTTAAGAAAAATAAGGAATAATTCAATAAGTTCCGAAAAATACAAGTTATATATCAACTTGCTCAAAATGACAGATGCAAACCATTTATGATATTTTCAAAGATATCTGAACAAGTTTTAATCTGACCAATGTTTTGAATAATCATTTAATACATTTAAAATTGAGAAAGTAATAACTTATTCAAATATTTTCAGAAAGTTTCAAATGATATGCCAAATTAAAGAGAAAAACATTTCCAACTAAAATATGTCAAAAAAAACATTTTATTTAACTTATGAATTTATTTTTAGAGGTATAATGGAATTCTATAATGTTCCATTATAACCATAAATAATTACCACTATATTGTTTTCCTTATTAACAAACCCTAATGTTTTCACACCTCCTAAACTCTCATAACAAACATTAACGAATTATTATATGGTAAAATTGAATGTATTAGATCCTCATTTTCAATTAGATTCCTTTGTCTTAGTTCTACAATTTTCAGCAAACTAGAGGAAAGCTTGTTTGTTATCTGTTAAACGTTGTTTTCCATATGATATTGTCTGATTGTCTAAGAAAGTGGTAAATATTTATAATTTAAACATGAAAACAATTGATTTCCTAAATAAAAGTGAAACACACATAAGTCTAAAATAAGTAACAAGTAATATAAAAAAGTAAAGCATTTCAAACTTCCAAACCTTGATGTTATTAATTCTCTAAGTGAACAACATTACCACCAGAAGTAATGAAACAACTCTAAGTCACCTAACAATGAAATAGTAATGTCGTGTCAAACGTAGCTTACACTTGCAAGGTGGGGTATTTTCTATGGGTACTTTGCGATACATCTCCTTAATATGCATGTTATCATCTTGCCAGTGTTTTCAATAGTCCTTACTGGGACTACTTTGTTATCTTTTATATCTCAGGGTTTCCACGCAAACCTCGAACCCGAAGGATATGGATTATTATTATTATTTCTATCTCAGGCAAGTTCATCACTTGCTCATATCTGTTGCAGTATTTTTTAAGAACTATTTGCAAAACCCTATCGTATTACCACCTTATTCTCAAAAGAATGCATGATCCGATATGTCGTCGGGTCCGGAGGATCGAATAAGTAGTTGAGTCCGAAGGACCTGATAAGTCGTTGAGTCCGAAGGACCCGATAAGTCGTTGAGTCCGAACAACCCTATAATCGTCAGGTCGTGGAGTCAAAGATTTTTGTGAATCGATGACGTTTGATGTTTGAGGGCCTATGAATCAGAAGTTCACAGAGCTTGAGTATGGATGGATCCAGTTGTGAGGATGTATGGATCGTGTTGTTGGCATGTATGGATCCTGTTATGAGGACTCGCATATAGAGTGAGGAGATATGTTGTTTTTATCAATTTGTAAAGGGATGTGGATAGTCGCTTGGTTCACCCGATGGATCGGGGCCAATTAATTGCACTCGGGCAAAAACAGTACCGACCTACATAAATTCGAGTCCCCGGCTTGAATCTGGATAGGTGATAACTGCAACTCGTGCCGCGGAGGACTTACCGAGAGATTAACCTTTAAATGCGTACCTAGTGTGTCCGTCAGGATTTTCATCATCTTGTCGGCACGGAAATTACCAGGGAAGGAAGCATGAGTGTGATTCCTGGGCCCAAAAGACGGATCCTTGGGTCTTACCTTCACGTTTGTAAAACGCGGCATCCAGGCCTGCCTCGATGTCAATACGGCCCGAGAGTCGAGATATTTTATGTCGCTCCGAATATCGCAGTCGCGATGTATTTAGTGATGACCAAGGTGACTTCCTATTTGCGTAGTGGAGTCACGACATTTTCGACGATGATTGTGACGAGTGCCTTTTTGTTTGAAGATTTTCGAAGAAAAAATAAGCCTGTTGGCTGACGTTTGCGTGATGTCACGGTGAACTGAGAACTCGCTTTTCCTTCCGATGGAATGTGGGGAGAAATGTGAGAGACTAGACGTGTCAGAGTCGATGTGGTGGAGATGTACTCGACATGGCGGATGGATCGACACGGTGGAGGTGTACTCGACACGGCGGACGGATCGACACGGTGGAGGCGTACTCGATACGGCGGACGGAGTCGACGCAGAAGACGGATTCGACACGATGGAGGTGTACTCGACATGACGGACGGAGTTGACGCGGAGGTCGTGTAGTTGACGAGGCGGACGGAGTCGAGGCGGTGGAGGCATACTCGACACGGCGGACCGAGTCGACGCGGAGGTCGTGTAGTTAATAAGGAGGACACAAGAAGATGGATCCGAAAAGTCATCAATAATTTCTTATTTCGCAAATTGGTCCACATTGTCTTATGCGCCTCGTCGAGGCGAACAAGATTCGTGTTTTGCTCGTCTTCATCCGAGTTAATAAGCGACTTGTACAATCGCATCAAGTAGCAGGACGGAGAAATCTGACAGAGCTCGTCAGGTGTGCGGCCAGCACTCCCAATGGGAGTAACCCCCAAGGCTATGTTCGACTCGCAGAGTCGGGAATAGGCTCAGTGTGTTTGTCTTTTGTTGCCTCACGGAGGAGGACATGCATCGACTCCTAGAGGAGAATATTTGTCGACTCCCGGAGGAGGATATTCGTCGACTCCTTAGAGGAGGATATATGTCGACTCCTAGAGGAGGATATGTGTCGAATTCCAGAGGAGGATAATCGTCGACTCCCCGAGGAGGATATGCATCGACTCCCGGAGGAGGATATGCGTCGACACCCAGAGGATGTAGCAATAAAATTGTTGTTTGTTGCTGATGACGAAGCGCCAGCCACCGAGTATTAGGCACGCCGAAATAGTTTCGAGGCACCCTCGAGTATCGGGCGTGATTGTTGCATGGCGCAACACCCGAGCGATAATTGTTGTTGTGACACGGCGCAGCCCCCAAGTGTCGGGTGTGGCTGTTACGCGGCGCATTCACCGAGTATTCGAGTCCGATTGTGATGGAGTCGCGCGGTGTTTAGCCGAAAGGAGTCGATGTGGTAGACATCTCGTCGAGTAGACACGGTGGATAGAGTCGACGCAGCGGAGGTGCACTCGACACAGCGGATGGAGTTGACGCAGTGGAGGTATACTCGACACGGCGGACGTGGTGGACGCGACGGACACGTAGTCGCATGGTGAATAGAGTCGACGTGGCGGAGATGTACTCGACACGGCGGACAAAGTCATCGCAGTGGAGATATACTTGACGCGGCGGGCATTATGGACACGACGGACTTGTAGTGGACACGACGTATGGAGTCGACGCAGCGGAGGTCTACTCGACACGGTGGACAGAGTCGACATGGTGGAGATATACTCTATGCGGCGGGCGTAGTGGACGCGGCGGACGCGTAGATGCGGCAGGGCCGATGAAGGAGCTGGAGTCGTCCCATTGATCGTAGTGATGAAGTTGTTGTCGTTGTTGATTTCGAAATGTCATCCCCCGAACGCACGTGGTGCCCTTCTAGGGAGCGGACTCTCTTTGGCAGCACCATCGACACTGACCCCCGCCGTAATGGTCGATAAAGTCGATAGTGTCGAAGTTTGTCCGCAGCGAAGTTGGGGTCAACCGCGATGGTCGCCATGTTCTTCGTCCCTTCGCCGATGAATCGAGCTGGCGGAATCCGACCTACATAATAAGATGGATCACTAAAGTCAATAATGATATCTTATTTGAAGAATCGAACCGGGTAGCCTTGCCCGCAAAGTCGACGAAGAGCGCCGAGGCAGGCTGGTGAAGAGGATGTCCCCGTGGCTCGTGGTGAAGTTCATGTCGCTGAACGTTAGATTGATGCTCACGTCTAGTGCGTCGACCGATGGGCGTAGAGCCAGCGAGTGCGCATGATGTCGGATCCTTGCGAGTAGCTTTCTGGAGAGGCGTGTTGAAGTAGAAGCCTGGCGAGTCACTCGTGGTGTAACCCCGAGTGTCGAGTACGGCATGTGTACGCGGAGGGCAATGTCGATGTCAAGCCCCTGGATGTTAGTACAATGAGTCTCCAACGGCGTAGTAGATGTTGCAGAAAGTGTTGGAGATGTTGAGGTTTATCTTAGTTTTTTTGTTGACTCGCCACTTCATCAAAATAGGTTTTGAGTCCGCATCCGCGATTTGAATTCGCGGACTCACAGAGATCCAAAAACGTGTTGTAGTGCACGAGCTGTTGACGGGGATCAAGCCGTTGGAATTAGCTCGAAATTCATGGAGTGGTGCGGGATTGTATTCCACGTGTTTTCAGCAGTATGATCTTCAAATTGATGCTCGAGTTGAACTCCACAAATATTTTCCCAAAGTTGCGCGGAGTTCCGTCAGGTTTTGACAGGGGTTCAATGTTCGACTCTTCCACGGAGATCTAATGGTTGGAATTCGCTGAATCTTTTTGGAACTGGTAGATAATTTGATTTCACATCTTTTCACTAAAGGAATCGCCCAGATGAGTTTTGATTCGACGTCGATGATGTCCGCAATATAGACTTTGCTGATGTCCTGCAACCTACGCGTGAAGAACGATGCCGATGTAGAGTGTTGAAGACCGGGTGCGATGGCGGCGAGTGCTTGATGAAGTCGAAGGATACAAATTAGATCAAACTTGACGGGGTCGATGATCCGGAGCTTGATCTTGACGTGGATGAAGCCGTCGAGACCATAGATCCAACGCGTGCCCCACAGACGGCGTCAACTGGCGAGTCCTTGACTCGGCAGATCACTCGTATGAGATACTATGGTTTGTAGATTAAGAGATGGATGCACGCTAGTGGACCTGACAGCTAACAAGGAGCACGGTTTACCCAGGTTCGGGGCCCTCGTAGAGGTAAAACCATTACTCATGCTTGTTTGATCTGTATTATGACGAGATAGTGGTGGTGTTACAATGGCGGTGCGGTGCAGATTGGATCTGGCGTAGGTGATGTGTACGGGGTGTCTCCCGTGTATTGTATAGTTTATGATTGCATGTCGTTTAGTTGTGGCTTGTATTTTTCTGTCCTCCCTCTTGGCTTTATATAGGTAGTCAGGGGGGCTTACATGAGTCCTAGTAGACAACAAATTCGAGACCTTGTCTTGTACTTCAAGAAATCGACTATGTCTTCTTGGACCCGGATGGTCTTCGAGTGGACTCCCCATAGAGTAGCAGCCGGTAGGCTTAACTAGGTGATGTGGCGAGTGTCCCCACGTCAGTAGTCTAGAGGAAATTTTCTTCCAATTAAGGAACCAGGATTATCGAACCATTAGAACTTCGTAGTCTTGGAGAAGATTGCTTGTTCTCTGACGCGTCAACAAGCGTGGACCTGGACACAACACACAAACTCTCTCTTGTCCCCAACTTTCGAGAAGGTTGTCAATCTTCTTATCTTGCCAAAAACTAGAGAATTAAACGTACAGAGTATTGAAAAGTAATAAAACTAAAAACAGAACAGCGAGAAAACATGGTGCAAGTGCTTGAAAGAAGGTTACAATTATGAGGAAAATAGGACTGGGGGTCATAGTTTCACTAGTGGTGCCTCTCCCAAGAAAACAAACATGCTGGGTAAACAAATTACAGCTGGGCAATTCATAAATCATTAACGTATGATAATACTATTATGACGAGATATAGTTCACGGGTTCTAACATTATATGCATTACGTCAAGGCATACGGACAGATATCTAGCATGCATCCATATATAAATTCCACCTCAAGAATGCTATCCAGCAAATCTCTCTAGTATTAAGTTGCAACAACGAAGTGATTGCTTTGTGTGCAACAGACAAATGCATTAAGAACAATACGTAATGTAAGTAGTGGTCCTCGTCCGCAGACAAGAGCATCGTTGTTTTCTCCCTAGTAGCAACAACACATCCCCACCGGTGACGTTTCTGTCACTCGAGCATAGATGTAAGGGAGGCATGAACTCACTATCTAGCATATAAACCTTCTCTAGGAGGTGAAATCAACTACATGGCCAAGGTACTCATAAACACCGGAGAGCTTTGCAAGAAAATATTAAAACTCTCTACAAATATAAGTGCAACATCTCAAATTGACATGAACAAAATAATCATAATATCATGGTTCATCGCAAACACAACATGCACAATTACATAATGGTGGTGTCGATCATGTGAGGCAGCTCACGATACACTAAACATGGAGGCATAGGGGAGAGAAAAACCATCTAGATACTGCTATGGACCCATAGCCCTGAGATGAACTGCTCACGCATCTGTCCGGATGCGATCATGGCGATGTAGATGCCTTCGATGATGATTTCCCTCTACGGCAGGGTGCCGAAACAGGGCTGCAGAAGTCCTAGATTGGACTTTCAAGGTGACGGTGCCTCTCTGTATGTTTCATGGAAAATAACTCTGTCCCCGATGTTTTTAGGGTTAAAGGCAATTTATAGGCGAAGAGGCAACGAGAGGCGGTGGCTAGGGCGCCCAGGGGCCCACCAGGCACGGCCTAGGGTGGGGTCACGCCTGGCACCCCCTGGTGGCCTCCTGGCCCCCTCCGGCTCTTCCTTGGACTCCGTCTTCGTTCCGGGTAAAAAACGATCTCCGTGGAATTTTAGCCCTTTCCGAGAATATTTCTTTAAGAACTTTTCTAAAATAGAAAAACAGCAGAAAACAGCAACTAGCCTGGGGCATCTCATTGATATGTTAGTCAATGAAAACATTCGGAAAACGAAGGAAAACGAGAGAAAACATGTGGAAAACAAAAGGTATTGGGTAGAAGAAAGAAGCATCAAGCATTATAAAAATTATAAATACATTTGCAATGTATCATTTTCCAATCATGTCTACTATTTATCGAACTTGTAGGGGTCACACACTTAAGGCATCAAAGTCTATTGTTTGCATTGGATGGTCCGGAGGAGAGTAGGGTATCATTCGGGTAATTCCGACGTGATAGAATAAATATTCAAGAGAGATTACGGAGGACCTTATATGTACAGAGATGTTGACAATGTGTTTCTAACATCAATAGGTAATGATTGATGTCATTACGATGTCACGGAAACAAGTCCGGTGTCAATCAGATTCGTTTCGGGAAAGTTACCATAAGAGAGAAATAATGCCGGTATAGCCAGAATGTTATATGAAATATAACGAAGGACATGAGATGTCCCGGTATGTCAGGAATATGTCTTTTACATCGGTAGATAATATCGATGATTTTATCTAAAGGGGTCACAGGGTTCAGGAAGAGTTCCAGGTGACTTTCCTTATATGGAAGAAGTGCCCAAGGGGGGCACATATCCTCCTATGGGCAAAACCTAGTTTTAGGGAATGCCAGGTGGGGCCCCTGGTCTCATAAACTGCACAAGCTTTCCGTAAGAATTTTCCTAAATTTATTTGAGAAATAAATGAGTGGGAAAAAAGGGAGATGGGATGGGATTCCACAAGGAAGTCCAATCCGAAGTCTCCTAGGAGACTTGGCGCGGCCAAGGAGAGAAGGGGAAACCGACCCCCTTGATACGTCATAAACGTATCCATAATTTATGATGTTCCATGTTGTTTTCATACTATATGCTAAATGTTTCCTATACACTTTATGCCATTTTTTTCAATTTTCTGGGACTAACCTACTAACAAGATGCCACAGAGCTAGTTCCCGTTTTCTGTTGTTTTTTATTTCAGGAAAGTTGTTCTGGAAATATTCTCAAAATTGGACGATTCTAAAACCAAAAGTCTTAGAAAGTCGTCACGTACACGGAGTCCGGAGGAGACCCGGAGGGGGGCCTCAGGGGCCCCACACCATAGGGCGGCGCATCCCCCCTCTGGTCATGCCCAGGGGTGGTGTGGGCCCCTGGCTGCCCCCTGATGTTGTCCTCTCGCCTATTTATACCTCTCGGAGAGTTAACCCTAAGAAGAGGAGGCTTTTCAACCAAAAACATGTGTAGCCTCCGTCATCGTCAACCCTGGTTTGGGAGGGTTCTGGAGCTCCCCCTAGCACCCTGCCGGGAGGGAGAATCATCACCGGAGGGCTCTACACCACCATGCCCGCCTCCGGAATGATGTGTGAGTAGTTCATCCTTGGACTAAGGGTCCATAGCAATAGCTAGATGGTTGTTCTCTCCTCTTTATGCCCCATGTTTAGATCTTGTGAGCTGCCTAACATGATCAAGATCATCTTATTGTAATGCTACATGTTGTGTTTGCTGGGATCCGATGAATATTCAATGCTATGTCCAATGATTATCAATCTACCATGTTTTATTTATGTGTATGTTTTTTATGATCTTGGATGCTCTTTGTTGCTAGTAGATGCTCTGGCCAAGTAGATACTTGCAACTCCAAGAGGGAGTATTTATGCTCGATAGTGGGTTCATGCCTCCCTTTTACTCACGCTCGAGTGATAGAAACGTAACGGGTGGGGGATATGTTGTTTCCATTAGGGAGAAAATAATGATGTTTACATTGTTTACATTACACACTTTGCTTAATGCGATTATCTGTTGCTTGCAACTTAATACCCAAGGTTTGCTTGGATGACATTCTGAGGGTGGATTATTAGTCACGGATGCAATGGGATAAGAGTTTATGGATCTTGTTGTAATGCCCGCATGAATCACATAGTAATCATCATGTCACGCATATGCACTACGGTGCAACCTTTAGATCTGTCAATTGCCCAACTGTCATTTGTTTACCCAGCATGTTATCTATCTGTTTTGGAGAGACACCATTGGTGAACTGTGGACCCCGGTACATTTCCTTTATACTGATAATAAAACCACTGTAATCACTATTTTCATATTGTTACTAGTGTTTTCCTACTGCCATCATCTACTGCAAACAAGTATTGTTTTCCACACCATACGTTTAACCTCTTTGTTTACAGCAAAACCGGTGATATTGACAACCTCATTGCTTCATTGGGGCAAAGTGATTAAATTATGTTGTGTAGGTTCCACGTTGCTTCTGAACCAGTAGTGTGCGCTACCAACATCAGCTGCATCAACCTTCGGAAGTGATTTCTTTCTCCTACTGGTCGATTCAACCTTAGTGTTTTTCTAAGGGAAAACTTGCTGTTGCACTCTTCACACCTTACACTTGGAGTCTCCCAACGAGTTCAAGCCCTGCAACATCAAGCTTTTCTGGCGCCGTTGTCGGGGACTTCAAAGTTATCAAGAAGCAACTACTCCCTCGTCAACGTCAGCCCTCATCAAGCTTTTCTGGCGCCGTTGCCGGGGAGAAAGAGGATTTCTGCAAGGGGAGTCTCTCACTTCCAATCTTTTTACTTTTTTTTAGTTTTTCTTATTTTATTTCATCTTATCTTGTTTGCTTCTCTATATCAAAAACACAAAAAATAGTGCTTATCAAAAGTTGCTTCAATGTCTGTTATTGTTCCTTTTACCATGTCACCTAAGGAAACGATCATCACTTTCAAACAAGGGAGTGATGAGAGTTTTAAAGAAGCCTGGTCTAGAGTTTTTTATTCTTATTGTAAAACTGAACCTAAAATGACTCTAAGCTTGTTTCTGCGTAGCTTTTACTTTGATCTTGTTCTTTTCTATATGTATGCTTTGGATAGGTAGTAGGAGGAGATTTCCTTCATTATGATGGGGATCAAGATTTTAATGCCATAAAAAAATTGATTTCCATCTAGCTCCACTAGTAAAACTGAAGCTTCTCATGCTAGTAAACCTTCTACTATTAATGGTAAAGTAGTTGGTGTTTGCAATGTCTCCACTTCTTATGCTAAACATTTAAAATTGCCTGAAACCACTAAAATTGTTCCTGATAAAAGTGCTGAAATTTTTCTAGGTATGGGAGACAATGGTCCCATTACTTTTGATAAAATGATCTTGATTTTGATAATTGCGATATCTCTGTAGTAATTATGTTCCTACAAAAGCTTGCTAGTATTCCCGATTCTAATACTATGAATATGGATTTTAAAAACATATGATAAATGCTCTATGTGAAGCCTATATTCCTAGAAAACTAGAAGATGGTCGAGATGCCATCATTAAAATGAAGGTGAATGATTTTGATAGTAATGTTCTATGTGATCTTGGTGCTAGTATCTCTGTTATGCCTAAGAAACTTTATGATATGCTTGATTTACCACCATTGGAACATTGTTATTTGGATATTCATCTTGCTGATAATGCTAGAAAGAAACCTTTGGGGAGAGTTGATGATGTTCTTATTATGGTTAATAATAACCTTGTCCCCATTGATTTTGTTGTTATTAATATTGAATGCAATGCTTCTTGTACTATTGTTTTGGGAAGACCTTTTCATAGAATTGCTGGTGATGTTACTGATATGAAAGAGGGGAATATTAAATATCAATTCCCACTCAAGAAAGGTATGGAACACTTTCCTAGTAATATAATGAAGTTTCCTTTTGATTCTATTATTCGAACAAGTTACAATTTGGATGCTTATTCACTTGGACACACTTGATTTTCTCCTTCTATGCCTAGCTCAAAGGCGTTAAAGAAAAGCACTTCTTGGAAGATAACCCATGGTTTTATTTTTGCATTGTTTTTCTCTGTTTTCTTTGTTGGGAATATGCCCTAGAGGCAATCATAGATGATGTAATTCCCAGTGTATTCATAAAGTTATTAAGTTGTCCTTTGGTTTGAACATCTGATATATGTCATTGAATATGTGATTCGATTGTGGAACTATGTATTCATGTTGTTCATACTAATTGTACTTGGTCGTTAAGGTTGTGCTAGACACACACCCTAGACTAATGTGAGTGTTGGCTGATGACACGGTTCCACTTGTCATGGGCATGGTGATGCCATTCCAACATTCACGGACTTGGCTAAAGAGTTTAGCAAGTCGGACTGACCCACATTGAGATGCAACGATCAAGTCGTCATTTGCATGTCTCAATCAATGTAATCCTTAGACCTGAGGTTGTCGCACAATCCGAGTTGTGGATCACCGACTTAGGTTCTGTCAAACGTTGTTCTGTGACAAGGCAACTATAAAGGCAGAGTTCGGGTCGAATGAGAAGCAAGCTGCGTGATGTGGATAATCAAGATGAGATTTTGCCCCTCTGAATGGAGAGATATTCTCTGGGCCCTCTCGAGTGATATGATTCAGGAAGCATGGCCATGCGCGACTCAGTTAAGTGTTAACTGTGTCGGTTGACTAAGAGTTAGTCAGATGAATCGCATATCACGGATCGAGAAGAGAGTTGAACTATTTAAGGGATGACGATAAATCGCCTATAGTTCGACAAGGTATATCGTGAGGCAAAAAGGACTAAGATGAATATCACATTGAAAGGTATGTCGTCATGACTCAATGGAACATGGGAGTCGGCACGTTCTGCTAGGAGCCGCTACCGATTGTTCGATTGAGAGTAGGACTCCAATCGTGTCCAAGTCGCCATGAGCCTGCAGGGTCGCACACTTAAGAGCGGGAGCAAGTATTGGTCGGGTTGGACCCGAACCGGAAATGGACTGGTTTTGTGAGTCGGACTCACAGAGGGAATGGGCCACAAGTGTTGTGAAGCCCATTACCATACGCTATATAAAGAGGGGCGCAGGTTGCCCAGCGGGTACGTGAGTCCACTCTCCCATGCGTTGGGAACCCTAGCCCCACTCAGTCCAGCCGTCGCACCAGACCTAGCAGTCTGCCGTCGGAGCTCCTCCTCGTACGTGTGGATACCGGCAGAGGTGCTGTACGTTCAGCACTTCGACGTTCGAGGGATTGGATCGGCCGGACCGGATCGTGGGACTTCACTGCCCCGACGCGCTTCACCGATAATCCGCAACCGCGCGTCTAGTGGTAATCATCGTGGCCTTCTACCTCGGCTAGATCTTGGAAGTACCGCGTAGGAAAAAGTTTTTGTTTATCTCTACGCGTTCCAACAGTGGTATCAGAGCGGTAGCTTGTGGTATTAGGCCCGAGATCCGTACATATGTGATATGTAGTTAGCGTTAGATGTGATCTAATTGCTGTTTTGGTGGTCGGTCTATGAGATAGATCGGTTTTGTACAAGGTTGATTGGATCAATCGTACTCGGGGTTAATGGATGATCAGGTTTCCGTGATCATACTGCTAAGGTCGTGGAACAACTTACCCCTACCGGTCGGTTTCCGCCATCGGGGTATACCGTGACACATAAATCCAGTTGCGGTGATCGAAGATCAAAGAGTTTGGTCGAATCGGAATACGGACCAGATTCGGGTAAAATCGTTTTATCCGATGAAGAAATCCATGATCGGGATGCAGATGAGATCTGCGTTTTCCGAAATCGCCGGGCGCTGCCCGCACCCGCGAGGGGCGCTGCCCTGTCGTAGCGCCTTAGATGTCGTTGCGAGTTTCACAATGCCGGTAGATACCGTATCTATGCATAACTTGTTTTTGCAGGAAGTTGTGAATGGTATGGCTTATGTGCATGTGATGTGTGTAATCCATACATGATCTGCGTATCATGTTTATGTCAGCCGGCTGGAGCCTAGGTGCTGTCATTTTATTGTATACCGTCCTGCGTGTCGGATTCTCTATGTAAATTTTGATTTACTAGCTAGTGTAGCTTGTTGGAGAACCCGGAAGGCATGCAAGTCGATGTACAAGTCGGCTACATGGAGCAATATGGCACGTGACAAGAGTTGGCACGAGCCGACTTGCAAGCTTTGTGGAGATGGAGATCACCATGAAGAGAGTCATACCATTTCACATTATAATTGATTTATTTGTGTTATTGTTATGTCTCTATTTACCTCTATTTAGATAGTTGGTAGATTCTTTAATCCCTCAAAGAAGGTCTAGTCGGTCGCCCCGCCAGTGCTGCACCATCACAAGTCGGACATTCTTGGTAGTGGGCTCATAAAATTGAGGTGCTACCAATTCTTTCCGGTTAGGTGGGTTTGAGTCGGACTCTTACAAGCAGAAGCACTTGGTAATCTAGACGAGTCCATCACAACGGTTGTGGGGCTCGGGGCGAGGTAGGTTGGGAGCCGGGGCATGTGATGTCACCCAACTAACAGGAGTCGTATTGGATACGATTGGCAAGGTGTTGCCTACCTAGATCACTTGACGGCTAGCGGTGATTCTAAAGCTCACTAGTCGGCTTGCTTATTTAGGATCTTGAATCACTTAGCAACCATCGGAGGGATGTTGGTTCTAGTGGGAGCATAAGTATTAAAGCGTTTAATATGCCTGCTCTTTTATGAATACATGTCTTAAGTGTTTTTGCGAATTTTCTGTTGTAGATCAATGGCACCTAGCAACCTTCCTCAGTTGTCCACGTTTGCGTTGAGGTCAATCCTAGAGAAAGATAAGCTTAATGGAACTAATTTCACCAACTGGTATTGTAATCTGAGGATAGTCCTCAAGCATGACAAGAAAGAACATGTTCTAGAAACTCCACTTCCAGAAGAGCCAGATGACGATGCGACTGTCGCTGTCACGAATGCCTACCGTAAGACTAGAGATGAGTCTACGGAGATTAACTGTCTTATGCTTGCACACATGGAACCGGACTTGCAGCAGCAGTTCGAGAATGTTGAGGCCTACGATATGATCGAAAGCCTCAAAAGTATGTTCCAGGCTCAAGCAAAGACTGAGAGGTATCAAGTCTCTCAAGCTTTGCTTGGCTGTAAGCTGAAAGACGGCGATCCACTGAGTCCGCATGTAATCAAGATGATTGGTTACATACAGTCTTTGGATCGGCTGGGCTTCCCAATTAACGAAGAGTTCGCTACTGATATAATTCTGAACTCTCTTCCTAGTGCGTATGGTTCGTTCATCTCGAACTACCATATGCATGGTATGGATAAGAGTATCACTGAATTACATGGGATGCTCAAAACGGCAGAGGCTGATATCAAGAAAGGCACCAGTCAAGTGTTGATGGTGCAGAATAAGGCTAAGTTCAAGAAGAGTTCTTGGACTAAGAAGAAGAAGGATAAGTCAGGAGGTAGCACCCATGGCCCTGTCCAGAGTGCTCCCTCAAAGACTAAACCTTCTCCTACAGCCGGAGCCAATTGCTTCTATTGCAAGCAGGATGGCCACTGGAAGAGGAACTGCACCAAGTATTTGGCTGACAGAGCCAAGAGTGGAGGTGTGACTTCCAACTCAGGTACGCTTGTGTGCAATGTTATAGACATTTATCTTGCTGATGCGCCTAATAGTTCTTGGGTATATGATACCGGATCAGTTATTCACATATGCAACTCGTTGCAGGGACTGGTAAGAACTAGGAGCGTGGCAAGAGGAGAGGTTGATATTCGGGTCGGCAACAAGGCGAGAGTCGCTGCGTTGGAAGTCGGCACGATGCAACTTCATTTACCTTCAGGATTTATTTTGGAACTAAATAATTGTTATTATGTTCCAGCGCTTAGCCGAAACATTATTTCCGCCTCATGTTTGATGAGACAAGGTTATGAGTCGAATATTAAGAATAATGGTTGTTCTTTATATTTGAAAGATATGTTTCATGGCTTTGCACCCGTTCAGAACGGGTTATTTATTTTAAATCTTGATAGTGAATCGGTCTATAACATAAATGTTAAAAGGTTGAAACCAAATGATCTGAATATGACTTACTTTTGGCACTGTCGGCTTGGTCATATAAGTTGGAAGCGCATGAAGAAGCTTCATGATGATGGACTTCTAACTTCGTTTGACTTAGAGTCATTCGAGACATGCGAATCATGCCTACTAGGCAATATGACCAAGACACCTTTTGCAAGGAGTTGTGAAAGGGCGTCCGACTTGTTGGAACTAATACATAGTGATGTATGTGGTCCAATGAGCACGACAGCCAGGGGTGGTTATGAGTACTTCATTACCTTCACTGATGATTTGAGTAGGTATGGATATATCTATTTAATGAAACACAAGTCGGAAGCCTTTGAAAAGTTCAAGGAATTCCAGAGTGAGGTACAAAATCAGCTCGGCAAGAAAATAAAGTTTCTACGGTCGGGCCGTGGAGGCGAGTACATGAGCCATGAGTTTGATGACCATCTAAAGAGTTGTGGAATAGTTCCTCAACTCACTCCGCCGGGTACACCGCAGAGAAACGGTGTATCGGAACGAAGAAATCGGACCTTGTTGGACATGGTACGATCAATGATGAGTCGGACAGATCTACCTTTATCATTTTGGGGTTATTGTCTAGAAACTGCAGCGTTCACACTAAACAGAGTACCATCAAAGTCAGTAGAGAAGGACCTGATAAGTCGTTGAGAAGGACCATCAAACTGCAGCGATCAATGATGAGTCGGACAGATCTACCTTTATCTTCTCGCTCCTTGCTCCATTTCTTCTTCTTCTCTCTCTCTCTCTCTGTGAGTTCCCGGAGAAACTAGAAACCCTAGCTTCCACGGCCGTCGCTCACCGTTGTTGCCCGGCCATCCTCGACCTCCGATGAGTGCGCCTGTGTCCCGACGGGTCCTCCTCGACCTCCTTGAGCACGTGCAACGGCGGAGATGCCCCAGACGCTGGGAATTTTGCCGATGTTTATGAGTCGGGCCATCGCTGTTTCTTCCTCACCGCCGGTGACCACGACCTCACCGCACCTCCTCGACCTTATCAATGCATTCCTAGTGAGCTCATGCACCCTGTGATGTTTTCTGTCTTGAGGTCTGTCGACGAAATCTTCACCGCACCATACACCGTCGTCCGCCGTCGTGCCCCTGGTCGTCGAAGCTACTCATGTGACCATATAGTCAAATTGCCACCACGGTTGGGTTCGCCGTCACCTCGTCTACCTCCTGGAACCAATCAACCGGGTCAATTCGAAGTGAATTGCCGGATTTGAGATCAACAGGGAAAATCCCCTCTCCTACTGGCGTAGTCATGACATCATCGTGACGTCATGAGATTTTTCTCTTTTTTTATTTAAAATCAAATATGACAAGTGGGCCCCACCTATCAATTAAAAAATGGTAGAAATTTGATTAATATTAATAATTCATTATCTCTTAAAATACTGATCCGAAAAATACAAATAAAATATATAATTGTTTATAACAATATAATATAAATGTTCATAAACTTATCAAATATGTTTGAAAAGTTTAAATATAAACATTGTTGAATTTAAATTAATTTATTAAATTTAAGAAAAATAAGGAATAATTCAATAAGTTCCCAAAAATACAAGTTATATATCAACTTGCTCAAAATGAAAAATGCAAACCATTTATGATATTTTCAAAGATATCTGAACAAGTTTTAATATGACCAATGTTTTGAATAATCATTTAATACATTTAAAATTGAAAAAATAATAACTTATTCAAATATTTTCAGAAAGTTTCAAATGATATGCCAAATTAAAGAGAAAAACATTTCCAACTCAAATATGTCAAAAAAACATTTTATTTAACTTGTGAATTTATTTTTAGAGGTATAATGGAATTCTATAATGTTCCATTATAACCATAAATAATTACCACTATATTGTTTTCCTTATTAACAAACCCTAATGTTTTCACACCTCCTAAACTCTCATAACAAACATTAATGAATTATTAGATGGTAAAATTGAATGTATTAGATCCTCATTTTCAATTAGATTCCTTTGTCTTATTTCTACAATTTTCAACAAACTAGAGGAAAGCTTGTTTGTTATGTGTTAAACGTTGTTTTCCATATGATATTGTCTGATTGTCTAAGAAAGTGGTGAATATTTATAATTTAAACATGAAAACAACTGATTTCCTAAATAAAAGTGAAACACACATAAGTCTAAAATAAGTAATAAGTAATATCAAAAAGTAAAGCATTTCAAACTTCCTTATTAATTCTCTAAGTGAACAAAATTACCACCACAAGTAATGAAACAACTCTAAGTCACCTAACAATGAAATCGTAATGTCGTGTCAAACGTAGCTTACACTTGTAAGGTGGGGTATTTTCTATGGGTACTTTGCGATACATCTCGTTAATATGCATGTTATCATCTTGCCAGTGTTTTCAGTAGTCCTTACTGGGACTACTTTGTTATCTTTCAGATCTCAGGGTTTCCACGCAAACCTTGAACCCGAAGGACATGGATTGTTATTATTATTTCTGCCTCAGGCAAATCCATCACTTGCTCATATCTGTTGCAGTATTTTTTAAGAACTATTTGCAAAACCCTATCGTATTACCACCTTATTCTCAAAAGAATGCATGATCCGATATGTCGTCAGGTCCGGAGGATCAAATAAGTAGTTGAGTCCGAAGGACCTGATAAGTCGTTGAGTCCGAAGGACCCGATAAGTCGTTGAGTCCGAACAACCCTATAGTCGTCAGGTCGTGGAGTAAAAAATTTTTGTGAGTCGATGACGTTTAATGTTTGAGGGCCTATGAATCAGAAGTTCACGGAGCTTGAGGATGAATGGATCCAGTTGTGAGGATGTATGGATCGTGTTGTTGGGATGTATGGATCCTGTTATGAGGACTCGCATATAGAGTGAGGAGATATGTTGTTTTTATCAATTTGTAAAGGGATGTGGATAGTCGCTTGGTTCACCCGATGGATCGGGGCCAATTAATTGCACTCGGGCAAAAACAGTACAGACCTACATAAATTCGAGTCTCCGGCTTGAATCTGGATAGGTGATAACTGCGACTCGTGCCGCGGAGGACTTACCGAGTCGAGATTAACCTTTAAATGGGTACCTAGTGTGTCCGTCAGGATTTTCATCATCTTGTCGGCACGGAAATTACCAGGGAAGGCAGCATGAGTGTGATTCTTGGGCCCAAAATACGGATCCTTGGGTCTTACCTTCACGTTTGTAAAACGCGGCATCCAGGCCTGCCTCGATGTCAATACGGCCCGAGAGTCGAGATATTTTATGTCGCGCCGAGTATCAGAGTTGCGATTTCTTTAGTGATGACCAAGTCAAGTTCCTTTTTGCGTAGTGGAGTCACGACGTTTTCGACGATGATTGTGGCGAGTGCCTTTTTGTTTGAAGATTTTCGAAGAAAAAATAAGCCTGTTGGCTGACGTTTGCGTGATGTCACGGTGCAATGAGAACTCGCTTTGCCTTCCGATGGAATGTGGGGAGAAGTGTGAGAGACTAGACGTGTCAGAGTCGATGCGGTGGAGATGTACTCGACATGACGGACGGATCGACACGGTGGAGGTGTACTCGACACGGTGGAGGCGTACTCGATACGGCAGACGGAGTCGACGCAGCAGACGTATTTGACACGATGGAGGTGTAATCGACATGACGGACGGAGCTGACGCGGAGGTCGTGTAGTTGACGAGGCGGACGGAGTCGAGGCGGTGGAGGTGTACTCGACATGGCGGACCGAGTCGACGCGGAGGTCATGTAGTTAACAAGGAGGACACAAGAAGATGGATCCGAAAAGTCATCAATAATTTCTTATTTCGCAAATTGGTCCACATTGTCTTATGCGCCTCGTCGAGGCGAACAAGATTCGTGTTTTGCTCGTCTTCATCCGAGTTAATATGCGACTTGTATAATCGCATCAAGTAGCAGGATGGAGAAATCTGACAGAGATCGTCAGGTGTGCGGCCAGCGCTCCCAATGGGAGTAACCCCCAAGGCTATGTTCGACTCGCAAAGTCGGGAATAGGCTCAGTGTGTTTGTATGTTGTTGCCTCACGAAGGAGGACATGCATCGACTCCTAGAGGAGAATATTTGTCGTCTCCCGGAGGAGGATATTCGTCGAGTCCTTAGAGGAGGATACATGTCGACTCCTAGAGGAGGATATGTGTCGAATTCCAGAGGAGGATAATCGTCGACTCCCCGAGGAGGATATGCATCGACTCCCGAAGGAGGATATGCGTCGACACCCAGAGGATGTAGCAAAAAAATTGTTGTTTGTTGTTGATGACGAAGCGCCAGCCATCGAGTATTAGGCACGCCGAAATAGTTTCGAGGCGCACCCTCGAGTATCGGGCGTGGTTGTTGCATGGAGCAACACCCGAGCGACGATTGTTGTTGTGGCACAGCGCAGCCCCCAAGTGTCGGGTGTGGCTGTTACGCGGCGCAGTCACCGAGTATTCGAGTCCAATTGTGATGGAGTCGCGCGGTGTTTAGCCGAAAGGAGTCGATGTGGCAGACATCTCGTCGAGTAGACACGGTGGATAGAGTCGACGCAGCGGAGGTGTACTCGACATAGCGGATGGAGTTGACGTGGTGGAGGTATACTCGACACGGCGGACGTGGTGGACGCGACGGACACGTAGTCAGCATGGTGAATAGAGTCGACGTGGCGGAGGTGTACTCGACACGGCGGACGAAGTCATCGCAGTGGAGATATACTCGACGCTCGGTGGGCGTTATGGATGCGACGGACTTGTAGTGGACACGACGTATGGAGTCGACGCAGCGGAGGTCTACTCGACACGGTGGACAGAGTCGACATGGTGGAGATATACTCTGCGGCGGGCGTAGTGGACGCGGCGGACGCGTAGATGCGGCAGGGCCGATGAAGGAGCTGGAGTCGTCCCATTGATCATAGTGATGAAGTTGTTGTCCTTGTTGATTTCGAAATGCATCCCCCAAGCGCACGTGGTGCCCTTCTAGGGAGCGGACTCTCTTTGGCATCACCATCGACACTGACCACCGCCGTAATGGTCGATAAAGTCGATGGTGTCGAAGTTTGTCCGCAGCGGACGTACCGCAGCGAAGTTGGAGTCAACCGCGATAGTCGCCATGTTCTTCGTGCCTTCGACGATGAATCGAGCTGGCAGAATACGACCTATATAATAAGATGGATCACTAAAGTCAATAATGATATCTTATTTGAAGAATCGATCCGGGCAGCCTTGCCCGCAAAGTCGGCGAAGAGCGGCGAGGCAGGCTGGTGAAGAGGATGTCCCCGTGGCTCGTGGTGAAGTTCATGTCGCTGAACGTTAGATTGATGCTCACGTCTAGTGAGTCGAGCGATGGGCGTAGAGCCAGCGAGTGCGCATGATGTCGGATCCTTACGAGTAGCTTTCTGGAGAGGCGTGTTGAAGTAGAATCCTGGCGAGTCACTCGTGTTTTAACCCCGAGTGTCGAGTACGGCGTGTGTACGCGGAGGGCAATGTCGATGTCGGGCCCCTGGATTTTAGTACAATGAGTCTCCCACGGCGTAGTAGATGTTGCAGAAAGTGTTGGAGATGTTGAGGTTTATCTTAGTTTTTTTGTTGACTCGCCACTTCATCAAAATAGGTTTTGAGTCCGTATCCGCGATTTGAATTCGTGGACTCACAGAGATCCAAAAACGTGTTGTAGTGCACGAGCTGTTGACGGAGATCAAGTCGTTGGAATTAGCTCGAAATTCATGGAGTGGTGCGGGATTCTATTCTACGCATTTTCAGCAGTGGGATCTTCAAATTGATGCCCGAGTTGAGCTCCATAAATATTTTCCCAAAGTTGCGCAGAGTTCCGTCAGGTTCTGACAGGGGTTCAATGTTTGACTCTTCCACGGAGATCTAACGGTTGGAATTCGCTGAATCTTTTTGGAACTGGTAGATAATTTGATTTCGCATCTTTTCACTGAAGGAATCGCCCAGATGAGTTTTGAGTCACCGTCGATGATGTCCACAATATAGACTTTGCTGATGTCCTACAACCTACGCGTGAAGAACGATGCCGATGTAGAGTGTTGAAGACCGGTGTGCGATGGCGGCGACTGCTTGATGAAGTCGAAGGATCCAAATTAGATCAAAGTTTACGGGGTCGATGATCCGGAGCTTGATCTTGACGTGGATGAAGCCTTCGAGACCATAGATCAAACGCGTGCCCCCACAGACGGTGCCAACTGGCGAGTCCTTGACTCGGCAGATCACTCGTATGAGATACTAGGGTTTGTAGATTAAGAGATGGATGCACGCTAGTGGACCTGACGGCTAACAAGGAGCATGGTTTACCCAGGTTCGGGACCCTCGTAGAGGTAAAACCATTACTCATGCTTGTTTGATCTGTATTATGACGAGATAGTGGTGGTGTTACAACGGCGGTGCGGTGCAGATTGGATCTGGCGCATGTGATGTGTATGGGGTGTCTCCCGTGTATTGTATAGTTTATGATTGCATGTCGTTTAGTTGTGGCTTGTCTTTTTCTGTCCTCCCTCCTGGCTTTATATAGGTAGTCAGGAGGGGCTTACATGAGTCCTAGTAGACAACAAATTCGAGACCTTGTCTTGTACTTCAAGAAATCGAATATGTCTTCTTGGACCCGGATGGTCTTCGAGTGGGCTCCCCATAGAGTAGCAGCCGGTAGGCTTAACTAGGTGATGTGGCGAGTGTCCCCACGTCAGTAGTCTAGAGGAAATTTTCTTCCAATTAAGGAACCAGGATTATCGAACCAGTAGAACTTCGTAGTCTTGGAGAAGATTGCTTCTTCTCTGACGCGTCAACAAGCGTGGACCTGGACACAACACACAAACTCTCTCTTGTCCCCAACTTTCGAGAAGGTTGTCAATCTTCTTATCTTGCCAAAAACTAGAGATTAAACGTATAGAGTATTGAAAGTAATAAAACTAAAAACAGAATAGCAAGAAAACATGGTGCAAGTGCTTGAAAGAAGGTTACAATTATGAGGAAAATAGGACTGGGGGCCATAGTTTCACTAGTGGTGCCTCTCCCAAGAAAACAAACATGTTGGGTAAACAAATTACAGCTGGGCAATTCATAAATCATTAACGTATGATAATACTATTATGACGAGATATAGTTCACGGGTTCTAACATTATAGGCATTACGTCAAGGCATACAGACAGCTATCTAGCATGCATCCATATATAAATTCCATCTCAAGAATGCTATCCAGCAAATCTCTCTAGTATTAAGTTGCAACAACGAAGTGATTAGTGATTGCTTTGTGTGTAACATACAAATGCAATAAGAACAATACGTAATGTAAGCAATGGTCCTCGTCCGCAGACAAGAGCACCGTTGTTTTCTCCCTGGTAGCAACAACACATCCCCACCGGTGGCGTTTCTGTCACTCGAGCATAGATGTAAGGGAGGCATGAACTCACTATCTAGCATATAAACCTTCTCTCAGAGGTGAAAACAACTACATGGCCAAGGTACTCATAAACACCGGAGAGCTTTGCAAGAAAATATTAAAACTCTCTACAAATATAAGTGCAACATCTCAAATTGACATGAACAAAATAATCATAATATCATGGTTCATCGCAAACACAACATGCACAATTACATAACGGTGGTATCGATCATGTGAGGCAGCTCACGAGACTCTAAATATGGAGGCATAGCGGAGAGAAAACTCATCTAGATACTGATATGGACCCATAGTCCTGAGATGAACTACTCACGCGTCTGTCCGGAGGCGCTCATGGCGATGTAGATTCCTTCGATGACGATTCCCCTCTCCGGCAGGGTGCCAAAACAGGGCTGCAGAAGCCCTAGATTGGACTTTCAAGGTGATGGTGCCTCTATGTATGTTTCATGGAAAATAACTCTGTCCCCGATGTTTTTTGGGTTAAAGGCAATTTATAGGCGAAGAGGCAACAAGAGGCGGTGGCTAGGGCGCCCAGGGGCCCACCAGGCGCGGCCTAGGGTGGGTTCACGCTTGGCACCCCCTGGTGGCCTCCTGGCCCCCTCCGGCTCTTCCTTGGACTCCATCTTCGTTCCGGGTAAAAAACGATCTCCGTGGATTTTTAGCCCTTTCCGAGAATATTTCTTTAAGAACTTTTCTGAAATAGAAAAACAGCAGAAAATAGCAACTAGCCTAGGGCGTCTCATTAATATGTTAGTCAATGAAAACATTCGGAAAACGAGAGAAAACATGTGGAAAACAAAAGGTATTGGGTAGAAGAAAGAAGCATCAAGCATAAAAAAATTATAGATACATTTGCAATGTATCATTTTCCAATCATTTCTACTATTTATCGAACCTGTAGGGGTCACACACTTAAGCCGTCAAAGTCTATTGTTTGCATTGGATGGTCCAGAGGAGAGTAGTGTATCATTCGGGTAATTCCGACGTGATAGAATAAATATTCAAGAGAGATTACGGAGGACCTGATATGTCCAGAGATGTTGACAATATGTTTCTAACATCAATCGGTAATGATTGATGTCATTACGATATCACAGAAACAAGTCCGGTGTCAATTAGATTCGTTTCGGGAAAGTTACCATAAGAGAGAAATAATGCCGGTACAGCCAGAATGTTATATGAAATATAACGAAGGATATGAGATGTCCCGGTATGTCAGGAATATGTGTTTTACATCGGTAGATAATATCGATGATTTTATCTATAGGGGTCACAGGGTTCAGGAAGAGTTCCAGGTGACTTTCCTTATATGGAAGAAGTGCCCAAGGGGGGCACATGTCCTCCCATGGGCAAAACCTAGTTTTAGGGAATGCCGGTCAGGCCCCTGGTCTCATAAAGTGCACAAGCTTTCTGTAAGAATTTTCCTAAATTTATTTGAGAAATAAATGAGTGGAAAAAAAGGGAGATGGGATGGGATTCCACAAGGAAGTCCAATCCGAAGTCTCCTAGGAGACTTGGCGCGGCCAAGGAGAGAAGGGGGAAACCGACCCCCTTGATACGTCATAAATGTATCCATAATTTCTGATGTTCCATGTTGTTTTCATACTATATGCTAAATGTTTCCTATACACTTTATGCCATTTTTATCAATTTTCGGGGACTAACCTACTAACAAGATGCCACAGAGCTAGTTCCCATTTTTTGTTGTTTTTTATTTCAGGAAAGTTGTTCTAGAAATATTCTCAGAATTGGACGATTCGAAAACTAAAAGTCTTAGAAAGTCGTCACGTACACGGAGTCTGGAGGAGACCCGGAGGGGGGCCTCAGGGGCCCCACACCATAGGGCGGCGCATCCCCCCTCTGGTCGTGCCCAGGGGTGGTGTGGGCCCCTGGATGCCCACCGATGTTGTCCTCTCGCCTATTTATACCTCTCGGAGAGTTAACCCTAAGAAGAGGAGGCTTTTCCACCAAAAACATTTGTAGCCTCCATCATCGTCAACCCTGGTTTGGGAGGGTTCTGGAGCTCCCCCTGGCACCCTGCCGGGAGGGAGAATCATCACCGGAGGGCTCTACACCACCATGCCCGCCTCCGGAATGATGTGTGAGTAGTTCATCCTTGGACTAAGGGTCCATAGCAATAGCTAGATGCTTGTTCTCTCCTCTTTATGCCCCATGTTTAAATCTTGTGAGATGCCTAACATGATTAAGATCATCTTATTGTAATGCTACATGTTGTGTTTGCTGGGATCCGATGAATATTCAATGCTATGTCCAATGATTATGAATCTATCATGTTTTATTTATGTGTATGTTATTTATGATCTTGGATGCTCTTTGTTGCTAGTAGATGCTCTGGCCAAGTAGATACTTGCAACTCCAAGAGAGAGTATTTATGCTCGATAATGGGTTCATGCCTCCCTTTTACTCATGCTCGAGTGACAGAAATGTAACAGGTGGGGATATGTTGTTGCCATTAGGGATAAAATAATGATGTTTACATTGTTTACATTAAACACTTTGCTTAATGCGATTATCTGTTGCTTGCAACTTAATACCCAAGGTTTGCTTGGATGACATTCTGAGGGTGGATTATTAGTCACGGATGCAATTGGATAAGAGTGTATGAATCTTGTTGTAATGCCCGCATGAATCACATAGTAACCATCATGTCACGCATATGCACTACGGTGCAGCCTTTAGATCTGTCAATTGCCCAGCTGTCATTTGTTTACCCAGCATGTTATCTATCTGTTTTGGAGAGAAACCACTAGTGAACTATGGACCCCGGTCCATTTCCTTTATACTGATAATACAACCACTACAATCACTGTTTTCATACTGTTACTAGTGTTTTCCTACTGCCATCACAGTTCTGTTTTCATCTACTGCAAACAAGTATTGTTTTCCACACCATACGTTAAACCTCTTTGTTTACAGCAAAACCGGTGATATTGACAACCTTACTGCTTCATTAGGGCAAAGTGATTCGATTATGTTGTGTAGGTTCCATGTTGCTTCTGAACCAGTAGTGTGCGCTACCAACATCAGCTGCATCAACCTTCGGAAGTGATTTCTTTCTCCTACTGGTCGATTCAACCTTAGTTTCTTTCTAAGGGAAAACTTGCTGCTGCACTCTTCACACCTTACACTTGGGGTCTCCCAACGAGTGCTAGCCCTGTACCATCAAGCTTTTCTGGCGCCGTTCTCGGGGACTTCAAAGTTATCAAGAAGCAACTACTGCCTCGTCAACGTCAGCCCTCATCAAGCTTTTCTGGCGCCGTTGCCGGGGAGAAAGAGGATTTCTGCAAGGGGAGTCTCTCACTTCCAATCTTTTTACTTTGTTTTAGTTTTTCTTAGTTTATTTCATCTTGTCTTGTTTGCTTCTCTATATCAAAAACATAAAAAATAGTGCTTATCGAAAGTTGCTTCAATGTTTGTTATTGTTCCTTTTACCATGTCACCTAAGGAAACGATCATCACTTTCAAACAAGGGAGTGATGAGAGTTTTAAAGAAGCCTGGTCTAGAGTTTTTGATTCTTATTGTGAAACTGAACCTAAAATGACTCTAAGCTTGTTTCTGCGTAGCTTTTACTTTGATCTTTTTCTTTGTTATATGTATGCTTTGGATAGGTAGTAGGAGGAGATTTCCTTCATTATGATGGGGATCAAGCTTTTAATGCCATAAAAAATTGATTTCCATCTAGCTCCACTAGTAAAACTGAAGCTTCTCATGCTAGTAAACCTTCTACTATTAATGGTAAAGTAGTTGGTGTTCGCAATGTCTCCACTTCTTATGCTAAACATTTAAAATTGCCTGAAACAACTAAAATTGTTCCTAATAAAAGTGATGAAATTTTTCTAGGCATGGGAGACAATGGTCCCATTACTTTTGATAAAATGATCTTGATTTTGATAATTGTGATATCTCTGTAGTAATTATGTTCCTACAAAAGCTTGCTAGTAGTCCCGATTCTAATACTATGAATATGGATTTTAAAAAACATATTATAAATGCTCTCATACAAATTAGAGAAAAAATAATTAAAATGTGAAGCCTATATTCCTAGAAAACTAGAAGATGGTCGAGATCCCATCATTAAAATGAAGGTGAATGATTTTAATAGTAATGTTCTATGTGATCTTGGTGCTAGTATCTCTGTTATGCCTAAGAAACTTTCTGATATGCTTGATTTACCACCATTGGAACATTCTTATTTGGATATTCATCTTGCTGATAATGCTAGAAAGAAACCTTTGGAGAGAGTTGATGATGTTCTTATTATGGTTAATAATAACCTTGTCCCCATTGATTTTGTTGTTATGAATATTGAATGCAATGCTTCTTGTCCTATTGTTTTGGGAAGACCTTTTCATAGAACTCTTGGTGATGTTACTGATATGAAAGAGGGGAATATTAAATATCAATTCCCACTCAATAAAGGTATGGAACACTTTCCTAGTAAGATAATGAAGTTTTCTTTTGATTCTATTATTCGAACAAGTTACAATTTGGATTCTTCTTCACTTGGACACACTTGATTTTCTCCTTCTATGCCTAGCTCAAAGGCGTTAAAGAAAAGCACTTCTTGGAAGATAACCCATGGTTTTATTTTTGAATTGTTTTTCTCTGTTTTCTTTGTTGGGAATATGCCCTAGAGGCAATCATAGATGATGTAATTCCCAGTGTATTCATAAAGTTATTAAGTTGTCCTTTGGTTTGAACATCTGATATATGTCATTGAATATGTGATTCGATTGTGGAACTATGTATTCATGTTGTTCATACTAATTGTACTTGGTCGTTAAGGTTGTGCTAGACACACACCCTAGACTAATGTGAGTGTTGGCTGATGACACGGTTCCACTTGTCATGGGCATGGTGATGCCATTCCAACATTCACGGACTTGGCTAAAGAGTTTAGCAAGTCGGACTGACCCACATTGAGATGCAACGATCAAGTCGTCATTTGCATGTCTCAATCAATGTAATCCTTAGACCTGAGGTTGTCGCACAATCCGAGTTGTGGATCACCGACTTAGGTTCTGTCAAACGTTGTTCTGTGACAAGGCAACTATAAAGGCAGAGTTCGGGTCGAATGAGAAGCAAGCTGCGTGATGTGGATAATCAAGATGAGATTTTGCCCCTCTGAATGGAGAGATATTCTCTGGGCCCTCTCGAGTGATATGATTCAGGAAGCATGGCCATGCGCGACTCAGTTAAGTGTTAACTGTGTCGGTTGACTAAGAGTTAGTCAGATGAATCGCATATCACGGATCGAGAAGAGAGTTGAACTATTTAAGGGATGACGATAAATCGCCTATAGTTCGACAAGGTATATCGTGAGGCAAAAAGGACTAAGATGAATATCACATTGAAAGGTATGTCGTCATGACTCAATGGAACATGGGAGTCGGCACGTTCTGCTAGGAGCCGCTACCGATTGTTCGATTGAGAGTAGGACTCCAATCGTGTCCAAGTCGCCATGAGCCTGCAGGGTCGCACACTTAAGAGCGGGAGCAAGTATTGGTCGGGTTGGACCCGAACCGGAAATGGACTGGTTTTGTGAGTCGGACTCACAGAGGGAATGGGCCACAAGTGTTGTGAAGCCCATTACCATACGCTATATAAAGAGGGGCGCAGGTTGCCCAGCGGGTACGTGAGTCCACTCTCCCATGCGTTGGGAACCCTAGCCCCACTCAGTCCAGCCGTCGCACCAGACCTAGCAGTCTGCCGTCGGAGCTCCTCCTCGTACGTGTGGATACCGGCAGAGGTGCTGTACGTTCAGCACTTCGACGTTCGAGGGATTGGATCGGCCGGACCGGATCGTGGGACTTCACTGCCCCGACGCGCTTCACCGATAATCCGCAACCGCGCGTCTAGTGGTAATCATCGTGGCCTTCTACCTCGGCTAGATCTTGGAAGTACCGCGTAGGAAAAAGTTTTTGTTTATCTCTACGCGTTCCAACAGTGGTATCAGAGCGGTAGCTTGTGGTATTAGGCCCGAGATCCGTACATATGTGATATGTAGTTAGCGTTAGATGTGATCTAATTGCTGTTTTGGTGGTCGGTCTATGAGATAGATCGGTTTTGTACAAGGTTGATTGGATCAATCGTACTCGGGGTTAATGGATGATCAGGTTTCCGTGATCATACTGCTAAGGTCGTGGAACAACTTACCCCTACCGGTCGGTTTCCGCCATCGGGGTATACCGTGACACATAAATCCAGTTGCGGTGATCGAAGATCAAAGAGTTTGGTCGAATCGGAATACGGACCAGATTCGGGTAAAATCGTTTTATCCGATGAAGAAATCCATGATCGGGATGCAGATGAGATCTGCGTTTTCCGAAATCGCCGGGCGCTGCCCGCACCCGCGAGGGGCGCTGCCCTGTCGTAGCGCCTTAGATGTCGTTGCGAGTTTCACAATGCCGGTAGATACCGTATCTATGCATAACTTGTTTTTGCAGGAAGTTGTGAATGGTATGGCTTATGTGCATGTGATGTGTGTAATCCATACATGATCTGCGTATCATGTTTATGTCAGCCGGCTGGAGCCTAGGTGCTGTCATTTTATTGTATACCGTCCTGCGTGTCGGATTCTCTATGTAAATTTTGATTTACTAGCTAGTGTAGCTTGTTGGAGAACCCGGAAGGCATGCAAGTCGATGTACAAGTCGGCTACATGGAGCAATATGGCACGTGACAAGAGTTGGCACGAGCCGACTTGCAAGCTTTGTGGAGATGGAGATCACCATGAAGAGAGTCATACCATTTCACATTATAATTGATTTATTTGTGTTATTGTTATGTCTCTATTTACCTCTATTTAGATAGTTGGTAGATTCTTTAATCCCTCAAAGAAGGTCTAGTCGGTCGCCCCGCCAGTGCTGCACCATCACAAGTCGGACATTCTTGGTAGTGGGCTCATAAAATTGAGGTGCTACCAATTCTTTCCGGTTAGGTGGGTTTGAGTCGGACTCTTACAAGCAGAAGCACTTGGTAATCTAGACGAGTCCATCACAACGGTTGTGGGGCTCGGGGCGAGGTAGGTTGGGAGCCGGGGCATGTGATGTCACCCAACTAACAGGAGTCGTATTGGATACGATTGGCAAGGTGTTGCCTACCTAGATCACTTGACGGCTAGCGGTGATTCTAAAGCTCACTAGTCGGCTTGCTTATTTAGGATCTTGAATCACTTAGCAACCATCGGAGGGATGTTGGTTCTAGTGGGAGCATAAGTATTAAAGCGTTTAATATGCCTGCTCTTTTATGAATACATGTCTTAAGTGTTTTTGCGAATTTTCTGTTGTAGATCAATGGCACCTAGCAACCTTCCTCAGTTGTCCACGTTTGCGTTGAGGTCAATCCTAGAGAAAGATAAGCTTAATGGAACTAATTTCACCAACTGGTATTGTAATCTGAGGATAGTCCTCAAGCATGACAAGAAAGAACATGTTCTAGAAACTCCACTTCCAGAAGAGCCAGATGACGATGCGACTGTCGCTGTCACGAATGCCTACCGTAAGACTAGAGATGAGTCTACGGAGATTAACTGTCTTATGCTTGCACACATGGAACCGGACTTGCAGCAGCAGTTCGAGAATGTTGAGGCCTACGATATGATCGAAAGCCTCAAAAGTATGTTCCAGGCTCAAGCAAAGACTGAGAGGTATCAAGTCTCTCAAGCTTTGCTTGGCTGTAAGCTGAAAGACGGCGATCCACTGAGTCCGCATGTAATCAAGATGATTGGTTACATACAGTCTTTGGATCGGCTGGGCTTCCCAATTAACGAAGAGTTCGCTACTGATATAATTCTGAACTCTCTTCCTAGTGCGTATGGTTCGTTCATCTCGAACTACCATATGCATGGTATGGATAAGAGTATCACTGAATTACATGGGATGCTCAAAACGGCAGAGGCTGATATCAAGAAAGGCACCAGTCAAGTGTTGATGGTGCAGAATAAGGCTAAGTTCAAGAAGAGTTCTTGGACTAAGAAGAAGAAGGATAAGTCAGGAGGTAGCACCCATGGCCCTGTCCAGAGTGCTCCCTCAAAGACTAAACCTTCTCCTACAGCCGGAGCCAATTGCTTCTATTGCAAGCAGGATGGCCACTGGAAGAGGAACTGCACCAAGTATTTGGCTGACAGAGCCAAGAGTGGAGGTGTGACTTCCAACTCAGGTACGCTTGTGTGCAATGTTATAGACATTTATCTTGCTGATGCGCCTAATAGTTCTTGGGTATATGATACCGGATCAGTTATTCACATATGCAACTCGTTGCAGGGACTGGTAAGAACTAGGAGCGTGGCAAGAGGAGAGGTTGATATTCGGGTCGGCAACAAGGCGAGAGTCGCTGCGTTGGAAGTCGGCACGATGCAACTTCATTTACCTTCATGATTTATTTTGGAACTAAATAATTGTTATTATGTTCCAGCGCTTAGCCGAAACATTATTTCCGCCTCATGTTTGATGAGACAAGGTTATGAGTCGAATATTAAGAATAATGGTTGTTCTTTATATTTGAAAGATATGTTTCATGGCTTTGCACCCGTTCAGAACGGGTTATTTATTTTAAATCTTGATAGTGAATCGGTCTATAACATAAATGTTAAAAGGTTGAAACCAAATGATCTGAATATGACTTACTTTTGGCACTGTCGGCTTGGTCATATAAGTTGGAAGCGCATGAAGAAGCTTCATGATGATGGACTTCTAACTTCGTTTGACTTAGAGTCATTCGAGACATGCGAATCATGCCTACTAGGCAAGATGACCAAGACACCTTTTGCAAGGAGTTGTGAAAGGGCGTCCGACTTGTTGGAACTAATACATAGTGATGTATGTGGTCCAATGAGCACGACAGCCAGGGGTGGTTATGAGTACTTCATTACCTTCACTGATGATTTGAGTAGGTATGGATATATCTATTTAATGAAACACAAGTCGGAAGCCTTTGAAAAGTTCAAGGAATTCCAGAGTGAGGTACAAAATCAGCTCGGCAAGAAAATAAAGTTTCTACGGTCGGGCCGTGGAGGCGAGTACATGAGCCATGAGTTTGATGACCATCTAAAGAGTTGTGGAATAGTTCCTCAACTCACTCCGCCGGGTACACCGCAGAGAAACGGTGTATCGGAACGAAGAAATCGGACCTTGTTGGACATGGTACGATCAATGATGAGTCGGACAGATCTACCTTTATCATTTTGGGGTTATTGTCTAGAAACTGCAGCGTTCACACTAAACAGAGTACCATCAAAGTCAGTAGAGAAGGACCTGATAAGTCGTTGAGAAGGACCATCAAACTGCAGCGATCAATGATGAGTCGGACAGATCTACCTTTATCTTCTCGCTCCTTGCTCCATTTCTTCTTCTTCTCTCTCTCTCTCTGTGAGTTCCCGGAGAAACTAGAAACCCTAGCTTCCACGGCCGTCGCTCACCGTTGTTGCCCGGCCATCCTCGACCTCCGATGAGTGCGCCTGTGTCCCGACGGGTCCTCCTCGACCTCCTTGAGCACGTGCAACGGCGGAGATGCCCCAGACGCTGGGAATTTTGCCGATGTTTATGAGTCGGGCCATCGCTGTTTCTTCCTCACCGCCGGTGACCACGACCTCACCGCACCTCCTCGACCTTATCAATGCATTCCTAGTGAGCTCATGCACCCTGTGATGTTTTCTGTCTTGAGGTCTGTCGACGAAATCTTCACCGCACCATACACCGTCGTCCGCCGTCGTGCCCCTGGTCGTCGAAGCTACTCATGTGACCATATAGTCAAATTGCCACCACGGTTGGGTTCGCCGTCACCTCGTCTACCTCCTGGAACCAATCAACCGGGTCAATTCGAAGTGAATTGCCGGATTTGAGATCAACAGGGAAAATCCCCTCTCCTACTGGCGTAGTCATGACATCATCGTGACGTCATGAGATTTTTCTCTTTTTTTATTTAAAATCAAATATGACAAGTGGGCCCCACCTATCAATTAAAAAATGGTAGAAATTTGATTAATATTAATAATTCATTATCTCTTAAAATACTGATCCGAAAAATACAAATAAAATATATAATTGTTTATAACAATATAATATAAATGTTCATAAACTTATCAAATATGTTTGAAAAGTTTAAATATAAACATTGTTGAATTTAAATTAATTTATTAAATTTAAGAAAAATAAGGAATAATTCAATAAGTTCCCAAAAATACAAGTTATATATCAACTTGCTCAAAATGAAAAATGCAAACCATTTATGATATTTTCAAAGATATCTGAACAAGTTTTAATATGACCAATGTTTTGAATAATCATTTAATACATTTAAAATTGAAAAAATAATAACTTATTCAAATATTTTCAGAAAGTTTCAAATGATATGCCAAATTAAAGAGAAAAACATTTCCAACTCAAATATGTCAAAAAAACATTTTATTTAACTTGTGAATTTATTTTTAGAGGTATAATGGAATTCTATAATGTTCCATTATAACCATAAATAATTACCACTATATTGTTTTCCTTATTAACAAACCCTAATGTTTTCACACCTCCTAAACTCTCATAACAAACATTAATGAATTATTAGATGGTAAAATTGAATGTATTAGATCCTCATTTTCAATTAGATTCCTTTGTCTTATTTCTACAATTTTCAACAAACTAGAGGAAAGCTTGTTTGTTATGTGTTAAACGTTGTTTTCCATATGATATTGTCTGATTGTCTAAGAAAGTGGTGAATATTTATAATTTAAACATGAAAACAACTGATTTCCTAAATAAAAGTGAAACACACATAAGTCTAAAATAAGTAATAAGTAATATCAAAAAGTAAAGCATTTCAAACTTCCTTATTAATTCTCTAAGTGAACAAAATTACCACCACAAGTAATGAAACAACTCTAAGTCACCTAACAATGAAATCGTAATGTCGTGTCAAACGTAGCTTACACTTGTAAGGTGTGGTATTTTCTATGGGTACTTTGCGATACATCTCGTTAATATGCATGTTATCATCTTGCCAGTGTTTTCAGTAGTCCTTACTGGGACTACTTTGTTATCTTTCAGATCTCAGGGTTTCCACGCAAACCTTGAACCCGAAGGACATGGATTGTTATTATTATTTCTGCCTCAGGCAAATCCATCACTTGCTCATATCTGTTGCAGTATTTTTTAAGAACTATTTGCAAAACCCTATCGTATTACCACCTTATTCTCAAAAGAATGCATGATCCGATATGTCGTCAGGTCCGGAGGATCAAATAAGTAGTTGAGTCCGAAGGACCTGATAAGTCGTTGAGTCCGAAGGACCCGATAAGTCGTTGAGTCCGAACAACCCTATAGTCGTCAGGTCGTGGAGTCAAAAAATTTTGTGAGTCGATGACGTTTAATGTTTGAGGGCCTATGAATCAGAAGTTCACGGAGCTTGAGGATGAATGGATCCAGTTGTGAGGATGTATGGATCGTGTTGTTGGGATGTATGGATCCTGTTATGAGGACTCGCATATAGAGTGAGGAGATATGTTGTTTTTATCAATTTGTAAAGGGATGTGGATAGTCGCTTGGTTCACCCGATGGATCGGGGCCAATTAATTGCACTCGGGCAAAAACAGTACAGACCTACATAAATTCGAGTCTCCGGCTTGAATCTGGATAGGTGATAACTGCGACTCGTGCCGCGGAGGACTTACCGAGTCGAGATTAACCTTTAAATGGGTACCTAGTGTGTCCGTCAGGATTTTCATCATCTTGTCGGCACGGAAATTACCAGGGAAGGCAGCATGAGTGTGATTCCTGGGCCCAAAATACGGATCCTTGGGTCTTACCTTCACGTTTGTAAAACGCGGCATCCAGGCCTGCCTCGATGTCAATACGGCCCGAGAGTCGAGATATTTTATGTCGCGCCGAGTATCAGAGTTGCGATTTCTTTAGTGATGACCAAGTCAAGTTCCTTTTTGCGTAGTGGAGTCACGACGTTTTCGACGATGATTGTGGCGAGTGCCTTTTTGTTTGAAGATTTTCGAAGAAAAAATAAGCCTGTTGGCTGACGTTTGCGTGATGTCACGGTGCAATGAGAACTCGCTTTGCCTTCCGATGGAATGTGGGGAGAAGTGTGAGAGACTAGACGTGTCAGAGTCGATGCGGTGGAGATGTACTCGACATGACGGACGGATCGACACGGTGGAGGTGTACTCGACACGGTGGAGGCGTACTCGATACGGCAGACGGAGTCGACGCAGCAGACGTATTTGACACGATGGAGGTGTAATCGACATGACGGACGGAGCTGACGCGGAGGTCGTGTAGTTGACGAGGCGGACGGAGTCGAGGCGGTGGAGGTGTACTCGACATGGCGGACCGAGTCGACGCGGAGGTCATGTAGTTAACAAGGAGGACACAAGAAGATGGATCCGAAAAGTCATCAATAATTTCTTATTTCGCAAATTGGTCCACATTGTCTTATGCGCCTCGTCGAGGCGAACAAGATTCGTGTTTTGCTCGTCTTCATCCGAGTTAATATGCGACTTGTATAATCGCATCAAGTAGCAGGATGGAGAAATCTGACAGAGATCGTCAGGTGTGCGGCCAGCGCTCCCAATGGGAGTAACCCCCAAGGCTATGTTCGACTCGCAAAGTCGGGAATAGGCTCAGTGTGTTTGTATGTTGTTGCCTCACGAAGGAGGACATGCATCGACTCCTAGAGGAGAATATTTGTCGTCTCCCGGAGGAGGATATTCGTCGAGTCCTTAGAGGAGGATACATGTCGACTCCTAGAGGAGGATATGTGTCGAATTCCAGAGGAGGATAATCGTCGACTCCCCGAGGAGGATATGCATCGACTCCCGGAGGAGGATATGCGTCGACACCCAGAGGATGTAGCAAAAAAATTGTTGTTTGTTGTTGATGACGAAGCGCCAGCCATCGAGTATTAGGCACGCCGAAATAGTTTCGAGGCGCACCCTCGAGTATCGGGCGTGGTTGTTGCATGGAGCAACACCCGAGCGACGATTGTTGTTGTGGCACAGCGCAGCCCCCAAGTGTCGGGTGTGGCTGTTACGCGGCGCAGTCACCGAGTATTCGAGTCCAATTGTGATGGAGTCGCGCGGTGTTTAGCCGAAAGGAGTCGATGTGGCAGACATCTCGTCGAGTAGACACGGTGGATAGAGTCGACGCAGCGGAGGTGTACTCGACATAGCGGATGGAGTTGACGTGGTGGAGGTATACTCGACACGGCGGACGTGGTGGACGCGACGGACACGTAGTCAGCATGGTGAATAGAGTCGACGTGGCGGAGGTGTACTCGACACGGCGGACGAAGTCATCGCAGTGGAGATATACTCGACGCTCGGTGGGCGTTATGGATGCGACGGACTTGTAGTGGACACGACGTATGGAGTCGACGCAGCGGAGGTCTACTCGACACGGTGGACAGAGTCGACATGGTGGAGATATACTCTGCGGCGGGCGTAGTGGACGCGGCGGACGCGTAGATGCGGCAGGGCCGATGAAGGAGCTGGAGTCGTCCCATTGATCATAGTGATGAAGTTGTTGTCCTTGTTGATTTCGAAATGCATCCCCCAAGCGCACGTGGTGCCCTTCTAGGGAGCGGACTCTCTTTGGCAGCACCATCGACACTGACCACCGCCGTAATGGTCGATAAAGTCGATGGTGTCGAAGTTTGTCCGCAGCGGACGTACCGCAGCGAAGTTGGAGTCAACCGCGATAGTCGCCATGTTCTTCGTGCCTTCGACGATGAATCGAGCTGGCAGAATCCGACCTATATAATAAGATGGATCACTAAAGTCAATAATGATATCTTATTTGAAGAATCGATCCGGGCAGCCTTGCCCGCAAAGTCGGCGAAGAGCGGCGAGGCAGGCTGGTGAAGAGGATGTCCCCGTGGCTCGTGGTGAAGTTCATGTCGCTGAACGTTAGATTGATGCTCACGTCTAGTGAGTCGAGCGATGGGCGTAGAGCCAGCGAGTGCGCATGATGTCGGATCCTTACGAGTAGCTTTCTGGAGAGGCGTGTTGAAGTAGAATCCTGGCGAGTCACTCGTGTTTTAACCCCGAGTGTCGAGTACGGCGTGTGTACGCGGAGGGCAATGTCGATGTCGGGCCCCTGGATTTTAGTACAATGAGTCTCCCACGGCGTAGTAGATGTTGCAGAAAGTGTTGGAGATGTTGAGGTTTATCTTAGTTTTTTTGTTGACTCGCCACTTCATCAAAATAGGTTTTGAGTCCGTATCCGCGATTTGAATTCGTGGACTCACAGAGATCCAAAAACGTGTTGTAGTGCACGAGCTGTTGACGGAGATCAAGTCGTTGGAATTAGCTCGAAATTCATGGAGTGGTGCGGGATTCTATTCTACGCATTTTCAGCAGTGGGATCTTCAAATTGATGCCCGAGTTGAGCTCCATAAATATTTTCCCAAAGTTGCGCAGAGTTCCGTCAGGTTCTGACAGGGGTTCAATGTTTGACTCTTCCACGGAGATCTAACGGTTGGAATTCGCTGAATCTTTTTGGAACTGGTAGATAATTTGATTTCGCATCTTTTCACTGAAGGAATCGCCCAGATGAGTTTTGAGTCACCGTCGATGATGTCCACAATATAGACTTTGCTGATGTCCTACAACCTACGCGTGAAGAACGATGCCGATGTAGAGTGTTGAAGACCGGTGTGCGATGGCGGCGACTGCTTGATGAAGTCGAAGGATCCAAATTAGATCAAAGTTTACGGGGTCGATGATCCGGAGCTTGATCTTGACGTGGATGAAGCCTTCGAGACCATAGATCAAACGCGTGCCCCCACAGACGGTGCCAACTGGCGAGTCCTTGACTCGGCAGATCACTCGTATGAGATACTAGGGTTTGTAGATTAAGAGATGGATGCACGCTAGTGGACCTGACGGCTAACAAGGAGCATGGTTTACCCAGGTTCGGGACCCTCGTAGAGGTAAAACCATTACTCATGCTTGTTTGATCTGTATTATGACGAGATAGTGGTGGTGTTACAACGGCGGTGCGGTGCAGATTGGATCTGGCGCATGTGATGTGTATGGGGTGTCTCCCGTGTATTGTATAGTTTATGATTGCATGTCGTTTAGTTGTGGCTTGTCTTTTTCTGTCCTCCCTCCTGGCTTTATATAGGTAGTCAGGAGGGGCTTACATGAGTCCTAGTAGACAACAAATTCGAGACCTTGTCTTGTACTTCAAGAAATCGAATATGTCTTCTTGGACCCGGATGGTCTTCGAGTGGGCTCCCCATAGAGTAGCAGCCGGTAGGCTTAACTAGGTGATGTGGCGAGTGTCCCCACGTCAGTAGTCTAGAGGAAATTTTCTTCCAATTAAGGAACCAGGATTATCGAACCAGTAGAACTTCGTAGTCTTGGAGAAGATTGCTTCTTCTCTGACGCGTCAACAAGCGTGGACCTGGACACAACACACAAACTCTCTCTTGTCCCCAACTTTCGAGAAGGTTGTCAATCTTCTTATCTTGCCAAAAACTAGAGATTAAACGTATAGAGTATTGAAAGTAATAAAACTAAAAACAGAATAGCAAGAAAACATGGTGCAAGTGCTTGAAAGAAGGTTACAATTATGAGGAAAATAGGACTGGGGGCCATAGTTTCACTAGTGGTGCCTCTCCCAAGAAAACAAACATGTTGGGTAAACAAATTACAGCTGGGCAATTCATAAATCATTAACATATGATAATACTATTATGACGAGATATAGTTCACGGGTTCTAACATTATAGGCATTACGTCAAGGCATACAGACAGCTATCTAGCATGCATCCATATATAAATTCCATCTCAAGAATGCTATCCAGCAAATCTCTCTAGTATTAAGTTGCAACAACGAAGTGATTAGTGATTGCTTTGTGTGTAACATACAAATGCAATAAGAACAATACGTAATGTAAGCAATGGTCCTCGTCCGCAGACAAGAGCACCGTTGTTTTCTCCCTGGTAGCAACAACACATCCCCACCGGTGGCGTTTCTGTCACTCGAGCATAGATGTAAGGGAGGCATGAACTCACTATCTAGCATATAAACCTTCTCTCAGAGGTGAAAACAACTACATGGCCAAGGTACTCATAAACACCGGAGAGCTTTGCAAGAAAATATTAAAACTCTCTACAAATATAAGTGCAACATCTCAAATTGACATGAACAAAATAATCATAATATCATGGTTCATCGCAAACACAACATGCACAATTACATAACGGTGGTATCGATCATGTGAGGCAGCTCACGAGACTCTAAATATGGAGGCATAGCGGAGAGAAAACCCATCTAGATACTGATATGGACCCATAGTCCTGAGATGAACTACTCACGCGTCTGTCCGGAGGCGCTCATGGCGATGTAGATTCCTTCGATGACGATTCCCCTCTCCGGCAGGGTGCCAAAACAGGGCTGCAGAAGCCCTAGATTGGACTTTCAAGGTGATGGTGCCTCTATGTATGTTTCATGGAAAATAACTCTGTCCCCGATGTTTTTTGGGTTAAAGGCAATTTATAGGCGAAGAGGCAACAAGAGGCGGTGGCTAGGGCGCCCAGGGGCCCACCAGGCGCGGCCTAGGGTGGGTTCACGCTTGGCACCCCCTGGTGGCCTCCTGGCCCCCTCCGGCTCTTCCTTGGACTCCATCTTCGTTCCGGGTAAAAAACGATCTCCGTGGATTTTTAGCCCTTTCCGAGAATATTTCTTTAAGAACTTTTCTGAAATAGAAAAACAGCAGAAAATAGCAACTAGCCTAGGGCGTCTCATTAATATGTTAGTCAATGAAAACATTCGGAAAACGAGAGAAAACATGTGGAAAACAAAAGGTATTGGGTAGAAGAAAGAAGCATCAAGCATAAAAAAATTATAGATACATTTGCAATGTATCATTTTCCAATCATTTCTACTATTTATCGAACCTGTAGGGGTCACACACTTAAGCCGTCAAAGTCTATTGTTTGCATTGGATGGTCCAGAGGAGAGTAGTGTATCATTCGGGTAATTCCGACGTGATAGAATAAATATTCAAGAGAGATTACGGAGGACCTGATATGTCCAGAGATGTTGACAATATGTTTCTAACATCAATCGGTAATGATTGATGTCATTACGATATCACAGAAACAAGTCCGGTGTCAATTAGATTCGTTTCGGGAAAGTTACCATAAGAGAGAAATAATGCCGGTACAGCCAGAATGTTATATGAAATATAACGAAGGATATGAGATGTCCCGGTATGTCAGGAATATGTGTTTTACATCGGTAGATAATATCGATGATTTTATCTATAGGGGTCACAGGGTTCAGGAAGAGTTCCAGGTGACTTTCCTTATATGGAAGAAGTGCCCAAGGGGGGCACATGTCCTCCCATGGGCAAAACCTAGTTTTAGGGAATGCCGGTCAGGCCCCTGGTCTCATAAAGTGCACAAGCTTTCTGTAAGAATTTTCCTAAATTTATTTGAGAAATAAATGAGTGGAAAAAAAGGGAGATGGGATGGGATTCCACAAGGAAGTCCAATCCGAAGTCTCCTAGGAGACTTGGCGCGGCCAAGGAGAGAAGGGGGAAACCGACCCCCTTGATACGTCATAAATGTATCCATAATTTATGATGTTCCATGTTGTTTTCATACTATATGCTAAATGTTTCCTATACACTTTATGCCATTTTTATCAATTTTCGGGGACTAACCTACTAACAAGATGCCACAGAGCTAGTTCCCATTTTTTGTTGTTTTTTATTTCAGGAAAGTTGTTCTAGAAATATTCTCAGAATTGGACGATTCGAAAACTAAAAGTCTTAGAAAGTCGTCACGTACACGGAGTCTGGAGGAGACCCGGAGGGGGGCCTCAGGGGCCCCACACCATAGGGCGACGCATCCCCCCTCTGGTCGTGCCCAGGGGTGGTGTGGGCCCCTGGATGCCCACCGATGTTGTCCTCTCGCCTATTTATACCTCTCGGAGAGTTAACCCTAAGAAGAGGAGGCTTTTCCACCAAAAACATTTGTAGCCTCCATCATCGTCAACCCTGGTTTGGGAGGGTTCTGGAGCTCCCCCTGGCACCCTGCCGGGAGGGAGAATCATCACCGGAGGGCTCTACACCACCATGCCCGCCTCCGGAATGATGTGTGAGTAGTTCATCCTTGGACTAAGGGTCCATAGCAATAGCTAGATGCTTGTTCTCTCCTCTTTATGCCCCATGTTTAAATCTTGTGAGATGCCTAACATGATTAAGATCATCTTATTGTAATGCTACATGTTGTGTTTGCTGGGATCCGATGAATATTCAATGCTATGTCCAATGATTATGAATCTATCATGTTTTATTTATGTGTATGTTATTTATGATCTTGGATGCTCTTTGTTGCTAGTAGATGCTCTGGCCAAGTAGATACTTGCAACTCCAAGAGAGAGTATTTATGCTCGATAATGGGTTCATGCCTCCCTTTTACTCATGCTCGAGTGACAGAAATGTAACAGGTGGGGATATGTTGTTGCCATTAGGGATAAAATAATGATGTTTACATTGTTTACATTAAACACTTTGCTTAATGCGATTATCTGTTGCTTGCAACTTAATACCCAAGGTTTGCTTGGATGACATTCTGAGGGTGGATTATTAGTCACGGATGCAATTGGATAAGAGTGTATGAATCTTGTTGTAATGCCCGCATGAATCACATAGTAACCATCATGTCACGCATATGCACTACGGTGCAGCCTTTAGATCTGTCAATTGCCCAGCTGTCATTTGTTTACCCAGCATGTTATCTATCTGTTTTGGAGAGAAACCACTAGTGAACTATGGACCCCGGTCCATTTCCTTTATACTGATAATACAACCACTACAATCACTGTTTTCATACTGTTACTAGTGTTTTCCTACTGCCATCACAGTTCTGTTTTCATCTACTGCAAACAAGTATTGTTTTCCACACCATACGTTAAACCTCTTTGTTTACAGCAAAACCGGTGATATTGACAACCTTACTGCTTCATTAGGGCAAAGTGATTCGATTATGTTGTGTAGGTTCCATGTTGCTTCTGAACCAGTAGTGTGCGCTACCAACATCAGCTGCATCAACCTTCGGAAGTGATTTCTTTCTCCTACTGGTCGATTCAACCTTAGTTTCTTTCTAAGGGAAAACTTGCTGCTGCACTCTTCACACCTTACACTTGGGGTCTCCCAACGAGTGCTAGCCCTGTACCATCAAGCTTTTCTGGCGCCGTTCTCGGGGACTTCAAAGTTATCAAGAAGCAACTACTGCCTCGTCAACGTCAGCCCTCATCAAGCTTTTCTGGCGCCGTTGCCGGGGAGAAAGAGGATTTCTGCAAGGGGAGTCTCTCACTTCCAATCTTTTTACTTTGTTTTAGTTTTTCTTAGTTTATTTCATCTTGTCTTGTTTGCTTCTCTATATCAAAAACATAAAAAATAGTGCTTATCGAAAGTTGCTTCAATGTTTGTTATTGTTCCTTTTACCATGTCACCTAAGGAAACGATCATCACTTTCAAACAAGGGAGTGATGAGAGTTTTAAAGAAGCCTGGTCTAGAGTTTTTGATTCTTATTGTAAAACTGAACCTAAAATGACTCTAAGCTTGTTTCTGCGTAGCTTTTACTTTGATCTTTTTCTTTGTTATATGTATGCTTTGGATAGGTAGTAGGAGGAGATTTCCTTCATTATGATGGGGATCAAGCTTTTAATGCCATAAAAAATTGATTTCCATCTAGCTCCACTAGTAAAACTGAAGCTTCTCATGCTAGTAAACCTTCTACTATTAATGGTAAAGTAGTTGGTGTTCGCAATGTCTCCACTTCTTATGCTAAACATTTAAAATTGCCTGAAACAACTAAAATTGTTCCTAATAAAAGTGATGAAATTTTTCTAGGCATGGGAGACAATGGTCCCATTACTTTTGATAAAATGATCTTGATTTTGATAATTGTGATATCTCTGTAGTAATTATGTTCCTACAAAAGCTTGCTAGTAGTCCCGATTCTAATACTATGAATATGGATTTTAAAAAACATATTATAAATGCTCTCATACAAATTAGAGAAAAAATAATTAAAATGTGAAGCCTATATTCCTAGAAAACTAGAAGATGGTCGAGATCCCATCATTAAAATGAAGGTGAATGATTTTAATAGTAATGTTCTATGTGATCTTGGTGCTAGTATCTCTGTTATGCCTAAGAAACTTTCTGATATGCTTGATTTACCACCATTGGAACATTCTTATTTGGATATTCATCTTGCTGATAATGCTAGAAAGAAACCTTTGGAGAGAGTTGATGATGTTCTTATTATGGTTAATAATAACCTTGTCCCCATTGATTTTGTTGTTATGAATATTGAATGCAATGCTTCTTGTCCTATTGTTTTGGGAAGACCTTTTCATAGAACTCTTGGTGATGTTACTGATATGAAAGAGGGGAATATTAAATATCAATTCCCACTCAATAAAGGTATGGAACACTTTCCTAGTAAGATAATGAAGTTTTCTTTTGATTCTATTATTCGAACAAGTTACAATTTGGATTCTTCTTCACTTGGACACACTTGATTTTCTCCTTCTATGCCTAGCTCAAAGGCGTTAAAGAAAAGCACTTCTTGGAAGATAACCCATGGTTTTATTTTTGAATTGTTTTTCTCTGTTTTCTTTGTTGGGAATATGCCCTAGAGGCAATCATAGATGATGTAATTCCCAGTGTATTCATAAAGTTATTAAGTTGTCCTTTGGTTTGAACATCTGATATATGTCATTGAATATGTGATTCGATTGTGGAACTATGTATTCATGTTGTTCATACTAATTGTACTTGGTCGTTAAGGTTGTGCTAGACACACACCCTAGACTAATGTGAGTGTTGGCTGATGACACGGTTCCACTTGTCATGGGCATGGTGATGCCATTCCAACATTCACGGACTTGGCTAAAGAGTTTAGCAAGTCGGACTGACCCACATTGAGATGCAACGATCAAGTCGTCATTTGCATGTCTCAATCAATGTAATCCTTAGACCTGAGGTTGTCGCACAATCCGAGTTGTGGATCACCGACTTAGGTTCTGTCAAACGTTGTTCTGTGACAAGGCAACTATAAAGGCAGAGTTCGGGTCGAATGAGAAGCAAGCTGCGTGATGTGGATAATCAAGATGAGATTTTGCCCCTCCGAATGGAGAGATATTCTCTGGGCCCTCTTGAGTGATATGATTCAGGAAGCATGGCCATGCGCGACTCAGTTAAGTGTTAACTGTGTCGGTTGACTAAGAGTTAGTCAGATGAATCGCATATCACGGATCGAGAAGAGAGTTGAACTATTTAAGGGATGACGATAAATCGCCTATAGTTCGACAAGGTATATCATGAGGCAAAAAGGACTAAGATGAATATCACATTGAAAGGTATGTCGTCATGACTCAATGGAACTTGGGAGTCGGCACGTTCTGCTAGGAGCCGCTACCGATTGATCGATTGAGAGTAGGACTCCAATCGTGTCCAAGTCGCCATGAGCCTGCAGGGTCGCACACTTAAGAGCGGGAGCAAGTATTGGTCGGGTTGGACCCGAACCGGAAATGGACTGGTTTTGTGAGTCGGACTCACAGAGGGAATGGGCCACAAGTGTTGTGAAGCCCATTACCATACGCTATATAAAGAGGGGCGCAGGTTGCCCAGCGGGTACGTGAGTCCACTCTCCCATGCGTTGGGAACCCTAGCCCCACTCAGTCCAGCCGTCGCACCAGACCTAGCAGTCTGCCGTCGGAGCTCCTCCTCGTACGTGTGGATACCGGCAGAGGTGCTGTACGTTCAGCACTTCGACGTTCGAGGGATTGGATCGGCCGGACCGGATCGTGGGACTTCACTGCCCCGACGCGCTTCACCGATAATCCGCAACCGCGCGTCTAGTGGTAATCATCGTGGCCTTCTACCTCGGCTAGATCTTGGAAGTACCGCGTAGGAAAAAGTTTTTGTTTATCTCTACGCGTTCCAACAGTGGTATCAGAGCGGTAGCTTGTGGTATTAGGCCCGAGATCCGTACATATGTGATATGTAGTTAGCGTTAGATGTGATCTAATTGCTGTTTTGGTGGTCGGTCTATGAGATAGATCGGTTTTGTACAAGGTTGATTGGATCAATCGTACTCGGGGTTAATGGATGATCAGGTTTCCGTGATCATACTGCTAAGGTCGTGGAACAACTTACCCCTACCGGTCGGTTTCCGCCATCGGGGTATACCGTGACACATAAATCCAGTTGCGGTGATCGAAGATCAAAGAGTTTGGTCGAATCGGAATACGGACCAGATTCGGGTAAAATCGTTTTATCCGATGAAGAAATCCATGATCGGGATGCAGATGAGATCTGCGTTTTCCGAAATCGCCGGGCGCTGCCCTGTCGTAGCGCCTTAGATGTCGTTGCGAGTTTCACAACGCCGGTAGATACCGTATCTATGCATAACTTGTTTTTGCAGGAAGTTGTGAATGGTATGGCTTATGTGCATGTGATGTGTGTAATCCATACATGATCTGCGTATCATGTTTATGTCAGCCGGCTGGAGCCTAGGTGCTGTCATTTTATTGTATACCGTCCTGCGTGTCGGATTCTCTATGTAAATTTTGATTTACTAGCTAGTGTAGCTTGTTGGAGAACCCGGAAGGCATGCAAGTCGATGTACAAGTCGGCTACATGGAGCAATATGGCACGTGACAAGAGTTGGCACGAGCCGACTTGCAAGCTTTGTGGAGATGGAGATCACCATGAAGAGAGTCATACCATTTCACATTATAATTGATTTATTTGTGTTATTGTTATGTCTCTATTTACCTCTATTTAGATAGTTGGTAGATTCTTTAATCCCTCAAAGAAGGTCTAGTCGGTCGCCCCGCCAGTGCTGCACCATCACAAGTCGGACATTCTTGGTAGTGGGCTCATAAAATTGAGGTGCTACCAATTCTTTCCAGTTAGGTGGGTTTGAGTCGGACTCTTACAAGCAGAAGCACTTGGTAATCTAGACGAGTCCATCACAACGGTTGTGGGGCTCGGGGCGAGGTAGGTTGGGAGCCGGGGCATGTGATGTCACCCAACTAACAGGAGTCGTATTGGATACGATTGGCAAGGTGTTGCCTACCTAGATCACTTGACGGCTAGCGGTGATTCTAAAGCTCACTAGTCGGCTTGCTTATTTAGGATCTTGAATCACTTAGCAACCATCGGAGGGATGTTGGTTCTAGTGGGAGCATAAGTATTAAAGCGTTTAATATGCCTGCTCTTTTATGAATACATGTCTTAAGTGTTTTTGCGAATTTTCTGTTGTAGATCAATGGCACCTAGCAACCTTCCTCAGTTGTCCACGTTTGCGTTGAGGTCAATCCTAGAGAAAGATAAGCTTAATGGAACTAATTTCACCAACTGGTATTGTAATCTGAGGATAGTCCTCAAGCATGACAAGAAAGAACATGTTCTAGAAACTCCACTTCCAGAAGAGCCAGATGACGATGCGACTGTCGCTGTCACGAATGCCTACCGTAAGACTAGAGATGAGTCTACGGAGATTAACTGTCTTATGCTTGCACACATGGAACCGGACTTGCAGCAGCAGTTCGAGAATGTTGAGGCCTACGATATGATCGAAAGCCTCAAAAGTATGTTCCAGGCTCAAGCAAAGACTGAGAGGTATCAAGTCTCTCAAGCTTTGCTTGGCTGTAAGCTGAAAGACGGCGATCCACTGAGTCCGCATGTAATCAAGATGATTGGTTACATACAGTCTTTGGATCGGCTGGGCTTCCCAATTAACGAAGAGTTCGCTACTGATATAATTCTGAACTCTCTTCCTAGTGCGTATGGTTCGTTCATCTCGAACTACCATATGCATGGTATGGATAAGAGTATCACTGAATTACATGGGATGCTCAAAACGGCAGAGGCTGATATCAAGAAAGGCACCAGTCAAGTGTTGATGGTGCAGAATAAGGCTAAGTTCAAGAAGAGTTCTTGGACTAAGAAGAAGAAGGATAAGTCAGGAGGTAGCACCCATGGCCCTGTCCAGAGTGCTCCCTCAAAGACTAAACCTTCTCCTACAGCCGGAGCCAATTGCTTCTATTGCAAGCAGGATGGCCACTGGAAGAGGAACTGCACCAAGTATTTGGCTGACAGAGCCAAGAGTGGAGGTGTGACTTCCAACTCAGGTACGCTTGTGTGCAATGTTATAGACATTTATCTTGCTGATGCGCCTAATAGTTCTTGGGTATATGATACCGGATCAGTTATTCACATATGCAACTCGTTGCAGGGACTGGTAAGAACTAGGAGCGTGGCAAGAGGAGAGGTTGATATTCGGGTCGGCAACAAGGCGAGAGTCGCTGCGTTGGAAGTTGGCACGATGCAACTTCATTTACCTTCAGGATTTATTTTGGAACTAAATAATTGTTATTATGTTCCAGCGCTTAGCCGAAACATTATTTCCGCCTCATGTTTGATGAGACAAGGTTATGAGTCGAATATTAAGAATAATGGTTGTTCTTTATATTTGAAAGATATGTTTCATGGCTTTGCACCCGTTCAGAATGGGTTATTTATTTTAAATCTTGATAGTGAATCGGTCTATAACATAAATGTTAAAAGGTTGAAACCAAATGATCTGAATATGACTTACTTTTGGCACTGTCGGCTTGGTCATATAAGTTGGAAGCGCATGAAGAAGCTTCATGATGATGGACTTCTAACTTCGTTTGACTTAGAGTCATTCGAGACATGCGAATCATGCCTACTAGGCAAGATGACCAAGACACCTTTTGCAAGGAGTTGTGAAAGGGCGTCCGACTTGTTGGAACTAATACATAGTGATGTATGTGGTCCAATGAGCACGACAGCCAGGGGTGGTTATGAGTACTTCATTACCTTCACTGATGATTTGAGTAGGTATGGATATATCTATTTAATGAAACACAAGTCGGAAGCCTTTGAAAAGTTCAAGGAATTCCAGAGTGAGGTACAAAATCAGCTCGGCAAGAAAATAAAGTTTCTACGGTCGGGCCGTGGAGGCGAGTACATGAGCCATGAGTTTGATGACCATCTAAAGAGTTGTGGAATAGTTCCTCAACTCACTCCGCCGGGTACACCGCAGAGAAACGGTGTATCGGAACGAAGAAATCGGACCTTGTTGGACATGGTACGATCAATGATGAGTCGGACAGATCTACCTTTATCATTTTGGGGTTATTGTCTAGAAACTGCAGCGTTCACACTAAACAGAGTACCATCAAAGTCAGTAGAGAAGACACCACATGAGATGTGGACTGGTAAAAATCCAAGTTTGTCTTTTCTTAAGATTTGGGGTTGTGAGGCATTTGTCAAGCGACTTCAGTCGGACAAGCTCACGCCCAAGTCGGATAAGTGTATTTTCGTGTGGTATCCGAGGGAAACCTTGGGGTACTACTTCTACAACCGGGAAGAGGGCAAAGTGTTTGTCGCTCGGAATGGTGTCTTCCTTGAGAAAGAGTTTCTCAATCGGGAAGTCAGTGGGAGCACGGTGCAACTCGAAGAAATTCGAGAGGAACCGGCTAGGGGCGAGTCGGCGAACGCCTTGGAGGCTGAGCCGGTCGTGGTACCTACACCGGTAACAGCACCTGAACCACGGAGATCTACCAGATTACAGAGTGCTCGAGATGTTTTACTGTTAGACAGTAATGAGCCGGCAACTTATTCGGAAGCGATGGTGGGATCTGATTCCGAGTCATGGCTTGGAGCCATGAGATCCGAGTTTGGAATTTGGTTGATCTGCCTGACGGTGCAAGACCCGTCGAGTGCAAATGGGTCTTTAAGAAGAAAATTGATATGGATGGAAATATTTCCGTCTATAAAGCACGACTTGTCGCGAAGGGGTTCCGACAAGTTCAAGGAGTTGACTACGACGAGACCTTCTCGCCCGTAGCGATGCTTAAATCAATTCGGATCATGTTAGCCATAGCAGCCTATTTCGACTATGAGATATGGCAGATGGATGTCAAGACGGCTTTCCTTAATGGAAATTTAACTGAGGACGTGTATATGATACAGCCCGAAGGTTTTGTCGATCCAGCTAATGCTGACAAGGTATGCAAACTTCAGAAATCCATTTATGGGTTGAAGCAGGCATCTCGGAGTTGGAACATTCGCTTTGATGAGGTAGTCAAATCGTTTGGCTTCATCAAGAGCGATCATGATTCTTGTTTATACAAGAAGTTTAGTGGGAGCAAAGTAAATTTTCTAATCCTATATGTGGATGACATATTGCTGAATGGAAATAATGTCATGATGTTGCAAGAAACCAAAGAGTCATTGGAAAGGAGTTTCTCAATGAAGGATTTGGGTGAGGCGACTTACATATTAGGAATCAGGATCTATAGAGATAGATCAAGGCGGCTCATTGGATTGAGTCAGAGTACTTATCTGGACAAGATTTTGAAGAAATTCAAAATGGAAGAGTCCAAGAAGAGATTCTTACCGATGTCCCATGGCATAAAACTTAGCAAGACTCAGTGTCCTTCGACGACTGATGAGCGAAGTCAGATGAGTGTGATTCCGTATGCTTCGGCAATCGGATCCATCATGTATGCCATGATTTGTACTAGGCCAGATGTTTCCTATGCTCTAAGTGTTACGAGCAGATACCAGGCTGACCCTGGCAAAGCCCACTGGGCAGCGGTTAAAAACATTCTTAAGTATTTGAGAAATACTAAGGAAATGTTCCTAGTTTATGGAGGTGATGAGGAATTCAGTGTAAAGGGTTACACGGATGCAAGTTATCTCACCGACTCAGATGATTCTCGTTCGCAATCGGGATACCTGTTCGTAATGAACGGAGGAGCTGTGAGCTGGAAGAGTTCCAAGCAAGATACGGTGTCTGCATCTACAACAGAGGCTGAGTATATTGCTGCCTCAGAGGCGGCAAAGGAAGCTGTTTGGATCAGGAACCTCCTGATGGATCTTGGTGTGGTTCAGGGCGCGTCCAATCCTTTGGACATATATTGTGACAACAATGGTGCTATCGCACAGGCCAAGGAACCTAGACAACACTAGAAGAACAAACATATACTCATGCGGTACCACCTCATTCGCCAGTTTGTCGAACAAGGTGATATCAAGTTATGCAAAGTACACACGGATGCAAACATTGCAGATCCGTTGACAAAGGCGCTACCACAGCCTAAGCATGAGGCGCACACGAGAGGCATGGGCATTCGATGCCTAGGCATATGATGCCAAGATGATTGACTCTAGTGCAAGTGGGAGACTGTTGGGAATATGCCCTAGAGGCAATCATAGATGATGTAATTCCCAATGTATTCATAAAGTTATTAAGTTGTCCTTTGGTTTGAACATCTGATATATGTCATTGAATATGTGATTCGATTGTGGAACTATGTATTCATGTTGTTCATACTAATTGTCCTTGGTCGTTAAGGTTGTGCTGGACACACACCCTAGACTAATGTGAGTGTTGGCTGATGACACGGTTCCACTTGTCATGGACATGGTGATGCCATTCCAACATTCACGGACTTGGCTAAAGAGTTTAGCAAGTCGGACTGACCCATATTGAGATGCAACGATCAAGTCATCATTTGCATGTCTCAATCAATGTAATCCTTAGACCTGAGGTTGTCGCACAATCCGAGTTGTGGATCACCGACTTAGGTTCTGTCAAACGTTGTTCTGTGACAAGGCAACTATAAAAGCAGAGTTTGGGTCGAATGAGAAGCAAGCTGCGTGATGTGGATAATCAAGATGGGATTTTGTCCCTCCGAATGGAGAGATATTCTCTGGGCCCTCTCGAGTGATATGATTCAGGAAGCATGGCCATGCGCGACTCAGTTAAGTGTTAACTGTGTCGGTTGACTAAGAGTTAGTCAGATGAATCGCATATCACGGATCGAGAAGAGAGTTGAACTATTTAAGGGATGACGATAAATCGCCTATAGTTCGACAAGGTATATCGTGAGGCAAAAAGGACTAAGATGAATATCACATTGAAAGGTATGTCGTCATGACTCAATGGAACTTGGGAGTCGGCACGTTCTGCTAGGAGCCGCTACCGATTGATCGATTGAGAGTAGGACTCCAATCGTGTCCAAGTCGCCATGAGCCTGCAGGGTCGCACACTTAAGAGCGGGAGCAAGTATTGGTCGGGTTGGACCCGAACCGGAAATGGACTGGTTTTGTGAGTCGGACTCACAGAGGGAATGGGCCACAAGTGTTTTGAAGCCCATTACCATACGCTATATAAAGAGGGGCGCAGGTTGCCCAGCGGGTACGTGAGTCCACTCTCCCATGCGTTGGGAACCCTAGCCCCACTCAGTCCAGCCGTCGCACCAGACCTAGCAGTCTGCCGTCGGAGCTCCTCCTCGTACGTGTGGATACCGGTAGAGGTGCTGTACGTTCAGCACTTCGACGTTCGAGGGATTGGATCGGCCGGACCGGATCGTGGGACTGCACTGCCCCGACGCGCTTCACCGATAATCCGCAACCGCGCGTCTAGTGCTAATCATCGTGGCCTTCTACCTCGGCTAGATCTTGGAAGTACCGCGTAGGAAAAAAGTTTTTGTTTATCTCTACGCGTTCCAACATTCTTTGGGTCAAGGTGTTGTATACTTATGTAGGAACTCCTTTGTATCTTTATTTTCATGCATTAGTTGTGCCAAGTAAAGTCTCTAGTGAAAGTTGAGGTTACATTTCGATTTCTGCGCAGGAAACAGATTTCTGCTGTCCACCATATAAAATTGCATAAATCACAGAACAATCAAAATGACCTACAAATTTTTGTGATTATTCTTCAGCTAATTCCGAAACTTTTTCTAGCTTTACGTTTTTCTATTTGACCAACATAAGTTCCCCGAAAAAAATTGTCTTTACAAACTGTTCTGGTTTTGACAGATTCTGCCTTTTTACTTGCATTCTCTCTTTTACTATGTCGAGTGGATTTCTTTGCTTCACGAAACATCAGTGGCAGTTGCTAAGTTTAAAAGTATTAATAACACTTGTTTCCATGCAGAACATTTGAATTTTTTATTGTGCACTAACCCTCTAATGTGAATTACTTTGAGTGTGGTGTGAAGGAAGATTTCAAGGGTCAAGAGAAGAGGGTGATATAACGTGATCAAGAAGAGTGAAAAGCCAAAGCTTGGGGATGCTCCCGTGTTTTTTCCTAGAAAAATATAAAAATACTCAAGCATCTAAGCTGAGGGATTCCCAAGGCATACCCTTCTTTATCAACAATTTATCATGTCACTTCTAGTGAAACTATATTTTTATTCGGTCACATCATATGCATTTTACTTGGAGTGTCTGATTGTTTTTGTTTTTTTTTGTTTTCCTTGCTGAAATAAATATAGTTGGAACCCGGAATTCTTGTGTGGGAGAGAGACACGCTCCTCTTTTTCATATGAATACTCGTTATGCTCGTATTCTTAGTTTTTCTTCTAGCTGATGCAATCATTTTAGCTCTTGTTTTTCATGCATCTCGTATTTAGAGTTGTTAGTTCTAGTAGAGACGTATTAGTACTCTATTTTTTCGTTGTTATATTATTTGGAGAGTTTGTTTTAAAATATATATTGAATGGTGCTTGATGGAAATAGAAAATGCTACATGTGGTAGATGGTATAACGGAAAAAAAAACTTGCATATTTTTGTAGATCACTAAACTTTTTCACTTTATTATTCGTTTTTGTTTTGAGATATTAATATGCTTAATGGTAAACTTTCTTGTTTAGTAGAGTAAAAAACAATTAATGGTTGGTCTAAAAGCTTGAAACTGTGTCTGTCGGGGGGTTACCCCCGAGTAGGGTAAGGCAAGTGGTAAAAGGCAGTGTACTTTTGGCCGGGTTAGTGGCTACCCGGGTACCCTCTACCCAGTAATCTTTATCCAGTCGTAAGTATCGAAGGCCAAAGAGGCGATATTGAGCAAGTTTGTATTTGACCGGGTAGCGATCAAGTGGTCCGAGTAGAAGGGTTGCGTTCCTACTCGGGCAAGAAGTCAATGGAGCCGTTCTGACAGGATCCCGCGTATCCTGTAGCCGTACAGGCGTGCGGTTCAACTTACGGAGCGTGTGATTATCCGCGCTACGGCGTGGCTACAGTGAGGTAGGCGCCTGTCAAGTCATGTCACTGACAGAGGGGACAGGACATGTCAGGATGCCTACTCTATGTGACTGACAGGGTGGACAGGTCCCATCTCCCGAACGGCGCGACGACTTCCCGCACCCGCGTCAGCGAGAAGCCGGAGGCGTGCTCTGTTCTGCAGTGGGCGTGTCCCATCAAGTTGTACCTTATAGTCTTTCTTTATTTGGCTGGGCACCAGTATATAAGGAGCCCAGCCCCCTCCTGCGCGAGGGACGTTGCCTCAGTTCGCATTTATTGCAAGAGCCAACACTAGAGCTAGAGAGAACAGTCGAGTGGCTACTCGGCCAAGAGGCAAACATTGTACTGTGGCTACTCGGAAAACATACATACAGAGAGGTAGGCAGGAGTAGGGGTGTTACCTCCTCACGAGGGTCCTGAACCTGGGTAGATCTTGTTGTTTGCAGTGCTAGAGATACCTACGCGCGGCAACTCGCCGTGCGATCCCTCCCCGGATACCTCCAGCGTCCATCGGCCCCAACACTTTAGCCATCCTATGGCATCTGCCGTGATACCACCACGACAGTTAGCGCCCACCGTGGGGCCAGCAGCGGCGCTGGTTGGAGTTCATGTTCGGACGGGACCCGTTTCTGCTACGGGGGAGCGCGTGGTCTGTGGCCTTGTCCATAGATTCATCTCCTTCGACTTCGTCACCGACAACGCCGGAGATTTCGGCGGCAGGCCCATGCTGGCAGGCGGCTCGGTGCTCTCCTTCGGCACGCATCTGGTCTACGTCGCCACCACCGTCATCTGCGAGTTCCCGGAGGAGGTGCTCGTCGCGGAAGATCCTCCTGCTGTACTCGCTGCCCGCGGGAAGCCTTCTGGCTGCTCTGCGGACAGCGTGGAGGTGATGATGACAGGCCTGGCTATCGACGCCGTGAAAGGCGCGGCCGCTACCGCGGGAGTCATCGAGGAACCTGCTGGCCCAAGGGTTCACAAGCCCTATGACGCGCCCCACAACATTTCGGGATACGTGGCTCCTACCACGTCTACGGCGATACCGGCATCCGCCGTGCGGCTGGGCATGCCGCCTCGCACCGAGCTTGAGCTCATGGCCATGAAGGCGCAACTTGAGCATCAGCGTCAAGCGCTACTCCCGGAGTCCCAGGAGCTGGAGAAGGTTAGGCTTGAGCTTAACCTAGACGAGAATGAGTACAACATGGCCCACAGCTTTACTCCTATTTTTAGGCAGCCTAGCAAGCTAGGCGCTACCCGTCGCAACTTAGGGGCTGAGATGGCAGGAGTTGGTGGAGCTGCTAGCCAATCTGCTAGTTTGAACACTGCTACTAGGCCCAAGTATAGCACCCCCGCCAAAACTCTTAGGGTTGCAGAGGCAGTGGCAGCTGAGTTGTCGCATCTCGCCGGCGACGCGCGCGCTAGGCAGCAGGATAGACTCAATGAGCTAGTGCTAGAGGCTGCCAGGCAGAATGAGGAGTTCCGGAAAGCCAATCTGGGTGCTGGCGCTTCTCAGGTTGTGCACTCGCATGCGGTCAGATCTACGGATCAGGCGTCATCACCGCTTCCTGGCGATGAGAGGGACCAGAGTGTGCACTCTGGGAAGAGCAAACAGATGCAGGTGTACGACCCGGCTGTCGCCGCAAAATAGCGCGCTGTGCCGCGGCAGCCCGGTCAGAAACACAACACTGCAGGAGCAGGCTATCAAGCCAATAAAGCTCACAACAAGAGGCAAGGACGAGACCGTGCAGGACCATCGCGGCACCATGCTGCTAACCCGGCTCAGCCAAGAGTGCGGCAGCCAACCGCCGTGCAGCCGCAAGTGGTGGAGGCAGCAGCCAACCCGGTGGCTCAACCCGCTGCTGTGCAGGAAAACCGCTATGATGATGGGTACTCGGCGATGTTGCTAGCCGGATATGCTGACCCAAGAGATGTCACTGGCCGTCTGGGTGACCGCATGGTGGAGCCCAGTGACGCAAGATACAAGCTGGACCGGATCAATCGGTCTGCGTAGCTCGAGAACAGGGGGCCGCCCGACCCAGATTGCTTTGGTCGCCGCATCATGGAGGATCCCTCCGTGAACCATTTTCAGCTGGCTAGGGGGACCAAGTGCTATGATGGCAGCACCAAGCCGGAAGACTGGCTGAGCGACTATGTCACCGCTGTGCACATTGCAGGCGGCAACCGGAGATGGGTTGTGCGGTATGTTCCGCAGATGCTGGAGGGCCCTGCTCGGACCTGGCTCAACAACTTGCCCCAGAGTTAGCATCAACTGCTAGCTAGACTTCTCGGAAGCCTTCATCAGCAACTTCACCAGCACGTACAAGAGGCCGAATAGGCCGTAGCAACTGTCCGCTTGCAAGCAGCGAGAAGAGGAGACTGACCGAGAGTACCTTACTCGGTGGAGCACTTTGAGGAACACCTGTGAAGGTGTGAATGAGGCCCAGGCCATTACCTGGTTTGCTCAGGGCTACATGCATGGCAGTATGATGTGGCAGAAGCTGCAGAGAGAGATGTTGAGAACGCTCGCCGAGACGATCAAGATTGCAGACAGTATACACTCGGAGACCCTACTTAGCCTCTGCTCGATTCTCCTGAGCCGAGAAGGAAGCACCATGACAGCAGCAGGCGCAATGACTTCAGAAACAAGCGCAGGGGTGACCGCATTGATACTCGGTATGATCCCGAGGAGGTGAACGCTGTGACTCATGGCCCTGCGGCTGCTGGGAGTAGCCAAAGGCAAAAAACTGATGGAGCCCAGTACGGGCAGAACCAGAATCAGAGCCAAGGCATCAAGAAGCCATACAATGCTCCCCAGCAGGGTAGCGGCAACCCGGATCCAGCTCCAAGTTTTATCTTTGAGAACATGAAGGTTGGGCCATGCAGCTTCCACACTCGGCATCCGAGTAGGCCAGCCAACCACACTACCCGGCAGTGCAGCTGGTGGGACCGTATCAAGGATGAAGACACTGATCAGCTGCCCCCTCCTCCTCCTCTGCCAATCTTGGGAGCCAACATGCAGCCTGTTCGGGCAGCTGCTCCCAGGCCGGCAGTGTTTCCGAGAAGGGAGAACGTGAACCAAGTGGCTCACGGAGCCAACCGCAACTACAACAACGGCAACCGCAACTTCAACAACAACAACAGGAACAACAACAACAACAACAACAACGGCAAAAATGGTGGGGGATACCGCAACCAGTACCAGGAACACCATGAAAGCTACATGATCTTCACCACTGAGCCAGACGACAAGCAGTCATTGCACAGGCGTGCGATGGAGGTGAATGCAGTGATACCGGCTGTGCCTCACTACCTGCACTGGTGCGACCAAGAGGTTACTTGGTCCAGAGCTGATCATCCCAAGGTGATGCCCAACCCAGGTAGCTATGCTCTGGTGGTGGATCCCACCTTCTTGGGAACTCAGAAGAATGTCAGGTTCATCAAGGTGCTGATAGATAACGGCAGCAGCATCAACATCATGTACCAGGATACCCTGGAGAAGCTCGGCGTTGCCGAGAACATGCTGCTACCCAGCAGGACCACATTCCATGGCATTGTGTCGGGAGTATCTTGTGCTCCAATCGGCCGCATCTGGGTGGATGTACTATTCGGCACCAGGGAGAACTGCCGCACCGAATGCCTGCAGTTTGAAGTAGTTGATCTTCAGAGTCCATAACATGCTCTACTCGGTAGGCCTGCCCTCAGCAAGTTCATGGCCTCTACCCATGCAGCCTACCTGAAGATGAAGATACATGGTCCCAATGGTGTCATTACCATCTCGGGTGATTATAAGTGTTCCATGGAATGCGCGTCTGCGAGTTCTCAGCTGGCGGAAGCCATGGTCATTGCTGCCGAGAAGAAGAAGATACATGAGGTGGTCGCTATGGCGTAAGCAACACAAGGTGGTGCGCCTGGCATGCCGGGTTCCCAGTATGGAACGTCTTTCCAGGCGTCCCAGGAGACAAAGAAGGTCCAGGTTGATCCTGAGTTCCCAGACTGTGTTGCCATCATTGGCGCCGGGTTGGGAGAGAAATAGGAAAGCGAGCTCATCCACTTCCTCCGTGAGAATCGGGATGTCTTTGCATGGTCCAATGAGGATCTGCCGGGCGTCCCGAGGGAGTTGGTTGAGCACTCACTGCATGTGCGGCATGACGCCAAGCCGGTTAAGCAGGCTATGCGCCGCTTTGGTGATGAGAGGAGGAAAGCCATCGGTGATCAGATCACCAAGTTGCTGATCAGTGGATTTATCATGGAGGTGCTGCATCCGGATTGGCTAGCCAACCCGGTTATGGTTGAGAAGAAGAAGGAGGACCCCCAAGGCCGATACCGCATGGCGCATGTGCGTGGACTACACCGACCTGAACAAGGCCTGCCCCAAGGATCCATTCCCGCTACCCTGCATAGATCAGGTGATAGACTCCACTGTTGGGTGTGAACTTTTGTCTTTCATTGATGCCTACTCTGGTTCCATCAGATAGCTCTCAACCCGGATGATCAAATAAAAACTGCCTTTATTACCCCGTACGGGGCTTATTGCTATCGTGTCATGTGCTTTGGGTTGCGGAATGTTGGGGCTACCTATTAGAGATGCATACAGAAATGCTTGCATTATCAAATTGGCAAAAATGTGCAGGTGTACGTAGATGACATTGTCATCAAAACGAATAAAACACATACTCTGCTTAGGGATATTGAGGAAACCTTTGCCAACTTGCGCAAGTACAGGATGAAGTTGAATCCTACTAAATGCACCTTTGGCGTTCCGGCTGGCAAGCTACTCGGCTTCTTGGTATTCAGTCGGGGCATTGAAGCCAATCCTTCAAAGATAAAAGCTATAGAGAGCATGTATTTGCCGAGATCACTGAAGGATGTGCAGAAGTTCACTGGATGCTTGGCTTCTCTGAGCCGCTTCCTGGGCAGAATGGGCGAGAAGGCCTTGCCTCTTTACCAACTCATGAAGAAGAGTGACAAGTTTGTCTGGACACCACAAGCTGATGTGGCATTCAAGGGGCTGAAGGCCATACTGGGTAGCGCTCCCATCTTGGCTAGTCCGCTACCCAAAGAACCAATGTTGTTGTACATTGCGGCAACCAACCGGGTAGTCAGTGTGGTGATTGTGGTGGAAAGAGAAGAGGAAGGCAAGACTGTGCAGCGGCCAGTGTACTATCTCAGCGAGGTGCTATCCAGCTCCAAGCAGAACTACCCGCACTACCAGAAGATGACTTATGGCGTGTACCTGGGCGCCAAGAAGCTGAAGCACTATTTCCAAGAGCATCCCATCACAGTGGTGAGTTCTGCTCCCATCTCGGATATCATAGGCAACAAGGAAGCAAGCGGCCGAGTAGCCAAGTGGGCAATCGAGCTAGCCGCGTACGCTCCTCTGTACGCGAGAAGAGGAGGCCATCAAGTCACAAATTCTGGCAGATTTTCTAGTGGATTGGGCTGAGGTGCAGTATGAGCCTCCCTTGCCGGAAACCAACTACTGGAAGATGCATTTTGATGGCTCCAAAGTGAAGAAAGGCCTTGGTGCTGGCGTAGTGCTCACGTCACCCAAGCGAGATCAACTCAAGTACGTGCTACATATTCATTTCAAGGCATCTAACAATGTGGCCGAGTATGAGGCCGTGGTACATGGCCTGAAGGTAGCCAAGGAGGTTGGCGTGCAGCGCATCATATGTTATGGCGACTCGGATTTGGTGGTGCAGCAGGTATCCGGCACCTGGGATGCTCTGGATGCCAACATGGCCTCCTATCGGCTTTTGGTGCAAATCATGACTAGCTTCTTTGAAGGATGTGAGTTCCAACATATACATCGAGCAGAGAATGACGCACCTGATGAGCTGTCCAAGTTGGGGTCTTCTCGGCAGTTCATCCCGGTTGGGATTGCCTTGGAGCATTTGAGGAAGCCATCTATCAAGCCATCCCCCAACTTGGAGTCTATCTTTTTTCCGTCTCTGCCAGGAGAGGAAGTTGTTCCAATGGAGATTGACTGGGAGGCTGCAAAAGAGAACCCGGGGACTGTCGTCTCCAACCCGGGGACTGCTCCATTCAACCCGGGGACTGTTGCATTCATCGAGGGGGTCCTTTCCGAGTACTCGGGGACTCGGGGACTCGCCTCTAACTCAGAAGAGGTCTTGGTGGCTGATGGAAGTGGACGAACCAGTGTTTCCCACACGGGAGACACCGAGTTGGGCTCTGCCCATATTATCCTTTCTAACGGATGGCACCTTACCAAGCGACGAGGTCACTGCCAGGCAGATACAGAGAAGATCCAAGGGCTACACTATCCTCAACAATGTGCTGCATAGAAGAAGTCCTACTGGCGTGCTGCAATGCTGCGTTGAGCTAGAAGAAGGAGAAGAAATTCTGGTGGAGATACACTAGGGGGCATGCGGGCATCACGCCTCTTCTCGGGCTCTAGTCAACAAGGCTTTCCGACATGGCTTCTTCTGGCTCACTGCCTTGAAGCAAGCTGAAGATATAGTGAGAAAGTGAAACGGCTGCCAGAGATTTGCAAGTAAGATCCATATGCCAGCTTCCGAGTTGAAGACCATTCCCATTACTTGGCCATTTGCTGTTTGGTGTTTGGATATGGTGGGTCCTTTCAAGTCGGCCAGAGGCAACATGACTCACATCTTGGTCATGGTTGACAAGTTCACCAAGTGGATTGAGGTCAAGCCTATTCGGAAGTGTGACGGAGCCACAGCTGTGAGTTTCCTGAAGGATGTGATCTTGAGATACGGCTACCCGCACAGCATCATCACTGATAATGGCACGAACTTTGCTGAGGGTGCTTTCGCAAGATTCTGCAAGGAGAAGCGGATCCGGCTAGATGTTGCATCTGTTGCGCATCCCGCCTCCAATGGGCAAGTTGCGAGAGCAAATGGCATGGTGCTATCCGGCATAAAGCCAAGGCTTATGGAGCCATTACAGCGAACCCCTGGTTGTTGGCTGGACGAGTTGCCGGCGGTGTTGTGGAGTCTAAGGACTACCCCTAACCGATCAACCGGATACACACCATTCTTCCTGGTATATGGAGCTGAGGCCGTGTTGCCCACTGACCTAGAGCATGACTCGCCCCGAGTAACCCTCTACACCGAGGCGGAGGCGAGAGAAGCTCGAGAAAATGACGTTGACCTGCTAGAAGAAGCAAGAGAGTTAACTCTGTCACGTTCAGCTATCTATCAGCAAAACTGGAGGCGTTATCACAGCCGAAAAGTAAACCCAAGGGTTTTCCGAGAAGGAGACATGGTCCTTAGGCTCGTGCAGCGCACGGCCGGGATGCACAAGCCATCCCCTCCGTGGGAAGGGCCTTTCATCGTGAGCAATGCTCTGCACAATGATGCCTACTATCTAGTTGACGCACAGGCACCCCAGAAGAACAGGCCGGATAGAGCTGGAGAGGAATCTAAGCGCCCCTGGAATGTAGCTCTACTCCGCCGTTTTCGTTCATGAGCAGAAAGTTGTATGTATCTCCTCAACCGAGTTAAATTCTAGTAGGCACTCCGAATTCAAACTCGGGGACTGCCCTTTCCCAACTTGTTCTATGTTGTTCTACTCTGTTTTACTTTGTCTACTCGGTTGCTCTACTTAGAATTTCATAAGCATATCTAGTAGTGTGTTTAAACCCAAGGGCCAACTCTTCGACTCTGCTGCTGTCCGCAACCCGGCTTCATGGCAAGCAAGAGAACAAGCCAAAGGTCAATGAGCACACGAAAAATTGCTAAGGAGAAAAGAGGCGTAGCAACCGAGTAGGGTGTTCTTTTCTGTTTTCGTTGTTTCTTTTCGGCTAAGTGGTGGGCAGCGTTATTATGCATTTTTCTAAGTGGATAAGTATTTGAAACTCAAACTTTGAAATCTTGTGACTCGACTACTGAAAAAGCCACAAGTGGCAGGTAAGAGCTAAGACAAAGAGAATGAGTGGATAAAAAATGCAACTCGGGGACTTGCATAGAAACGCAACCCGGCATTGAGCCAGAGTTGCTAAAAACATTAAACTGGAATAAAAAATGAGTAGCAACGAGCATAATTGTTTCGGTTACATATGCACCCGGCATCCCGGGGATCTGATAAAAGTTTGAGATAAAGCACGCAGGTATTACTCGGCAGTAGAGGCGGTGTTGTCTACGTCGATGTTGGCAGAGGCAGCCTGGTCGGAAGTTGTTGTGGCCACAGAGATGGGATCCGTTGCTGAGCTGGAGGTTGGCGTAGACTGGGTGCTGGGCATCGGGTAGACACCAGTTGTCGCAGCAGCAGTCACGCCCAACTCAGGAGCTGGCGCCTGGATCACCATCTCGGTGGTGATGGTGGCCTCCTGAGCGGTAGGCTGCGGCTGCCCGGCATCAGCGTTGGCGGCCAACTCGGATTCCTCCGTGTTGCCCTGCTGCTCGGATTCCTCTGTCTCCTTGGTCTCCTCCTGCTCGGCTCCCTCATCTCCGGCACCCTCCTCGCCCTCGTCGTCGTCTTCATCATCGTCATCTTCATCATCGTCTTCTCCAACGTCCGTATCTGGCTCGGTGAGGCTGTCGATGTAGACGCTGATCTCGGCGTAGGAGGCGATCTCATAGGCCACCTCCTTCCGGAGAGCGACGCAATCAGTATCATCAGTCCACTTGGAGTCTTCACGGCGATCGCGGATCCTTTGGACGTCCAGATTCTCGTACCAGCTCAGGACAAAGTGCAGCAACTCGTCAGCTCCTGCCCGAGCAGCGGAGGCGCGCCACTTCTTGAGTTCAGCCTTGACTCCGCTCAGGTTCTCAGCAATTCCTTGGAAAGTTTCTGGGACATCTTTTCCTGGCCAGAACAGTTTGTGCAGGTTGATTGCCATGGCCACCATGGTGGTGCCCAGGCCCTTGAGGGAATGCACCTGCGTCTTCAGGTTGGCAAGAAGGTCCGAGATGGTGGAGTCATCATCAAGGCTAAGACCAGCCGCTGCCCTGGCTTTCCTTGCTTTTTCCGCAGCAGTTATGCTAGCAGCACGAAGCTCCGGGAAGACATCTGAATCAGCAGGGCCTAAAGTTAGGTCAGAAACAGAAACCGGGAAGAATAAAAACAGAATAGAAGAAGGCAGAGAGAAAAAAGGCAAACAGGATAGCGGGTAATGACAACTTACATTTCATCTCAAGGACAATTGCTCTCAGTTCCTCTGCCAGTCGGTCTCCTCTGAGACATGCTTCGCATGGAGGCGGCGGGACTCCGTGATCTGGGTCTCGAGAGCCGAGTTGCGGTCCTTCAGCACCTGGATCTCCAGCTCAAGTGCCTGCTTCTCGGCCTTGGATGTCCTCTCGAGCTCCTTCTTCTCGCTGACATGGTTGATGGCGGTTTGGAGTGCGTCTTTGAGATCAACCTGGATCTTCTCGAATTCCTCTCTCTCGTTCTTGTGCTCCTTCTCAATCTCTAGTTCCCGGGTCACCAGTTGCTGTTGCACCTCAACGGGCGTGAGGCACTCCAAGTGTTGCTCTCGGAACTTTTTATACTCTTCTGCGAGAAGAATAGCATTGTCAGCAGAGTATACAAGAAAGAAGATACAATTGCCTAAAAGAAAGAGGAAGGCTCACCTTCCAGAGTAGCGATCTTGCTCTGGGCGGAGGCGGCGAAAACTTCGCAGTCTCGATGCTTTTCCACCAAGTCCTTGAGCTTGCCTGTAGAGAAAACAGCAATAAAGCAAAAAGCAAACACGGCTGTAAACACAAAACGCACAAACCGAGATGCTAGAAGCTTACCTTCGACCTCAGAGATCTGGAGAGTGCGTTCCAGGGCCGCCTGCTCTATCGCCTCGCTGTCTTTCTTGTCGGCTTCCAGAGCCTGGATGCGATCTTTGGCGATGCGGTGGTTCCAGAGTAGCCGACGGAAAATCCTGGTCCTCTTTTGGACGCTATCCTGCAGAGAAGAACAGAGAAAGTGTAAGTGGTTTGGAAGATTTGGCCCGAGTAACTATCAACTCGTTTGAGTCTTCACTCACTCGGCCCGAATCTCGGGGACTAGGGAATGACTAAGAGGAAAAGAGAAAAGGAGAAGAGAAAAAAGAAACCAGCAACTCGGAAAATGGAAGAAGGAGAAGAAATACTTACCACGTAGCTCTGCTCGATGTCCTCAATGTTCTTGCGGATGACGAAAAGCTTCCTGGCCAAGGTACAGGCAGGGCTGGCAACCGTCATGGTGACAGATCCCACATCAGCTTTGTTCCAGTCAGTGCGGTAGTGATCGAGCTGGCCCAAATCGGTACCGTTCCAAGTGGGGTTACCATGCGCCTTGCTATTCCAGGCCTGGTCAACGAAGCCTACTCAGTCCAAGATGGCAGTGAGGCCTTCTCCTTCAATCTCGTCATCTTCTTCACCACGAGAAAAGAGCTCGGGAGTCGCCTTCTTCCCCTTGGACGACTTGGAGGTTCCCACGGATTGTCCTTCCTTGAGAGCGGCTAGTCGCTTCTCTCCCTTGGATAGCGGGATCTGGTGGCGCTGCGACAGGGTCATCATGTACTCGGGGTAGGTAGTGCCAGCACTCTGCTTCTCGTCGGGGCCAGTGGTAACCCCGGAGGCAGCCGGGTGGGCGTTTGAAGCAGAAGGAACAAGTGTAAGCTGGGTGCTCTTCACCTGCTTCCTAGACGGATCACCTCGTGGCTTGGGAGGCGGCATCTGCTGCCCAGCCTGCGAAGCACTGCGCTTCGGCTGTATCCGGGTTGCCTCGCTCTTGATGATCTTCTTGGTGCTTGGAGAAGTGACAAGCCGAGAAGGCGGTGGCACTTGCAGAGTAGGTTGAGGAGGTGTTGGTGCTGGTTGAGTTGGTGGAGGAACAGGCGCGCTGGGTGGAGTCACCTGCAGAGTTGGCCGCGCAGGAGGCCGGCTACTCGGTGCAGCGCCTAGCTGCACTTGGTCCTGGTGGGTTGGCTCCACCACGTCATCTTCTACCCGCTGCTCTGCAGCGGGATCTGGCCTTGTGTCAGTAGTGTCTTCTACCCGCGGCCCGGCCGCGGGATCATCTTGTTCTGCAACATGGAGGTCTTGCTGCTCTGCAGCGTTGTCTTCCTTCTGCTGCTCGGGGGTGGCGTCTGGCCGCTCCAGGGCGGCATCGTCTTGTTGCTCGGCAACATCTTCAGTATTCTCCTCCGCGGATGCGGCAGGAGGAGTTGGCGGCATCTCATCGTTGGCAGTAGCCCGGGCAATGGGCCGCGCGTCAGGCGGCGACTGCTGGGAGGTGAGATCTATCTCTACCCTGGCGCCATCGTTCTCGGTGCCAGTGTCTTGTTCTTCATCAACTAGGGAGGACGCACGTGCCCTTCCCCGTGGCCTTTGGTTCTCGTCGTCATCCGAGAGATGAACAGTCTCTTCTTGGGACGGGGCTGTCTGCGTCTGAGAAGCTGAGGCAGTGGTGGCATCGGCGTCAAGAGCCGCGCTGGAAGAAAGAATAGTGCAAGATCAGAAAGCAGAGAATGGAACCAAGGGAAAGGTGCAACAGGAAGCGGCAATAAGTTAAGGTTACTCGGAGGAACACTTACCCTGTGTGGGTGGGGGCTTTCCTCTTCTTGGAAGCGCCGGTCTTGGGCACGGCTGTCTTCTTGGCCTTCTTGGGGGCAGGTGCCTGGGCACCACTGCCAACTCTCTTCCGAGTGTTGGGAGCAGCCACCGAAATCGGATCGACGGCCGGGACTTCCTCCTCGTCGTCCAACTCAGGGTCCTCTGCAGAGTAGAAGAAGAAGGAAGTTAAAACAAGCAAGGAAAGAGAGTCAAAGGGTACTGCTAGCAAACAGAGAGGTGAACTCAATCACCTTCGTCATCTTCGGACCAATCCCGAATAGAGGCGTCTGTTCGGGACTTACCAGGCTGATTGGCGTGAGGGATGCACAAGGTGTCTTGGGTGTCGTAGGCGGTCGCTCGTCCTCTTCTCGGTCCTTGGACCAGTTGGCCTCGAAGATCTTGTTGTCTTCTTCTCGCTGGCAATCAATGTGATGTTGAGGAAAAGCATGAAGCACAGTGAGTTGAGTTCTCGGCTAAGGAGTTCTACTCGGGTTAGCATGCAAACACAAAGCATATTAGGCTGAGTAATCCTACCCGGCACGGCATGCAAACACAAAGCATATAGAGCCAAAAGGATAAGTGTGATGACCTACTCGGTGCAGCATGCAAAGATTAAGTGACGGGGGGATGCTAACCCGGTATGCCAAGCTCTGAGGAAATAACCCGGACCGAAGGATGGCGTGCAGGATTCGGCTAAGAATAAAGAAGCTTGTGGAGGCCCAAACTTGTGGGCTTAACGACCCGGGTTATGGGCTATTGTAAAGGAAAGTTATGGTTAGTGCGCCGTGTTCATGTAGGATCCGGAATATGCCTTGCCGAGTAAGTTAGGGGGTACGGGTGCTTTATAAACCGACCCTCAGGTGTAGTTTTGCAGAGAGATCTAAGAACCCTAGCAATATCGTGTGATATCGAGTATCCAGTGTAAACCCTAATCGAGCTATTGTATCGAGAATAGAGATCCGGCGACTTCGATTGCCGGCTGTCAGATCAAGTTGTACCATGTCTTCTCTTGAGCTAAACCCTCTCCCGAACGCCTGTGTCAACTTGCCCCAAGATCAGTTACCCCTGGTAACATCTGCCGTGATTATCCCACGACAGTTGGCGCCCACCGTGGGGCCTGCGTCCAAAGGTGTTTACATCACGGGAGAAGCTCGGAAGGGCATGGAGAATCTTGTCATTGGCGAAATCTACATCGATCACGAAGAAGAAAAGTTGGTGGACGATTCCGGCTGGGGGCCAGAATCGGATCACCTCGAGTCCGGATTTATATTGACGATCGGCCGGATCAACATCTTCGTCGGCACGGTACGAACGACTAACTTAAAAGGACAATATCATGTGCATACTACAGGAACTTCTAGCAGGAACAAAGAGACATCAAAGCAAGCGGCAAATTCGGTTTTATCAGCCGCGCCGGGATATCTTAGATGGGCAGAACAAGAGATAACGTGGAGTAGAAGAGATCATCCGGAAAAAGTGGAGCGTCCAGGAGTCTTGGCGTTGGTGGTTGCTCCACAGGTTAATGGTTACGAGCTGAAGAAGGTCCTGATGGACGGTGGAAGTAGCATCAACATCCTTTATTGGGAGACCTTCTTACGGATGAGTCTCAAAGAGTCCCAGCTGCAGAAAAGTTCGACAATCTTTCACGGGATCGTACCGGGTCACTCGGCGAGCCCCGAGGGAAGGATCACCTTGGAAGTTGCTTTTGGGGAATCGACGGATAATTATCGAGTGGAGTGGCTCACGTTCGAGGTGGTCAAGTTGCGCAGTCCTTACCACGCGCTGTTGGGGAGGCCGGCTTACGCCCAATTCATGGCTAGGCCGTGCTACGTGTATTTGCAGCTGAAAATCCCGGGTCCTAAACGGACCATCACTATACATGGGAACCGGGATATAGCGGCCGAGTGCGACGAAGGAGATTCAGTTATGGCCGAGCAGGCATGCAGGAAGGAAGAGCTCGAATATTACCGGTCTCAAGTAAATCCGGACGATAGAACAGCCTTGAAAAAGCCGAATACTGAGGATGAGAGAGCAAAATTCAAGGCAGCGCAAGACACCAAGAAGATAGATTTTGTCGAAGGGGATTCTACTAAGCAGTTTACCATAGGGTCTAACCTGGGAAAGGAGCAGGAGGGAGCGCTCGTGGAGTTCATTCGCTCGAATGCAGATGTGTTTGCCTGGACACCTAGCGACATGCCGGGTATCCCTACAGAATTGGCTGAGCACAGTTTGCATGTGGATCCCAAGTCCAGGCCCGTGAAACAAGGTTTGAGGAAAATGAATGAGGAAAGAAGGAAAGCTATAGGCGAAGAGATCGCTCGGCTATTGGCAGCCGGCTTTATCATGGAAGTATTTCACCCGGATTGGTTGGCTAACCCGGTTCTGGTGATGAAAAAGACCAACGAGTGGAGGATGTGCATTGACTTCACCAGTCTCAACAAGCATTGCCCAAAGGATCCGTTCGCGCTCCCAAGGATAGATCAGATTATAGACGCAGTAGCTGGAAGCGATCTGTTATGCTTCCTGGATGCATATTCCGGGTATCATCAGATTAAGCTCAAAAGGGAGGATTGGGAGAAAACATCATTCATAACCCCGTTTGGGGCCTTTTGTTATAAAACTATGACGTTTGGGTTGAAGAACGCTGGCGCAACTTACCAACGGTGTATTCAAAAGTGCTTTGAGGACCAAATCGGACGTAACGTCCATGCTTATGTGGATGACGTGGTCATCAAGACTAGGAAGGCGGAGACATTTATCGATGATCTAAAGGAGACATTCAAAAACCTGAGGAGGTACCAGATGAAGCTTAATCCAACGAAGTGCGTGTTCGGAGTTCCGGCTGGGAAATTACTCGGCTTCATAGTATCCGAGAGAGGAATTGAGGCAAATCCAGATAAAATCAAGGCAATCCAGAGTTTGAAAAAGCCGGAAAACTTGAAGCATGTTCAAAAGCTCACGGGCTGTGTAGCAGCCTTGAGCCGATTCATATCTAGACTCGGAGAAAAAGCAATACCCTTGTATCGGCTCTTGCGGAAATCGGATAAATTCGTATGGGACGAAGAGGCAGATGAAGCGTTTGAAGCACTAAAGAAGCAATTATCTGAAGCACCAGTACTAGCGGCGCCGGGTCCTAAAGAGCCCATGTTGCTATACGTGGCAGCTGGCCCCCGAGCCGTTAGCGCAGTGGTTGTCGTGGAACGCAAAGAGGACGGGAAAGGTTACCCGGTTCAGAGGCCGGTTTATTACGTCAGTGAGGTATTATCAGAAGCAAAGCAGCGCTATCCGCATTGGCAAAAGTTGGTATTCGGGGTCTTTATGGCTAGCCGGAAGTTGAAGCCGTATTTCCAAGAGCATCCGATAACAGTGGTTAGTTCAATACCAATGTCGGATATCATCAGAAACTCGGACGCGACGGGAAGAATAGCCAAATGGGCAATAGAGATGGGGGATTATCATATCAACTACGAACCCAGGTCAGCAATCAAGTCTCAAGCTTTAGTTGATTTCGTTAACGACTGGACACATACAGGCATGACTGCAACGGTTCCAAATTCCGAGTCATGGATCATGCACTTTGACGGATCAAAGCAGTACGAGGGATCAGGAGCTGGGGTGGTGCTAACATCACCCAAAGGGGACAAATTGAGTTACGTGCTACAAATTCACTTCGACTGTTCCAACAACGTGGCCGAGTATGAGGCCCTATTGCATGGCTTAAAGGTAGCCAAAGAGATGAACATCAAGAGGATACGGTGCTTCGGAGATTCGGACCTTGTGGTACAGCAGGTGTCAGGAACGTGGGATAGAAAGGACGCAACTATGGCGGCATACCGCAGGGAAGTTGATAGGGTAGCAGGATGTTTTTCCGGGTATGAGGTGGAGCATATAGACAGAAGAAAGAACGAGGCAGCCGACGCCCTCGCCAGACTCGGCTCGCGCAGAGAGCCGGTTCCACCTAACGTTTTCCTGGACGAATTATGGCGACCATCAGTTAAAATCGAGTCAGAGGAGGAATTGGCAAATCAAGACTCGGATTCAGGGCTCGTAGCCACTGTACGTACTATTCCCGAGTGGACAGAACCGTTTTTGGCCTACCTATCACGAGGCGAGTTACCACAACAGGAGGTATTAGCAAGGCAAAATTTGAGGCGAGCAAAGGGGTACTCTATCATCAATGGGGAATTGTACAAAAGAAGTGCAGCAGGAGTCTTTTTGCGCTGCGTAGCGCCGGAAGAAGGCAGACAGATTCTCAAGGAAATCCATGAAGGCGACTGTGGACATCATGCGTCCACAAGGTCTCTTGTGGCTAAAGCTTATCGACACGGGTTTTTCTGGCTCACGGCCCTAACGGATGCGGAGCGATTGGTAGCAAGGTGTGACGGATGTCAAAGGTACGCTCGCCAAACCCATGTGCCGGCTATGGAGTTGCGGACTATCCCGTTAACTTGGCCGTTTGCCGTCTGGGGTATGGACATGGTTGGCCCCTTCCATATGTCACCATGCAAGAAAACACATCTTTTGGTGGCCATTGATAAGTTTACCAAGTGGGTTGAGGTTATGCCAGTTACTAATTGCGAAGCAGCTACAGCAGTCAAGTTCCTGAAAAGGATTATCTACCGGTTTGGGTACCCCCACAGCATAATTACCGACAATGGGACCAACATGTCCCTTGGTGAGATGGAGAAGTTTTGTGGCAACAATGGAATCCGGCTCGATGTGGCATCGGTGGCTCATCCCCAGGCCAATGGACAAGTGGAGAGGGCAAACCAAGAATTGCTTCGCGGATTAAAACCACGATTGCGAGTTCCCTGTGTCAGGGCTGCTGGTGCATGGGTCGAGGAACTTCCTTCTGTGGTTTGGGGTATCAACACTACACCTAACAGATCCACTCAGATGACACCCTTCTTCATGGTCTATGGTGCGGAAGCAGTGTTACCAAGTGATATTATTCACGATTCACCTAGAGTATCAGCTTACGTCGAAGTAGAGAACGAAAAAACCCGGCAGGACGCCGTAGATATGTTAGAAGAGCAAAGAGAACAAGCCCTGGAAAGATCAGCCATATATCAGCAAGATCTACGGAGGTATCATAGCCGGCGTGTGAAGACCCGGGTATTCCAGGAAGGAGACTTGGTTCTGCGTCTGGTACAGTCAAACGAAGGAAAACACAAATTATCACCACCATGGGAAGGACCATTTATCATAAGCCGGAGCCTACATAACGGATCATATTATTTGATAGATGCAAGGGAAGAGTCGGCTACAGTCAATGACACCGCACACACCACTTCATCTATGCAAGAAAGAGATAGACCATGGAACGTGGCTCAGCTGCGTCCGTATTCTACTTAGTAAAGACTATATTGGCAAGTGGAATTGCACGATGTAATAGGCAGCAGGTTTTTTGACGTACTCTTTTCCTATCCAGGGCACCTTTGGGGACTGGACGGGTTTTTAATGAGGCGGCTTGCTGACCTACATTTTTCATATCAAGTAAAGAGATGGTTATCAAGAAAAGAGATGGTTGTTATCAGTTTTTCATATCAAGTAAAGAGATGGATATCAAGAAAAGAGATGGTTGTTATCAGGTTATGTATTCTCAGTACGATGCGTATATCTAGGTCTTGGGGGCTGGTCGCTTAAATAGCACAGTTACAAACTCAAAGACCCGGCCATGATGCCTATGAGTTATAAGGGCCGATTACTCGCAAACGGGTACGGCTACAATCTTATAACCGGACAAAGAAGTCCAAATTTCTTGGCTACTCTTACTTAAGCTCGATGTGACTCGCATTAAAGTGGCATGATCTGTTCGCTTACGATGGCAGTTAGTCATGAAACCCGACGGGAATTGGCTGGCTACGTCTTCGTATTGATGTAACAACATGGTATCCACGCGAAAGCCGGCTTACAGTACAAGACAGTCAAAAGGGTCATCTAAACCACAAGTTATGCAGAGTACAAGGCTGAATAGCTGGAAACTCAATGACTATTAAGCATAACTTCAAAACCGATGTGAAACAACTCATGGATCTTTGTGAAAATAGCAATAAGCATTTTGTTCCCTTTTCAAGATCAAGTGTCCTAGGCTCGGCAATCCGGGCCCGGTAGCTTGAAATCTTGAAAAGAACTGGCTTACTTGTATAGTTGCAAAAATCCAAATATCCGAGTCTTGGGGACTTGGGGACTTCGAAGCAAAATCCGCTTGTCAATACCCGTGAGACCCGGAAATTGAGTTTTCACAAAAGGAGCAATAAATAAAACCAGATATCGAGAACAGATGAGCTTAAACTTAAAAAGGTCGGAACAGGCATCGAGTATATCAAGGCCTTAGTGTGCATTACAAAATACTGGTGAAAAAATATCAAAGGTGCACAGGCGCACCGCCTAAAAAATGACTGTTTCAAAAAGTATGTCGACCGACTGACGCTTAAGAAGAGGCATTGGAAACCATATATCACTCGGCGCCCATCTTGGCCTTACCCTTGCCATCATTGGGGGTAGCAGCAACACCCGGATCGGCGGCGCCAGCCCCTGCAGGGGGCGGAACGACTGATGTTGAGGCAGCAGGAGCAGAGCCGGCTTCAGCTTGTTTCTTGGCAGCCTCCGCCCTTATCGCAGCAGCTTCCTCCTTCCACCGAGCCAGCATGTCATACGGTTCAGGAAGATCCGACTTAATTACTTTATCGGCAGAATCATATGCTGGAACAAGTATGTTAACATCCAGTTCATCAGCAATTACGCTGGCCGGGTAGCGGACCTCCTTCTGGACGGCCTGGAAATCCTTTACTGAAAACTTGGATCCGTCAAGCTTGAACTCTGGGAAGCCGCCCATAAGCTTCGCTAACTCGAGCTTGGGGAGATAAGCTTTCGCAAGAGCAAGCCCCCGGGTCACTCCAACCCGGCAAGATGAGCGCTTCCAGTGCCGAATCCACTCGGGAATAGTGGATAGGGCGTCCAACAGCCTCTTCAGGTCAACATGTCCTCTACCCGGACACCGTAACTCGTCAAGGATCCATCTGGTCCCGGCACATAGCTGCCGGATAGCACTCTTTATGGTTTTCAGCTTGGCAATGTCATCTTCATCCGGCATGGCTTCGTCCGGGCCTGAAGTAAAATGAAGATATAAGTCGGAAAACTTTTGCTGTTAGTCAAAAGGATAAAACCGGAGAAGGAAGCATACCAAGCAAAGAACGATAGGTGTCAGATATTTCGACGGAAAGGCTTGTCAGGTCATCTTCGGCTTGGTGAGCCCTTCTTCGGTACTTCTTCATTAATTGCCTATTCCTCCTGGCTTCAGCCTCGGCTGCTTCACGTAAAGATATCTCCTTTTCAACGAGCTTGGCGGCGTCCGCAAGTTTCTCCTCGTATTGAGTCACGAAAGACTGCATGGATGTTAAAAAAGCATTAGTCAGGTAGAAGAGCACAGTTATCAGTCATTGGTATAATAAAAGTACCGAGCAAGTCATGAATGAACTCCCTCGGAACTTGGGGACTGGACAAAGGTACAAGCAACATTAATCGAACTTACCTCGTGTTTGGTTATTAAAGACCCCAAGATGTTTTCCTCGTTAGCCCTTAAGGCACGCAGGGTTTCTAGCATCGAGGCAAAAGTTAACTCCTCGGAGCGAGTCCCGGAAGAGCCGGCAGCTTGATCATCTGGTAGGGGGGTTCTCCTTGCATTTGGAGTGGAGACCCGGACAGTCTGAGTGTCCGGGTTGGGAGGGCTCATCCTTGTATCTAGAATTTCTATCTCTTCGTCTACTGGTTCTGATAAGGAAGGAGATCCGACGGTTTGGGAAAGTGGATTGTTCAGAGGGCCTTGTTCCCGGTTAGTGGTCGCATCACCACCAGTTGCGGCGTCTGCGTCGTCAGTCGGCTTCTCCACCTGGAGGTTATCCGTTTCTGTGTTTTCCGGGTCACTGACGGTGACCTGAGCGCTGAAAGAAAGATGAAAAAAGGCAGTTATTAATGATGACGGCGGCTCGGATGAAAGTTCGCTAGATGCAAAAAGAAATAGTAAGGCAAAAACTTACCCGGCATTTACGGTGTAATCCGGTGGGAGCTCGCCACTGGAAGCAGACGAGGTATTCGCAGGAACCACTAGTGGAACCCGGAATTGCCCGGCACGTGGGTGGTTAGGAGAAGGGTGGCGCTGAGGAGAGTTGGAAGAACGAGATGGAGGAGCACTGCCACGAGGGACCGAGGGGGCGGAGATGCCCGGGTTAAGTGGATCTTCACCTGGGGAGCTCCGAGTTACCCTGCGCTTGGCCGGGAAGGAATCCTTCAAGCATGATGAATGTGATAATTGATGGTTAAGTCGTCGCATGACGTCAAAGGAGTAAGGTTCAGAGGATAATGAGGAAAAAGGAACCTTGGACACTGTCCCCCTGCCTTTCCTCTTGGCCCCGACTGTTGCCTCTGGGTCAGACTCGGTTCTCTCCGGGTCGTCTTCATTGTTTCCACCCTCGTCCTCTAGCCCTGCGAACCGGGTGTGCATTCATTGGAAAAAAGACAGACGAGAGGAAAGTAATGCAAGTAAAAATATGCAGATCCTGAGTGAGTACCTTCACTATCGTCAGTCGCCTCGTCCTCCTCTTCCGGGTCTCTGGAGGGGGGGAGTGGTTCAACTCTCCAGAAAGGGTCATCAGCCTGAGGTAAAAAGATAAGATTAAAGGCTTGGAAGCAGTATCGAGTTGAAATGTGGAAACAAGCTATGAGCGCCGGGTATTACCGCTGGAGCTGGATTTTCCCGGGTAAACGGAGGTAACCCGGCGATGCCCTTTATCGCCTCCAGTTTCTCCGCCAAGAAGCCCTTGATAGTCTTTATAGTATCACCGGTTGCAAAGCTCTTGGTGGAGTAGCGGAGCGCGTCTGTGGTGTGCCCCGAATACTCGCACATCAATTTGGCGCGAACGGAATTAGGTTGGATTCGGAAATCGACCCAAGTTTTTATTAAATTGAGCCCTAGGAGGCCTTGGGCTGAGAGAATGGCTATCTTGGCTAGCGAAGGAAGGATTGCCTCCCTGTCTGAGTCTGATGCGAAGGCATTGAAAGACTCGGAGAGCTTGAGGGGGGCCTCTGAGTAACCCGGCAGCTTCTTTTCGCTGTCGGGGGAGGTATCGTGGCAGTAAAAGAAGGATAGCTGCCAATGTTTAACGTGGGAGTGCAGGTTGAGTGTTGGCATCAAAGAACTCTTACGGCGTTGGATGGATACCCCGCCGCAAGTGAGAAGCGCTCCGTCGCCGCTTTCGCGGCACGGCTTGCACTGGAATAACTCAATGAAAAGAGTCAGACTCGGTGGCATGCACAAGTACGACTCAGACAGAACAATGAAGTGGGTAATGTTTAGCATGGAGTTAGGCCCTATGTCGAACACCCGGAGTCCATAATGATCTAAGACCTCCCTAAAGAAAGGATGACCCGGAGGACGAAATCCCCGGGTCACGTGGTCAACGAAGCAGATTACCTCGTTTTCTTCGGGGGTGGGACGAGTCTCATTACCCGGGACCCTCCAGTGGATGTCTTTTTGAGAAGGGAGGGTTCCTAATTCGGCTAGCTCGTCCAATTTGGCTTTGGTTGTTGTGGAACGCCCCCAGTTGGCAGATATGGTTTGGGTGGTCCTCGTCGGAGCCGGTTGTTTTCCTTGTCGCTTGGGAGCCATGGGGCCAGCCTGCAAAACACAAAGAGAAGAGGCGTGTGAAATAAGACCCGGGAATACTGAGACATCCGAGTATAAAGGTATCAAGAAGGTGCGAAGCCGAGAACTGTCCGGGTATTGAGCACACTTGTGAAATTGTTGGTCACTTACATAGGGAAAGGTATTCGGGGATGACGGATGGTTGCCCATATTTATATCGCGAATGAAATGACTGGAAAAGGAGGGTTTTTCCGGGTGTTAATGCAATAAGCGGAAAATCGAGGAGGAACGGATCTAGATGGAAATGCTTGCGGATGATTTTTAAGTAAAATTGGTAATCAATGAGGGTTGGAGGATCATTTGTGACTATAGGGCAGATGATTAAAGGAGTTGGCAAGCCTCGAGTCGATCTAATTTGGTGCAATCGGACAAATGACTTGCGGGTTGACCTAGATCCGATCTTGGATAAATTGAAAGTTGTGAGGATTAATTGACTGGTTGCGAGGAGCTTACCGGGGAGATTGGAGTCTAATACGATGGCGACGGGCGGCGTGGCTCGAATGAGAGAAACGGAGGAGCAGCGGTGACGCTTGACGGTGGCGTAAGGCGACTCAAGGGCGGGCGCGGTCGCTGGTGATCTTGCGTTGGTAGCAGGTGCGAGCTCCTCACGGTGGCGTTGCGAGGGTGTTGGGAGCAGGGAAGAAGAGGGGAAGTTGTGGCGTGGTGAGAGGCTTAGGGTTGCCCATTAAAGTACTATTTATAAGGCAAGGGTGAGCCTATCCTAACGGCCAGTAGCCGGAAACCGCGGGGTAAAGGTTATCAGCGAAGATCTTGCGAGATATGCGTCGAGTATTGGGCGAGGCATTGGGACAGAAGAAGGAAAGGATTTGCCCCGTGATGACGGGACTGATTATCGAGCATGAGATCTTGGCATTTTTGTTGTAGTCTGGACCTGGGAATTTGAACCTAAATGTTTGGAGGCCAAATCCGGGTTATCACATGGCCACCATGGAGTGAGGCCTAGCCGAGTATCAAAACATCTTAACCCGGTCTTCATACGCCCGTATGATCAATATCTTTGCAGGGAATAGCAAGCGCTTCAAGGAGATCCATGAAGCCCAGGCTATTCTGGGGACTACTGACGGGGGGATGCTAACCCGGTATGCCAAGCTCTGAGGAAATAACCCGGCCCGAAGGATGGCGTGCAGGATTCGGCTAAGAATAAAGAAGCTTGTGGAGGCCCAAACTTGTGGGCTTAACGGCCCGGGTTATGGGCTATTGTAAAGGAAAGTTATGGTTAGTGCGCCGTGTTCATGTAGGATCCGGAATATGCCTTGCCGAGTAAGTTAGGGGGTACGGGTGCTTTATAAACCGACCCTCAGGTGTAGTTTTGCAGAGAGATCTAAGAACCCTAGCAATATCGTGTGATATCGAGTATCCAGTGTAAACCCTAATCGAGCTATTGTATCGAGAATAGAGATCCGGCGACTTCGATTGCCGGCTGTCAGATCAAGTTGTACCATGTCTTCTCTTGAGCTAAACCCTCTCCCGAACGCCTGTGTCGACTTGCCCCAAGATCAGTTACCCCTGGTAACATCTGCCGTGATTATCCCACGACATTAAGCATACAAAGCTGAGAGACTGCCTATTCGGTATCAGGGTGCAAACACAAAGCATAGAACGCTAACCTGTTCGATGGGCTTGGTGCGGCTATACGGCATGAAGCCGTAAGCCCAGTTATCAGAGAGCGGGGTCTGCATGATGTACCTGGCCTAGATAGCCACCTCAGCCTTGCTGAGCTCGAACGTCGTAGTCCTGGTGCAGTCACGGGGTCCTCCCATGTGGCACATCTTGTGTACCCGGTGCTGGAGCGGGAGTACCCGGCGTGATATCCAACAGGCGATGGGATCGTCCTGAAGGAACCCTTCCGAGATCAACTCGGTCAGGCGTCTCTCAACCTGGAGGACGTCCGGGGTGGTCTTCTTGGGGTCGTAGCCCCAGTGCTGCCCGGTGGGCAGTGCGTTCTTGAACCTTGGGATCCCTATCCGGTCTTCGATGGGCTTCCCCTCTTCGGTGGCAACATTCTTCACGTAAAGGAAACCGCGCTGCCACTTGCGCACGGTTTCCAATCCTTTTACTCTTGGGCGGTGCCCGGTCTTGCACTGCAATATCATGGCGCTACCCGTCTGGGTCATCGCGCGAGGGGCGTCAGTGTTCCCAGGATCGGGAACACTTTGTTTGCGAAGGAAAAAGTATCTTGCCCATGTGTGGATTGTTGGGTAGACACCTAAGAAGGCCTCACACACGACGGCGTGTATGGAAAGCATGAGGATGGCGTTTGGTGGAAGGTGATGCGGCTGGAGGCCGAAATGATTGAGGAACTCGGAGAGGAAGTTCGAGATGGGAAGGCCGAAGCCACGTTTGAAATGGGAGAGAAAGACGACATACTCGTCCTTATCAGGTTTCGGGATGAGCTCGGTACCTGGATGCTGGCAGACGACGCCAGGAGGGATGCGGCGGGTGTTTACTAGACACTGGCAGTCCTCGGCGGTGACCTCCAAGCCCTCCCAGCCGGCTCGGGCGGCAGCCTCCTCGTCTCCGCGTGGAGCCATGGAGGGGAAGCTGCTGATCGGAGAAGAAGAGCTCGTGAGGGCGAGGATGGCGGCGATGGTGCGCCGGAATTCTTGCTCTCAGATCTCACGGTGGCGGTGCAGTGAGTGCTCGCGGTGGCGGAGTGCTCGACGGCGGCGACTGCGCAGAGAGGATGTGAGATTGGGAAGTGCGAAGGAAAAAGGAGAAGTGGGCGACGCAGGGGTATTTATCTCACCCCGCGCGTTGCAGTTACCACCGGATTGACCGTGGGCATTGATCGTGCAGCGTGGGTTAACTGCCCGTTAGAAACGCACACAGCGCGAAACGTGCGCGTAACGGGCGCAATTAATCCCACGTCTAGATCGTGGGCTCGCGAGTACTGGTTGACGCGACCTAACGGGCCGTGGGGCCTAGTTGCATAGACTGGCGCGTGGCCTGCCGTGTCCTGGCACCGAGGCGTCGGGGGCGCAGGGGTATGACACGTGCCAAGTAGTGACACTGAGAGGTGGATTTGGTCTGATCCAGCGGGATTGTGTTTGAAATTTCACTAAGTCATTTTACTCGGGAGCTCAGTAGAGAGATTGCTCTACTCAGCTACCATGAAGGTTATCTCGTAACCACAGTTGAAGAGATTCGAGAAGGGGTTACTGGTTCAAGTTGGAGTGCAACTCGGCAGTACTGATTCGAGAAGACAATTTGGTTTAATCTGGCAGGGCCCAGTGAACAAGTTTGTAGGACTCTACCAGCTTTGGGGCCTAATGTCGGGGGGTCACCCCCGAGTAGGGGTAAGGCAAGTGGTAAAAGGCAAGGATCAGGGTACTGTTGGCCGGGTTGGTGGCTACCCTGGTACCCTCTACCCGGTAATCTTTATCCGGTCGTAAGTATCGAAGGCCCAAGAGGCGATATTGAGCAAGTTTGTATTTGACCAGGTAGCGATCAAGTGGTCCGAGTAGAAGGGTTGCGTTCCTACTCGGGGAAGAAGTCAATGGAGCCGTTCTGACAGGATCCCGCGTATCCTGTAGCCGTACAGGCGTGCGGTTCAACTTACGGAGCGTGTGATTATCCGCGCTACGGCGTGGCTACAGTGAGGTAGGCGCATGTCAAGTCTTGTCACTGACAGAGGGGACATGACGTGTCAGGATGCCTACTCTATGTGACTGACAGGGTGGACAGGTCCCATCTCCCGAACGGCGCGACGACTTCCCGCACCCGCGTCAGCGAGAAGCCGGAGGCGTGCTCTGTTCTGAAGTGGGCGTGTCCCATCAAGTTGTACCTTATAGTCTTTCTTTATTCGGCTGGGCACCAGTATATAAGGTGCCCAGCCCCCTCCTGCGCGAGGGACGTTGCCTCAGTTCGCATTTATTGCAAGAGCCAACACTAGAACTAGAGAGAACAGCCGAGTGGCTACTCGGCCAAGAGGCAAACATTGTACTGTGGCTACTCGGAAAACATACATACAGAGAGGTAGGCAGGAGTAGGGGTGTTACCTCCTCATGAGGGCCCTGAACCTGGGTAGATCTTGTTGTTTGCAGTGCTAGAGATACCTACGCGCGGCAACTCGCCGTGCGATCCCTCCCCGGATACCTCCAGCGTCCATCGGCCCCAAAACTTTAGACATCCTATGGCATCTGCCGTGATACCACCACGACAGTGTCACACTCAAATAACCGGTTGGTAGGATAATGGTATATGACTTCCTTTGCTGATACAATTGTAATGGATTTTTGTTACGCGCTACGGTCGGGGTAGCTAAGAGTGACTTGTCACTATCACGGAACCTCTTGGAGTGATTTTCATTATGCCTTGTAATATCATGATTTTAGTTGTAATCTTTTAAGTTGTGAGTTCTATGTTGCGGTTTTCTGGCACTTCCACCATCCATATTTGCTAGTCTCTTCGATACTGTGCATTTCTCATTCTCACATTGAGAGTTGGTGCAAACTTCGCCAGTGCATCCAAACCCCATGGGAGAAAAAATTTCTTCTACACATAAGACAACAATTATCTTTCTCAAAACAGCCACCATAACTACGTACCATGGCATTTCCATAGTAATTCCGAGATATATTGCCATACAACATCCATCTTCATTATGTTACTTGATGTCATGCTTCACTGTTATTTTTGCACACTGCTACACTGGCAGGAGCATTCAGTTTTATATACATCAGAGATATTTCAGTTTGAGTTATGAGTACTAAAAGTGTGATGATTCATTGTAAGATACAATGTTGCCCCAACCAATGAGGTTATATATTTAAAAGAAGGCAAAAAGGGGGCTAAAGAGAGATAATAAAGAGAGAGGGGGCAACATTACTATAATTTATTCCACACTTGTGCTTATTTAGCACTAATAATTCAGTTTGGAGAGAGTTTTCATATTATGACTTGCATAACTATGTGGGGAACTTTACTCTATAGAACTTGGCTTGTATATTCCAATGATAAACCTCCTCAAAAGTGATCTAGGTTTTCGTGAGCAAGCAAGTTGGATGCACCCCCACTAGTTCCATTGGAGAGCTTTCATACACTTATACCTCTATGTGCATCCGTTGTGTGGCAATCGCTACTCCTTGCATAATTTCGATTATAAGACTTCCACTTGTCTAATGATCACTTTCAGTTGTGTGAGACTTTTTCCATTGACCATCCAAACCCCCCATAATGTTCTTTTAGCCATAACATCCTGGTGCTAGGGACCAATACAGAATGCTTGCTTGTTTTGAGTGCACAAATATCTTAATGATTTTCCTACGTGCATATTGTTATCGCTTGACTTGATCCTAACAGGAGTTGTTGTAAGAGTTTGATGCCTTGGACGATTATATTGTTGTTCTTGAAGCTTATATCATCTTTAATAAACCTTGCACAGTTGATTGTCTTTTAGTATTGATTCATTGAAAAGTTTTACTTTGTTATTCCTAATGGTTTGTACATTATTCTATTTGATATCAACTATAAACCACATCCCTTATTCATTTGATCCTAGTTTACATGCTTTACATTACTATGATGATCAAGTTTATGTTGGTAGCATGTCACGTCAGAATTTTTTTATCGTTTACCTACTCGAGGACGAGTAGGAACTAAGCTTGGGGATTTGATGCATCATAAATGTATCCATTATTTCTGATGTTCCATGTTGTTTTCATACTATATGCTACATGTTTCCTGTACACTTTATGCCATTTTTATCTATTTTATGGGACTAACCTATTGACAAGATGCCACAGAGCCAGATCTTGTTTTATGTTGTTTTTCATTTTAGAAAAGTTGTTCTGGAAATATTCGGAATTGGACGACTCAAAAACGAAAAGTCTTAGAAAGTCTTCACGTACACGGAGTCCAGAGGAGACCCGGAGGGGGCCTCAGGGGCCCCACACCATAGGGCAGCGCGTCCCCCCTCTGGCTGCGCCCAGAGGATGTGGGCCCCTGTCTTCCCACCTACGTTTCCCTCTCTCCTATATATGCCTCTTCACGGGTTAACCCTAGATACCTGATCCTTTTCCACCAAAAACATCCGCAGCCGCCGTCATCGTCAACCCTAGTTTGGGAGGATTCTAGAGCTCTCCCCAGCACCCTGCTAGGAGGGAGAATCATCACCGAAGGGGTCTACACCACCATGCTCGCCTCCGTAATGATGTCTGAGTAGTTCATCCTTGGACTACGGGTCCATAGCACTAGCTAGATGGTTGTTCTCTCCTCTTTATGCCTCGTGTTAATATCTTGTGAGCTGCCTAACATGATCAAGATTATCTTATTGTAATGCTACATGTTGTGTTTGCTGGGATCCGATGAATATTGAATGATATGTCCAATGGTTATCAATCTATCATGTTTTATTCATGTGTATGTTATTTATGATCTTGCATGCTCTCCGTTGCTAGTAGATGCTCTGGCCAAGTAGATACTTGTAACTCCAAGAGGGAGTATTTATGCTCGATAGTGGGTTCATGCCTCCCTTTTACTCACACTCGAGTGACAGAAACGTAACGGGTGGGGGATGTGTTGTTGCCATTAGGGAGAAAACAAAGATGTTTACATTGTTTACATTACACACTTTGCTTAATGCGATTATCTGTTGCTTGCAACTTAATACCCAAGGTTTTCTCGGATGACATTCTGAGGGTGGATTGTAAGTCATAGATGCAGTTGGATAACGGTCCATGAATCTTGTTGTAATGCCCGCATGAATCACATAGTAATCATCATGGCATGCATATGCACTATGGTGCAGCCTTTATATCTATCAATTGCCCAGCTGTAATTTGTTTACCCAACATGCTATCTATCTATTTTGGAGAGACACCACTAGTGAACTGGGGACCCCGGTCCATTTCCTTTATACTGATAATACAACCACCGCAATAACTGTTTTCATACTTTAGTACTGTTTTCCTACTTTCATCATTGTTATCTTTTCATCTACTGCAAACAAGTACGGTTTTCCACACCATACGTTTAACCTCTTTATTTTCAGCAAAATCGGTGAGATTGACAACCTCACTGCTTTGTTGGGGCAAAGTGATTTGATTGTGTTGTGTAGGTTCCATGTTGCTTCTGAACCGGTAGTGCGCCCTGCCAACATCAGTTGCATCAACCTTCGGAAGTGATTTCTTTTTCCTACTGGTCGATTCAACCTTGGTTTCTTTTTGAGGGAAACCTTGTTGCTGCACTCTTCACACCTTACACTTGGGGTCTCCCAACGAGTGCAAGCCCTGCACCATCACCCCTCTCTTTGGCAGGTCTCCTCCCTTGACCCACTATATAATCCCTCCTCTGTTTTAGACACACAATTGAGCCTTTTGTCATCTCTCTATATCTAGAAGAATTAGAGGACTAATTAGAGCTTTTCATTAGAGCACTTCTAATTGAATTAGATACTTCTCTAACAATTAGAAGAACTAATTAGATCTTATAATTAGAAAACTTCTAATAGGATTTGAACCTCTCTTATAACTAGAAGACTAATTAGAGCAATCTAATTAGAGCCCTTATAATTGGTTTAGAGATCTTCTAATTAGTTTAGAGCCTCCTCTAATTAGGTTAGAGCTTCCTCCAATTGGATTAGAGCTTCTTCTAATTAGGAAGAGGTGACTCTCTCCCGATTAGACCTATCTCTAATCTCTCTCCCTCGCTCTCCCATTTGTTGGGAACTTCTCCACCTCAACTGCAAACCTACATTGCCTAGTCCTAGATGGCAAAGTGCTGCAGGATTTTGACGGGTGTATGTGTGCGAGATCTCAAAAGGGGTAACATGTGATACCCTCATTCTGCTGGATCCAGAAGGTGGGATACCGGGAATCGGCAATTGTCCCATCGCTAGGCTTAGCCGTGAGACTCTTCGTTGGGCATCACCAACATTGTCATCGATACTAATTCCGCTCTTCGTGTCGGCAACGAATCAGATCTATCCACCCCTTTACCTGCATAGTAGATCCTGTGTCTACGTAGGACAAAAAAAATTAAATTTTGCTACGTACACTAATAGTTGTATCAGAGCGGTCTATGCGTAGGTATAGGTATGATCTAGAGCACCGGTGTGTGCGGGTATTGCATAAGTTTGTGCAAATATATTAGAAAGCTTTCTAATATTCATATAGTTTATGATTGCTTCCCAATAAGTTATGTTGTTTTGTTTAGTGGGAATTTTACAAACTTCCGGCAATCCTAGGACGCTCGAGTTTCCCCTGGCATATCTCTTCTAGTCCGAAGAAGTGCTTTAGTAGCTTTGGGTCTTGCTATAGTTTGATTCGTGGATGGCATGATCGATGGGGCATGTGGATTGGATCCACACGGGGGTCATCGTTATGAATAAGTTTAGATTGAGGCTCTAGACGTTTTTTTAATGTCTTTATTCAATCACCCCGCAATGTCAATCTAGCAACGTAAACAATCATGCATGATTATGTTCATAGGTAGTAAACGGTTTACTACGTAGAACCTACAACCACGTAAATTTTGCAAATACAAGCGTTACATCCATCTAACTTGTTTTTGCAGGCATGAGATGTGATGTCGTATAGTCCATTATCATTCAAGAATTGTATGAAATGCTATCCATTGTATTTATTTTTACCTGCGAGTCAATTTAAAGCATGATGTTTCGAAACCATGTGATAGCTATCTTGGCATGTGTGCCCCTTGTTTCATCAAGTATCTTAGAGATAAGAGAAGCAAATGGAGATGGTGATCAAATGTCATACACCACGACAATGATCCTTGGAGCAAAGAAGGAGTTCTGAACCCAGAAGACAAACATGACTATACTACATCATTATTAAACTGCCAGAGATGGTCAATCTTTTTATTTCACCCGTTTGATTGCACAGTAGTTGTGATTATTAGGGTGATTCCTCACTTGAAAAATATCAAGGTGATCGTGCTCTTTCAAATTGTGCACCGTCAAACGGGTTTGGGTTCGCATTCATCACCTGGATATAGGGATCACCGTGTTCTTAGGACCTTAGAGGCCGGTGTGGATTGATCACTTGGATACGAGGACCAATACCATGCAAGAAGATACTCCCTCCATTTCAGTTTACAGGGCGTGCACATACTTCTAGGCCGTCAATTTGACTAACACAATACAAGATTTATATAATAAAAAATATATCATTATAAACTTTAGATGTCGTATTTTCATATGGTATAATTTTTATGTTATATAAGTTATATTACATTGGTATAATTTGCAACCTAGATGTACGTGCAGGACTTGTAAACCGAAATGGAGGAAGTACATAGGTTGGTTGTCTTTATGTTCAGCCATGAAAGTCATCAGCTCGGAGCACATACATCGAAATATGAACAAGAATCACATGAGTTGTGATTGGTCTGTTGACCTGCCCTTTGGGATTATGATTAGCTGCAGAGACGGACACGTCCTTCTAATCATAACACTGATGTGGATCTCAAGTAACTGCATATTGATTATGAGAAATATCAATTTTAGTGGGAGTGCACATATTGGTTGAATATTTGGTTTTAACCAAGTGCAATTAATCATGACAACAACTAGGGTATTTTTCATAGATTGTTATAGAGTTGGCATCTATTTTCCACCTACACATTTAGTTAAGTTGATTGAGTTAGATATTTGGTTAAGAAAACTTTACGGACTTGTTTCGTAATTTAAGGATTGCCCTCAAAATGTCAAAGTGAAGTCCTATTGCAAAATTTTGGTAGAATTGCTCACGTATGTTAATGAAAGATATTCATGACATGCATGGATATATTCTGAAGAGCATTGATTCCAATTAAGCTTGTCTCCGTGAGAATATCCCAATTGAAACACCGTGAAGTTGTCAACGTTTCGAAGTGTGACATACACTAGTTGACATAAGGTCGGGTGTGTATAGTATTATACACACATGCGGGCAACTGAGATATATCGGTCTATTAATAGACAAGGAGCTGAAAGGTTATTTTAGATACAAGCAAGAATTGAGATATCTCTGATACGTCTCAAACGTATCCATAATTTTTAACAAGGTTTAGGCTTAGCTCAATGGTAAATTCTCTAGATAGTGCAACTAGTGGTGAATTTACCTATATGGCAAGTCAAGAAATTAATGCAACTAGGACAACACTTAATACAACAAGTACTACAATAAATGCTACAAGTACGAGTAAGTATAGAGTGAGGAACGAGGTAACCGATGAAAAAACACGGAGACACGATGTATTCCCGAGTTCCTCCTTGTTAAGGGAGTACGTCTCGTTGGAGGGGTGTGAGCTCGCCACGAAGGCCTACTCAACGCCACAAAGGCCTCACCTTATTCTCCGATGAACTTCCGCCACAAAGGCCTAGTTCACCTCTCACTATTGAACCCCTTTGAGGCGGGGATCGAATCCTTTACAAACACTTGGGGCACACACCCACAACTTAATTGGGGGCCCCAACTCATCTCAAATCACCAAGAGTAACAAGAAGCCTAGGTTCTCCACATGGGGAAACCCTAGGCAAGGATCCCTCAAGCTAATGAGGGGGAAATGGAAAATCGGTTGGTGAAGATGTAGATCCGGGGCTTCTCCTTCAATCCTCAAAGAATCAACAAGTTTGAGTGGAGGAGGAGGGAGATCTAGCTTGGTGGGTGAGCTCAATCAATGGTGTCTTCAATGCTGGTGGAGCTGACCCTTGGGGAAGAAGGGGAGGCCCTATTTATAGGCCCCCACAAAACTAGCCGTTTTCTGCCCAAATTGCAACCAGGCCGGATTGGTCCGGAATATTCCGGACCCCAGAATAATCCGGAGCATTCCGGATTGCAACAGAGCAATTTCTCCTTATGGCCGGAATGGCCCCGGAATATTCCGGATGCTAACAGAGCAATTTCCCGTTGAGGCCGGAATGGCCCCGGAATATTCCGGCTGCCGGAATCATCCGGAAAAATCCGGATTGTAACAGAACATTTCCCCATAGTGGTCGGATTGTTCCGGACAGATTTCGGCGCCCGGATTGGCCCGGAATATTCCGGGCTTCCCTTTGAAGCTCTGTTTTAGGCCATAAAAAATCCGTTGATCTTTGATTTCTTCACCATTTCTTCGACACCGTATACGTGCTGATTTAAGACCAAATCCTTTGACAAAGTAGCACATCGGTTAGTAACTTCTTTATGTTGTTAACAAACACACAATATAGCGAGATATCGAGAATGCACTTTCACATGTTGTTTTCATGCCTTATGCTACATGTTTCTTATAAACTTTATGTTATTTTTATGGATTTTCTGGGACTAAACTATTGACAAGATGCCACAAAGCCAGTTCATGTTTTCTGATGTTTTTAGTTTCAGAAAGTCGTCACGTACATGGAGTCCGGAGGAGACCCGGAGGGGGGCCTCGGGGGGCCCACACCATGAGGCGGCGCGCCCCCGCCCCCCTCTGGTCGCGCTCAGGGGTGGTGTGGGCCCCCTGGCTTCCCACCGACGTTGCCCTCTCGCCTATTCATACCTCTCGTAGGGTTAACCCTAAGGAGAGGAGCCTTTTCACCCAAAAACATCTGCAACCATTGTCATCGTCAACCCTAGTTCGTGAGGGTTCTAGAGCTCGCCCCGGCACCCTGTCGGGAGGGGGAATCATCACCGGAGGGCTCTTCATCACCATGCCTGCCTTCGGAGTGATGTGTAAGTAGTTCATCCCTGGACTACGGGTCCAATGCAGTAGTTAGATGGCTGTTCTCTCCTCTTTATGCATCATTTTAAGATCTTGTGAGACGCCTAACTTGATCAAGATCATCTTATTGTAATGCTACATGTTGTGTTTGCTGGGATCCGATGAATATTGAATGCTATGTCCAATGATTATCAATCTATCATGTTCTTTTCATGTGTATGTTATTTATGATCTTGCATGCACTCCGTTACTAGTAGATGCTCTAGCCAAGTAGATGCTTTTAACTCCAAGAGAGAGTATTTATACTCTATAGTGGGTTCATGCATCCCTTTCACTCACGCTCGAGTGACAGAAACGTAACGGTGGGGGATGTGCTGTTGCCATTAGGGAGAAAACAACAATGCTTTGTCTAAGGATGAATTTATAGTTTACATTACACACTTTTCTTAATGCAATTATCTGTTGATTGCAACTTAATACCCAAGGTTTGCTCGGATGACACTCTGAGGGTGAATTATTAGTCATAGATGAAGTTGGATAACGGTTTATGTATCTTGTTGTAATGCCCGCATAAATCACATAGTAATCATCATGTCATGCATATGCACTACGGTGCAACCTTTATATCTGTCAATTGCCCAGCTGTAATTTGTTTACCCAGCATGTTATCTATCTGTTTTGGAGAGACACCTCTAGTGAGCTGTGGACCTCGGTCCATTTCTTTACACTAATATACAACCAATGCAACCGCTGTTTTACTACTGCAATTACTATTTTCCTACTGTTTTTATTGTTTTCTTTCATTACTACAAACAAATACTACTTTTGTAGCGCCCTACCTTTTGATAAAGGTAGAACACCTGTGTACCTGCTATTCCCGGGATCTCTGATAGCATACACATGACAAAATGAAATATGCATTGCAATAGCATCAATCTACAACGTATGATCCATTGAATAAGAAATAAAACAGTGTTACAATTGGCATAGTCAACATAGACTAGCCCCCAATAACAGAGTTCAGAGCAAATACAGCGAAAACAAATCTTCAATGAGCCTCCTTCTCTTCATGTGCCACAGGCAGACATGTTGGAATGTAGACTCGAGATCCTAAACAGTTACTCATCATCTGAATGACCTGCACGTTGGAATATGCAGCCCCCACAGGGGAGGAGGTCAGTACAAACAATGTACTGGCAAGTGACACTTGTATGGTGGCAGTTTTGAGGAGTAACTAGCTACATGATATTTGGCTAGTGGAGTCTGGGCTATTTGCATAAAGCCAATTTTGTCCTATATTTGACAAATTCCCTTTTAAACAAAAGAAATCATTTGCACAATCCTTCATGTTTAAACCACCATAAAATTTGAAAGTCATCATGGTTAAATCACCATGAAGTTTGGTTGTGGCAACATGATTAAACCACCACGTGCCCTATAAAGGGTTTCTACCATATTTTATTTCATTCAGAAAAGATGAGGAGATCCTTCGGCACCAACTCTGTCTAGCTGCTCAACTGGCCCATAACCGGGGACACGGCTAAGATCTTAGTTTTTTAAACTCTGCAGAGGTTGTGCACTTTCACCTTGAGACTCATTTTTCCCCGAGAGAAAAATGAGACAAGATCTTTGGGGAGAGGGATTCAACCATACCAGTAATGACTCGTTGCTCCTAAAGTTCTACCACCCACTGTCATACAACAGGATGAACCCCCACAACTTACTTAATCTTGGCAGAGCCCATTTCCCCTCAAGGCTGCACTGGAAGCTAACTAAACAGTGAAGACCTACAAATCCCTTTAATCCTGGGTGGCGGTCCACAAGTGTACTCTCAGGTGATAACCCCCACATCCATGGTTAAACCACCATGAACATGGTCCTGAGTAGCCACTCAACATAATCCAAGCAAGGTTCAGTCCACCCAGGTGTTTCATTGGGTTGTTAATTTTCATTTTTCAAAACATCACAACCCAGCATGTATCATCAATAGTTGTGATAATATTCTAGCATAGCTAAACTGGTATCTAGTAGAGGTTTCAGGTTGGCTACACACTACTAGGTATTTCTAAGCATAGCATATACTTTAGAAAATAAATAAAATCACCTATGATGCATACTACTGAAAACTCTAATGCAATAAAAGTGGGACATGAGCATCACTTGCCTTGGTAGCTGCAACCAGCGCAAGCACAACAGTCACAGGAGTTGTGTTGATCCTCTCCAAAGTCTAAACAAGCAACAACGTTACAACATAAACACACTATCCAAAACAAACAAACATAAACATGTATGAATGCATGAATGCAAGATTTGTTTTACACATGTTGGTTGTAGTGTTGGGGGTGTGTTTGGCATATCATGAGGTGTATTTGGTTGCTACATGGCTCTGGTTGAGTTTTATCTCATTGCACTAATTTAATTCCTCCAATTTAGTAGTCCATTTATAGCTCTTTGGATAAATCAAATTTTAAACACACTTTTAAGTCTCTGAAAAATTTGGTCATTGGTCTCTCTGGATAGAGGGTACCAATAGCAAGGTAACCCAATTGGTTTCATTCAAAAATACATTTCAGAATTTGAACTATCTACAGATCCCTGATTTGGCTAAATTTGAAATAGAAAGTGTGTGCACGATACAATTTTGGTTTTCTCTGGTTCCATTGTGTTCTACAAGTTCTAAGGAATCCATAGACTACAAAATTAACAAAATTGGGGTAGTAGAGCTCAAACTATGAATTAAATGGTGTTTATGAGTGGTTTTGGCAAGTTTAAAACTACTCCAAAATTTTGTACAGAGACCACCCAATATTTTTTTTTATTTGGGTAGATAATTTGATTAGCTTTCTATAGGTTCAAGTCTCACCATTTTTGGGTCTATAATTATTTTTCTATTGAATTTACAGTAGGACAGGTGTTTCTGTTTTTGAAAAAAGAGATTAACTATTTAAACGGGGGGGGGGGGGCTGACGTAGCAGCCGTGTGGTGATACCCGATTGGCTCGTACCGCTTCACGCGGATCGCGCGTGGTGGCCGTGCGATTTAAGTCGCGGCGGACGGCTGAGATGTGCCGTACCGCTTCGCGTAAGTGGGCGCGGGGCGGCCGTTGGATTTAGATCCAATGGCACGGATCTGGGCACCCGCGAGTGGCCGCTCCGGTACACCGGAGTTACGCCGGCCGCGGCGGCGCCATTGATGGCGTGGAGCCTAAGCGCGCAGAAAAGAGCGAGGGGGGTATGGGGAGGTTACCTACGGGCAGCGCGCGTCAAGGCGGAGAGGTTGGCGCGCGGAAGGGGTGGCGGCGCTTCCCGGTTACTTCGTGGACGCTCGCCGGAGTGGTCCGTGCGGCGGTTCTTCCCGGCGTGGACGGCGTGGTCGAGAGGAGGCACCTGCGGCCGTGGGAAATGGTCAGGGGATGCGCGGGGCCGTGGGGAGGCGAGTGAGGCTGAGAGAGAGGGGAAGGACGTCGGGGGCTCACCGGAATCGAGCTCTCCCGTGCGGTGGCCGTGCGGTTCCGGCGAGTTAGAACGGCAGCCTGGGGGCGTGGTTTTGCGAGGGGATAGGGAAGAGAGGGAACGGAGGTTAGGGGTTTTATCGGGGCCGTTCTAGAGTGGAGGAAACGGGCGGGGAGAGGTGGCGAACGTGGGAGGTGCGCTCGGCGTTCTCCGGCGAAATCGGAGGGAGGTTGGGGACGGGCGTCACGCTGACGTGGGCGTGACCTCACTAGGCCCACACGGCAGCGAGAGGGAGTGGCGATAGCGGCTGACTGCCTCGCGCGCGCGCGCGGCGCGTAGGGTTCGGCCCATGGGCTGCCGAGAGAGAGAGAGGGGCAGGGGGAGGGACTGGGTCGGCCGGTTCCTTCCCTTTTCTTTTTTTTTGTCCTGTTTTATATTTTCTTTTCTGTTTTCTATTATTACACTAAGGAAACCCCAAACAAATGATTGAATGGGCCAACTAAATTTAGATGGTTTTGAAGTGTATTTAGATTGCAAGGTTTTAAACTTTTGGAATGTTTTGGTGGCTTTTGAAAATTCAAATTTGGATCCAAAATGGATGAATTAGCATGGAGTCAATTATAGAATAAATTTTTGGGGTATAACCCATAGGGTTTTTGTTTAGTGATGTTTAAACTTTTAAATGTGCTTTTGAGTGACTATCTTATGATAATATGTATGCATGCTAGTTTGATATTTTGAAAAGACCTAGGATGTTACAGACTAACCCCCTTAAGATGAAGCACGTCCTCGGGCTTCGGCAAGGTTAGCAAACAGGTGAGGGTGATCTTCTCTGAGGTCTTCTTCCCGTTCCCAGGTTGCTTCTTCCTCGGTGTGGTGATTCCACTGAACTTTGCAAAATTTGATGGTCTTGGTACGGGTATTCCTCTCAGCTCTTTCCAGTATTTTGATGGGTTTCTCCTCATAAGTCAGGTCACTTTCTATTTGCACCTCTCCTAGGGGTACTGTATTGCTCAAGGAAGTTTCTGACATCTCAGGGTGACATTTCTTCAGCTGACTGACATGGAACACATTGTGTACTGCTGAAAGTACTTCTGGTAATTCCAATTCATAAGCTACCTCTCCTTTGCGAGATACCACTTTGAATGGTCCTATGAACCGTGGCGCTAGTTTTCCTTTGATTCCAAATCTCTTCACACCTCTAAGGGGTGATACTCTCAAGTAGACTCTATCTCCTGTTTCATAAGAAACGTCTCTACGTTTGTTGTCAGCATAGCTTTTCTGTCTTGACTGTGCTATTTTCAGTCTATCCTTGATTAATCTAACTTTCTCTTCAGCCTCTTGAATGATGTCAGGACCAAAGAAACTTCTTTCTCCTAAACCACTCCGCAACAGGGGTGTGGTACATTTCTTTCCATACAGGGCTTCAAACGGTGCCATCTCGATACTAGCTTGATAACTATTGTTATAAGAGAATTCTGCATAAGGTAAGTTATCATCCCAACTAGATCCATAGTCTAGGACACATGCTCTTAGCATATCTTCCAGAATCTGGTTTACTCTCTCAGTTTGGCCATCTGTCTGAGGGTGAAATGCCGTACTGAACTCCAATCTGGTTCCTAATGACTCATGTAGTTGCTTCCAGAAGTGTGAGGTAAATTGGGTACCTCTGTCGGATACGATACTCTTGGGTACACCATGAAGACAGACAATTTTCTTCATATAGATATCAGCCAACTTTGCACTGGTATATGTGGTCTTTACGGGCACAAAGTGGGCTATCTTTGTCAGGCGATCAACTACTACCCAAATTGAATCATACCCTGTTTTGGTTCGGGGTAATCCAGTGATAAAGTCCATACCAATTTGGTCCCATTTCCAGTCTGGCACCCTCAATGGTTGCAGCAAACCTGCTGGTTTTTGGTGCACCGCCTTCACTTTATTACAAACATCACATTTGGCTATGTATTCTGCGATATCTCTCTTCAAATTGTTCCACCAAAATCTTTCCTTCAAATCCATGTACATTTTGGTGTTACCAGGGTGAATGAAATAAGGTGACTCATGGGCTTCTTGGAAAATCAGTTTCCTCAACTCAGGGTCATTGGGTACGCAGATGCGTTTCTCGAACCAAACAGTCCCTTGCCCATCCTCTCTGAATTCTGTGGTCTTTCCTTCACTTAGTGCTTCTTTCAAGGTTTTCTTGATTGCTTCTATTTCCTTATCTCCTTCCTGACTTTTACGGATCCTATCCATCAGGGTTGGTTGAATCACTAGTGATGTTACAAATCCTTCAGGTACCACTTCCAAACTGAGATCTTGGAGGGCTTTACATAGATCCTGGGGTATCACTTCGGTTGAGAGACAATTTACATAAACCTTACGGCTCAAGGCATCAGCCACTACATTAGCCTTACCAGGATGGTAGTGTAGGCTCAGATCATAGTCCTTGATGAGTTCCAACCATCTCCTTTGTCTCATGTTCAAGTCCTTCTGAGTGAAGATGTACTTCAAACTCTTGTGATCAGTGAAAACTTCACAACGTTTCCCCATTAAATAGTGTCTCCATGTCTTCAAGGCATGAACCACTGAAGCCAGTTCAAGATCATGTGTGGGGTAGTTGATTTCATGTTTCTTAAGTTGCCTTGAAGCATAAGCTGCAACTCTACCTCCTTGCATGAGCACACTTCCTAATCCTTGACGTGAAGCGTCGCAGTAAACTTGAAATTCCTTCTCCAGATCAGGCAAACACAAAACAGGTGCAGACACTAATCTCTTCTTCAACTCTTGAAAGCTGGTCTCACAGGTTTCAGTCCATTCATACTTCTTCTCTTTCTTTAATAGCTCAGTCATTGGTTTAGCAATCTTGGAGAAATTTTCAATAAATCTCCTATAGTAACCAGCCAAGCCTAAGAAGCTACGGATCTCTCCCACATTCTTGGGTGGTTCCCATTCCGTTACGGCAGTAACCTTTGAGGGGTCTACTGCAATTCCTTCTTTAGACACAATGTGTCCTAGAAATCCTACTTCACCCAGCCAGAACTCACACTTTGTCGAAGCTCTGGCTCCGCAAATCCCTCAGGTGACCCTATCGGGTTTCGACTAGGAGATGTCATAGGCGCTGGTGAAATCGTCGGCTTGACAGGGAGGCAAGATTTACCCAGGTTCGGGGCCCTCGAAGAGGTAAAACCCTTACTCCTGCCTTCTGCTGATCTGTATTAGACGATTAGATCGATTACAGGGTGCTCGAATCGAGAGTAGATCTCGAGTTTCAAGGCTTTTGTGGTCGTGCGGTAATACTTGGTCCTCTCCTTTGGGGCTCTCCTGGCTTTATATAGATAGCCAGGTCTCGAGCCCACCCCGGAGAGGATTCAAACCCTAGCTTGAGTCGGTTACAATCCCTAACTTAACCCGCAAGTTGACGCGGGTGGGCTTTTCATGGGCCTTCTAGAGTATTCCAAGGGCGCTTCCTGTCGGGCCTTGATCAGAAGGCTTGAGAGGGGGTGTCCTTATTCGCAGGGCCCAGGATCCGTGCCTTCGTCAGTAGCCCCCGAGCGTGTGCTCGACTGGGATTTATTTCCAGTCGGGTAGACGGTCAGACCCTTCTTTTGATCTCCTCCTGGAAGTTCAGCTCGACAATTGTTGTCTACGAAGGGTGTGTTCCCTGTTTCGCGAATTAAAATACTCGAGTATCGAGCAGCATAGGTGCCAGTTTTTTGCGGCTGTACTAGCAGAAGGATGTGGCGCAGTGGCTTGGCTCTCCCGAGAGATCAGGGCCAATTAATTGCGACTAGGGCAAAAACACTCCTGGCCTACACAGATTCGAGACCTCCGACTCGAACCCGATGAGGTGATCGTCACGACTGGGCCGTTGTGGACTTATCGAGTCGAACTTAACCTAAGAGGGTACCCGGCGCGTCCGCTAGGATTTTTCTTCGTGTTGTTGACACGGAACTATGCCGGAGGACGCAGCTTTCGAGTGCGATTCCAGGCCCAAAAGAAAGATCTTTTTGGGTCTTACCTTCATATTCGAAGAATATGGCATCCGGATGTGCCTAGTCGGCTGTACAATCCAGGTCCTTGTGATGTATAATTATCACGCATAAGGTAGGTTCTTTCTACCCGATTAGATTGGTATGAGTTCCGTACGAAAAAGTTTCGTGTAGGGAATGTTAGTTCCATATGAAAGAGTTTTCATGTTTTGGAGAATTGTGCCCGTACGAAAGAGTTTTCGTGTATAAGGTATGTTTCTCTTGTTCAAAGAGGCTTTGATTCATGAATTTTTTCATGAGAAAATTGTGTTTTATCCGAAGGAATTGACATTCGTGCGAAGATAATTTCGCGTTTGAATTTCCATTCGCAAAAGATTTCCCTTTTGAATGACAAACGCCATGACGTCAAGGCGTGCTCCTCTTCTCCCGATGGGACGTGACGGAATGGCAGCAGAAATTGGCCCACCTTGTCAGCTTTTTGACCGGGAAACGAGACGTCGCTCCCGTTTTTTACGCGAAAACGCGCAGTAAATGCGCACGATCTTTTGTTAAGATCGTGGCACGAAACAGCGTATGCCGCCGCTTCGTTTCATCCTTACGCGTGGCAGCCGCGATAGGTGCCACGTTGCGCATCGTACGGCTGAGATTGCTTTACCCCGTATATAAATAGGGGTGTTAGCGCCGCAGTGAAATTTTCCCCGCTCTCAATCTTCATCTTCCACCTCGCGCTCGTCTTCGTCTTCCTTGCGCTCAAGCTCTCGCTGTGAACAATGGCCGGCGGAAAGAAACGTGGCGCTGGAACCTCCGCATCTGGCGAGCCTTCTGCGCCACTCGCCCCCCGCGCCGGCGACTGGCGCACCCCCAACACCACTGCAAAGAGCATCAAGGAGATGCAGCGGGAGGGTCTACTGCCGGCGGAGGCGGAGAAGCGCGTCCGTCTTGGGAAGAGGGAAGAGGTACCAAACCCTCACTCGAACGAGCGCGTGGTCTTTGTGGACCACGTGACTCGAGGCCTCTCCTTCCCTCTTCATCCTTTCTTCATCGGGCTGCTGTGTGCATACGGCATACAGCTCCACGACCTCCCCCCTAACGCGGTGCAGCACATCTCGTGCTTCATCGCGCTTTGCGAATGCTATCTTGGCATTCGCCCGCACTGGGCGCTCTGGAAGGCGCTGTTCAAGATCCGGATCTTCCGCGAAAGATCGCGGGTAGAGTCCGAGCCTGGTGAGCCACTTCGCACGGGTGGCTTCGGGATCCAAGCGCGCCAGGAGAATGCATACTTCAACATGCACTTCATCGACTCCGCCCAAGGCTGGCGGAAGAAGTGGTTCTACGTCGCCGACAACAACTCGAGCGGGCTTGTAGAGTTCCACCCATTCGCAGTTCTGGCGAGGCGCAAGTCTTGGAACCACAAGATGTCAGCCGAAGAAATCCAGACAGTCACACCTCTACTCGAAAGAGTAGGTGCTCTTCGAGACCAAGCCTCGGGAGTAGTGCTCAATGGGCTTCATCTGGCAAGCCTCTTCTTGAAGCGCAGGATCCAGCCTTTGCAGCAGAGGCCTTCCGCTATGTGGGAGTATCAAGGTGCAGAAGATCCCAGCCGAGTGAGCCGCGAAGAACTTTCGAATGTGGAATTCGAGAAGAAGATCGCGGCCATCACTCGACTGAAGGTTGGGGAGCAATTCCCCGATTGCTCAGTCGAGGCTTATTCTGCTTCAAACCCTCCTCCAGCTGCGGTTAGTTTCCTGTCTTTAACTTGCTTTCATTTTCAGAATTTTCGTAGTCGATAAGATCTTTATCGTCTTCTTATCTTTGTAGAGCCTAGCTGTAGCAAATTGCTACCCGCCCGTTGTTGGTGAAGATGCCTCGTGTCTTCAGTCAAGCCACCAGGACGGCGCGGTTGACACCAGCGTGGCCAACGCCTCCTCGAGTTCTGAGCATGATTCCTCAGATGATGTTGAAGACTCGAGTGGCGTCCCACCAAAGCGCCGTCGGATGAACGAAAACGAAGTCACCTCCAAAGACAAGTCTTTGGAGGCGTCACCTGGCCCAACTCCAATTTCTGCGACTCCGCTTCGATCTCTTCCTCCTCTGGCTCCATTCGCAACCGCCTGGAATGCGGATGACTTGGATGAAGACGACGAGGATGACGAGTAAGTTTTTTCCATATTTTAATTCGATTAAACTCTATTTGTCAATGCTGACGTTTCTTTGTCCTTCACTGCAGCCTGCAGGCAATCAGCCCGCGTAGATTCGCCGCGGCTGTTCCTCCCGAAAAGAGGAATAAAGCGAAGGACGCGGGTGAAACCCCTACTGCGGGTACCGTCCAGAACTCTCCCAGGGCAGCGCCTGATGCTGCGACTGCGGAGCGGGATGTCCCTAGCTCCGCTGCTAGAACTTCGGTCTCGAAGGAGGCGACGGACAGCTCGGCGGATCCCCTCTCCCGCGCCTCTGGGCAGGTAAACTTCTATCTCTTTGGCTTTCTCAAACAAATTTTATCGGGTGCACGACAGTGCTCCCGATGGGAGTAGCCCCCGAGGCTGTAGTCGATTGTAAATAATCGGGTACAGGCTCAAAACCTCTTTCTGTTCTTCTTCTTTATTTTGTCTTCTTCGGGTGCACGGCAGTGCTCCCGATGGGAGTAGCCCCCGAGGCTGTAGTCGATTGTAAATAATCGGGTACAGGCTCAAGCCTTTTTTCTTCTAACTCTTTTATCTTCGTGTTTCCGCAGTCGCTCGTCGATTCCCTTGCGGCGATCGGTCGCCGCGTCGTTCTGGCCGAGACAGATTGCGAGTCGCTTCGATCAGAAGTTAACCGACTCAAATCTGAAAGCGACCTTCTTAAAGGTAAATTTCATTATCTTCTTGGCTTCCGTGTATCATCCATTCTTGATTTCTGATTAAAATCCCCTTTGCAGCTCGAGCCGAATTCGCAGAGTCTGAAAAGACCAAACTTTCAGAGCAGGTAACTGCTCGGGAAGCTGAACTGGCGACTACCCGACAAGAGCTGGAAGCTTCCCGCAAGCAATCGGAGGAACTCAGTACGAAGCTTGCGGAGGCGCGGAAGACCGTGAAGGACTTGGAGGAGGCCGGCAGTAAGGCTGACAACGATACTGTCGCGTTCCTTCGTCCCCTCGCCAAACGCTTTGCGGGTAAGTGTCTTGGGTTTTTGAACTTTTCATTCTGCTGATTTTTGCTAAGCATTATTTTCTGTCTGTAGATCTTCTGAGTGTTCCTCTGGAGATTCCTGGGATTCAGCGGGTGGACGTGCTGACCGACACTCTCGCGCAGCTCAGGAAGCATTCTGAGGGAATATTTTCCCTGATTAATGATGCTTCCAAAGCGTTGGCGCGAGTGCATGGCCGTCTTGTTGCCAGCGATACTCCTGCGCCTGCACTGAGCGAGTTGTTGAAGGTCTTCTCGGAAGGCGACCTCCTGGAAGCCTTTGCGGTTGCTCAATCGGAAGCTGGCGCAAAGACTGCGATTCAGTTCGCTCTGGCGAACGGAGTTGATGGTCTGGAGGAGGCCTATTCGTCCATGCCGGTCGACCCTTCCACGGGCAAGAAGGTACGGCTATCTCGTTTTTCTGAGCAAGCCACTGTTCTTGCTCGGAAATTATCTGAGATGTTTGCTCGGAAGAAGGGAGGGTCGACCGCTGCTAGTGGCAGTACCAACGCAGCTTCGTAGGCTTTTTTTTTCTTTTGTTTCTGTTGCTTGGATGTAATGAATTTTGGGATGTATTCCCGTACCTTTGCTGGTCTTTTAATCGAAGCGTTTTGCATTTAGAATTTATCCTTGTTGTCTATACTTTGCCTCCCGATGGGAGTAGCCCCCGAGCGATTAGTCAGATGTGCGACTGGAAACCACTCGAGTAGGGCGTCTCACTTCTTTCCTTGTACTTCTTCCAGGCAATTGCGTCTGCCACTGAACCTTCGAGTGGACGTGGTAGTCCAGTAAATCCACTTGTGGCTGCCGTGGGCACTCTTGCTGGCCTTCGTGATAAGGTTCAGGAAGGTGAGCGTAGGCTGAAAGCGCTGCGCGGAGTAGCTGACGTGGCGATATCCAAGCAGAAATTGGCGGCTGAGCGTGAGCAATTTCTGATTGGTGAACTGTCTTCAATTGCAAAGGAGTTACTATGTGAGTAGTGTAGCCCCCATGCTATTTTCCTCCTCTGTGTTTCTTAGCTTACTAAGTGCGTTTGCTTCTTAGTTGTGAAACCAGATGACAGGGAAGAAAAGCAGTGGGTAGAAAACCACATTCATCAAGAAGCTAACAGCACAAAGCCTCATGCGAGTAATTTCTGGTCTGATCGCAGTCGAGGTTTTGTGATGGCTACCTTGAAGTTTCGAGTCCGCCAGGCGAAAGTTCTCATGAGTTCTTTCCACGAGGTCCTGGTTGCGGTGAATGCTGCTTTTTATCCACTTGAGAGGGGCCCCGAAGACTGGAGCTATCTTCTCAGGTTATTCGGACGAGAAGGAGAGGTTCGCGCGTGCGTTCGCAATCAGATGACATGCGGCGCGGTTGTTGCTCTTTCGTTTGTCCGAATATGGCATCCTGAGATAGACTTGAACTCCGTAGCCCGGCGTCCGGATTATGCAATCGAAGATATTGCGCCGTACTATGATGCTGTTCGTCCTGCAGCCGAGAAGATTATCCGAATGACATCCGAAGAGGTAGATAGGATCTTAGCGGCTAAGAATGCTCAGCGTTTCGACTGACTTTATCGGATGTGAATATCCTGTAAGTTTATCTGTAGTTTGTAAAAACTGTAGTAAGGTGTGCAACCTTGTACTCGATAATTCTTTTCTGTGATGCTTAGTTTTAGGTGTAGCCCCCGTGTATTTTATGGGGTGTGTACCTGTAACCTTTTAGCATGTAGTGATCTTGAAAGCTGTCAAGTAAATATGATGAGAGAATCATGTCTTTATTGCTATGACTGAGAAGTCATGTGTTCGAGCTACAAGATTGGCTAGTATAGCCTTATTTGTTGCAAAATAAATAAACCTAGGGGTAGAATTTGCGCAGTTGCGCGATATTCCATGGATTGGAATAGATGCCTCCAGTCTCTGGATTCTTCAGTCGATAGGCTCCTCCTGGGATCACTTCGTGTACGATGAAGGGTCCTTCCCAAGGTGGTTCGAGCTTGTGCCCTTCCTTTTGCTTCAGCCGCAACACCAAGTCGCCAACCACGAATGATCTGTGGCGTATGCGGCGACTGTGATAATTGCGCAGTGATTGTTGGTAGACTGCAGATCTTGCGAGTGCAATGTCCCGAATTTCGTCGAGTGCGTCCATATCTTCTGCAAGTGCTTTGTTGGAGGTTTCTTCACTGTAGGCTACAACTCGTGGGGCGCTGAATCGAACCTCTTCGGGGAGGACGGCTTCTGTCCCATATACCATGAAAAATGGTGTGTATTGCGTTGATCGATTGGGGGTTGTGCGGAGGCTCCAAAGTACGGAGGGTAACTCCTCTGCCCAATGACCTGCAGCGGGATGTAGCCGATCGAGCAATCTCTTTTTGATGCCAGCCGAAACTAAGCCGTTGGATCTTTCGACTTGACCGTTTGTTTGCGGATGGGCGACCGAAGCAAACTTCAGATTAATTCCTTTCTCCTCGCAGAACTGTTGAGTTTCCTTTGCAGTGAAGTTCGTACCATTGTCTGTAATGATGTCGTGTGGCACCCCGAATCTGCATACTATGGAGTCGAGGAACTTGATTGCGCATTGGGCGCTACCCGAGGTCACTGGCATAGCCTCGATCCATTTGGTAAATTTGTCGACTGCGACCAGCAAATGTGTGTACCCTCCTGGAGTGGATTTGCGCAGTGGGCCAACCATGTCAAGCCCCCATTGGGCAAAGGGCCAGGCGATGGGTATCATGTGCAACTCTGTGGCGGGCGCGTGCGGCTTGGGTGAGAATCGCTGGCAAGCGTCACATCTGTCGACCAGGTTTTTTGCATCGTTGGCTGCTGTTAGCCAGTAGAATCCTGCTCGAAAGGCTTTTCCCAGTATTGCTCTCCAACTAGCATGATGTCCGCAATCACCCTGGTGTATATCCCGGAGTAACTCTTTGCCGTCTTCGGGTGCGATGCACCGCTGAAGGATGCCCGAGATGCTTTGCTTGTACAACTCTCCGTTGATTACTCGAAAGGATTTGCTACGCCTGATTAGCTGTCGAGCCTCGCGTGGATCGGCCGGGAGCTGTTTATTGAGCAGGTAGTCGAGATACTTCTGCGTCCAGACTGGCTCGACCAGAAAGACCTGTCGTGATATATTATGAATAAGCTCGATAAGCGCGACCTGCGGGCTGACCTCTGTTTCTGCCGCTGCCGGTGTTTCTGCAGTTTTCTTCAATTTGACCGATCGCTTGACCATCCGTTCGAAGTATATTCCTGGCGGTATGGGTGTATTCGTGGAACCCATGTTTGCCAGTCTATCCGCCTCTTCGTTGCTGGATCTTGCAATATGCTTCAACTCGCATCCTTTGAAGCTTCCTTCGAGTAGATTATACATGTCGCGATACGCGATCATATTTTCGGCAACGACATCGCACTCTTTCATTGTTTGTTGTACTATGAGATTAGAATCGCCATAAATCATCAACCTGGTAGCGCCACAAGCAATTGCCATCTTCATCCCATGCAACAGTGCTTCATATTCTGCGTCGTTGTTCGATGCTGGATCATCTGGTGGAAAGTCTAGTCGCAGGACGTATTGCAGTTTGTCTCCACGAGGTGAGATAAGAACGATTCCAGCTCCTGCCCCTTCGTTTCTTTTGGACCCGTCAAAGTACATGATCCAATTGCTTGTGTACTCGGGTGGCCCGGGTGTTTGTAGCTCTGTCCATTCGCTGATGAATTCCACGAGAACTTGAGATTTGACTGCATTGCGTCCTGCGTAGGTGATATCCCAAGCACCCAACTCGATGCTCCACTTTGCTATTCTTCCGGATGCCATAGGGTTGTTCATGATTGTCCCAAGTGACGCATCACTAACCACTGTAATGGCGTGTTCCTGGAAGTAATGTTTGAGTTTTCGGGCTGTGAGGACAACTCCATACGCGAGCTTCTGGTAATGAGGATATCTCTGCTTGCACGGCGAGAGCACTTCGCTGATGTAATTTATTGGGCGCTGGACTCCGTATGCCTTGCCATCTTCAGGTCGTTCGACTACGATTGCAGTGCTGATGACCTGGTTTGTGGCGGCTAAATAGAGAAAAAGTGGCTCCCTTTCTTGTGGTGTTGCGAGGATGCGCCTGCTTTGCAACGACCGTTTCAAGTCTGCGAATGCTTGTTTGGCTTCGGGGGTCCATTCGAATTTGTCCGTCTTCTTCAGTAGCTTGTAGAAGGGTAACGCCTGCTCTCCCAATCGTGCGATGAACCTGCTTAGGGCGGCCAATCGCCCTGCGAGCTGCTGGACCCCGCGTAGATTGGTAGGCTCCTTCATGGTGAGGATGGCTTGTATTTTCTCCGGATTGGCCTCAATGCCTCTGGCGGATACCAGGTATCCTAGGAGCTTTCCTGCAGGGACGCCGAAAACGCATTTTGTTGGATTGAGCTTGATCCGATATGCATTAAGGGCGTCGAATGTTTCTTTAATATCTTCGAGGAGTGTGTCCTCTACTCGAGTTTTGATGACGATGTCGTCGACATATACTTGTACGTTCTTGCCAATGAGATTGGCAAGGCATCTCTGCATGCAACGTTGATATGTTGCGCCTGCGTTCTTCAGCCCGAAGGGCATTGTCGTATAGCAGTATACACCGTGTGGTGTGATGAATGCCGTCTTCTCTTCGTCTTCCTTTTTCATTCGGATCTGGTTGTATCCCGAGTAGGCGTCCAGGAAAGAGAGACGTTGGCAACCTGCTGTGGAATCCACGATCTGGTCGATTCGTGGTAGAGGAAAGTTGTCCTTGGGGCAGTGCTTGTTCAGTGACGTGTAGTCGATGCACACCCGAAGGATATCCGTGTTCTTCTTGGGGACCAGCACCGGATTTGCTAACCAGGTGGATATCTTGATCTCCCTAATGAAATTTGCGGCTAGCAGCCTATTTACTTCTTCTCCCAGCGCCTTTTGCTTGGGTTCTGAAAATCGTCGAGTCGTCTGTTTGATGGGCTTTGCGTTAGGAAAGACTTCGAGTGAGTGCTCGGCAAACTCCCTGGGTATACCTGGCATATCTGAGGGCTGCCAGGCGAAAATTTCCCAGTACTCACGGAGGAGTTTGACGAGCGCGCTTTCCTATGCTGGCGAGAGGGTTGTGGAAACCATCGCGGTTTTGGCGGAATCCGTCGGGTGCACTTGGTGCTTGCGAGTGTCGCTGTTGGCGCTGAATTCCAGTTCGGGCGCGTTTTTCTTCGTGAGTGGCATGACGGAGTGATCCGTGGTTTTTGCCAGCTCTTGTAGTTCTTCTTGCATCCCGAAAGATTTCGCGATCTCATTAAATTCTATGTCGCACTTATCCGATTTCTGGAAGTCCCCGTCAATGGTGATCACACCGTATTCGCCGGGTAACTTGAGCTTCAAGTATGCGTAATGTGGTACGGCCATGAATCTGGCGAACGCTGTTCGACCGAGAATGGCGTGGTACTGCGAGGGCCAGTCGACGACTTCAAAGTCCAGGAATTCCCTTCTGTAGTTGCGTGGGGAGCCCAGTACAACTTCGAGGTTGATTGTTCCGAGTGGACGTATTGCCTTGCCCGGAACTATCCCGTGGAAGGATGTTTCTGATTCCGTTAGGCCGTCCAGGTTTTTGTTCATTCGACGGAGTGTATCCGCGTAGATGATGTTGATGCCGCTGCCGCCGTCCATGAATACGCGGGCCAGGTCATAGTTGCCAATTTGAGCTTGAATGACAAGGGCGGCGTGTCCTGGTCGATAGACTCGTGGCGGGTGGTCTTCCTTCGAGAACGTGATTGGCTGCTCGGCCATCTTCAGGTACTCGGGCTTCGTTGGTGGCGTCTGCACTGCCATGCATATTTGTCTCGAGTTAGTTTTTTGAGCTCTGCGAGAGGGGCATACCTTCTGTATCATCCCAAGGAGTTGTCCGTGCGGAGTCGGGTATGTATTTGCTCCCGTGTTTTGCTGTTGTGGTGCTGGCAATGCGGCGAGTGCCATGTTTGGGTTGGCTGGTGGAGGTGGTGGCGGTGGTAGCTGGAATTGTTGTCCGCCTCCTGGTAGCGGTGGATAGTTTTGGGTGGAAGCGAATCTTTTCTTGGCAAGCGCGTCCGAGATTTCGATGAACTTTCGGCAATCCTTGAGAAGGTGTGTTGCCTTAGTCTTGCCCGTGCGCTTGTCTGTGAACAGATGTAGCGAGCAGTACCCATCGAGGTCTTCCTCGGGTGATTTTTCTTCTACCTTTGGCTTCCATTCGCGACTTCCACGACGACCGGAGTCGCGACTTCGCGTGAACTCTGCTGCCACTAGTTCTTCTCTATCCTCGTGGTCGTAGTATTTTCTTCTCTTTCTTCGCCCATGACGGTCTTCGTCATGTGTGGGCGATGATGTTCTTTCATTGCGTACCGCGTCTTCTCCATTGGCCCATTTTTCGGCTATGACCATGAGCTCCCCTATGGTTTTGGGCGCAGCTCTGCCGAGTTCTTCTCGAAACGCGGTTCTTCTTGCTCCTTTGGCGAAGGCCTCAATCGCCACTTCTTCAGAGATTGTCCCTGCGGTGTTCCTGAGTGTGTTCCACCGCTGGATGTATTCTCGCGTGGATTCGCCACTTTTCTGTTTGCAAGCCCGTAGTTCTTCGATTGTAGCTGGCCTTTTGTAGGTCGACTGGAAGTTTTTGCAGAAATCGCGATGCAGGTCGTCCCATGATGCATAGCAAGATCGTGGTCTCCTCTCCAGCCAGCTGCGGGCCGCTCCGGCCAGGTGCAAATTGAGGTATTGCATGGCCGTGTTCTTGTTACCACGTTGGCATTTTACTGCCGTGAGGTAGTCGCTTAACCACTGGGAGGGCTCGAGTGAGCCATCGTATTTTGTCACCTCCGAGCTGAGCTTGAATCTCTTGGGTAGAGGTGCTTCGCGAATACTGCGAGCAAAGCAAAGTGCTCCGCAGGTTTCGTCGTCCGAAGACCCGGATGAGGAGCGTTCGCGATATCGTGAAGCTCTCGCTTTATCCACCTTCTTCTGGGCGAGATCGGATCGCGCGTCGTACCCGGACCGGTCGCGGTCGCTATCTTTTCTTGGTTCTTTACTTCGTTTTCTCGAGCGGCTGTTGTGGTGCCGCGAATCTTTGTCTCTCGGGCTGTCGTCGCTGCTGCTTCGGCTGTCGCCGCGGCGCCGAGCTTCTTTTCCTCGGCCGCGACGCGGCGATTTATCCTTTCTCGGAGAGGAGCTCCTGTGCCTGCGGGGCGTGTCTTTGTCTTTGTCCTTCTCTTGTCGCGCCTTCTCCAGTTGTTCCTTGCGATCGTGGGAGGCGAGCTTCGCGGCAGCCAGCCCTAGACCTTTGCGGATATGCTTGTATTGTTCCACCCGAGGATCGCTGTCCGTTGGCTGGTTCATCTGCATGTACGTGGCCGCGGCTAGAATTGCGGCGGCTGGAGTTTGCGGGTAGACGTTGCCGTCGTCGTCAACCCTCATGAAAGAAGATGTGGTAGACCTGTTGGTCCCAGCCATGGATTCGTGGTCCCTTGTCGATGCTGCGGGTCCTTTTCCCACGGGTCGGGTACCGACCGAAGGAGCAAGGGACAGCTCGGCTCGGCGTAGGCTTGATTCATCCGCCGCTCTCCTGCGACGGGCTAGATCTGCTCGGGCGTCCTTGATGTTTGAGGCCGCTCTCACTAGGTGATAGTGGTAGGCGGTTAGGTCTTCCTGCGTGGCACCTGCTGCGGGTGGCTGACTCTTTCGCATGGATTCCTTTGCTCTTTTCCAGGCTTCCCGCGAGACGCCGATTAGATCGCGCTCGGTTGCGCTATATTCAGTTTCCGAGGGCTGTTCCGATCCTGCCATGCAGACTTGGGCCAGTCGTGGCCCGTGCGTCCTAGGCGCAGATCGGGAGGCTCTTCGCACCCGAGAGGGTTCCTCTGTCGAGAGTGCGTGATAGTCGATCGTGTTGAAGCGGATGGACTCGCCGCTTTTCTCCATAAGGAAGCGCGAGTTGACGGCTCCAGATTCGGGTTCAGATTCATCCGAGAAGTGGAGGATTCCGTCTCTGTTTGCCATGAAGTTGAAGCTTCCGAACGTCAGGGTGACGCTCTTCTCCAGATCCTCGAATACCGGGCGTGATTCCGGCGAGTGAGGCGTGACTATGACGGATCCGATCCGTACAGGATTGTTCGGAGCCGTAGTCGATGGTTTCCAACGGGAGTTGGATGTCGATGAAGCCGAAGATGCCGGTGATCCAGCGCCCGCGTTCCCCACGGTCGGCGCCAATTGTCGAAGCTCTGGCTCCGCAAATCCCTCAGGTGACCCTATCGGGTTTCGACTAGGAGATGTCATAGGCGCTGGTGAAATCGTCGGCTTGACAGGGAGGCAAGATTTACCCAGGTTCGGGGCCCTCGAAGAGGTAAAACCCTTACTCCTGCCTTCTGCTGATCTGTATTAGACGATTAGATCGATTACAGGGTGCTCGAATCGAGAGTAGATCTCGAGTTTCAAGGCTTTTGTGGTCGTGCGGTAATACTTGGTCCTCTCCTTTGGGGCTCTCCTGGCTTTATATAGATAGCCAGGTCTCGAGCCCACCCCGGAGAGGATTCAAACCCTAGCTTGAGTCGGTTACAATCCCTAACTTAACCCGCAAGTTGACGCGGGTGGGCTTTTCATGGGCCTTCTAGAGTATTCCAAGGGCGCTTCCTGTCGGGCCTTGATCAGAAGGCTTGAGAGGGGGTGTCCTTATTCGCAGGGCCCAGGATCCGTGCCTTCGTCACACTTGCTAAACTTGGCATAAAGCTTGTGTTCCCTCAGTTTCTCCATTATCAGACGAAGGTGTTTCTCGTGTTCCTTAACACTCTTAGAGTAGATTAGTATGTCGTCAATGAAGACTACGACAAACTTATCAAGGAATTCCATGAATACCTTGTTCATCATATTCATGAAGTATGATGGGGCATTGGTTAAGCCAAAGGGCATCACCGTATACTCATATGAACCATATCTAGTGACAAAAGCAGTCTTGGGAATGTCATGTTCTCTAATCTTGAGTTGGAAATATCCAGACCGTAGATCGATCTTGGAAAATACACTAGCTCCTTCCAACTGATCAAACAAGTCATTGATTCTCGGTAGCGGGTATTTGTTCTTGATTGTCACCTCGTTCAACGAACGATAGTCCATAACCAAACGCTGACTTTTGTCCTTCTTCTCCACAAACAGAACTGGTGCTCCCCAAGGGGACGAACTTTCTCTTATGAAACCTTTACCTAACTGCTCCTCAAGTTGCTTTTTGAGTTCTTTCAGTTCATCAGTGGACATAGGGTAAGGTCTCTTTGCTATTGGGCCTGTGCCCGGAAGCAAATCAATCAGAAATTCCACATCTCTATCCGGTGGCATTCATGGTAACTCATCTGGAAATACATCTGGGTATTCTCTCACCACAGACACTTGGTCTAGGCTAACCTCCTTAAGATGGTTTAGGCTAACCCCCTTAAGATAGTTTAGACTAATATCTTTAGATTCCAAGTGGGGTTTGTACTTAATTCTCTTTCCCTCTGGGGTTGATAGTGTGATTGATCTATTGACACAGTCTATGACTCCTCCATAGGTAGTCATCCAATCCATACCCAAGATAACATCTAGTCCTTGTGATGGTAGGATTACTAAGTGGGTCGGAAATTTGTGGGTTCCAATTTCTAGAATTAGTATCCCGCATTCACTATTGACAGACATCTCACCACCTGGGGAACTCACTTGGAATACTTTTCCTATTGATTTAGTGGGTATTTTATTTTTGTCCACAAATGCCTTTGATATGAATGAATGCGATGCTCCAGTATCAAATAAAACTAATGCTGTAAAGGAGTTGAGTGGAAACGTACCCATCACAGCATCAGGTTCATTCATCACTTCTTCAACATCTAGGTGGTTCACCTGCCCTTTCTGGAATGGATTGGGCTTGGCAGGTTCAATAGCCTTCAGTTCTGGGCACCTATCTGCGAAATGTCCCTTATTCTTGCATTTGTAACACATCACTTCAGACATGTCCCTCTTGCCATCTGAGTTTGAGTGCTTATGTCCATTATTCCCATTGTGATGGCCATTACGATGGCCGTTGTAATTACTATTGTAATGTCCATTGGAGTTATTGCCTCTGTATCCACCATTGAATGTGTGGCTATTGTTCCTGTTGAAATGACCTCCATGCTTGTGACCACTATAGCCTCCACTATTTTCAGAAGAGTGATGCCTCTTGTGAGAGTTTTCAGTGTGGTTCTTGCCGTTCCCAAACTTCCTCTTGCGGTTCTCCTCCTTGTTGATGTTGTTGTCTAGGGTGATGGCCTGGTCTAGCAGTGTCTGATAGTTTGGAGCATAGGCCACAGATAGTGGAATCTTCAGCTCTCCCTTGAGTCCACTCAGAAATTTCTCCTTCCTCTTGGCATCTGTATCAATGTCCTCTGGGGCATACCTGGATAGTGCACAGAAATCATCCATGTATTCTTTCAGGGTCCTTCCACCTTGCTTCAGAGTGCGGAACTCATCCCTCTTGAGGTTCATAATGCCTGATGAGATGTGGGCATTACGAAAACCAGCTCTGAATGTGTCCCAGTCTAGACCTTCCACAGGATGGGTGATCTGAAATGTCTCCCACCACATTGCGGCTGGTCCCTCTAGCAGATGCACGGTGAATCTGACCTTCTCCGCATCGTTGCACTCGCAAGCAACCAAGTCCTTGTTAACTGAACGGAGCCAGTCGTCAGCCACCATGGGTTCAGTAGCAGTGGAGAATTTGTTGGGTCTAAGCCTGAGGAATCTGGTAAGCCTATCAACAGGAGGTGGTGGTGGGGGAGGGTTGTTGTTGTTGTTGTTGTTGTTGTGTTGCATCAACTGAGTCATCATCTGCATCAACTGAGTTTGGGCTGCCAACATTTGCTGAAATGCTTCTTGGGTTGGATCTGGTCGTGGAGGCATCTGGGGTTTTAAGAATAGAGGAGAAATGAGATTGGAAGATGGGCCTAGTGGGGAAATAAATTTCTACCCATGCACAACATCACACAAACCACAAACAAGCAAACTCACAAACAAACAAAATATAACGAAGGTTTTTAGGAAACTAAAAGAGTCGTGGGTACTGTCGTACTTCAAGTAGTAGGACAATACAGGAAAACGTAAACGAAATACAAAATCTAAGGGATCATCTAAAAGACACCAGATCTTGATTCTTCACTTGCGAGTCTCGAATAACTTGTAGTAGTCGGTGGCCCTCAAGCGCTTCTTCAGAGGGAAGCGGCTTCCTGTCGAGCTCTCATCAATGTCAGGGTCCCCCTCAGAAGAACTCTCAAACACTCGCTCCTCAGGGTCCTCCTCTTCCTCTGCCTCTGCAGCTGGAGTCAGGGGGTCTTTCTCTGCAGCAGGTGTCTGGTGATCAACCGAGGCTGGGGGTACTATGGGCTCCTTCCCTCTCTGTGCCACCCTCAGTCGGTCTACTTCCCTCTGCAGTTCATCAACCTGGTCCTTCAACTGGTCTCTCTCCTGCTTAACCTCGTCCATCTCACTGGAGTCCTTAGCGTAGTAAGCATTCTGCGCTTGGAGAGCAGCAATTGTTGCATCCTTGAGGTCCAGTTTTCCAGTGAGGTCATTATTGATGTCATCCATCTTCAACATTGCTCTCCCCATATCCCTATACTTCCTCTGTTGGATATCAAGTGCCTCCATTTGATTTAGCATCTCCTCCTCCATGTTCGACATCACGAACTCTAACTCCATGAGGTGACGACGTATAGGAGTGAGCTGTTGGTGGCTACGATCAATAGGAAATCCTGACTCATCCCTCTCTCCGAAGAGTCGGAAGACACTGCCGTGCGTGATATGGTATCGGTACCTATGGCAGATACGGGCGATGGCGTCAAGCATGGCTGAACTCACTGAAGCTGTGTAGTCTGGATAGTACTGGACGTATTCCATGCCAGGGTCGTCTGGGTCCGCTGTACGTCCAGAAATATGGGTCGTGATGCGCCACCTCTGAGCACCGGTAACATCGATAACCTCTGGCACGCAGTGGAAGTGAGGAGCTGGCATCCCAATATCCATGGCTAGGTCATATAGGGTCTTACTCATCCAGAACCCTGCATCTCCAGCAAAAGCAAACCTATCATCGGTGTCATCGCCAGCCGGGTTCATCTAAAAATTTGGAAAATTGAAAGGGATGAGGTTAGCACAGGGTAAGAGTATACAAGAATAGAACAAAGAAAAGGCAAAAGTAAAACGAAAGTTTTCATAAGGGTTTGACATAGTTTTATTCCTATGGTTCCAAATCCTAGGGTCTCGATCCTACAGGCAACACTATGCTCTGATACCATTTTGTAGCGCCCTACCTTTTGATAAAGGTAGAACACCTGTGTACCTGCTATTCCCGGGATCTCTGATAGCATACACATGACAAAATGAAATATGCATTGCAATAGCATCAATCTACAACGTATGATCCATTGAATAAGAAATAAAACAGTGTTACAATTGTCATAGTCAACATAGACTAGCCCCCAATAACAGAGTTCAGAGCAAATACAGCGAAAACAAATCTTCAATGAGCCTCCTTCTCTTCATGTTCCACAGGCAGACATGTTGGAATGTAGACTCGAGATCCTAAACAGTTACTCATCATCTGAATGACCTGCACGTTGGAATATGCAGCCCCCACAGGGGAGGAGGTCAGTACAAACAATGTACTGGCAAGTGACACTTGTATGGTGGCAGTTTTGAGGAGTAACTAGCTACATGATATTTGGCTAGTGGAGTCTGGGCTATTTGCATAAAGCCAATTTTGTCCTATATTTGACAAATTCCCTTTTAAACAAAAGAAATCATTTGCACAATCCTTCATGGTTAAACCACCATAAAATTTGAAAGTCATCATGGTTAAATCACCATGAAGTTTGGTTGTGGCAACATGATTAAACCACCACGTGCCCTATAAAGGGTTTCTACCATATTTTATTTCATTCAGAAAAGATGAGGAGATCCTTCGGCACCAACTCTGTCTAGCTGCTCAACTGGCCCATAACCGGGGACACGGCTAAGATCTTAGTTTTTTAAACTCTGCAGAGGTTGTGCACTTTCACCTTGAGACTCATTTTTTCCCGAGAGAAAAATGAGACAAGATCTTTGGGAAGAGGGATTCAACCATACCAGTAATGACTCGTTGCTCCTAAAGTTCTACCACCCACTGTCATACAACAGGATGAACCCCCACAACTTACTTAATCTTGGCATAGCCCATATTACCTCAAGGCTGCACTGGAATCTAACTAAACAGTGAAGACCTACAAATCCCTTTAATCCTGGGTGGCGGTCCACAAGTGTACTCTCAGGTGATAACCCCCACATCCATGGTTAAACCACCATGAACATGGTCCTGAGTAGCCACTCAACATAATCCAAGCAAGGTTCAGTCCACCCAGGTGTTTCATTGGGTTGTTAATTTTCATTTTTCAAAACATCACAACCCAGCATGTATCATCAATAGTTGAGATAATATTCTAGCATAGCTAAACTGGTATCTAGTAGAGGTTTCAGGTTGGCTACACACTACTAGGTATTTCTAAGCATAGCATATACTTTAGAAAATAAATAAAATCACCTATGATGCATACTACTGAAAACTCTAATGCAATAAAAGTGGGACATGAGCATCACTTGCCTTGGTAGCTGCAACCAGCGCAAGCACAACAGTCACAGGAGTTGTGTTGATCCTCTCCAAAGTCTAAACAAGCAACAACAATACAACATAAACACACTATCCAAAACAAACAAACATAAACATGTATGAATGCATGAATGCAAGATTTGTTTTACACATGTTGGTTGTAGTGTTGGGGGTGTGTTTGGCATATCATGAGGTGTATTCGGTTGCTACATGGCTCTGGTTGAGATTTATATTGCACTAATTTAATTCCTCCAATTTAGTAGTCCATTTATACCTCTTTGGATAAATCAAATTTTAAACACACTTTTAAGTCTCTGAAAATTTTGGTCATTGGTCTCTCTGGATAGAGGGTACCAATAGCAAGGTAACCCAATTGGTTTCATTCAAAAATACATTTCAGAATTTGAACTATCTACAGATCCCTGATTTGGCTAAATTTGAAATAGAAAGTGTGTGCACGATACAATTTTGGTTTTCTCTGGTTCCATTGTGTTCTACAAGTTCTAAGGAATCCAGAGACTACAAAATTAACAAAATTGGGGTAGTAGAGCTCAAACTATGAATTAAATGGTGTTTATGAGTGGTTTTGGCAAGTTTAAAACTACTCCAAAATTTTGTACAGAGACCACCCAATATTTTTTTATATTTGGGTAGAGAATTTGATTAGCTTTCTATAGGTTCAAGTCTCACCATTTTTGGGTCTATAATTATTTTTCTATTGAATTTACAGTAGGACAGGTGTTTCTGTTTTTGAAAAAAGAGATTAACTATTTAAACGGGGGGGGCTGACGTAGCAGCCGTGTGGTGATACCCGATTGGCTCGTACCGCTTCGCGCGGATCGCGCGCGGTGGCTGTGCGATTTAAGTCGCGGCGGACGGCTGAGATGTGCCGTACCGCTTCGCGTAAGTGGGCGCGGGGCGGCCGTTGGATTTAGATCCAATGGCACGGATCTGGGCACCCGCGAGTGGCCGCTCCGGTACACCGGAGTTACGCCGGCCGCGGCGGCGCCATTGATGGCGTGGAGCCTAAGCGCGCAGAAAAGAGCGAGGGGGGTACGGGGAGGTTACCTACGGGCAGCGCGCGTCAAGGCGGAGAGGTTGGCGCGCGGAAGGGGTGGCGGCGCTTCCCGGTTACTTCGTGGACGCTCGCCGGAGTGGTCCGTGCGGCGGTTCTTCCCGGCGTGGACGGCGTGGTCGAGAGGAGGCACCTGCGGCCGTGGGAAATGGTCAGGGGATGCGCGGGGCCGTGGGGAGGCGAGTGAGGCTGAGAGAGAGGGGAAGGACGTCGGGGGCTCACCGGAATCGAGCTCTCCCGTGCGGTGGCCGTGCGGTTCCGGCGAGTTAGAACGGCAGCCTGGGGGCGTGGTTTTGCGAGGGGATAGGGAAGAGAGGGAACGGAGGTTAGGGGTTTTATCGGGGCCGTTCTAGAGTGGAGGAAACGGGCGGGGAGAGGTGGCGAACGTGGGGGGTGCGCTCGGCGTTCTCCGGCGAAATCGGAGGGAGGTTGGGGACGGGCGTCACGCTGACGTGGGCGTGACCTCACTAGGCCCACACGGCAGCGAGAGGGAGTGGCGGTAGCGGCTGACTGCCTCGCGCGCGCGCGCGGCGCGTAGGGTTCGGCCCATGGGCTGCCGAGAGAGAGAGAGGGGCAGGGGGAGGGACTGGGCCGGCCGGTTCCTTCCCTTTTCTTTTTTTTTTGTCCTGTTTTATATTTTCTTTTCTGTTTTCTATTATTACACTAAGGAAACCCCAAACAAATGATTGAATGGGCCAACTAAATTTAGATGGTTTTGAAGTGTATTTAGATTGCAAGGTTTTAAACTTTTGGAATGTTTTGGTGGCTTTTGAAAATTCAAATTTGGATCCAAAATGGATGAATTAGCATGGAGTCAATTATAGAATAAATTTTTGGGGTATAACCCATAGGGTTTTTGTTTAGTGATGTTTAAACTTTTAAATGTGCTTTTGAGTGACTATCTTATGATAATATGTATGCATGCTAGTTTGATATTTTGAAAAGACCTAGGATGTTACAACTTTCCACACTATACGTCTAATCCTTTGTTTCAGCAAAACCGGTGAGATTGACAACCTCACTGCTTCATTGGGGCAAAGTAATTTGATTGTGTTGTGTAGATTCCACATCGCTGCTGAACCGGTAGTGCGCCCTGTCAATATCAACTACATCAACCTTCAGAAGTGATTTCTTTCTCCTACCGGTCAATTCAACCTTGGTTTCTTTCTGAGGGAAGACTTCCTGCTGCACTCTTCATACCTTACACTTGGGGTCTCCCAACGAGCATGTGTTTACCCGCCATCAAGCAAGTTTTCTGGCGCCGTTGCCGGGGAGGAAGAGGATTTCTGCAAGGGGAGTCTCTCACTTCCAATCTCTTTATTTCGTTTTTCTTTTGCTTAATTTATTTTTTTTGTCTAGTTTGCTTCTCTATATCAAAAAACACACAAAAAAATAGTTCTTATTCTAGTTGTTACTTTTATCCTGTTTTTAATCTTGCTAAAATGAGTACTCCTGAGAACACTAAGTTGTGTGATTTCACTAGCACAAACAACAATGATTTTATTAGCACACCTGTTGCTCCACCTACTCCTACTGCTGATTTTTATGAGATAAAGCATTCTGTATTAAATCTTATTATGAGAGAGCAATTTTCTGGTGTTAGTAACGATGATGCTGCTGCCCATCTTAATAATTTTGTTGAACTCTGTGAGATGCAAAAATATAAGGATGTAGATCGAGATATTATTAACTGAATTGTTTCCTTTCTCTTTAAGAGGAAGAGCTAAAGAATGGTTGTTATATTTTTCCTAGAAATAGTATTGATTCATGGACTAAATGTAAAGATGCTTTCATTATAAAATGTTATCCTCGTGCTAAGATTATATCTCTAAGAAGTAGCATTATTAATTCTAAGCAACTTGATAATGAGCATATTGCTAAAGCTTGGGAAAGAATGAAATATTTGGTAAAGAGTTGTCCCACTCATGGACTGACTACTTGGATGATCATCCAAACCTTTTATGCAAGTCTGAATTTTTCTTCAAGAAACGTTCTGGATTCAGCTGCTGGAGGAACCTTTATGTCCATGACTTTGGGATCTGCAACAAAGCTTCTTGATGATATAATGATAATTATTCTGAATAGCACACTGAGAGAGTTCCACCAGGTAAGAAGATAAATTTTGTTGAAGAAACCTCTTCCCATAGTGATAGGCTTGATGCTATTATTTCCATGCTTGTTCCTTTAGCCTCTTTGGTTGCTCAAGAAGAGCATGTTGATGTGAACTTCGTTAAAAACAATAATTTCAACAATAATGCTTATAGGAACAATTTTGGTAGCAACAATTATTGGCCATATCCTTCTAATAATGGTGATTGTTATGCCAACCCTTATGGTAATTCCTACAACAAAAATAGAAGTGTACCCTCTAATTAGTACACAGACTGCTTTTAATAAATCTATTAAGGAAAACTTTGGCACAATTGATGTTCTTGCTTCTAAAGTTGATACCCTTGCTCTTGATGTTGATATTCTAAAACTAAAGGTTATGCCTCATGATGTTAAATAAATAAAAACTTTGAATTCCATTCAAGTTAGAATTGATGACAATGTTAGAGTGTTAGCTGAATTGCATGCTAGATGGGAAAGAGAAGATGAAATAGCTAGAAAGAATAATATAGATAATGTTTACACATTACCACCACTAGTAAAACTTAAGCGTCTCATGCTAGTAAACCTTCTGCTATTAATGGTAAAGTAATTGGTGTTGGCAATACTTCCACTTCTGCTGTTAAACATTTAAAATTTTCTCAAACCACTAAAACTGTTCCTGGTAAAAGTGCTGAAATATTTCGAAATATGGGAGACAATGGTCCCATTACCTTTGATTGCAATATATCTAAATTAATTATGTTCCTAAAAAATCTTGCTAGTTGTCCTAATGCTAGTGCTATAAATATGACTTTCACAAAACATACTACAAATGCTCTCATGCAAATTAGAGAAGAAGAATTAAGATGTGAAGGCTCTATCCCTAGTAAGTTAGATGATGGTTGGGAACCTATCATTAAAATGAAGGTGAATGATTTTTATTGTAATGCTTTTCGTGGTCTTGGTGCTAGTATCTCTGTTATGCCTAAGAAACTTTATGATATGCTTGATTTGCCGCCTTTGGAACACTGTTATTTGGATGTTCGTCTTGCTGAGAATGTTAGAAAGAAACCTTTGGGGAGAGTTGATGATGTTCTTATTATGGTTAACAATAACCTTCTCCCCGTTGATTTCATTGTTATTAATATTGAATGCAATGCTTCTTGTCCTTTTGTTTTGGGAAGACCTTTTCTTAGAACTGTTGGTGATGTTATTAATATGAAAGAGAGGAATATTAAATATAAATTTCCACTCAAGAAAGGTATGGAACACTTTCCTAAGAACAGAATGAAGTTACATTTTGATTCTATTATTAAAACAATTTACAATTTGGATGCTTCTTCACTTGAAAATATTTGATTCTAGTTATCTGGGCCTAGCTAAATGGCGTTAAAGAAAAGCACTTCTTGGGAGATAACCCATGGTTTTATTTTTGCTTTGTTTTTCTATGTTATTTTTAGTCAGGGTGTTGTTTACTTCTGTAGCAACTCCTCTGTATCTTTATTTTCTCGCATTTTTTGTGCCAAGTAAAGTCTCTAGTGAAAGTTGAGGTTAGATTTGGATTTCTGTGCAGGAAACAAATTTCTGATGTCCACCGTGTAAAATCGCATAAATCACAAAAAAGATCAAAATGACCTGCAAATTTTGGTGCTTATTCCTCATCTAATTCCGAAACTTTTTCTATTTTTCGTTTTTCAATTTGAGTAACGTAAGTGCCCTGAAAAAAATCTTCTTTACTAACTGTTCTGGTTTTGACAGATTCTGTCTTTTTACTTGCATTCTCTCTTTTACTATATCGAGTGGATTTCTTTGCTCCACAAAACATCAGTGGTTGTAGCTAATGTTTGAAAAGTATTAATAATGCTTATTTCCATGGATAACGTGTGAATTTTTTACTATGCACTAACCCTCTCGTGCGAATTAGATTGACTTTGGTGTGAAGGAAGTTTTCAAGGCTCAAGAGAAGAGGGTGATATAATGTGATCAAGAAGAGTGCAAAGATAAAGCTTGGGGATGCCTCTGTGGTTCATCCCAACAAATTCTGAGAAGACTCAAGCGTCTACGCTTGGGGATGCCCAAGGCATCCCCTTCTTGGAGTGTCTGTTTGTTTTTTGTTTTGTTTTCTTTTGTTCGATCACATCATATGCACTTTACTTGGAGTGTCTGTTTGTTTTTTGGTTCATTTTCTTTTGTTTTATTTGCTGTAATAAATATAGTTAGAACCCATCATTCTTTGTGTGGAAGAGAGACACGCTCCGTTTTTCATATGAATACTCGTTTTCTTCCATGCTTGTATTCGTAGTTTTTCTTCTAGCTGCTGCAAATCCTTTTAGCTCTTGTTTTTCATGCATCTCTTATTCAGAGTTGTTAGTTCTAGTAGAGTTATTTTAGTACTCTCTTGTTTCATTTCTATATTAGATGGAGATTTTTTGTTTTTTGGTGTTTGATGGAAATAGAAAATGCTACATGTGGTAGATGGTATGTTGGAAAAGACTTGCATGCTCTTGTAGATCATTAAACCATTTCACTTGATTATCTGATGTTTTTTTGAGATATTAATATGCTTAATGGTAAACCCGCTGGTCTAGTAAAGTAAAAACAATTAATGGTTGGTCTAGAAGGTTGAAACTGTGCCACACTCGAAAAACCAGTTGACAGTATAATGGTATATTACTTCCTCTGTGGATAACAATTGTAATGGTTTTTTGTTACGCGCTACGGTCAGGGTAGCCAACAGTGACTTTTCACTGCCACGGACCCTCTTGGAGTGATCTTCATTATGCCTTGTATAATCGAATTTCTAGATGGAATCATTTAACTTATGAGTTCTAAGCTGTGGGTTTTTTGACACTTCCACCATCCATATTTGCTAACTTCTTCGGTATTGTGCATTGCCCATTGTCACATTGAGAGTTTGTGCAAACTTATCTAGTGCATCCAGACCCCGTGGGAGGACTTTGTTCTTCTACACATAAGCCCAAAATATCTTCATCAAAATAGCCACCATACCTACCTATCATGGCATTTCCATAGCCATTCCGAGATATATTTCCATACAACATCCATCATCATTATGTTACTTGTTACATGTCCCATTGTTACTTTGCATACTTCTACATTGGCAGGAGCATTTAGTTTTATACATCAGAGATATTTCATTTTCAATTATGAGTACTAAAAGTGTGATGATTCATTGTAAAATAGAGTGTTTCCCCTACCAGTGAGGTATATATTAAAAAAAGAAAAAAATACAGAAAAGGCCCAAAAAGAAAAAGGAAAAAAAAGGACAAAAGAGAGATAATAAAGAGAGAGGGGAAGCATTACTATTATTTATTCCACACTTGTGCTTAGTTAGTACCAATACTACAGTTTGGAGAGATTTTTCATTTTATGGCTTGCATAACTATGTGGGGAAGTTACAATATAGAACTTGGCTTGTGTATACCAATGATGAGCCTCCTCAAAAGTGCTCTAGGTCTTCGTGAGAAAGCAAGTTGGATGCACCCCCACTAGTTCCATTGGAGAGCTTTCATACACTTATAACTCTATGTGCATCCATTGTGTGGCAATCACTACTCCTTGCATAGCTTCGATTATAAGACTTCCTCTTGTCTAATGATCACTTTCAGATGTGTGAGATTTTCTTCCATTGAACTTCCAAACCCCCCATAATGTTCTTTTAGCCATAACATCCTGGTGCCAGGAACCAATATAGAACGCTTGCTTGTTTTGAGTGCACAAATAGTTTGATGATTCTTCCACGTGTGTATTGTTGTCACTTGAATTGATCCTAACAGGAGTTGTTGTGAAAGTTGGATGCTTAGGATGATTATATTTTGTTCTTGAAGCTTAAAGCATCTTTAATATACTTTGCACGGTGGATTATTTTTAGTATTGATTCGTTAAAATAATTTACTTTGTTCTTCCTAATGGTTTATGCATTACTCTATATCAACTATAAACCACATCATTTATTCATTTGATCTTAGCTTACATATGCTTTTACAATTATGATGATCGAGTTTATGTTGGTAGCATGTCACCTCAGAAATCATTTGTTTTTATCGTTTACCTACTCGAGGATGAGTAGGAACTAAGCTTGGGGATGCTTGATACATCTCAAACGTATCCATAATTTCTGATGTTCCTTGTTGTTTTCATGCCTTATGCTACATTTTCTTATACGCTTTATGTTATTTTTATGGATTTTCTGGGACTAACCTATTGACAAGATGCCACAGAGCCAGTTCTTGTTTTCTGTTGTTTTTAGTTTCAGAAAAGTTGTTCTGAAAATATTCTCGGAATAGGGCGAAACAAAAGCCAGAAGTCTTAGAAATTCATCATGTACACGGAGTTCGGAGGAGACATGGAGGGGGTCCTGAGGGGCCCCACACCATGAGGCCCCCCTCCCCGCCCCGGCCACGCCCAGAGGTGGTGTAGGCCCCCTGGCTGCCTACCAATGTTGCCCTCTCACCTATTTATACCTCACGGAGGGTTAACCCTAAGGAGAGGAGCCTTTTCCACCAAAAACATCTGTAGCCGCCGTCATCGTCAACCCTAGTTCGGGAGGGATCTAGAGCTCTCCCCGGCACCCTGCCGGGAGGGGGAATCATCACTGGAGGACTCTTCATCACCATGCCTGCCTCCGGAGTGATGCGTAAGTAGTTCATCCCTGGACTACGGGTCCATAGCAGTAGCTAGATGGTCGTCCGTGGATGCTACATGTTATGTTTGCTGGGATCCGATGAATATTGAATGCTATATCCAATGATTATCAATCTATCATGTTCTTTTCATGTGCATGTTATTTATGATCTTGCATGCTCTTCGTTACTAGTAGATGCTCTGGCCAAGTAGATGCTTTTAACTCCAAGAGGGAGTATTTATGCTCGATAATGGGTTCATGCCTCCCTTTAACTCACGCTCAAGTGATAGAAACGTAACGGGTGGGGATGTGTTGTTTCCATTAGGGAGAAAACAACAATGCTTTGTCTAAGGATGATTTTATTGTTTATATTACATACTTTGCTTAATGCAATTATCTGTTGCTTGCAACTTAATACCCAAGGTTTGCTCGGATGACACTCTGAGGGTGGATTATTAGTCATAGATGCAGTTGGATAACGGTCTATGTATCTTGTTGTAATGCCCGCATGAATCACATATAGTACTGTAGTTAGGTATAGAGATTATGTACAATGCCTAACAAATTAGACTGGATATGAATTCTTTGTACTCCATCTTCTAAGTTTGTGTTGGTCATTGTTATTTTACTATCATTTCTACAACTTGTTAGCTATTGTTCTTCAAATTACAAGTTTCGGTAGCACGTTGCACATAGGTTTGGCGGTTTGAACCCTGAAGTCAAAATCCCTGCCGTTTGTATCCTTAACTTACGAATCCCGGTCTAAATTAAACCCTGGATGTTGCAACTCCAGTTAATAGTATATTTTTCTTCTTGTAGGCACATTTCTGCTATTGGGTTCCATGGATGTTGTTCTCTACTGTGTTCGCCTGAATGTTGTCTCCTTTCTCATGTATCGATGTGCGTAAAACCTTCCTTCCAATTTTTTACCCTCGTCTTTCCGGAAGCTCGTTGTGAGGAAATACTTCAGTAAGCCTCTGGTAGCACCACCACGGCCTGCACCCGCTGCGCAAGCGCCCGCCTCGAAGGGGCCAAAGCCAATTCCCATTAGTTGATTCGCCCCTCAAGCGACCGTCAGTTATTGTATATGTGCAGTCTAGTTCTGAATCAAGCTACCGGAGTGTAGATCCTGAGAAGAAGAGGCGAGCCCCGAGAGTAATAACCAACAGGGCGCGAGAGTAATAACCAACGGAGTGCATTGATCCCAGGAGGACCTGGTCCCACGGCGGTGGCATCGTCATGGTGATTCGATAGGCATGCATGTAAATATATATATTAGGACATCATCAGTGGGAGATCTCTCATGCATCCACTCTCCTGAGCCATTCAAGCATGCAAATAAATACTCTCTCCGTCCACTTTTATAAGGCACACTATTTAGTATTTCACTGTTAACCACATATATAGTAAAACGAGTGAATCTATGTATAAAATGAGTCTAGATTTACTCATTTTAGAATGTATGAGACAAAAACTGAAATGCCATATAAATGTGAATGGAGGGAGTATATTTATTTAGGACAGAGTGCAGGGATCATGGGGAGGTCTCATCTTTCGCAGATGATCTGGCTTTGCGGAAGTAGAGTTGGGTGTAACTCCAGATTAGCTTGTTTCTTGTGTACCTTGATAGTTGATACTGAATACTTCCCCAATACGACGATGTTCACTACAGACTTATCTCACAAACCGAAGCAAATGCGTTGATTGTGTCATTATGCAATCTCTGTAGGAGAAACATGGTCAAAAAAATGTATGCCAGGGGTAAAAGACGTTATGGCTGATGCCATTAGCCGAGTCACGCGACACTATCTGTGACGATTATAGAGCTAGAGGAACACTTTCAACACGTTATCAGCATGTTCACGTCAAAGGGATTGGATGTTGCAAAAACTCTACTACTAGTATACAACCAGTATATAAATTTGTTGCATTGGGTGCTAATTTTGTTCGTAGCTGGACCATTCATCCTTATCGAAAGAATAGCAGTGTTAATTAGGATATTGTCATAGTATTTCACTCCTTGCAAAAATTAAGCTAGGTGATCAAATCACCAACACGGGAACCACATTCTTGGCAACATGCACGATTCAAATTAACATGTTACCCAAATTAGCACCGATGCAGTCCAAGAAGATACACGATTCAAATAGATTATCCAAAGTACTCCCTCCGATCCATAAAAAGTGTCGCTCACTTGATACAAAGTTTGTACTAACTTAGTACAAAATGAGCGACCCTTTTTATGAATCGGAGGGAATACTTTTTTTAGAGTTATTATCCAAAGTACATTGTTTAGTGACGATCGAGGCACATTTTGGTTTGCGCATGCAGTAGGATCTGCGATGTGCATTTGGATTATCAAGGGGTTAGGTGTCCATCTTTACATATGTGCCAAGCGCGTCCAAAAAGATACCAGAGCGTCCATGAAAGCCGATAATTCTACCGCCCACCGCCGGAAGCTCAAATGCTGCACCTCCCTCCGTGCCATACGGTCCGAATGTGCACCGATTTGTGACCAATGTTAGGGACCTCAAACGGAAGCCCCCTTCGCAATCATCGACGCTCCCTTTCACCCCAGTGAAGTACTCTTCCGGCTCTAAACAAATCTATACATGTCAAAGAAAAAAATGATCCAGTAAATTAAGCTTCATCGCAGCAAAAGCCATTTGCTGAATATATGTACATCACGACTGTCTATAAAAACCGACAACAAAAGGTTGCGATTGCGATACCTCTGAGCGGTTGGCGGCCCGAGGCCGACCCCAACAAAGCTGGATCTGCTCCTCAGGGTCCTCGAGCTTGTACACCACCCACATGGCGTCAACCATGATGCCGTGCCAAAGAATGACCTTAACGATACGGCGCACGCGGTGCACGAGGCCCATCTCCATCGCGTTGCCTCCGCCTCCACCGCAAGGACCCATCTTCACAACTCGTCCTCCTGTGACGCCGCCCGTGGTGGAGCACGCCTTCTCGTGCTCGGCCTTGTGGTGGTAGAGCATCTTCCCCGCCGCGCAGCCGTGGACGGCGTTGGGGCAGGCGACACGGAGGGATCGCAGGATGCGCTCGACGCCGTGGCACCGTCCGTAGCTCGTGGGGATGAAGGAGCGGGTGTAGCCAGTGTTGATGAAGCACGAAGCGCATCTGTTCTTGTCTGGGAGGTCGCCGTGGCATGAGGAACACACCAGGTGTCCTGCTGCACACTGCACCACAGGTACAGATTCAGACTTGTACGAAATTAAACTGACTGACATGCAAGTTAACTTGTACGTAGTAGTACCTGTAGAACAGGAGGTGCGAGGGGGTGAAGGCATCTCGGGCAGCAAAGAGTCTCCAGATCGACGTCCACCGCGATCACCTCGCCGGTGGCCGACTTGCTCTCGCCGTGAAGCTGCTGCGGCGTCTCCCCTTGGATGATCGTCTTCTGGGCGGCGGTCTTGTCCATCTGGCGCCTCCGCTTGACAGATGCTCGAGTGATTGGAATGTGTAGTGTGTGCATACGGATGCGGACGAGCTGTGGAAGAAAATGGAATATATAGCGACGACATGGTAGTGGAAGATGGACAGAATTTTGTTGCTTCAACTTCTATCCAACGTCCGTGGTTAATATGCGTCTCCTCCTTCCCGAGAAAACCGAATTTACTGTCAAGGTTTGACATCCGTTCGCATGCGCCTTGTACACATCATTACTATTCACCAAATCTTTGTGTTCGTACTCACGTACTACAAGTGTTTCGGCGGGTTACAAGAAAAGCCAACTTTTCCCCCCTTTTTTTCTTCTTGCAATGTGTGCCTGTCCTGGATGAAGTTGTGAAGGTCATAGAGCTGTCTCGCCTAATTTCAGTTTCTAAGATGATAGCCTCTTAATATAACTTAAACTTGTTAATAACCCTTTGTTGCAATTCATGGGAAATTCATCAATATGTCAATGTGTCACATTTGTCACGATGTCTGTCTCATAATCAATTGTAATTTATTAATGTAGGAACCAGAATTCTCCCAGAATTCTTCAGGTTCTTGAAATGTTGTACCGTACATCATTTCAGTGGTTCTAGGCTTCTAGCTCGTGTTGACCTTTATGAAGCACATAAAAATAATTTGGGAACGATACCTCGTCTAAAAGAGAGGTTCATCACTCTTTTAGGGCCCGCTTGGTTTACCTTTTTTATTTCCCATACGGTGTAAAATTACGGAGCTAAGGAGGAAAATATACGGACCTCAGATGGTCCGTAGAATTTTCCTGGCCGTTTCCGGCCGTAATACCCTGAGCCAAGGGTGCCCTTAGAGTATTTTCGTGTGCCATGGTGCTAGAGTACTTATGTTTTACATGTAAAACTATTCTTTCACGTGGTTGTGTAGGTCATATTCCCATTGCAAAGTCTACTCTGTGAACAACTAAAACACGTCTAAGCACTGTAGTTAGGTATAGAGATTATGTACAATGTACTATAACAACTTAGACTGGATCTGAAGTGTTTGTACTCCACCTTTTAAGTCTGCGCTGGTCATTGTTATTTTACTATCCTTTCTACAACCTGTTAGCTATCGTTCTTCAGATTACAAGTTTCGGTAGCTCGTTTTTCGCATGCATAGCAATAACTGGAAACATAGTGGACAACAACCCACGGTTATTCCTGTATTTTGAGGTGCTAAAGCTAAAATTAAAACAACTCACATTGATACCGCCTCAAGAGGCGCAGATTGGTATGCAGGTGACCTGAGAGGAGGCGTCCAAAGGGGCGACCCAGCCTGTAGTATAATACACACGACGTTTAAGCATAATTTATGCCATTTGATCCACGAAAATCTGGTTTTGCAATTATTTTCCTAAAAAAATGTATGCTAAAATGGAGTCATCAACGCAGCCTAGGAAAACTACCAAAACTCATTGAGACATGTCATCTCCACTGGAGAGAATTAGCACAAGCAAGAATCAATTGGAGTTGATTCTATTTTGGTGCAAATCCAGAGAGTTAGGCCCGTTTTACAAAAAATCCCCGCTTGGAAAGTCTGTGAAAAATCCTCTCAACCGCGTCCAACACGTAAAATATACGGACCTGTGGAGGTCCGAATTTTTTTCCAAGCGTGTGCTAATTTTCGTGCCAAAACGGTACAAGTTATAGCAGCTCGCATCACTGCATCGTCTTCCCATTTTGTGTGCGAGCCACCCATCCGAATATTTCGGTGAGTGCTTTCCGTTCAGAGTGGATTTTCCAGTTTCTAGATCAATCAGTTCAATTTTCTACTCCATCTCGCCCTCTAACCTCGCATGGCAAAAGGTGTCGCTGATGATCGTTGGTGATCATCGAATTGGGTATACAGTACAACAATGTCGATTCGTCTAATTGGGTAAACGACAACGTTGAAAGAAAAACCTTGACAAACAAAACTTATTGGTACAAACAGCAATGCAATGCGCATCATTCACGGGGCTGGCAACTTTACAACTGGCTTGGTGGAAAAAAACCTAGCACCTCATATATATAAACACACAAAAACTACTGGTACTCACCACCAGAACCTAGGCAGTGCGAGGTAGTACTATAGTACACACTGAGAAACAAGAAATGAAGATTACACACTATGCGGGGCCCTTGCTACGGCCCAAAAGAATACAGTGCTTTCTCCGCCAGCCCCTTCCTGCCTCAAAGTCATCTTCAACCACGCTCCAATCGTAGCAGCAAGATGCTTGCGGCCATGTTAGATCCTCTGATGAAACTGTAGTAATGTGCGTCGAGATGCTACTGTGTCAAGTCGTTTTGTTTTCATAGCAGTCCAGCTAGCATGGCACCAGGGTCGTTATATGTCGGAGATGCTGCTGGGGGCAACTGTGGTTGTTGCGGAGCAGGCGGGGAGGCCACTCGTGGCCTCGGGAGGTCGATCAAATGTTCCTTGATATATTCTTTCAACCTGTTTCGAAAAATTCTTAGATGAGCATTTGTTTTCTAGTAGCCATAGTCATAAATTACTACTGCAGAGGTAAAAGAAGCAAGCTTTACTCGAATGTCAAATATTGATCTCCGGATGCGACCGTTAGCCGGAGTTGAGTTCTGTCTTGGGGATCTGTTTCAACTCTGACCTGGGAAATGGTCAAAAAAAAGTTCAGGACATCCGATAAGAAACTTAAAATTTTGAACTAAACAAAATTATAATTTATGACAACATATGTGTTAAATTTTACACGTAACAGACAATAACAAAGCAAGTACTAGAATGTAAACATGAATTTATCCTGGCTTACGGCTCAATGTATCAGTAATATTCAGGTGTAGCTTATAGGATGGTTTCTTAGGAGATTCGGTTAACCAGCGAAACCACTGTGCAGTAGTTTACGGAATAAACAATTATGCCCGCTACAAAGGATAATGCAGCTACACAGTAGCAAATAGATCACCTTCACCAGTAGCATAAGAGGATAGGATAACTACAAAGAGGAACGCGTGGTAACCTTCTCAAAAAAGGGAAAAAAAGGATAAGAAAACTACAAAGCCACCGATTCGAACAATAGCACGGAGATGCACCGTGTCACCAGTAGCATTGGATAACCACATGTTTGGTTCACCCTATCCTGAGATCAGGTAGCCTGTATTATAATTTTCTATTGGCTGCTATTTGGCAGGTGGGACTGGATCTTGAAAAAGGCCTGCACTGGTTTGTGCAAGTGGGACTGGATCTTGAAAAAATGGCCAGGTCTGCACTGGTTTGTGCAGGTTGAACTGGCTCTTGAGAAATTGATAGGCCTAAACTTTAGTCTAACCCAATAGTGCTAGTCGGGTACAAATGAGTACAGCAAAGAGTTTTTGGTTGAGTTAGTAAATATGGTCTACAGATGACACAATAATGCCAGGATAGCTCAGAAAAACAATTATAAGGCAAACTAGCTGTATCGACAACAGCAGAATTTCTTCACAGAAGGATTCCCAAACCAAGAATTTAATGGATAGACCACCAAGATACTTACCAGACAAAGCATGGTATGGGTTGCTTCCGAAAAGAATGTACCACATGCCACCATGTTGTTCGGGTTGGCGTCCTAAAATGAACAAGTTCAATAATACGAAACAGAATAGACATATAATGTGAGACAAGTCGCATGACATACAAGTCCAGGAGAAACTGCCAGATGAAGGCTCATGAAAAGATTGGCCATGTCAGGAAGAGGTAATGGTTTTACACCTCTAACCTGTTTGTTCACATAAAAAGATGTTCATTAGGAAGACTGGTCCAATAAGTACTTAATCAAGTAATGCTCATGATTTCCTCGCTGCAGTGAACACCTAATACTTAAGAGTTCACTACAAAAGTAATTCTTAACACAAAGGAGAACATACCACTTCTTGAACCTTTAATGGCTGGACATTCCATGCTTTCCACTGGGGAAAAAATTCTTCAGGGGAAAGAGTTATTGGTAGCAAGAATTTATGCAATACAACAGGGAGTCGAAGTTTAGCGTTCACCTGGATGGGCAAAGGAAACTCTACTGTTACCTTGTGAGAAAAAAAGTGAATAACTGGACTCGAGAAAACATAATGACATTAAATAATTATTACCGGTACAGTGCCATGTTTATATGAGAAGTCAAGAACAGCTACATCTCTACTCGCGCGGAGATTTGTAACCTCAACTGGAATTTGCACCTAAAGAACATGGGAAAATGAAAATAAGATACAATTAGGAATGGAAACATGGAAAGGGTGAAACCATTGTACTGCAGTGTTCGATACCTGTGCTCTAGGAGGAATTGTATCGGGAACTGACGAGAGTTCCACTTTAAAATGGCTAGGAGGCAAAATCAGAGCCCGCATTGACAAAATTGGTGAAGTATTTTTATTCCCCAAAAATAGAATAAGACGTCCATGATGTGCACGCCACTCTGCTTTTAAACCAATCTAGAGGTAGGGCCCAGTAGGGAAAAACCACAAAGAATGTTAAGGCAGCAGAGCTAAGAAATGATCAAGGGAAGGGGAAAAAAGTTTATGTCTTCCACAAACCTGGATGTTAGGATCCTCATACAGAACTCCACTATCTTTGGTGCACAATGCATGAAACTTCTCCTCGACATTGACAATTGGCTGTATAAAGCAGAGTTGGTCAACAAAAGACAACGTCAATCCCATATAAAAATTAAAGACAGCCATCAGTAGTTCCAGATAAAGGAACAAATAATGTTTTTTTTTAGAAGAACAAATAATGTTACGAGAAAGCACTGTAGTACCTGAACACCGTTCTGGTCATCAAGGGTAGCTAGTGCCAGGTCACCTACCGGCATTTGATTAGCCTCCAATCCTTGAACAGGGTTTTGCTCTACAGCAGCAGGAGGACCCTCTATTGCAAGAGGACCCAACAGGTCTGCAAGGAGGTCTGCTTGAGAAGGCAGATGAGAAGTAGGAGGCTCAACTTTACTCTCAGCAGCAGTCTCGGTGATGATATCGACTTTACTCTCGACTTCGACAGGAGCACCATTTTCTTTGGGGACTTCTAACACAGTTTCTTCATAACTGACATTGCTTTCCTAATATCATAAATGTTCATTTAAATAAGACTCATGCATTATGTCGAATGTATTTAATAACTAAGAAGGTCATACCTCGGCAATATTTTGAATCGGTATCTTCACAAGAGTGAGATGATTAGCAGCTGGTTCTGATCCATTTACAGGGGGCTGATCGGCTAAAACAAGAGCGCTGGATGATGTTTGCTGCTGAGCTCGTAGTTTTATGGCACTCTGCTCTGCTGTGTCAACTTCAGCATCTTCGGCCTTTTTCAATAGCGCGGACTAGATTCGACAAGCAATTACATAGTTAAGTATTTAAAATGGATCTTTCCTGATGTAATAAAATGAATCAAACAAAAGAGAGTAACCAGCCAATGTGAGTACACGGGTAACCGATAAACAGAATACATAATTACCTCGCGTTCAGGAAATTTTGGCATTTCAGCCAACACATCAGCCAAAGCAGCACCCTTTTTGTTTAGTTCAAAATATTCAACTGCTCTCTGCTGTATTTCGACATCGATATAACTCTCGTGCCTGTAATATAATGTAAGGGTAAACAAACCTTACACAAACAGTAGGTGGCATATCATCAAAGCAGAAAGAGTCAATTGATACTTTTTGAATATTGCCAGAATTTGTTGCTGCAGCCCCGCATCAGGAGGTTGAGTGTGCATAAGTATCTTGGCATAAGACGAGAGAATGATGGCAATAGTACTTGTCCTGATGATAAAATCATGGGATTAACATTTACAACAGGGTAGAAAAAGAAACTGAAGTTAATCAAAGTGGTGCTTTACAACTTACGATACTGTTGGAAGCCTGTCATTTATAATGGTAAACAATTCCTTAGGGCTACAACCAGGTCTTCGAGCCAAGAGGTGGCCATACTCTCCAAGAAGGTAAGCACTGACCTGTATCGGTACGAGAGAAGGACAATGTGTAAAACATACTAACAAAAGGTCCAAATTTAATCGAGGCAACATCATGAATAGCCCGAGTATTTATCAGCAGATTGTACTGCTAATAGAATCACAGAGTTGTAGTGGGGCTCTTAGAAATTAAAACTATCATGCAGTCCTGAAAAATGAAACCACACAGTATTACTACAACAAGTTCAGGTGATGAAAATTACCTTGACCATTGTCTCATGCAAAGCAGGCTTATCAAGGTATACCCTCGCCTTGGCTGCAGCATATGGCTGGCAAAATTACAAGTCGAACATCAGGTCTATCAAACAACACCGAGAAGATTCAGCGAAAGTGGAATCACAAATATGCAAATTACCTGCAGATCCTCATTGTTGGTGACAAACTGTACCACACGATACCATATATCGTCACTCACAAAATCTCCCGCTTTGTCTATCAACTGAAGTATAACATCAACATACCTACAGAAATAGAAGTTAGATATAGCCAACACTTCTCAGGGACCAGAAGCTACAGATATAAGAAAGCAGCATAAAGTAGTGTGTCTTTCTCTCGAATTATTACTCTACACAAAAAGCAGCAGCGCAATACAGAAATAATATCAGGTTTGTAACTCAGTCACGGTAAGCTACTTGATTGGATTTTAAGGCTACTGCTGTGCATGAAAAATGCCACATGTACACAAAAGAATATAAGCAAGACAATTCAGCTTTCAAGTTCAATAACAATCAGTGAAATAAGAGCTGGTCCGGTCATAAAAATTATGTACCAAGAAAGATCTGGAGCAAACTTCTCTGCGAGAATGGCTGCTTTCAGAGCCAGCTCTTCACGCATTGCGAATTCAGCTGTGTTAAGATACTGAAAAGAAAAGGTAATAATTAGTGTTTGGAATACCATAGCAAGGGAACCGATAACAAGCCAGCAATGTCTTTAGTTTTTTCATTTGCAGGACAATTATCACAACATTAGTTACCTGCAATAACTCCTCGACAATTTCCTTCGCATTTGTAACATCACACATGCCATATAGCAAATCAAGAGCTCGCCTTCTAATGCTGCACGAGAGATAACAAATACATCTAAAGTACAGAACACATGAAAAGTGTAGGTAAAACATTTAAAAACGAACTGGATTTATATAAACTGCTAATGACATATCCCTATTTCATCCTTTACAGTTTACATACTAGCTTTGACCCTTCACCGCTACCCTCTTAAACCCATAAGTGGTATTGGACCTGCTCTGATCCAAGGACTTCAGCCAAACTGTTATACCTATGTGGCCCGTGTACGTAGCTATGCTCCATGTGTTAACTACTCGCCATGCTGGAGCTTAATATGTAAGCATTGTTCTATTTTTAACACTGAGGGATGGACAGAAGAGCAGAATGCTGGAGGAAGGTTTCAAATGAAGCCAAAAAAAAATATGTGGCTCAAAATCTAGTATTTTCTGACGAGTCATCTAACAGTACTCGGATATTTGTAAAAATAACTTTTTCTGACGAGTCAAATTCTGGTGGCCAGACCATTAATGTACCTTTGAAGAAGGATGTAAAATAAAGTGTTCGAATAACAATATCAATACAAGGTGGGTACTCAGCTACTTGTAGAATTGAAAAACTGGCCCAATTAATTGCACAAGAATTCGCAAATAATTAAAATTTAAGCGGTTTGGCTGTCAAAAGGGGGACTGAAGTTGTGCAGTAGGACACTCTCCTACTGTTTCACCAACAGAAACAACCAACCAACCCTTTCAGTCCCAAACAAGTTGGGGTAGGCTAGAATTGATCTCGAATCCAAGTCATGGTTCTGGAACGTGGATAGCTAACTTCCAAGCACCCCTGTCCATGCAGGAAGGCTCCTACACAGCTAGCCGTGACCACGGTGAAAGCAGTCACACGCATAGCAGGGACAGCCCAGCAAGACCATTTTCCCTCCGCACCCTCTCTGTTCTCAGTGTCAGAATTTCGACCGTGCTACCGGTCACCCGTTAGATAGCAATCCCCCTGTCCATGGCTAAATCTTTGTCGACGGTCCAAACCTTCAGATCGCTCTTAACGGACTCCTCCCATGTCAAGTTTGGTCTACCACAACCCTCTTAACCTTCTCAGCACGCTTTACTGTTTCCCTAAAAAAAAGGTATGACGTTCCAAAATATCACCTCCCTTAGGCCTTAGGTTAAAAGTGTGTCGACTCGCTTTAACTCCTTTATATATACTCCCTCCGTCCCAAATTAGGTGTAGTGGATTTGTCAAAATATGGATGTATCTGTACACTAAAATATGTCTGGATACATCCATATTTTGACAAATCTATGACAACTAATTTGGGACGGAGGGAGTATTATTTTGCAGGTTAACCAGTTTATAATATCTATGCAATTAAATATGTCGGAAAGACCTCAGATACCTGATATCTGGATCCTTCAAAGATGTAATGATTTGAGCCTGGTGCCTTTTAATTATATCCTGTACATCTGTTACTAGCAGCATCCTACTCATGTTCTCCTGTGAAGATGAATGAAATACTGTCACATTATGACCACCTCACTTGCACAGATTGATCATAACGCAATACTGGGGGATAAATTGCATAAAATAAAGTGAAACTACTGTTGCAGAAAATACAGACACTTACCAGACCAAGATACCTAATATTTGGCTCCCGAACAGCAATAAACTTGCCGAGAAGAGCCACACATTGTGACATCATTTCCTTTTCAGCATCAAGATGCATAACCTGTAATTAGGAGAAGTATTGCATACCGATTTAAGGAAGGCATACTTAATCACAAGAGCCTATGGAGATAAAGCATGAACAAGAAAATATGATGCAGGGCACGAAATGATAAGACAAATTGCTAAAAGGAAGATAAATAAATAGAAGCCTTCCAAACAGATAGTACAAACCCACCAGAGCAAGAGCTTCAAAGAGAACAGCATGTGAGGCATTGTTCTTGTTGACATTTTTAACAACATCAGTGCCCATTAAAATCCGCTGTAACACCTACAGAATGACAAGAACCATTATAATTCGTTAATTATTTGTATATGTGGAGTACAATAGTCAAAAGAGCTACCTCAAACAAAGCTCGCCTTGCACTAGGATCTTCAATGGTGGGGAAGTATTGAAGAGCTCGCATTGCCTTAACCTGAAATAACAATAAAATTAATTAAAACAAATGAGTGCACAGGAATATTGCATCCAATGTGCACAACATATTTCTTTGAACAGCCCAGCATAGAAAGTAGATGATGCATGTGACATAATTCAATTTTAAGAAGAAATTGAATTAAATAAGAATAGTAGACAACAAACACAGATGCCATTAATCATCTATGCAATTATGAATAAAATGGGGCATCCAAAGACCGGCTGAAAAAAAAACACAAGCACACAATGAAAATTAAAGGATAACAAGATTTCAGTTTGATTGCAATCAAATAGATTAAACAATCTCGATAAAAATTTATGCAGGCCTAACTTTAACCAAGCTGGATGACCCAAGGCAAAAAAAAGCACCTGAGCCAAGGAGATGGAATTCCATAGTAGGTGTATTCTTGTGGAATATCTTGGTTTCTTGCCATCCTCTCCAATATTCTTACACACTTCGGAAGGCAATTCCAATATGCTTCGGCATTATTAGATACTAGCGAAACAAAAAGGCTCATGACAGATGTTAGCACACCTAGATCACGCTCATCAAGAAGTTGTGCCATCCGATCAGACCTGATATATGAAATGTAATTAGAGCCATTGTGTGGAGTGGATAATATAACATCTGGATTTTTATTAGTACCAGCCATCAATATTCACAACATCTGGATTCTTCCGGTAAAGTCGCAGAAGGCATAGAGCAGCCTTCTTTCTGACTACAGGCCGACAGCTACTTGAAATCTGATGAGTGAGATGTTTCATTAGTCCAATCACTCCAATGAGAAGATAGGAAAAGATGAGCAAAATATCATCCACTTACAAGAAGTTTCTGGACGTCAGGGGCCAATGACTCGGAAAATTCTTTCCCACCAATATTACCTACCTGAAACAGATTTAGTTAAAGAAAGACATATAAAATAGCCAACAGCAGGTGTAATTTTTCTACTTTATAAAATATTTATGAGTAATGTAAACTAATAACAAGACATTAAGTAACAGAGCCCAAAATAAAGTAAATTTCTTGACATTATTCTTGGAAAATTTGTCCATGTGTTTAAGGTTTTGGTTGATAAAATTCCTGAGGGGCAGTTTTTGCCTCTTAATTTCCATGTGGTATGTTCTTGTATGGAGTCATACTCCCTAAATGAAATCTGTGATGTATACAATAGTTAGAAAGGCATGCCTATTAGTAATACTGGATTACATTTCATAGAAGCAATTAGATCAGATTTGTTCAAAGCAGAATGTCTACGGAGTTCAATAAACTGAAAGAAGATACGGAATAAAACAGTGAAACAGGATGGCATACCATCGTCAATGCTAAGCACTGGTAGGTCTCATTTCGTCCTATTATGTCATTGCGTACTGTATTTATGACCATCCTTAGGAAATCATTGTTCTCGTTCAGTAAGCAAGATGTCACAATGTATCCAACCTGAAGCACATCCAAGGTAGCAATTAGGAAACAACATAATAAAGGACTGATGATTGAGAATTTCAAAGATGTGGCTTTCACCTGTTTCTCGGGATACTTGGGTGCAGATATCAAAGAAACAGTTTCCATATGCCCAAAGTCAACATCGTAACCGAGCATATGTATATAAAGCATTTTCCAAACATACTTTTTCTTCTCATATGGTGACAATCCCTGCATGATGGCAGATCATGATGCTTTCAGTAAGATTATTTCTTCTGTGATGTGTTAACTGTTGCAATGCGTGAGTAATAGCATTACTACAAAGGAAGTGGAACGCCATTGGTAATTAAGGTTGTACCATGAAAGGAATTGTTATCTGCAGAATTATCCACTAGTTTAACATAAGTACACACTGATCCATATAACTGCTATGCTATTCAGGATAACATGAGAACACTCGTACACACCAAAAAAAAATAGCATGGTTTTGGTGCGTCTCTTCCCCATTCTTTCTGTGTACATAAATATTTTTCCTCAGACAGCAAAAAACAGAATTGGAAATAATAAATGTTCATGGTGCTTCTTCTCTATGGAGGCGTTTTACGTGCGCTTATGAGACCAATATCAACCTTACAATTAAGATCGTACATTTCTAGAGTCTAGACAAAACTGGCCTGACATAACAGCAGGTCTTTATTTTAGTACGACGCTACGAAACACCTAACATGGGCAACATATGCACATGTCCATCCATATATGGATAAGGATCTTACTGCTATGAAAGTAGGAACTAAGTGCTTTATGGTCTGCTTAGTGTCCATATTCTTTGGGAGAACTCCCACCTGTGTAATGGTGGCTACCACAACGCTACGAAACACCTAACATGGGCAACATATGCACATGTCCATCCATATATGGATAAAGATCTTACTACTAGGAAAGTAGGAGCTAATTGCTTTATGGTCTGGTTAGTTTCCATATTCTTTGGGAGAACTCCCACCTATGTAATGGTGGCTACCACACCTATGGTAAAAAAGCATGGATTAATGAAGTCAATAATTCTTAGTCTAGTTGAAAAGAAAATAGTTTATCGTAATGCACGAGCATACATTACAGCACTTGATGCAAAGGCTATGCATTCAGGTAGATGATCACCGCTTGGTGCTGCAGCAGTTTCACAGGAATAGTATTTCGTGGGGTCTGCACAAAGTCGTCAAATGTAGTCCCATAGTAGTTGTTGCTAACATTTATCTAGAAATATGATTGTCCGTGTGTAAGGGAGCCTATGTCAAATGTAATGTGGTTAGTAGCAGAGGGGTAGAACTTAGTTCAAGGGCATTTTCACAAATTTGAATGCTCCGCTGATCAAAGCTTGTCCAACATACGGGATTGGAATGTAAATCAAAACATTAGCTCGTACTCTCATGGTGCACTTTGTTGTAGCCTCTTCAATCATGGCCATTATTTTATCCCTAAGGGCAGCAACCTTCCACTCCTAGTTTAGGATGGTAATTGTACAGTATCAAAACATTAGCTCGTACTCTCATGGTGCACTTTGTTGTAGCCTCTTCAATCATGGCCATTATTTTATCCCTAAGGGCAGCAACCTTCCACTCCTAGTTTAGGATGGTAATTGTACAGTAAGCTGTTAGCTCTACCCAAGGCGCTCGCCACGGCTCAACCCAAGGCAATTCAGCTTCACATAGCTCAGCACCAACAGCTCAATTCCAAACCCAAAACTATTCGACGAGGCTAATCCTCCATCAGACATTTCAGGGCTACGACGAGTCAACCCAATTTCGCAGCCCAGACTGGACCCCCGTGTAGGGCGAGCTCAGCAGTGCAGGATTAGCGCCTCAATTCCGTTAATGCGCCGTGCCTGGATCACGAAATGGAGAGGCGAGAGCTTGGCGGCCTACCTTGTCGTTCTTGAAGCGCGTGCGGATGTTGCCGAGCTCCTTGTCGACGCGGAGGCGCTCCTGTTCCTTGTTGTGGCAGTTGCGTATGTCGCTGATGAAGACGGACAGCCCCCGCATCCCCGAGAGCGCCATCGCCTCCGGGGCACTGCCCCGCCGCCGCCGCTTCTAGGGGAGGGAGGAAACGAACCCCCAGATCTGCGTGCCGCCGCGCGAGATCTGGCCGCCGAGGAGCAAAACCCTGCCTGGTCGCGGGGCGCCCGAAGGGATCGGCGCACGGAGGCGGCGACCGGCGGGGAGGGGTTTTGGTTGGGTCGCGTCTGGCGAGGCCCCGGCGTGTTTGATCTGTCTCGGCGCTGGCTGGCTGGATTGGGGGCGCTTTTTCGCTGGTTTCTGGAAGGTTTCCTCCCTTCCTTCTCCTCTGTCTCCAGTGCAGCAGTCTGCACGAGAGAAAAGTCGGGAAAAAAAATCGTGAAGGATCGGTTGGTCGGGTTGGAATTTTAAAATTCGTCAAGGATGACCTGTACAGAGAGATCTGGAGTTGACCTTGGAGGCCCTTTTACCCCCAACAAAAAGGATTTACTTTCGTACTACAAAACAGAGCGTGGAAAACGTTAGGATTGTTTTCTGCTCGGTGAATTGTTTTGTTCGTAAACTTCAAAAGGAAATGTTTTGTTCGTACAAAAATAATTTAATAGCGCAAGGATTTGCTTCACTGCATTTTCTACATTGTTTACTTTTTAATCTTTCGAACATTTTTGCATACTTGTCTAACGGTATATGCTCAAACATCCATTCGTCGAATAAGACGCAAAAGAGTTGGCATTTCCTACACGCCTGCATTGTTTGCAATCCTACGATCAAAAGCAACTCGAGCACTAAAATTCATTGTTCTCGAGTGTGCGAGACTACAACATATTGGTAGGTTTCATGCAAATATCTAGGAAGTTGTGTTTTACATCTTTTCCACTTGAGTTCTTTGATTTGTAACACTATTAATCTTGTTTAACTATTTTGTGAGTTTCATGTTATGTAAGCTAGCACTCATTCAGTCTTATCTTGTTTGATGGTAGCAATTTTAAGCCAACCTTTATATTTGTGATGTTGGAGTCATACGAACTAGATTCTAGCTTTGTTTATAGTTGGGCCTATATGGTCTTGCTTAGACTTGTGTAGGGGTGGATAAAACTGAAACCCGTGTAAACCGATAGGTGTGAGTTAGTCCATTTTCCTTCACAAACTCAATTCAGAATTTAAAACTAGTAAATAATAATGAACTAGCTCAAACCGGTTAGACTATGAGACCGTTTTTTGCCCACCCCTAGACTTGTGGGTTCAATATGGGAAATATAATTATGGTCATAGGGTTGTCTATACTCAATATGGCAATCATCAGCCCAATTCTCATTGGGGAACCATGCAAAAAAAGAGAAACAAATAGTAAATATAGATACATGTTTAGACGCTTTCTAGATATCAGCAAAAAATATGGGAAAAAATCATGTCCAGATATTGAGTTAAAACTTATCCATGTGATTTTTCGCCCATTTTACCATGTTATTCAAAATAGAGAGAGAGTAAGTTTTCATCCCAAAACTTAGGCCAATTTTTTTTAAAGTTTCTAGGTAAGTTATAGAATTTGATCCATATGATTAATTTTTAAAATGAGTCATTTGGCCAATATCGTATCACATAAATCACATGTTAACAAAGAAATTTGATTGGGGAGTAATAATCTCCAAATTGACATGGTGATTCCTGCGCGAACACTCGAGCCATATGCCCCTCTACTTCAGCCTTCACCATCCCATTAATATGGATGGTTCATATCATCTCGACAGTCAGGTAATGTAAATTATTTATGTATGTTGTGATAACATCCACACCATACACATGTCTATCCACATGAGAAGTGAAAATTAGTTTGTACTAGATGGACCTGTCGCGTCTTGCCGCGACTTTTTTTTTCAAATGCAGGTTAAATGTGTGTGCTCTACGACTCATTATCGGGCGAAATTTCTGATTTGGCTTCCGGGCGAGACCGACAACAGCGACACTCTTTGGCGTTGTGCCTTTCTTGAAGGCATCGTCATGACGGTGCTCTCGCATTCTCTATCCACCCGGGGTTCTCCGGAGAAACCCCAATCCTACGCGGGATCGGACGAGGACGACACTCTTATGCATCTTACTTGTGAAGGCATCGCCTTGGATATCTCGCTAGCCGGAGGGACCAATGAAGGGAGTTGGTGGTTGGCGGCTGCAAACAACTGGGGGACCTTCGCTACGGCGGACAGGCGGACGTGACTTCGTGTATGGCGAGTCTCGGGAGAAAAGCTTGCACTGGCCTTGGTTGATGCCGACGAAGGAGGCGCTCTCAATCATCGCTTCCCTCCTTGGAGACATCGATTTGAAATCGCTCACTTTTGGTATCGGTGTGTGGCCTGCTCGCCCGGCCAGCGGTGTGCTTCTATCATCATCAGTTAGGCGGTGAGCATCTCTAGTGCTGGCGTGGAAGTCAGAGCGGCAGATTCAGACTATCGCCTCTGTCGTTTTGCGTTGAGGTGAGTGGCGGTTTTGGTCACTCGAGCGACTTAGTCGTCGACTCGTGAGGGGGCGTGACCTTGGGGCCGACGTGAATGTCGGAGCGGTGGTTCCGGATGTTCACCTCCGCCATGTTGCGTTGAGGTGCTTAGGTGTCAGCATTGTTTGTTTGGATGACTTAGTCGCCGACTTTCGTGGGACGCGGCCTCGGGGCCGACGTCATGTGTTGTGTGTTGTATCCGTAATCGTCTAGTTCCCCATATAAACTGGCCAAGTTTTTGAAAGTCAAATCTTTTGCTTCGCTTAAAAAAAATACTACCAAAAAAAAATCTTTTGCTTGGAGGCCATTTCTATTTGTGCTAGGCCTCCAAGGTGGGCCCTCGCAGCAGTAGGATTTCTTTTTCTGCTCGGCCTCCAAGCTGGGCCCTCGCAGCAGTAGGGTGACACAAGAAGACTAACGGGGTTTCTTTTTTCAGAAAGAAAAAAAGTTTTCCTACGTGTCTTCTCTTCATTGGTGCGGATGGTGGTGCAACCAGAGGCCTTATATAGCCCTGGGCTTAGATCTCTTAGAGATACTTTTTATATTGAATCTGAACGTGTACACGAGCCACACCAAAACTTGGCTTACCGACTGAACTGGGGCTCAGTCGTGTCTTAGGAGCAATACAATTTCACATTATCAACAACTACCACAACATCAAAATCTAGCATAGCTTCAACATCGACCGATCATGATCTACCACAACATCGGTGTCGTGCATGCAAAATCTATTGAAATCGTAACACAACGTTATTATCTAGCTCATTATCATTGTAATTCCTCTAGCACTACTTGTTGAAACTACATCATGGCCTAAATATTTAGTTAATTCTCACAGATCTAAGCTACAAGACATAGCGTTTGAGAAAACTTACAGGCATGGTAGTTCCAAGGCTGACGGTGTCAGCTCGGAGAAGGGATGATGAGGTTATGCCGCCCGTCGGCGATAGAAGGAGATCTCGCCGCTTACCTGCTCGTGGAGGGGATGCTTCGCTGCTGGTAGAGAGAGCTCGTAGGAGGGGGTGGTTTCGGGAGAGATGGCGATGAGCCGAAGGGGGAGAAGAAATAGGAGAGCGAAAAACTTGGGCGATGAGCGAAATTTCTCTTGCCGAAATTTCGGTGCGTGCGCAAGCTCGCGTAATCTCCACGGTCACACGACTAAAGGCAAGCTCGACTTCGTTTTTCCCCTTTTTACATGTGGAGGGGTGGCTCGGAAAAAATGGCCAACTTAGTTGTTTCTATCGGGCCTGGTTAAGGGATGATTTAAAGTTCTTATGATATAAAAACGTGAAGCGGGCCACGTAACCAAAAAAAGCCTTTTTTGCATCCCCGGACTCTGGTTGGAGGCCTCACAGGCAACCAAACACACCCTGGGTACGGATGGTTTTCTTCTAGTCTTGGTATTTTGGGGGGGGGGGGGGAGACTGATACGTCTCAAACGTATCCATAATTTTTGTTGTTCCATGTTGTTTTCATGCCTTATGCTACATGTTTCTTATACACTTTATGTCATTTTTATGGATTTTCTGGGACTAACCTATTGACAAGATGCCACAGAGCCAGTTCCTATTTTTGAAAAGTTGTTCTGGAAATATTCTCGGAATTGGATGAAACAAAACCCAGAAGTTTTAGAAAGTCGCCACGTATACGGAGTTCGGAGGAGACACGGAGGGGGGGCCTCAGGGGCCCCACACCATAAGGCGGCGCCCCCCGCCCCTCTGGCCGCGCCCAGGGGTGGTGTGGGCCCCCTGGCTGACCAGCGACGTTGCCCTCTCGCATATTTATACCTCTCGGAGGGTTAACCCTAAATACACGAGTCTTTTCCACCAAAAACATCCGCAGCCGTCGTCATCGTCAACCCTAGTTCGGAAGGGTTCTCGAGCTCTCCCCGGCACCCTGTCGGGAGGGGGAATCATCACCGGAGGGCTCTTCATCACCATGTATGCCTCCAGAGTGATGCGTGAGTAGTTCATCCTGGACTACGGGTCCATAGCAGTAGCTAGATGGTTGTTATCTCCTCTTTATGCCTCATGTTTAGATCTTGTGAGCTACCTACATGAAGATCATCTTATTGTAATTCTACATGTTGTGTTTGCTGTGATCCGATGAATATTGAATGCTATGTTCAATGATTATCAATCTATCATGTTCTTTTTATGTGTATGTTATTTATGTTCTTGCATTCTCTCTGTTACTAGTAGATACTCTGGCCAAGTTGATGCTTGTAACTCCAAGAGGAAGTATTTATGCTCGATAGTGGGTTCATGCCTCTCTTTCACTCATGCTCGAGTGACAGAAACTTAACGGGTGGGGAATGTGTTGTCTCCATTAGGGAGAAAACAACAATGCTTTGTCTAAGGATGATTTTATTGTTTATATTACACACTTTGTTTAATGCAATTATATGTTGGTTGCAACTTAATACCCAAAGTTTGCTTGGATGACACTCTGAGGGTGGATTAATAGCCATAGATGCAGTTGGATACGGTCTATATATCTTGTTGTAATGCCTGCATGAATCACATAGTAATCATCATGTCATGCATGTGCACTACGGTGCAGCCTTTATATCTATCGATTGCCCGGTTGTGTAATTTGTTTACCCAGCATGTTATCTATTTGTTTTAGAGAGACACCTCTAGTAAACTGTGGATCTCGGTCCATTTCTTTATACTGATATACAACCACTTCAACCACTGTTTTCCTACTGCAATTATTGTTCTCTTTCATCTACTGCAAACAAATACTATTTTCCACACTATACGTCTAATCCTTTGTTTCAGCAAAACCGGTGCGATTGACAACCTCACTGCTTCGTTGGGGCAAAGTAATTTGATTGTGTTGTGTAGATTCCACGTTGCTGCTGAACCGGTAGTGCGCCCTGCCAGCATCAGCTGCATCAACCTTCGGAAGTAATTTTTTTCTTCTACTAGTCGATTCAACATTGGTTTCTTTCTGTGGGAAAACTTGTCGCCGCACTCTCCACACCTTGCGCTTGGAGTCTCCCAACAAGCGTGTGTATACACTCCATCAAGCTTTTCTGGCGCCGTTGCCGGGGAGGAAGAGGATTTGCTGGCGCTTGGGGTCTCTCACCTCCAATCATTTTTACTTTGTTATTGTTTTTCTTTTTACTTGCTTCATCATGCTTGCTATCAATGATTGATTTCTTTGAAACTAGATCTTATTGGCAAGGTGGGCTCACAGAAGAATAACAAAAATATTATAAGGAACACCGCTTGTCACAAAAAGGGATACACTTACGGGAACAAATTAATAAACTGAATAACTATGCTAAGAACTTGTGCTCTACTTATAATATTACTTATTGCTTTGATAAATCTTGTTTTTGTAGGAGGTATAAACCCCTCCCTTTTTAATGTGAGTATAATGATAATGTTACCATATCTTCTTATGTTAAGGGAAATTATGACTTTTATGATGTGGAACAAATTGAAGAATTTATTGTTTGGAAGGGTGCATTCGAAATTGCTTATTTGCCTGAAAATATTGATGATGCACCTTATAAATACGAGATTTATGATATACATAAATTTTGCTTTGATAATTACAAGGAACAAAATGGCTATATTCTTAAATATCTTTCTAGATGATCTCCACTAACGGAAGAGACTAATGTCCTGCAGGAGCCTATGGAAGAAGAAATTGCTGATTCTGGAAACTCATTGGATGAAAAAGAGGAGAGTGATGATCAAGAGGAGGAAGAATGGAGTAGCTACCCATGTCTACCTCCCAATGAGATAACTCTTTAACTCATACCTTATTTGATTGCCCTCCATGCTTACCAAAGGAGGATGAGTGTTATATTGATAATTGTGATGATCCTATTGATTCTTTTGAAATATCCCTTTTTGATGAAATTGATACTTGCTATACTTGTGACCTTGATACTAATATGAATGAAACTTGTGAGAAAAAGTTTGTTTAGAAAATTTATATGATAATACTCTAGATGATGGTCCTATGTTACTTGGTGTTATAAATTTTTAACGCTACTGAAAATAGGATTGCTATAATATTTCTCATAACTTTTAAGAGTGACCAATCATCTTGTTTTGCTATTGCTAAAAGTGAGAAAGAAGATGTCTTTCTTTTTAATTTTGATCCCACTATTCTTGAGCTTGATATGAATTGTGTGCTTTTAGACCATGAAAAACATGCTTTATGTGATAATTATGTTGTTGAGTTTGTTCATGATACTACTGGAAATTATTATGAGAGAGGAAAATATGGTTGTAGGAAATTTCATGTTACTAAAACACCTCTCTTTGTGTTGAAATTTTTGAAATTGCTCTTGTTCTACCTTCCCATGATTTCTAGTTTGAGTTTCTTTAATTTATTTCTTTACAAGATTCCTATGAATAGGAAGTGGGTTAGACTTAAATTTCTTTTATACTTGCTTCTTGATGCTTCTTCACTTGAAAATACTTTATTCTAGTTTTCTGGGCCTAACTAAAAGGCGTTAAAGAAAAGCACTTCTTGGGACATAACCTGTGGTTTTATTTTTTACTTTGTTTTTCTCTATTTTCTTTGAGTCAAGGTGTTTTTACTTCTGTAGCAACTCCTTTGTATCTTTATTTTCTCGCATTTATTGTGTCAAGTAAAGTCTCTAGTGAAAGTTGAGGTTAGATTTGGATTTATGCGCATGAAACGGATTTCTGCTGTCCACCATTAAATTCGTGTAAATTCACAGAAAGATCAAAATGACTTGCAAATTTTTGTGCTTATTCCTCATCTAATGCCGAAACTTTTTCTGGCTTTGCGTTTTCAGATTTGAGCAACGTAACTTCCCCGAATTTTTTTGTCTTTATGTTCTGGTTTTGACAGATTCTATCTTTTTACTTGCATTCCCTCTTTTACTATGTCGAGTGGATTTCTTTGCTCCAAAAAACATAAGTGGCTATAGATAATGTTTCAAAATGTATTAATAATACTTTAGTCCATGGAGAATATGTGAATTTTTGATTGTGCACTAACCCTTTAATGCGAATTACATTGAGTTTGGTGTGAAGGACGTTTTCAAGGGTCAAGAGAAGAAGGTGATATAATGCGATCAAGAAGAGAGCAAAGCCAAAGCTTGGGGATGCCCTCGTGGTTCATCCCAGCAAATTCCAAGAAGACTCAAGCATCTAAGCTTGGGGATGCCCAAGACATCCACTTCTTCATCAACAATTTATCACGTCACTTCTAGTGAAACTATATTTTTATTCGGTCACGTCATATGCACTTTACTTGAAGCGTTTGTTTGTTTTTTGTTTTTTTTATTTTGTTTTCTTTGATGCAATAAATATAGCTGGAACCCATAATTCTTTGTGTTGGAGAGAGACACAGTCCGCCTTTTCATATGAATACTCGTTTTCTTCCATGCCCGTATTCTTAGTTTTTCTTCTAGCGGCTGCAAATCCTTTTAGCTCTTGTTTTCATGCATCTCTTATTCTGAGATGTAGTTCTAGTAGAGTTACTTTTATTACTCTCGTGTTTCATTGCTATATTAGTTAGAGAGTTTTTGTTGTTTGGTGTTTGATGGAAATAGAAAATGCTACACGTGGTAGATGGTATGTTGGAAAAACCTTGCACACTCTTGTAGATCACTAACATGTTTCACTTGATTATTTGTTGTTCTTTTGAGATATTAATATGCTTAATGGTAAACCTGTTGGTCTAGTAAAGTAAAAACAATTAATGGTTGGTCTAGAAGCTTGAAACTGTGCCACACTCGAAAAACCAGTTGACACTATAATGGTATATGACTTCCTCTGCTAATAACAATCCTAATGGCTTTTTGTTACACGCTACGGTCAGGGTAGCCGACAGTGACAGTCACTGCCACGGACCCTCTTGGAGTGATTTTCATTATGCCTTGTATAATCAAATTTCTAGATGGAATCTTTTAACTCGTGAGTTCTAAGTTATAGTTTTCTGGCACTTTGATGGTGTATAGTTGACGGGAGACTTCTTGCCGATGATGACTTTGAAATCCCCGGCAACGGCGCCAGAGAACTTGATGGGATTCCTTGACGTGAGGCTGACGTTGTTAAACCCCAAGAGAAAGGTTCTGAAGAGTGTAGCAGCAAGTTTTCCCTAGGAAAAGAAACCAAGGTTGAATCGACCAGTAGGAGGACAAGCAATCTCTGAAGGTTGATGCAGCTGAGGTGGCAGGGCGCAATACCGGTTCAGCAGCAATGTGGAACCTACACAACAAAATCAAATCACTCTGCACCAATGTAGCAGTGAGGTTGTCGATCTCACTGGTTTTGCTGAACACAAAGAGGTTAAACGTATGGTGTGGAAAACAGTAGGAACAGTATGAAAGCAGTAGGTGTTTTACCAGTATGAGGAAAATGGACCGGGGTCCTGATGTCTACGCACGCTTCTATTCTTGTAGACAGTGTTGGGCCTCCAAGTGCAGAGGTTTGTAGAACAGCACCAAGTTTCCCTTAAGTGGATCACCCAAGGTTTATCGAACTCAGGGAGGTAGAGGTCAAAGATATCCCTCTCAAGCAACCCTGCAATCAAGATACAAGAAGTCTCTTGTGTCCCCAACACACCCAATATACTTGTCAGGTATATAGGTGCACTAGTTCGGCGAAGAGAGAGTAAAATGCAAGTAATATGGATGATAATAAGTGATAATAGCAATCTGAAATAAAAATGGCAGCAAGCAAACATGTAGTAGAACAGGCGGAAAACGGTGTTTTAATGCTTGGAAATAAGGCCTAGGGATCCCACTTTCACTAGAGGACACTCTCAACAATGATCACATAATTGAATAACTAGATATCTTCTCTTTACTATGCTACTCTTAACCACTCTCCGGTCGAATAACAACACCAATCCATGCGTAGGGCTTTAACAGCACTCCTCATAGTAAGCACTTTCCCAACCAAGTAACCCCCATGCTATCACCATGGGACCCAGATGGTTCCACGGAAACACCACAATTTCATAGGGTTATCCAACACAAAATATAAATATAATGCTAAACCACATGGTGCACACATTGTCACCTTTACACCGTGATCAAAGCGTTTACGGAGATGTCATAACAAATAATGAACACTAATCATTGCGTAAGGCTGCAAAAAGAATTCCTTAAAGTGAGCATTCCCATGTCTAGTTAACCCCACGCTGTCACTATGAGTGCCCCAGAAGGCACTAGTCAAACACCACAATTCATAGAGGAGACACACACGATGTGCACACTGTCACCTTCACACCGCGAGACAAGGTGACTCCAAAGTTCATATTAATAAAGCACTTGAGTAGCAAAAGATGAAGAGTAACATCTATGAATTCAAATAGATTACAAAGCTCATGATCACATATAGATCACACCATGGGAGAGAGAGATGAACTACATAGCTACCGGTAGAGTCCTCAACCTCGGGGGAGAACTACTCCCTCCTCATCATAGGAGACAGCAACGGTGATGGAGATGGCGGTGGAGTCGATGGAGATGGCTTGCGGGGGCACTTCCCCATCCCGGCAGGGTGCCAGAACAGAGATTTGTCCCTCAAAACTTGTCGTCATCGGCGGCGGAGCTACGGATGTATTTTGTGAAAAGGTCGATTTTTTAGGGTTTATGCCTCGGGGAGTATATATAGGCAAAAGGGCGATGTCGGGGGGTGGCCAGGGGGCCCACACCACCAGGTGGCGCGGCCAGGGGATGGTGGCACCACCCTGTGGCCCCCCTCCGGGGCTCTTCGGGACTTCTGGATGCTTCCGGGACTTCTAAGACTTCTGGCTTTTGAATCGTCCAATTCCGAGAATATTTCCAGAACAACTTTTCTGAAACTAAAAACAACAGAAAATAGGAACTGACTCTGTGGAATCTTGTCAATAGGTTAGTCCCGAGAAATAGATAAAAATGACATAAAGTGTAAGGAAAACATGTGGGAAACAACATGAAAACAACATGGAACATCATAAATTAAGGATACGTTTATGACGTATCAAGCATCCCCAAGCTTAGCTCCTACTCGTCCTCGAGTAGGTAAACAATAAAACAAAATAATTTCTGAGGTGACATGCTACGAACATAATCTTGATCATAAAAATGTAAAGGCATATGCAAGCTAAGATCATAGAACTTCTAACACAAACATGATAATAGAACTTTAATAATAAATCATAGCAATCACTTTTCATCATGAAGAGTATCTCAAATAAAGGAGCAAGAATAATAATGCAAAGAAAGATAAATGTTTGTTTCGGGTATAGAGAAAGCATGGCAAAGTGATATTTCGCTAGTCCTTAAGAGTGGGGCAAAACATAAATGCCAGGACACCTTCAAAGTTCATGAGGAAGACTAGAGAAAATAATTTTAGAACAAATAATATCACATCATGAAGCAATTATTGATGTTTATGGGACAAATGCACATAGAACTCAGAATGGCAAAAATTCTCTCTCAACTGTGCATAAAGTTAGAAGATGGAGACTCAACATAAAAGTAAAAGAAAGGCCCTTCGCGGAGGGAAGCCGGGATCAACTCATGTGCTAGAGCTTTTTATTTTATTAAACAGAGGTATTAAAAGTTTGACACTCCTCCCATCCATCTTTCACAAACCATGGCTAACCGAATCCTCAGGTGCCTGCCAACAATCACATACCGCGGAGGAGTGTCTATATTATGGTAAAGAGAAAATATAGTACGTCACAAGCCAACTGGATTCACAAGAGCGGCTCCCATGTGAAGGACACATCTGGGTAGAAGGTCATCCCTCTTTCTCTTTTGTTTACACAGTTATGCTTTGACTGATAAATCAGGGTCAAAAATAGTGAAGAGATTTTGTGTGTATTAATTTGGGGCTGGGCACCCCGCTACCAGCTCTTCTATCATTTGGATAAGTGGATGAAGCCACAATTCCAGAGTGTGAAATCCAATCAAGAAGTGATATAAAGATTCCCTATTTACGTCCTCATGAGGAAAAACAGGAACATAAAGTAGGAGTAATTTTGAAGGTTTTAAAGGTAACACATGAGAAATTTATTTGGAGTGGCAGTTAAATACCACATGTAGGTAGGTATGGTGGACACAATGGGAAAAACTTGGTTTTATGGAGTTGGATGCACGAGTAGAGCTCATACTCAGTACAGGTGGAGGCTAGCAAAAGACTGAGAGCAACAAATCAAAAGAGCATAAGAGCCATAATCATGCACAGTGACATAAGCATCATTAATTAAAGCATAAGTGGTATCATAGTTTAAAACCTAAGTGGCCATGGAGGCTATTCGTGACTGGTTCATAGTCATAAATATGGTGTGAGCATGCGCCAAGTCAACCAAATAAAATATTCGAAAGAAAATAACATAAATTTACGCTTCCTTATGACAAGAACAACTCATGAATCTTTCAATGGCATATTAAACACTCTCAACTATTTGAGGCTATTCATTCTACTCAACATCACAAGGCTTTAGAACTAAAATAACATTTATCATGGCATAAAAAAAGTTCTAGCAACAGTCTATACGAGCTTCTACTTGCATTGTTAAAAAGTCTACTTTAAACAACAGTTTCTTCTCCCAGCAAGCACCGTGCAAGATATGTTTTAACAAAAGTACTCTTTATGATACAGCAAGAAAACATGAGAGCACTCACATAACACTACTAAAACTAACAGATCTGGATAAGAGATGCATGAAAACAAAGGCTAAACGCAGTACTAGCAAAAAGTGAACACTCACAGAACAATAAGAATTAAAACTAGAGTGTTCTAAATAATGAAAATGGAGCGTGTCTCTCTCCCACACAAGTATGATAAGATCCAACCATTTATTACAACAAAGAAAAAAAAACTGAAAACAAAAATAAAAGACGCTCCAAGTAAAGCACATAAGATGTAAGTGAATAAAAATATAGTTTCACTAGGATTGACCTGATAATTTGTCGATGAAGAAGGGAATGCCTTGGGCATCCCCAAGCTTAGACGCTTGAGTATTATTGAAATTTGCTGGGATATACCACCGGGGCATCCCCAATCTTAGGCTCTTCACTCTTCTTGATCACATCATATCATCCTCTTCTCTTGACCCTTGAAAACTTCCTTCACACCAAACTTCTCACAATCTTCATTAGCAACATTAGTGCAAATCGAAATAATAAATTCACATGGTTCAGTTTCAACACAAGCCTAACACTCACAAACACATTAACTAATGTCACAACTTATTTTAAAACTCTTTTTCTCAAAAGAACACCAAAATAAAGAGATTAAGATGCAAATGCAATTATTGGCAGAAATCTGTCAAAATAGGACAGCGGGTAAAGATGACTTTTTTCGAAAATCTTCTGTTGTTCAAATCAAAAAGTGGTCAACTAAGAAAAGTTGCGTATACAGCCCAGGATTACGCACAAAAAAATCAGGTCATTTTGAATTTTCTATGATTTTATACGAATAAACAGTGGACAACAGAAATCTGTTTCCTGCGCAAAAATCCGAAATGTAGCCTCAACTTTCCACTAGAGGCTTTACTTGTGAAAGTGTACTATGGTCAACTAGAGGGGAGGTGAATAGGTTGACTACCAATTTTTCTTCTTTTCCTTTTAAATATGGCTAAGCAAGATAAGATAAGGTTCTCTAGATGTGCAACTAGGTGAGCAACCTAAGTGATACAAGATAAGATACGCAACGGAAGTAAAATGAAAGGCAACAAGATAAACCACAAGTGTAAACAAGGAGACAAGGATATGTTTCCTGTAGCTCCTTCTCAAGATAAGTACATCTATGTTGGAGAGGTGGGGAGCCACCTAAGCGCTCCTCAATAGCACGGTTGTGCACACCTTATTCTCCTTGAGCTTCTCCGGTGAGGGAGATTCTCGTTTCCACTATGAGGTCGACTTGAAGGAGTTGACCAAACCTTTACACGAGGTTGATGACACTCCACAAGATGGATGGAGGCTCTCAACGGATCCGAAGCTTTTTGCAACAAGGTGGAAGCTACAATCACAAGATCTACTAAGATTTCTAGGCCTCAAGTAGGATTCTAGATCTACTAGGATGTGGTGGATGGATTTGTAATTCCTTTGGTGAAATCACGGATATAGGTCTCCTCTAGTTCTCCACAAAGTTTCGGAGTGTTTGGGTGGTTGGAGAGGGAGATCTAGGAGGTTGAAGCTTTCATTGATGGCTAGGAGAGAGAATGGACAAAGCTTAAGCATTTATGAGGTAGGGGAAGGTTTTAAATACCCCTTCCCCCAAGTGGTTGTTATGCAGACCACGCAGCATCGGAGGCTCCGGTGGTCTTCACATGCGCTCAAACGTGCAGTCCATTTCCTTCACGCTGTATCTTGTAGGGCGGAGGCTCCGGTGGTTTTGGCGGAGGCTCCGCCCACCGGAGGTCCACTGGAGGCTTCGCGCTGGCCTCCGCTCTTATCCACCCGAACGCCATTTTGGCGGAGGTGCCACCGGAGGCCAGCCCCACTGTGGGGGTAGTGGAGCCAGTGGAGGCTCCGGTGGTTTCACCGGAGGCTCCGCCCACCGGATGTACACCGGAGGCTCCGCTATGGCCTCCGCTCTTATCCACCCGAACGCCATTTTGGCGGGGGCCACACCGGAGCCAACACCGGAGGCCCGCGCGTGGACTGTGCTGGAAAATGAATGGGGCGAAGGTTCCGGTGGTTTCACCGGAGCCTCCGCTACACACAAAAATAGCTCTCCAGCTTTGTTTCTTCGAGATCTTTTCATTCCAAATAATTTTGTAACCCATAGAGATTGTATACTTGATGAACATGGGCATTTTCATATATAACAAATAGACATTAGTCCAATAGGTATGTTGTCATTAATTATCAAAACGGAATATGATCTTTCATTCTCCCCCTTTTTGGTAATTGATGACAACATCCCTATTTGCATAATTATAACACACAACATGGACGGAGCTCCCCCTAGAGATATGCTCCCTTCATGTTGAGAGAATTTAAACAATATGGATATCTAAACACATATGTAATAGTGAGCACACAACAAGTGATAGAGTTAAGGTACTAAGTTCACGAGCTCACATAATGCATACAACGAGGTTCACAAGGCACAATAATTAAACAAACGAAGTTTCCAAATATAACAAACTCTCTCAAGCAAGAAGAAATATGCAAATCGAAATAACGCTTGAGAGACCCATGCAAATTCCAGCTCCTAAGTAGATATCTCTCCCCCTTTGGCATCAAGATACCAAAAGAGGGAGGAGACCGATGCTAACGGCCCGAAGATCACTCGGATGAGTTATCCATGTTCGGAGGGCGGGCGCGACGGCGAGAGCTGGTGACCTCTTCTCCTGCTTTCTCGTCAGACCACTCGATGATCTTCCCCGCGGAATCCTTGGCTTTCCACTTGTCCCAGTTGGTGATGCTAGGTAGCACCGGGGACTCCACAGATTCGCCACCATCACGACGAAACTGATGCTGCCTGTGCTGCCTTGCGGTGCTTGAGCTCCTTATCACAGTGAACTTCCCATTGATGCTGCTCAATCTTCTTGTTCACTTTGAACACTTTCTTGAGGTCCTTTTCCATCCACTTGAAGGCACTGTCAGAAGGAGGAGGGCGAGAGGGACCAACTTACTCTTCGTCATCTTCTTCATCAATGATGACCCGTGGCTTGGCCTTGCCTTTGCGAGCAGCAGGAGTGGGATGCACAATAGGCTCGGTGTGGTCCTTGATGAGAAGCCTCTTCTCCATATGTGGGATCCAATTACTATCATCAAGAGGATCGTCCGGGAACTTGTTCTCCCACACACTCAAGATGATCTTCATTATGAAAGGCCCAAAGCAAGCATTCTTCCTCTGTATGACGACATGCTGATGCATGTAAATGCATACATGAACTTTGCATGTTATTACTTGTTTTTCCTACATATTAGCAACTTATATTCATGTTTTATAATGATTTGGGGGATTTTCTAAACAATCCCCCTTCTTTTGGTTCTAACCCTGTTTTTCCAGAAAACGTACTTTTTAGTGTTTCAGACTTTCCGGGAGCTTCGGGACTCCAAAAAGGGCAAGGCCAAAGAGCACGGTTCAGAATTTTTGAGACGAAGACCATGGGCCAAAGTAGAGGGACAAAAGGCAGACCAGGTGGCAAACAGGACCCTCCATGCGGCCAGATTCCTTGGCCGCGTGAGAGGCCCCCATTTTGCCCCCGTGGCTCCGATGACGTCGATCTTTCTTCTCCCGAGTGTCTCGTGACCTAAAAACGACTATATAAAGGGTCCCCTGGCCTTTTCGAGGAGGAGGCGACGCCGAGAGACGAAACCACAAAACAGAGAGACAGAAGGCTGCCGCCGGAGAAGATCAGAGGGGGGAAACGCCGCCGGGATCACCCCCGGAGGGCTCCACCCCCCTCCGGCGTGTTCATCATCAACATCTACAGCAAGATCAGCTCCATCTCTCCACCATAATCTCTTGGAAAACACGATGAATGATGCAATACTATATTCCCTTGATGTATTGTGTCTCCCCGTCTATGTTTGAGTAGTGAATTGTTCTTGGCAATGGTGAAATAGTTCATTGATTGGTTGCATACAAGTTTGTTATCTTCTATGATTGTCTTTATGTACAATATATGAGTGCACACATATGTTGGGGAATGCATGTAAGGTGATCACTGGTAGCATAATGGAGTGGTGGTGACTTGGGAGTGACAGTAACCTGAGACCGAGCCACAAAGTTAAGTTATTGGGGATATATATAGGGGACCTTAGAACGTAAGGCTATGGTGGGACTTTATGTCTTAATCAATCTTGTGCAGTCATTTACTTGGCCACATGATCCATCATAAGGGGTTTTAGATCATTTACTTGACTATACCTATTCATGGCTCCTTCCTAGAAGAAACAACTAAGACTAAAACATGTGCTTCACTAATTGTGACAACCACACGAACGAAACACCTATTGCTAGAACACTTGCTCCCTTGAGATACTTGAGATATTTGCTGCTTGCTACTTGTGAAACTTGCTTAGAAACTTGCTCTAGGATTACTTGCATTTTAAACTTGCTTCACTAGTTACTAGACAAACCACACTCCACGTCACTTGCTTTTAATTAGTTAGTTCCTTTTAGTCAAACTTATTGCTTTGCATAAACATCCATATAAGAGGGTTATAGGGCTTTACAGAATAGATAGCTTACCTTCAGCTCCTCGTGGGTTCGACACTCAAATACTTCTCGAAAGGTACTACAATTGATCTCCTGCACTTGGGAGTCATCAAGCACTTTTCTGGCGCCGTTGCCGGGGAGCGTTGTGCTAAGCTTTTATTCTTGTTTGTATTGCATACTAACATATAAACCTAAAACACACAAAAAAAATTATAAAATGGAAAACAACCAAACAATTTTAGAACTATATAATATCTACCCTGAATTAGGACATGAAGTGTTTGAGGAGAAATTGAAAAATTATTTGCACAACAATCATATTTGTGGTAGTACTAATTCTTTGAACACCTTTATTGCTAAGGAAAACCTTGAGCTTGGGGAAGTTTGTCTTGATGAATATGATATTTTTAGTCCCCCTACTATTGAGGATAAAAATGATATACTTGCTGATTCTATGGAAAGTTTTAAGCTTGTGGAAGTTGGTTTTGATGAGCATGATATTTCTAGTTCCCCAAGCTTGGAGGAGAAAATTCACTTTGATGATACTATGCCTCCTATATATGATGATTGCAATGAAAATTATGAATGTTTAACTCCCACTATCACTAATGAGGATTTTACTTATGTGGAGAGTACTGATTCTTTTATGCATGTGGCTCATGATAAGAATGTTTTATGTGATATTCATATTGTTGAATCTATTCATGATGCTACTGAAAATTATTATGAGAGAGGGAAACATGGTTACACATATTTCAACAATATTAAGTTTCCCCTCTTTATGCTGAAAGTATTGAAGTTGCACTTGATCTACCTTTCTATGATTGATATTATGTGCTTCTTTTAATTGTTTCATTACAAAATGCCAATGCATAGGAAATGGGTTAGACTTAAAAATAAATTGTTTAATATTTTTTTGGTGTGTTCCTTATGCTTTAATTTCCTATTCGGTTTGAGCACACATTTATGTCTTTAAAACATGTAAAATGCCTTTACCTAATGTTATGTATCATTTAGTTTAAGATTTTCATTTTATAAAAAATTTGGGAAAGTAAATGAGAAGGATGAGTAATGGAGAAGTTGGGGCCGACCTTGAACATGTGTTGTTCATGCCAATGAAACCATTGCAAAGTATCTATCATTAAAACTTTTTCCAAAGCTAAAAACAATAAAAATATTAGTTCACTACTGTAACATCACATTTCTGTCTTATTTCTCATCATAAATGGCAAGAATAATCTTATATGAGAGATAGGATTAAACAATAGTAATTAGTTGTCCAGAAAACATATTCCTGAACTTCACTGCGAAAAATGTTTAAAATCACAGAAGTGGAATTTTGACCTGGTAATTTACGACAGCAATATTTAGTTATCACTACATATTTCATTAATTTTAAGTTTTCTGATTTGAGCAACTTAAGTGCCTCTAAAAATTCACTCTTTACGGGCTGTTCAGTTTTTAGCAGATTACGTCTTTATTTTGCATTGCTCTCATTACTTGTGTTTTGTGTGGTTCTTCTGATCAAGGAGCAATGCACAACTTTAGTAACAGTAGTTAATATTTAGAATCAACTCATGATGTGTCTTTTATGTACCTATGTGGATTTTATTTATGGAGGCACTAACCCCTCTAATCAAGTTTTATGTTGAGATTTGTGTAAGAAGAATTTTTCAGGAGGAATAGTTGAGTGAGATGAACAAAGATCAAGAGGGACAACCAATAAAGCTTGGGGATGTACCCCTGGGCTCAACCTACATGTATCAAATAAGTACAAGAATCCAAGCTTGGGGATGCCGAGCCACCTCACTCCAACCATCATGATGTTAAGTAAGTAAAGCCTAGCTATATGGCTATAAAGAAAGCGCTTTACGGGAGGCAACCCGGTTGTTTTTGTTTGGATTTTCCTAGTGTCCTCTTGCTGTATCAAGAGATTAGTTTTTTTTCTTTTAATTCTGGAGTTTTCAATAAAGAGTCAAGTCAAACCCATTTGGACTTGTAAGTTGCTATCCTAGTTAATGAAATTTCTGTTTCAGCACGAGTCTTCTCACCGTATGATTTTACGTTTTTTATTGGTATGTCGGATTAAGCTAATTTTTTAGTATGTTCTTCAACTTTTCGTCCTATGTAATAAAAAAAATTGGCTTAATTTTTTGAAGAGTATAGCTTAGGTAAAAACGTTCGTTTTGCTGCTGCTGCTTTTCTCGACAGATTCTGCCTTCTTTTGTTTTATGCACTCTTTGGGCTTGGGAATCGAATTTCCATGATTCTTTCAAGCAAGAGAGTGAACATACAACATAATGAACCTTATTGTCTATCTACTGGAGCATTTGATTTGGAATTTTTCACAGCAAGCATGTGATTTGTTTGTCTTTGCTAATCTCACCCCACAGAAAAAGAATGGGAGAAACATGTTTTGTGAAGTTTTTTTCACAGGGAATAGAGGAGCTGCGCCTCAAGACATCCAAGAATGGTGAAAGCCATAAGCTTGGGGATGTGATGAACACCCCACTGGAGCTACACTCTTTTGGTTAGCACACGTCTACTTTCTGTTTTTCTAAGCAAAGCATTCATCATAGAGACTTGAAGCGTCTAGTTTTTGTTTTTGTTTTGATAAGACCACACCCATCATTTTATATGAGATTGAGCTACTGGAGTTTGGGGTTGGAATGTATTGGATGCTAGTATTATGACTTGTAATAGGGATTCCATGGTTGATTTGAAGAGCTACATATGTTTGCATGATTTATAGGCTTTTTATGTGTAGAAATTTGCAATAATGTTGTCTTGAGCTATCTCTTATTCATGTCCTTGATGTTAATTTCTGGTTTATTTAGTTTGTCATGAAATGAGTAGTTCTATGGACATATGCATGCATAGTAGCTGGTCAACTATCTCCCTCTTGCTAGCCAAAAATTTAAAAATTCCAACAAGTAAAAACTTGTTTCCAACACTCCTTAGCCAAGTATTTCCAGTGAGTCCACCATATCTTCCCATTAGCTTCATTGCTATTCCGAGTATGTTCACCATGTTATTGTGTTATTTATGTTCTAAATTAATATATTCACTTTATTAATTGTCATGGGTTGAATTTGGGATAGGACTCTCACGAACTTTTGAAGGCACACTTTACTTTTTATGCATCTAATAAACATGACCCAATAATGGGAGCCACAAGTTTTGCGTTTGACAAGTGTGTGGTTGGTAGCTAGCTATAAACGTGTATCACCGGAAAGCTTTCAACATTGCACAAAAAATTTACATTTGGTTGATATCATGTACTTTTGTTTTTGGACTCCTGCCATGCCGAAATGAAATAGAGGAATAGTAAGTTTTGATGAGTAAGTATCTATATGACTAGAGAAACGCATTGGGCCGCTAACCCAAGCCATGCTTTATCATGGTGGAAATTTACTTACAGCTTGAGTGACTCTACAACACATCCTACAATAAAATAAGAAGCTATGCATAATAGTGAATGAAAATAAAAAGGATGATGAGTCTACTCCGTTTGTTTGTCTTGTCATTGTGACATGGGCTTGTTTCCATGTCATGGGGCAAGAGGTACCTCTTTGCGCTTCCCTACGATGTCATTAATACTTATTATGATTGTACAAAGCTTATTAGGAATCTTAAGTTGAGTAATCATGGAGTAGGTTTTCACACTCACGGGGCATGAGGCTTTCAACCACCTTGTCATTCACATTACTTCAACATTCACCATTTAAGATGCTAGTGATAAAGGGGCAATGAGAGTCCTAGATCAATGGATACCACATTTCAATTAGTAATTTTAGTTGAATAATTTAGAGTCTAAATAAGACTTGATCATGTTTTACCTCTACTCAATTTTCTCCAAAGTGTCCACCATATTTTCTATTTTGCATTATGCTATTCTTTGAACAATATAGGATTTTATTTTTCATTTTGTGTATGCATTTGGTCCATAGTGCTTTTATTTCATTATACACTTTGTGAACTTTCATGAAGCATCTTTGCTTGCATATTTGATATTTCTTACAACATGAATTGTATATTGCTACTCATTTCTAGTATTAATCATTTGATTATATGTAGCATGAATAATCCTCCTTGATATCCCATGTGTAACATCCCAAGTCTGAAAAATAGCCATTAGAATGTTTGCTCTCTGTTATTTTATGTTTTGCATCATGGCATCATGTTGATTGCATTTGTTTTGTTTGTTTTCCATTTGTTTTCCAACTGTTTTCCTTTGTTTTCTATTTGAATTTCAAACCAAATTTCAAACCTTTTGTTTCATCCTTGTGATGTTACAATTTCCAAAATGTTATTTCAAATAAAAACAACCAATTGTTCTCATTTTATTCCATATTGATCAACTAATAAAATGGTGCTTTTATTTCAATTAATTAATTTCCAATGTGGTTTGAAATTCAAAGCAAATCATCAACAGCACCTAACGTGAACATTCTAAAATTACCAAACAAATCAACCATTTGTTCTATTTTAAATCAATAGGGTTCACCCTATTAAAATCCTTGTTTTCAATATTAATCAATTAATTCCCAAGTTGTTTTCAAATCCAAACCAAATCACTAAACATCACCTCTTTTGAAATTATAAAAAATAACCAAAACAAAGGTGCTCATTTGTTTCCATTTAGAATCATATGATCACCCTAATTAATTTTCTTGTCTTAAATATTTCAATCAATATCCAAACTAACTCAAATTTGGAAACCTATCCAAACAGCACCAAAAATACCAATGTTTTATTTTTCAAACTTGGCTTTGGGTTGTGTTTGACCTAAGTAGGCTACCCAAATTTTTCTGGAATTGTTGGCAAACCCCAAAGCATCTATTCCTTCCAATTTCGTTTTGCTACAAAAAAAACAGAGAAACAAAAAAATAGAAAGAAAAGCAAAGCAAGGAGGCAGCCCAACCCCATTTTTCTCCCAACCCATCATCATCAAGCCCGCTCCACTTCATCCCCCACCTCCGTACACCTCCCTCTGTTGTTTTTCTCTGCAGCACCTCCACCACCCGATCTCTTCCCCCCCCTCTCAGATGCTTGCCGTACAAGCTCACTCACCACCATAAAAAGCATCCACCCCCTCTCCCCTCTGCCCTAGCCGAGACCCCTAGCCTAGCGCCGCCGATCTCCTTCTTCTTCCTCCCTGCTCCTCCCTATCTCTGCTCCTCTGACCGCCACCAACAGCAGCCTCGCCATCCACCCTCACCGTTGATCGTGGAAGCGAGAGGTCCACCCGAGGGCGGGAATGGAACCGGCATCCTCACAGCTCCAACTTTGCTGTAGGCCTCACCGCCGGATACGGCCCAGGCCGCCGCCGCCGTCGCCTCCTTTTCCGCCGGTCGCCCCTGCTGCTGCTCGACCTGCTCTGCACCCGACCTGCCCCTGCTCCGCCTCGCCTCCAACCGCCCAGGTGAGGCCTCTCCTCGACCGCCTCGGTTCCCCTCTCCCTCTCCTCCTCTCGCACCAGGCATCCCACGGCCGCAGCCCTCCGGCCACCGCGAGAGATCGCTGCCGGCGACCCCTGTTGTTCTCTGTCCGCTCGGGTCAGTTGCCTGCGAACTGAATTTTTCAGTTAAACGTTCGAAGCAGCAGCTTATACCCCCCTGCATCCCCTTCTGTACAAACCAAGCGCAATACCCCAATGGTTAGGCACCCTTGAGCGCATCAGGAGGTGGGGGGTTCGAATCCCCCCTCCCTCATTTAATCCAACCCTTTTATTTTTTCATCAATTTGGTCACAGAAACATCTCAGATTCACATCCATGCCCCTGGTAATTATTTCTAGCCCTGCAAAATATTTTTCAAGTCCCTAGATGAATTAAAAATGGCAGATTTACCCCAAATCTTGTAAATTGCATAAGAAAATCATTTTAACTCCAATTTTAACTTTTTAAATATGTTTTCTGTCCCAAATTAAATGTTCTATCCAAATATAAATTTTTTTTACTGTTTTGAATATTTTAAATTGTTGAAATATTTGAAAACTTGTTAAATTCACTCAAACTTGCAAAATTCATAACTTGTTCATAAAAATTCCAAATTCCACAAACTAAATATGTTTTCCAATCAACTTTTCATGTACTTTCCAAATATAAATTTTGTTTGCTGTTTTGAATAATTTAAATTGCTGAAAACAACTGTTTCTTAATTATTGCATTTAAAATTGCCAAAATAATAACTTGCTCATTTTAAATCCAATTTCAACAAATGAAATATGTTTTCCACGAAAAATTAAACCACCTTTCCAAATATAAAATTTGTTTCATGTTTTGAATAATTAAAATTGGTTAAATGATTTAAACCTTGTTTAAACCATTTAATATTGTTAAATTCATAACTTGATCAAATTAAATTCTTTTGGGACATATAAAATATGTTTTCAAACCATAAAAGCATAACATTTTCAAATATGAACTTCACTCAATGTTTTGCACAAATAAAAATTCAAATAAGTCCATGTTTGAATTAAATTCATTTAATTCTTGCTTAAACTTGTTTAATTCATAAATAATTTATTTGAAATCCTTTTTCAACAAGTGAAACATGCAATCCACCTAAAATTGTGTGTTCTTATCAAATATAAACTTTGTTATTTGTTTTGAACAATTTAACTTGATAAAAACAACAAATGCTTGTGTGGCACCTTTAAGAACCCAAAATTCCAAAACTTAATGAATGAATTTCTAAACTTGGTAAACCTTATTTCCAATTGCTTCTATTGTTGTTATTTTGCTGTTTTCCTCATCCATGCATCATGCTAATTCACTTACACAATTTGATTAGTTGTAAAACAATTAATTCAACCATAATTCATGGGCTTTCCATATGCAATCCAATTGCATGAGGGTCCATTTAACCATGTTGTTATCTTGTCAACTAGTTTATTTTGATGCATCAATTAAATGGTCATGCATCATCCCATGTTTGTGCACTATGCCATGATATTGATTGTTTATCTCTCTGCATTGTTTGTTTGCTTCTTCTCGGATAAACGACGACGTTGAGACCGACGATCCTTACGACACCCCTTCTAAGGAGTTAGCTCAGTACCAGGCTACTGGGTTTTGCAGGCAAGTTATCACTCACATGAACCATTGTGTTCCTTTCAACATTGGTTACCGATACTTTCCGTTGTCTATTCCTGCTAAGCCATAGTAGTAGTTGTTTCTGTTACGAACCCATCACATGAATCCCTTAACCTTGATATTGCCTCACCTCCACTCCTATCACCCCTTGGTTGAGCCAGTGTCTTACTAGCATGCTTAGGTTGTTTTGCTCGAGTCTGTTACCCGTTACTTTCTGTTACTATTCCATTATGTTCTGGGGGCTCGATGTTTAATCAATCAATCATGCTAATGTTCTTATTAATAATAAATTTGATGATAAGGCACCGGCAGGAGGCCCAGGGTGGTTTTGAGGCCTGCTAGTGTCGACCCTAATAGGAAAAGGGTCTTGTCTACTGATCCATGATGAGCGCACTAACCGCATGTGGGAAGCGAGTATGGGCGCCCCCCTCAATTTGATTCGATTCGCATCTCGTCCAAATCGCCACACGTAGTTCGGGCTTTCCATTTGCTGCATGCATGATCTTGCGAGCCCAACCAGGGTGGAACTTTTGTAGTCGGCATTTAGGGCGGCGTGGTCTTCCAGTGCTATGAGGGTCCCCTTTTCTTCGCGGGGCTCGATTAGCCGCGCACGCACAACACGTGGTGCTTTGGGCTTGATGCGAAGAAGAGTCGAGTTGTGTAGAGTGCCTCGCTTGGTGGGTTTGATTCCCGTCTGGCGGGATATTCTTGCGTGTACGGCCAAATTGGTGCAACCATGCAGGGAAAATCTTCTCGAGAAGCCGTGTTTTCCGCGGTTATGGATTACTTGGTGAAAGTACTGGCTAACAAGTACTCAGGACAACTTAAACCTAATGATTAACAACCTTACACCCAATGATTAACAACTTGACTAGTAATAGGCTTATTGACACAATACTCTGAACCATCATTATTTCAACTGTGTGAGTTATCCTTGGATTGCTTCTTTGGATAAGGAGCGAGGTCCAGGATGGGTTTGTTTGGAGTTAGTTGATAGGTTGGTTACGATACTCGATCTTATCTTCTTTCTGTTAGCCGGAAGTGGTAGAATCTCTGTAGTTGTTTAGAGCAGCCAGTTGCAGCATCTTTCATATCCCCTTCCTTCCGTTGAACCCAAAGCATCTGTGCTTGGTGTTGACGGGTTACACTTTGGTGAACTGTGAGTCTTGCTTGCCAGTACGTTTATGTACTGACCCCTTTGGGGCTGTGGTTTCCGCAGACGACATTTCCGAGGATCTACATGGTGGCTACTACGTGGAGTATGACGAGACTGCTGACGAGTAGATAGCGGACCCGGGCAGGATCCGAGACTTCGTGGATGGGCTCTGTCTTTTCGTTTCCGGCCTCTTAGGCCTATTTGGTTCTTGTCTGTACTCAGACATGTTGAATGCTTCCGCTGTGATGTAATGATGATATGTCGGGACATGTGTCCTCTGGATGATTGTATTTGCTATCTCTGCTCTAATGAGAGCTATTTGCAACTTATTTCAATCTTTTGTGTCGTAGAGATCTGTTGTGATATCACTTGTTCCAATGCCGTTGACGTACCGTGTGTGTATGTTTTGAAGTACGTCAATGGAAGTATCCTGATTTCTATGGGATAGTTTACGTCGACGCTGAACAGATAGGGGTTGGTTGTCACACATACGTGTGTTGGCCTACTCGTAAGAGGACGCGGGTGCCGGTAAGCCCCGTAATCCAATCTACTACTGTTCAACGGAACGGCGAGTATCCTTTAGAAGTCCGGGTGCGACACCATGATTGTTTCAATATGCAAAGTCCATGTTAGTTTTATCACCTTCATACTCGAGGACGAGCATGGGTTAAGCTTGGGGATGTTGATGCATGTAAAATGCATACATGAACTTTGCATGTTATTACTTGTTTTTCCTACATATTAGCAACTTATATTCATGTTTTATAATGATTTGGGAGATTTTCTAAACAATCCCCCTTCTTTTGGTTCTAACCCTGTTTTTCCAGAAAACGTACTTTTTAGTGCTTCAGACTTTCCGGGAGCTTCGGGACTCCAAAAAAGGCAAGGCCAAAGAGCACGGTTCAGAATTTTTGAGACGAAGACCATGGACCAAAGTAGAGGGCCAAAAGGCCAACCAGGTGGCAAAGAGGACCCTCCACGCGGCCAGATTCCTTGGCTGCGTGAGAGGCCCCCTTTTTGCCCCCATGGCTCCGATGCCGTCGATCTTTCTTCTCCCGAGTGTCTCGTGACCTAAAAACGACTATATAAAGGGTCCCCTGGCCTTTTCGAGGAGGAGGCGGCATCGAGAGACGAAACCACGAAACAGAGAGATAGAAGGCTGCCGCCAGAGAAGATCGGAGGGGGGAAACGCCGCCGGGATCACCCCCGGAGGGCTCCACCCCCTCCGGCGTGTTCATCATCAATATCTACAGCAAGATCAGCTCCATCTCTCCAGTGTAATCTCTTGGCAAACACGATGAATGATGCAATACTATATTCCCTTGATGTATTGTGTCTCCCCGTCTATGTTTGAGTAGTGAATTGTTCTTGGCAATGGTGAAATAGTTCGTTGATTGGTTGCATACAAGTTTGTTATCTTCTATGATTGTCTTTATGTACAATATATGAGTGCACGCATATGTTGGGGAATGCATGTAAGGTGATCACCGGTAGCATAATGGAGTGGTGGTGACTTGGGAGTGATAGTAACCTGAGACCGAGCCACAAAGTTAAGTTATTGGGTGATATATATAGGGGACCTTAGAACGTAAGGCTATGGTGGGACTTTATGTCTTAATCAATCTTGTGCAGTCATTTACTTGGCCACATGATCCATCATAAGGGGTTGTAGATCATTTACTTGACTATACCTATTCATGGCTCCTTCCTAGAAGAATAACTAAGACTAAAATGTGTGCTTCACTAATTGTGACAACCACACGAACGAAACACCTATTGCTAGAACACTTGCTCCCTTGAGATACTTGAGATATTTGCTGCTTGCTACTTGTGAAACTTGCTTAGAAACTTTGTTTAGAAACTTGCTCTAGGATTACTTGCATTTTAAACCTGCTTCACTAGTTACTAGACAAACCACACTCCACGTCACTTGTTTTAATTAGTTAGTTCCTTTTAGTCAAACTTATTGCTTTGCATAAACAGCCATATAAGAGGGTTATAGGGCTTTAGAGAATAGATAGCTTACCTTCAGCTCCTCGTGGGTTCGACACTCAAATACTTATCGAAAGGTACTACAATTGATCTCCTGCACTTGGGAGTCATCACATGCCACAGCTCATTCCACAGATAGTCAAGCACATCGAGCCTCTGAGTCAGACCGGAGAGTCTCTTCTCATGAGTAAGAAGCATGAGATTCTTGAGGAAGCCTTGGATCTCATCAATGTTCCCCGCCTTTGGGTTGATGGTATCTCGATAGATGCGGAGCATAACATCATAAGTGGGGTAGAGACCTTTGACAAACCCAACAGAAAATTTCTTCCAGTGATACAGAGGGGTGAGTTGATCCTTGGAGAGTGATTGAGTATTGGTGGCATGAACACGAAACTATCCACTGTCAAACTCCTCGCCACCGGCAAAAGGTCCATGATCCGGGTAACTGCCACGAAGAACCCCAACTTCAGACCACTTGATAGTCAGCTGATGTCCCTTGGTCATCCAAATAAGATGACGCTGTGTTTCATTGGCGAGATGTACCGTGGCCAAGAACTCACATACCAATCCTTCATCATAATCTTGTTGAACTTGCATAATGGGAGCAAGGACAAGTCCATCAACAATCTCGAGTGACTCTCCAAAGTACTTGGGATTCCTCTCCATATGCCCAAAATTAATAGCATGTTGAGGGGCAACATTCTCCTTGGGCTTCCTCATCAAGATCTCATGATAAATTTGGCTTTGAAAGACGGTGTGGAATCGAGGGTCCTTACCCCGGAATTGTGGCATCAGACGGTTGCATTAATAATATATGGGTTCTCGCGACGTTGTGCCAAGAACACTCCCTCGGACATCTGAGAAGCCGATTTTTTCCTGTGAGGCAAAGTCTTCTCGGGAGCCGGGAATCTCGTCCGGCGCTTGGGCTGAGATGGGTCCAATGTTTCCTCGATTTCATCAACCCTTGGAGCCTTGCGACTATCCACGCTCTTGGTGCGAGTGCCCTTGCCCTTTCCCTTGGAACCGGATGCATCTAGGAGAAAGAGATAGCAAGAAAATCATGAAGAAAAGGTAATGCTCAAGTTTATGTGACGCACAAATCCAAGGAACAAAGATATGAATAGCATTAGGGTTGAATAACAAGGGGTAGGGCACATGAACAAATCCACCCTAAGAACCGAAGTGATTCAAGCCTAATACTCACAATCTAGGTTTCTAGGTTTTTTACTCGTGATTTCCTACTCCCAAAATCGAAATCCACGCAACTAGATGTGAAGAACATGTAGCTCCTACTGCTTCCCCATCCATAAACTAGATGAGAGAGAGAGAGAGCAAACATATACGCATCCATGGTGGAAGGAGAGGAGGAAGAAGATCCCGGGGTGGTCCAAGGCAAGGAGGAGAGGCTCTCGGTGGTGGAGCACCCTTTCCTGCGGCGGAGACTTGGGGGGGGGGGGGCGGCGGCGGTTTGGAGGAAGAAGAGGGAGGGCGAGTGGGGGAAAAAGAGACTGGGATCTCGTTGACCCCGCTCGCCCTAGGTCTTATTCCGCAGAACCGCAATGGGCGGAGCCTCCGGTGGTTTCACCGGAGCCTCCGCCCCCTGTCCACGCAGCATAGTGCGGTACGGATCCACTGGGCAAATTTCGCACCAGCGGAGGTACCGGTGGGCTCCGGTGGACGGGCGCAACGGAGCCTCCGCCGGACCCAGTTTTCGCGCGCCATGAACAGAAAAACGAGAGCATTAAGATTGGAATGGTGTTTTGGGAAAAGGGAGCTTGGGTTGGAAGATGGTAACCGTCGTACAAGAGACATTACTCGATGGGGTTTGCAAGATGCAAAGAGATAAAAGCCGAACCCGCACAAGTTGTCAAGGGGAATTAGGATATTCGGGAAAAATCCAAAAAACAAAAACAACTCCGAGAGGAGGAGGTCGGTGGTTGAAGCCACCATGTTTGAGTGTGTACTTTGGCACCGCGAAGATATATCTTGGGTCCAAGAGTACTACTCACAATTAAGCATAATAAGTCACAGATTGACTAGATATGCAATGATGAATTGATTTTTGCATAATAAGAGGAGTGTATACTCATGATTTGAGTGACGCTCCCCCTATGTCCATGCCTACATCCAAACCTAATGAATAATGAAGGTACATATGCAAGGTCTCAAGTGAAGTTGGAAGAATCGATGAAATTTAGTTCATTCCTCAAAGCTCGAAATATTGGTTCATCAAGGGCTTTCGTGAAGATATCGGCAAGTTGATCCTTGGTGGATACATATGAGAGATCAATATCACCCTTCTCAACATGATCCCGAATAAAATGATGACGAATCTCAATGTGCTTCGTCTTGGAGTAGAGAACGGGCTTGTAGGCGATCTTGATAGCACTCTCATTGTCACAAAGAAGAGGCACCTTGTCAAAATGAATACCATAATCCTTCAAGGTTTGCCTCATCCAAAGTAATTGGGCACAACAACTTGTCGCGGAGATATACTCGGCCTCGGTGGTGGAGAGAGCAATGCAGTTTTGCTTCTTTGAAGACCAAAATACTAGGGAGCGGCCAAGGAATTGGCATCCCCCGGATGTGCACTTCCTATCCGTCTTCTCTCCCGCATAATCCGCATCTGAATACCCGATGAGCTGAAAGCTTGAACCCTTGGGATACCAAAGACCAAAATTTGGGGTATGAACTAAATATCGAAAGATTCGTTTCACCGCTTCCAAATGACTTTGCCTAGGAGAGTCTTGAAACCTTGAACATTTACCTACACTATACATGATATCTGGTCTAGATGCACAAAGGTAGAGCAAAGAGTCAATCATGGAGCGGTATACCTTTTGGCTACCTCTTTACCGTTGGGGTCGGGTTTCAAGTCAGGGGTTGTGGACATGGGAGTCTTCATAGGCTTGGCGTCATGCATGTTGAATATCTTGAGCATGTCTTGAGTGTATTTGGCTTGTTTGATGAAGGTTCCTTCATGATATTGATTCACTTCAAATCCAAGGAAAAACTCCAATTCTCCCATCATAGACATCTCAAACCTATCGGTCATAAGCTTGCAAAACTCTTCATTGAACAAAGTGTTAGTAGACCCAAAAATGATGTCATCCACATATAGTTGGCATATGAATAAGTCACCTCCAACCGTCTTATTAAAGAGGGTGGGATAGATTAAACCAACATTAAACCCACGATCCACTAGAAACTCTTTAAGGTGCTCGTACCACGCACGTGGAGCTTGTTTAAGTCCATAGAGTTCCTTATCGAGTTTATAGACGTGATCGGGGTGGTTGGGATCCTCGAAACCCGGAGGTTGCTTAACATATACTAACTCACTAATGGGACCATTTAGGAAAGCACTCTTAACATACATTTGTTGCAACTTAAAATTATGATGAGATGCATAAGCAAGTAAGATGCGAATGGATTCAAGACGAGCTACGGGGGCAAAGGTTTCACCGAAATCAACACCTTCGACTTGAGAAAATCCTTGAGCCACTAATATTGCCTTGTTGTGAATGACAATACCATCTTTGTCTTGCTTGTTCTTGAACACCCATTTGGTGCCAATAACATTCTTGCAATCCTTGGGCCTTGGCACTAACTTCCACACTTTGTTGCGCTTGAAGTTATTGAGTTCCTCATGCATGGCTTCAAGCCAATCTTGATCTTCGAGATCTTCATAAACCTTCTTGGGTTCAATGAAAGAGACAAAAGCATGAGCCTTGCTAAAATTCGCCAATTGCTTCCGAGTGACAACCCTTCCACGAACTTTCCCAAGTATCTTGTCCTCCGTGTGACCCGCTCGTTCAAGATTCTCTAGCCTTCTCTTTGCTCTACGAGCTAGTATATCCTCCAAAGATTCTTTGGATATTGCTTGAGAATCACCTTCTTCATCGGAGACATGTCCATCTTCATCTCGGCCTTGATCATTAGTGGGTGAAGGATCACCACTAGGTTGAGCTCTCTCAACAATGATGGGACTTTGATCATGACTTTGATGAGAAGTTTGTCCTTGATCATTATCTTGGCCTTGATTACTTGCTTGACCTTGATCATTAGCTTGAGGGCTTGGTGCATCTTGTTGGGTAGCTTGTGTATCAATGGGTGTAGTCAATGGCTCCACTTGAGTGGGGCATAGTCCTTCTCCCTCTGTCATCCGGTAACCCTCAATGGGAATTATTTCACCAATCCCCGTTCTTCTTATGACGATGGGAGGAATTGCATCTCCTACAACACCATGATCTATACGCCCCCCTTGGGAGCCGTTATCCTCATCAAACACCACGTCTATAGCTTCTTCAACTTGTCTGATGGACTTTTTGTAGACTCTATAGGCGTGAGCATTTGTGGCATAGTGATGACTCCCAAGTGCAGGAGATCAATTGTAGTACCTTTCGATAAGTATTTGAGTGTCGAACCCACGAGGAGTTGAAGGTAAGCTATCTATTCTCTAAAGCCCTATAACCCTCTTATATGGCTGTTTATGCAAAGCAATAAGTTTGACTAAAAGGAACTAACTAATTAAAAGCAAGTGACATGGAGTGTGGTTTGTCTAGTAACTAGTGAAGCAAGTTTAAAATGCAAGTTTCTAAGCAAGTTTCACAAGTAGCAAGCAGCAAATATCTCAAGTATCTCAAGGGAGCAAGTGTTCTAGCAATAGGTGTTTTGTTTGTGTGGTTGTCACAATTAGTGAAGCACATGTTTTAGTCTTATTTGTTTCTTCTAGGAAGGAGCCATGAATAGGTATAGTCAAGTAAATGATCTACAACCCCTTATGATGGATCATGTGGCCAAGTAAATGACTGCACAAGATTGATTAAGACATAAAGTCCCACCATAGCCTTACGTTCTAAGGTCCCCTATATATATCCCCCAATAACTTAACTTTGTGGCTCGGTCTCAGGTTACTGTCACTCCCAAGTCACCACCACTCCATTATGCTACCGGTGATCACCTTACATGCATTCCCCAACATATGCGTGCACTCATATATTGTACATAAAGACAATCATAGAAGATAACAAACTTGTATGCAACCAATCAACGAACTATTTCACCATTGCCAAGAACAATTCACTACTCAAACATAGACGGGGAGACACAATACATCAAGGGAATATAGTATTGCATCATACATCGTGTTTGCCAAGAGATTACAGTGGAGAGATGGAGCTGATCTTGCTGTAGATGTTCATGATGAACACGCCGGAGGGGGGTGGAGCCCTCCGGGGGTGATCCCGGCGGCGTTCCCCCCTCCGATCTTCTCCAACGGCAGCCTTCTGTCTCTCTGTTTCGTGGTTTCGTCTCTCGGCGCCGCCTCCTTCTCGAAAAGGCCAGGGGACCCTTTATATAGTCGTTTTTAGGTCACGAGACACTCGGGAGAAGAAAGATCGACGGCATCGGAGCCACAGGGGCACAAAGGGGGCCCCATACGCGGCCAAGGAATCTGGCCGCGTGGAGGTTCCTCTTTTCCACCTGTTTGGCCTTTTGGCCCTCTACTTTGGCCCATGGTCTTCGTCTCGAAAATTCTGAACCGTGCTCTTTGGCCTTGCCCTTTTTGGAGTCCCGAAGCTCCCGGAAAGTCTGAAACACTAAAAAGTACGTTTTCTGGAAAAACAGGGTTAGAACCAAAAGAAGGGGGATTGTTCAGAAAATCCCCCAAATCATTATAAAACATGAATATAAGTTGCTAATATGTAGGAAAAACAATTAATAACATGCAAAGTTCATGTATGCATTTTACATGCATCAACATCCCCCAGCTTAACCCATACTCGTCCTCGAGTATGAAGGTGATAAAACTAACATGGACTTTGCATTTTAAAACAATCATGGAATATCAAAGAAGATTATTCATGCTACATATAATCAAATGATTCATAATGTAGATGAGTAGCAACATACAATTCATGTTATAAGAAATATCAAATATGCAAGCAAAGATGCTTCATGAAAGTTCACAAAGTGTATAATGAAATAAAAGAACTATGGACCAAATGCATACACAAAATGAAAAATAAAATCCTATATTGGTCAAAGAATATCATAATGGAAAATAGAAAATATGGTGGACACTTCGGAGAAAATTGAGTAGAGGTAAAACATTATCAAGTCTTATTTAGCCTCTAAATTATTCAACTAAAATTACTAATTGAAATGTGGCATCCATTGGTCTAAGACTCTCATTGCCCCTTTATCACTAGCATCTTAAATTGTGAATGTTGAAGTAATGTGATTGACAAGGTGTTGGTTGAATGCCTCATGCCCCGTGAGTGTGAAAACCTACTCCATGATTACTCAACTTAAGATTCCTAATAAGATTTGTACAATCATAATAAGTATTAATGACATCATAGAGAACCGCAAAGAGGTACCTCTTGCCCCATGACATGGAAACCAGCCCATGTCACAATTACAAGATGAATAAACGGAGTAGACTCATCATCCTTTTTTATTTCATTCACTATATGCATAGCTTCTTATTTTATTGTAGGATGTGTTTGTAGAGTCCACTCTAGCTGCAAGTAAATTTCCACCATCATCAAGCATGGCTTGGATTAGCGGCCCAATGCGTTTCTCTAGTCATAAATATACTTACTCATCAAAACTTACTATTCCTCTATTTCATTTCGGCATGGCAGGAGTCCAAAAACAAAAGTACATGATATCAACCAAATGTAAATTTTTGTGCAATGTTGAAAGCTTTCCAGTGATACACGTTTATAGCTAGCTCCCAACCAAACACTTGTCAAACGCAAAACTTTTAGCTCCCATTATTGGGTCATGTTTATTAAGTGCAATGAAAAGTAAAGGTGTGCATTCAAAAGTTCGTGAGAGTCCTATCCCAAATTCAGCTCATGACAATTAATAAAGTGAATATCTTAATTTAGAACATAAATAACATTATAACATGGTGAACATACTCGGAATATCCCTGAAGCTAATAGGTATATATGGTGGACTCACTGGAAATACTTGGCTAAAGGGTATTGGAAACAAGTTTATACTTGTTGGAATTTTTACTTTTTTGGCTAGCAAGAGGGAGATAGTTGACCAGCTACTATGCATGCATTAGTGTCCATATAACTACTCATTTCATGACAAACTAAGTAAACTAACAATTAACATCAAAAACATGAATAAGAGATAGCTCATGACAACACTATTGCAAATTTCTACACCTAAAACAGCATATAAATCATGCAACTATAAGTAGCTTTTATAATCAACTAAAGCATCCCTTTCCCAATAAATATAACAGCATCCAACTTAATTCAACCCATTATTCTAGTAGCTGATTCTCATAAAGATAATTGTGGTGGTGGTCTCACAAATAAACTAAAAAACAAAACTAGACGCTTCAAGTTTCTGCGATAAATGCTTTGCTTACAAAAACAGAAAGTAGACGTGTGCTAACCAAAAGAGTGTTGGTCCAGGGGGGTGTTCACCACATACCCAAGCTTGTGGTTTTCACCACTCTTGGATCTCTCTTGGCGCAGATCCTCTATTCCCTGTGAAAAAACTTTACAAAACATGTTTCTCCCATTCTTTTTCTGTGGGGTGAGATTAGCAAGGACAAACAAAACGTATGCATGCTGTGCAAAATTCCAAAACAAATGCTCCAGAAGATAGACAATAAGGTTTATAATGTTGTATGTTCACTCTCTAGCTCGAAAAGATCAAGGAAATTCAAGTCCCAAACCCAAAGAGTGCATCCAACAAAAGAAGGCAAAATCTGTCCAGAAAAGCAATAGCAGCAAAACGAACGTTTTCCCTAAGCTATACTCATCAAAAAATTAATCCAATTTTTTTGCTTACAGAGTACGAAAAGTTGCAGAACATACTAAAAAATTAGCTCAATCCGACTTACAGATAAAAAAAATGAAAAATCGTACGGTGAGCAGAATCGTGCTGAAACAGAAATTCCAAGCACTAGGATAGCAACTTTTAAATCCAAATGGGTGAAACTTGACACTTTATTGAAAACTCCAGAAAATAAACTAAAGACTAAGTCTCTTGTTACAGCAAGAGGACACTAGGAAAAACCAACTAAGAACAACCGGGTTGCCTCCCGTAAAGCGCTTTATTGATAGCCGTATAGCTAGGCTTTTCTTACTTAACATCATGATGGTTGGAGTGAGGTGGCTCGGCATCCCCAAGCTTGGATTCTTGTACTTATTTGATACATGTAGGGTGAGACCAGGATTACATCCCCAAGCTTGATTGGTTGTCCCTCTTGATCTTTGTTCATCTCACTCAACTCTTCCTCCTGAAAAATTCTTCTTACACAAATCTCAACATAAAACTTGATTAGAGGGGTTAGTGCCTCCATAAATAAAATCCACATAGGTACAGAAAAGACACATCATGAGTTGATTCTAAATATTAACTACTGTTACTACAGTTGTGCATTGCTCCTTGATCAAAACAACCACACAAAACACAAGTAATGAGAGCAATGCAAAATAAAGACATAATCTGCCAAAAACTGAACAACCTGTAAAGAATGAATTTTTAGAGGCACTTAAGTTGCTCAAATCAGAAAACATAAAACTAAACTAATATGTAGTGATAACTAAATATTGCTGTCGTAAATTACCAGGTCAAAATTCCACTTCTGTGATTTTAAACATTTTCCGCAGTGAAGTTCAGGAATCTGTTTTCTGGACAGCTAATTACTATTGTTTAATCCTATCTCTCATATAAGATTATTCTTGCCATTTATGATGAGAAATAACACAGAAATGTGATGTTACAGTAGTGAACTAATATTTTTATTGTTTTTAGCTTTGTAAAAAGTTTTAATTATAGAGACTTTGCAATGGTTTCATTGGCATGAACAACACATGTTCAAGGTCGACCCCAACTTCTCCATTACTCATCCTTCTCGTTTACTTTCCCAAAAAAATTATAAAATGAAAATCTTAAACTAAATGATAGATAACAGTAGGTAAAGGTATTTTACATGTTGAAAAGACATAAATGTGTGCTCAAACCGAATAGGAAATTAAAGCATAAGGAACACACCAAAAAATATTAAACAATTTATTTTTGAGTCTAACCCCTTTCCTATGCATTGGAACTTTGTAATGAAACAAATAAAATAAGCACATAATAGCAAGCATAGAAAGGTAGATCAAGTGCAACTTCAATACTTTCGGCATAAAGAGGGGAAACTTAATATTGTTGAAATATGTGTAACCATGTTTCCCTCTCTCATAATAATTTTCAGTAGCATCATGAAGAGATTCAACAATATGAATATCACATAAAACATTCTTATCATGAGCCACATGCATAAAAGAATCACTACTCTCCACATAAGTAAAATTCTCATTAGTGATAGTGGGAGTTAAACATTCATAATTTTCATTGCAATCATCATATATAGGAGGCATAGTATCATCAAAGCGAATTTTCTCCTCCAAGCTTGGGGAACTAAAAATATCATGCTCATCAAAACCAACTTCCCCAAGCTTAAAACTTTCCATAGAATCAGAAAGTATATCATTTTTATCCTCAATAGTAGGGGGACTAAAAATATCATATTCATCAAGACAAACTTCCCCAAGCTCAAGGTTTTCCTTAGCAATAAAGGTGTTCAAAGAATTAGTACTACCACAAATATGATTGTTGTGCAAATAATTTTTCAATTTCTCCTCAAACACTTCATGTCCTAATTCAAGGTAGATATTATATAGTTCTAAAATTGTTTGGTTGTTTTCCATTTTATAATTTTTTGTGTGTTTTAGGTTTATATGTTAGTATGCAATGCAAACAAGAATAAAAGCTTAGCACAACGCTCCCCGGCAACGGCGCCAGAAAAGTGCTTGATGACTCCCAAGTGCAGGAGATCAATTGTAGTACCTTTCGATAAGTATTTGAGTGTCGAACCCACGAGGAGCTGAAGGTAAGCTATCTATTCTCTAAAGCCCTATAACCCTCTTATATGGCTGTTTATGCAAAGCAATAAGTTTGACTAAAAGGAACTAACTAATTAAAAGCAAGTGACGTGGAGTGTGGTTTGTCTAGTAACTAGCGAAGCAAGTTTAAAATGCAAGTTTCACAAGTAGAAAGCAACAAATATCTCAAGTATCTCAAGGGAGCAAGTGTTCTAGCAATAGGTGTTTCGTTTGTGTGGTTGTCACAATTAGTGAAGCACATGTTTTAGTCTTAGTTGTTTCTTCTAGGAAGGAGTCATGAATAGGTATAGTCAAGTAAATGATCTACAACCCCTTATGATGGATCATGTGGCCAAGTAAATGACTGCACAAGATTGATTAAGACATAAAGTCTCACCATAGCCTTACGTTCTAAGGTCCCCTATATATATCCCCTAATAACTTAACTTTGTGGCTCGGTCTCAGGTTACTGTCACTCCCAAGTCACCACCACTCCATTATGCTACCGGTGATCACCTTACATGCATTCCCCAACATATGCGTGCACTCATATATTGTACATAAAGACAATGATAGAAGATAACAAACTTGTATGCAACCAATCAACGAACTATTTCACCATTGCCAAGAACAATTCACTACTCAAACATAGTTGGGGAGACACAATACATCAAGGGAATATAGTATTGCATCATACATCGTGTTTGCCAAGATATTAAAATGGAGAGATGGAGCTGATCTGGCTGTAGATGTTGATGATGAACACGCTGGAGGGGGTGGAGCCCTCCGGGGTGATCCCGGCGGCGTTTCCCCCTTCCGATCTTCTCCGGCGGCAGCCTTCTGTCTCTCTGTTTCGTGGTTTCGTCTCTCGGCGCCGCCTCCTTCTCTAAAAGGCCAGGGGACCCTTTATATAGTCGTTTTTAGGTCACGAGACACTCGGGAGAAGAAAGATCGACGGCATCGGAGCCACGGGGGCAAAAAGGGGGCCCCACACGCGGCCAAGGAATCTGGCCGCGTGGAGGGTCCTCTTTTCCACCTGGTTGGCCTTTTGGACCTCTACTTTGGCCCATGGTCTTCGTCTCAAAAATTTTGAACCGTGCTCTTTGGCCTTGCCCTTTTTGGAGTCCCGAAGCTCCCGGAAAGTCTGAAACACTAAAAAGTACGTTTTCTGGAAAAACAGGGTTAGAACCAAAAGAAGGGGGATTGTTCAGAAAATCCCCCAAATCATTATAAAACATGAATATAAGTTGCTAATATGTAGGAAAAACAAGTAATAACATGCAAAGTTCATGTATGCATTTTACATGCATCACATAGCCAACAAAAATACCCTCATAAGATTTGGTCTCAAATTTTGACAAATGTTTACCTTTATTGCGAATGAAGCATTTGCAAACAAAGACCTTGAAGTAAGATACGTCCAGTTTCTTACCCGTGAGAATCTCATAGGGAGTCTTGTTCAAGATCTTGCGGAGATATAACCGGTTGGTAGCATGACAAGCGGTGGAGACGGCTTCGGCCCAAAAGTTATAAGGAGAAGAGAACTCCTCAATCATTGTCCTATCCGCATCCATCAAAGTCTGGTTCTTCCTTTCCGCAGCACCATTTTTTTGTGGGGTGTAGGGAGAGGAGTATTTGTGAGCAATGCCCTATTCACTAAGAAATCCCTCAACGATATAGTTCTTGAACTCCGTACCATTATCACTCTGAATGGCCAATATGGAAGCATTGTGTTGGCGCTCCACTAGAGTGATAAACTCGATGACTCTCTTTTGAGTCTCACTCTTCCTCTTGAAGAAATACACCCAACAATATCTTGAATAATCATCAACAATCACCAAGCAATACTTATTTCCTCCAAGACTATCATAAGATAGTTGGCCAAAGAGATCTAAGTGAATGAGCTCAAGGATTCTTGTGGTGGAGATATTAGGGACACTTCTTTTAAGTTTCTGGGCTGCTTCTAGGTACCGTATGCCACAAACTGGAAAGAACTGTCCAGTTTCTACTCTGCTTATCCCCACCGAGAAACTCATTTTGTGTAGGGAACGAGAAACTGCCTGGGAGCAGATTCCCGAGTTGCTGCCCTCTCCCCCCGAAAAGGTATTGGAAAAGGGTCATTTTGTTTGGAGGAATTTACGGCAGATTGCCACCGCCTGGTCACACTTTGTCCGAACCGGTCAACAACGAAGAAAAAAGAAAATAGGAAAATCCCCTAGACCCCGACCTCTCTATCCCGCAGACCCAACCTCTGTCTCCCCATCGAGCGCCGCCGGTGGGCGAATCCTGCCACCGGTGCCGTCGGATGAAGATCCGACCGCGCGCCAAGATGTCTGGGCAAATCTCGTCGTCACCTGCCTGCCCCGCCTCCCGTTCTGTCTCCTCCCCAAACTCCAAAGCCGGCGACGACCTCCGTGCTCCTGTACATTATCGTGGGCAGCCTCTGTAGGGGAGCCCGCAACAGCCGCGCGCGCGCCCGCGGTCGCGACCGCCGCCGCCGCTGGGCCGCAGCCCATGTCGACGGAGTCTAGTAGCGTGCGCGTCGATGCGCAGACGCTTCGCCAGGCCTGCGTTGCCAGCAGCCCGACGGCCAGTCTCCCGGCGTTCGCGTTCGCTTTTAGCATGTCGCTGAAGCACAACCTGACGGGGGCAGGGGAGGAGGCGGCCATGTGCTCGGTGTGCCTCGGCGCGTTGCAGCTTGGGGAGACGGTGCGGCTGCTGCCGGTGTGCCTGCACCTGTACCACGCGGAGTGCATCGATTCCTGGCTGGACGGGGAGTGAAACTAGATACAGTTAGTTGATATTGATAGACTATTGGCACTACTAGTTGTACTAGATACAGACTAGATGATATATTTGAACTAGATACAGACTATTCATATTGATAGACTATTGGCACTAGATTATTGATACAAACTATTGGCACTAGCTATTAGATGATGGTATGGACTAGATACAGAGATGGTAGTTTCACTCATTTGTGTTACAAGATGATGATATATATGATGTGCTTGTGATAGATCGTGAAGCCTAAACATTTGAAAGCACACTGGATACATACATAGCCGTTTATTAAGTGGACATATCAAATTTGGGGGTATATCGGACATATCACAACCCAACCTAGCAAATAAGCAAAAACAGTAGAAACTTAAAAGAAGTCTCCTGAGGAGTTTCTGTAGTTTCTCCCCACAACAGTTTCTCCCCACCACAACCCAGAAACTGGCTTCTGCATAAGAAGAAACTTAAAAGAAGTCACCCTTAGTCTTGGTTGGATGGAATTCTCCATGTTGCTTTCCAAAGGTGCAAGAACTACACACACGATCTTTAGCAAACTTAGCCTTGGTTAGTCCTAGAACATTATTGCCACTTTGAAGGTCATGCAACATTCTCATATTGGTGTGGGCTAACCGGCGATGACAAAGCCACCCACATCAACTTTAGCCATTAGGCATGTCGCGACACACATGTCTCCTTTAGAGAAGTCCACTACATACATGCCGTTCTCGACAAACCCAACAAAGGCTACTTTAAGAGTTATTTCCCAAGTGACAATCACATTCTCTTTATTAAAGAAAGAGGTAAAACCACAATTTGCAAGTTGAAGAACGGACATCAAGTTATAACCAAGGGACTCAACAAGGAGAACATTCTCAATTGATACATCATTTGAGATAGCAACCTTGCCTCGTCCCAATACCTTAAGTTCGGAATTGTCACCAATAGTTACGCAATTGAGATGAGATAATGGAGGTTCAGTATTGCTCTTTGCGTCATTGCTTCCGGTCATATGTTGGGATGCACCACTATCCACCGTCCATCTACCCGATCCGGAAGCACTTCCCTACAAGAGATCAATTTCTTGATTTAGGTACCCATCCTTCAATGGGTCCTCTTTTAATAGTAACAAGGGTCTTAGGAACCAAATAGTCCAATGATAATCATCACCATAAGAAGTACCAACGTATTTAGCATAAACATGACATCTCTAGATTTCATAAGAACATAAGAGGGGTTATATTTTCCGGCAAAGTCGTTGTGAGTGATGCTCCCCCTAGAGGTATCATCACCCACCACGGCGTTGGTATCCTTATCCTTGGTCACCTCTCCCTCTTTCACAAAGACAACATTCCGAGAGGGAGAGATGGCATTCTTTGTTTTCTTCTTTGACTTGGCAACGAAGCCAAGTCCTTCCTTTCCCTTCTTGGCTCCTTGAGAGCTTATGGCGTCATTGAGAATTTTCTCTCTTCCTACAACGTTAGTAGTAGTACAAGAGGTAGGCATGATAACAATACTATTACAGGAGGAAGTCACTTGCTTATTAGATTGTTGAGCTAGGAGCTTATTTCGGGATATGGTGAGTTTGTCATGGATTTCTTTAAGAGACGTGAACTCCTTTTCTAGTTTTCCATGACGCTCAACAAGTTCCTCATGAGCTATCCCTAGCTTCAACTCTTCTTCTTCGAAGATTTCAAGTAAAGCACGAGATTTTTCATTATCCTTCCTAAGTTTGGAAACACTAATAACATAAGTCTCTTCTAAACTAGATAGTCTCTCTTCAAGAGAGGCTCTCAAGGATCTTTCTTTCTCAAGAGCTTCTACAAGCTCATTGTCATGATTCTCATGACCACCACCATAGCTCTCCAAGGTTGTGATGATATCTTCCTTCTCATCTATGAGAGAGTTAGCATCATCAAGTTGCCTCAAGAGGGCCTTTACCTTTTCCTTGGTTTCACCTTCAAGACTACATAGCCAAGAGCTAAGATTCTTGGTCTCCTCATCATCCACAATGTTTTCAACACAATCCAATAATGAGGGAGAACTAGTAGCAATAGACTTGGAGGTTGAATATATTACCGTGGTGGCTTTTGCCATGAGACATGTAGGTCGGACTAATGCCTTCCCATTGGGGGATTCGAATAGAGAGACCGATGAAGAGGAAGTCGTAGCTATGGCGACGTGGGCCACACCTACGACTTCATCTTCTCCTTCATCTCCGGAGTAGTATGTTTCCAATGTGGGGCCTTCTTGAACATATAGAGCCCTTGGGACTTCTCACGAGATTCTTGTTTTGTGGAGCTTTGTTCTTGTCCTTGCAAACAATCTTCCCTTCATTCTCTTCTCTTGGATCAAAAGGACACTCCTTGACAAAGTTATTTGCACTTCCACAATTGAAGCATGTCCTTCGCCGCCCCCCCTTCTTCTTGTAGATCTTGTTTCTTGAAGGTCTAGGAGTACCGGCCTTGTGAGCCTCCCATCTCTTCCAATAGTCGTGCATGGCAAGAGCAATGCAATTGTGAGCAACCTTGTATGTATCTTCATAATCCTCATCGTCCTCATCCACTTCTTCTATCCGAGAAACCGCCTTGGACTTCAAGGCGAGGTTGGGAGACTTTCCAACTCCTCTTGAGCGAGCGAGAGCATCATCCGCGCTCTTGTGAGATAGGGATATGGCAATGAACTCACTAAGAACACCAATTTAGTTGAGGGATTTGTAGTCCGATCTTGTCCGGATGCTAGTGGAGAGGTTCTTCTCGAAAGGAGTTATGGTCTTGACAAACTTCCTCTTGATCCACTCATCGGAGATCTCTTCTTTCCCAAAGTCCCTCAATTGGTTGCCAAGAGTGACAACCCTTCTATATAGTTCTTCGGGACTTTCATCTTCAAGCATAACGTAGTTCTCGGACTTGTCAAGTTTATCCCAAGCCTCCTTGGCGGTCTTAATACCGCGGATGTGTTCAAGATGTTCTCTTGGGAGAGCCTTCTGGATAGTGACAAGAGCGGTCTTGTTGAGTTGAAATTCCACGTATTCTCTTGGAGTCAAGTTGCTTTCATCGTGAGGATGAAATCCATGGAGAACACTTCTCCACAAGGCGGTGCAAGACCCTGAAATATGAGACTCCATATCGAACTTCCAAGAAGAGAATTTGTTTGTGTTAAGCATGGGAGGAAGTCCAACATTTAGAATGTGTGGCATTGTGGCAATAGGATGGATAGTGTCATAATTGGGAGGTGGTGGTACTTTTGAGTTAGACCCCGAACCATTAGCCGAATGAGACTTGGAGCCTTTGGAGCTCCCATCGCTCTTAGCCTTTTTATCGGCTTTTGCCTTGGCTTTCGCCTTGGCTAAAACAATGTTAGCTTCCATTTCTCCTATGTCCAGAATAGACTCATCATCCGAGCTAACATCATCGGCGGTGAGAGGTGGTTCCTCGAGCTCCTTGGTTTTCCCCATCATGGCCTCCAACATATTCTTTATGCTAGAAACCTCCGAGCCAACACTATAGCTAACCTTGGACAATTCGGTTTGGAGGGTTCCAACAGTTTCTTGTAGGTTAGTTATAGTGTCGGCCATTTTGGTGATTTACGCACTAGAACCGTCGGGCTCATTTTCATTGACCATTATACTCTTAGGCAGTTAAGCCCTTAGCAAGAGTCGAGGCTCTGATACCAATTGAAAGTGCACTATGGTCAACTAGAGGGGGGGGGGGTGAATAGGTTGACTACCAATTTTTCTTTTTTTTCCTTTTAAATATGGCTAAGCAAGATAAGATAAGGTTCTCTAGATGTGCAACTAGGTGAGCAACCTAAGTGATACAAGATAAGATACGCAACGGAAGTAAAATGAAAGGCAACAAGATAAACCACAAGTGTAAACAAGGAGACAAGGATATGTTTCCCGTAGTCCCTTCTCAAGAGAAGTACGTCTACATTGGAGAGGTGGGGAGCCACCTAGGCACTCCCCAATAGCACGGTTGTGCACACCTTATTCTCCTTGAGCTTCTCCGGTGAGGGAGATTCTCGTTTCCACTATGAGGTCGACTTGAAGGCGTTGACCGAACCTTTACACAAGGTTGAGGACACTCCACAAGATGGATGGATGCTCTCAACGGATCCGAAGCTTCTTGCAACAAGGTGGAAGCTACAAGCACAAGATCTACTAAGGTTTCTAGGCCTCAAGTAGGATTCTAGATCTACTAGGATGTGGTGGATGGATTTGTAATTCCTTTGGTGAAATCACGGATCTAGGTCTCCTCTAGCTCTCCACAAAGTTTCGGAGTGTTTGCGTGGTTGGAGAGGGAGATCTAGGAGGTTGAAGCTTTCATTAATGGCTAGGAGAGAGAATGGGCAAAGCTTAAAGATTTATGAGGTAGGGGAAGGCTTTAAATACCCCTTCCCCCAAGTGACCGTTGTGCAGTCCACGCAGCATCGGAGGCTCCGATAGTCTTCACATGCGCTCAAACGTGCAGTCTATTTCCTTCACGCTGTATCCTGTAGGGCGGAGTCTCCGGTGGTTTTGGCGGAGGCTCAGCCCACCGGAGGATCCGCGCTGGCCTCCGCTCTTATCCACCCGAACGCCATTTTGGCGGAGGCGCCACCGGAGGCCAGCCCCACTATGGGGGTAGTGGAGCCAACGAAGGCTTCGGTGGTTTCACCGGAGGCTCCGCCCACCGGATGTACGCCGGAGGCTCCGCTCTGGCCTCCGCTCTTATCCACCCAAACGCCATTTTGGCGGAGGCCACACCAGAGCCAACACCGGAGGCCCGTGCCTGGACTATGCTGGAAAATGAATGGGGCGGAGGTTCCGGTGGTTTCACCGGAGCCTCCGCTGCAGACAAAAATAGCTCTCCAGCTTTGTTTCTTCTAGCTCTTTTCATTCCAAATAATTTTGTAACCCATAGAGATTGTATACTTTATGAACCTGGGAATTTTCATATATAACAAATAGACATTAGTCCAATAGGTATGTTGTCATTAATTATCAAAACGGAAGATGATCTTTCAACTTGGCTCAACAAAAACACAAAAGAAAAGATACAGCGGGGTTGCTAAGGAAATAGACAACACCCAGGTGCAAAACACACAAAATAAAACGAAGGAAAATAGGTTGAAAACAGAGAAATAAAACGGTTTGTCTCCCGGTAGCGCTTTTCTTTAACGCCTTTCAGCTAGGCACAATGATTTTTAAAAGATGCTCACATAAGAGTAAGAGTTGAAGCACAATAAGAGATCACCAAGAAGAAAATATGAAACACATTTAAGTCTAACCCACTTCCTATGAAAAAGAATCTTGTAGAAAAACAAGTCCACGAAGCACAAAGTGACTAGCATAGGAAGACAAAATAAGTGCAACATCAAAAATTTCAACATAAAGAGGGGAAACTTAATATTGTTGAGATGCATAAAACCATGTTTCCCTCTCTCATAATAACTTTAAGTAGTATCATGAATAAAATTAACAATATAGCTATCACATAAAATATTTTTATCACGAGCCACATGCGTAAAAGAATTAATACTCTCCACATAAGCATAGTCATTCTTATTAATAGTAGTGGGAGAAAATTCAACAAAATAGCTATCATTATCATTCTCATTACCATAATCATCAAACATAGGAGGCTTATTGTAATCATTATTAATTTTCTACTCAATAGTAGGTGGACTGAAAATATCATATTTATCAATGCAATCATCATAAAGAACTCCAACATGATAGACAAGTTGTATATTAGGGAGATAGTTTTGGGTAATCCCTCCATAACTATGACAAGTTTCATAAGGATAATTGTAATCATAGCCTATGTTATAGCATATTTTATAATATTTATCAAAGACTTGAGGCATAGTATCATCATAGGCAATAGAATAGCTATCTTTCAAAGTGCATTCATTTGTAAGCATATCATCATTTTTACTATAAAGAGATGTATCAAGCATATCATCAGTAGCAAAAGGATTTTCAAACACATCATCCACAAGCTTAGAGATTTCTATATCATCATTGTAAGGGACATGGATGGTACTAATAGTACAAAAATTATCATCATTTTCAGAATTGGTACCAAAGAGATTTTCAATATCAAAAGTAGCGTGTTTCTCCCAATCATGATCACTTTCATAAATAACAGGCATAGGAAGATCATCGAGTTCAGACTCATCAAAAACTATAATAGGAGCTACATGCTTAGGAGGAGATACCGTTACCTCTCTCCTTTTACTCCTCTTCTTCTTCCTCCTCCTCTCTATAGGAGGGAGAGGCTTGAAAGGAAGCTTTTCCACATACCCTGGTTTATTGTCAGAAACAATAGAAAGAACTTTGGAGGATTCCTCCTCTTCATTAATAAGATGAAAACAAATATTATCCCTGTCATATTTTGGTAAATTCTCCTCTTTTATAATATTTGTATGTAAGTATTTGTGTGGCAATTATTAACACAATAAAGATTACAACCATGCAAGACACTATTCATATCAAGAGCACTCATATATATCAAAGAAGTTTTTCTTAATAACTCTTCACACCCCAAAAATAATGTAAGTTCATCATGCTCATTGGGGGTGATCATGTCATCACAATACAAACTTGCAGTACACATAGGATTCGAAAGGCTACTATCATGGCTTGAGCATTGAAAATTAAAATGACCCACTTTACAACAAAATTCACAAATAAAAGGGCAGAGGGCACAAACTTTTTTGCCAAGATCATCTAAAGCCATGTCCCACTTTCTAGTTTTTTCATTCCTGTGATGGATGCTATATTCTTCTTTGGTTTGATTCTTTTCACAAGGTCTAAGTGTTCCACAAAAATTAACATGCTTATAAGAAATAGTACTTTTAGATGTTTGAGCATGTTCATTGCAATCATTAATAACAGTTTCATTTTTCATGCAAGTGTCTTTAAAAGGTTGATGATATATGTACCCATTTTATTTAGGAACATTAATATAAGAATCAAAGGATCTATGCCAACCAATAATCATTTGAGGATCAAGACCATATTTAGCACTAAGCTCTTGAAAATCAGCAGTTTCAGCGAAAGACTTAATGCAATCATACTCATAGTGTGTACCTGATTCTTTACCTTTGTCATTATTCCAACCTTCATTATTGGTTTCAATTGTTTCAAGAATATCTCATTTAGCTTCAACCTTCTTACTTGAGAAAGAACCCTCTGAACATACATCTAGATAATCCCTTTAATGTCCTAAAAGCCTTGCATAAAAATTAGTAACAGTTATTTCCTTAGGAAGCTCATGGTTAGGACATTTAAGTATTAATGTTTTCAGTCTTCCCCAAGCTTGAGCAATGCTTTCTCCATCACGAGGCAAAAAATTATAAATGTAATTTCTATCTAAATATAGCTCATGAGAAGAATAAAATTTAGAATGAAATAGAGATTCGAGCTCCTTCCACTCCAAATGATGAGGATCATCTTGTAGCTCATACCACTCCCTTGCGTTGTCCTTAAGTGACAAAGAGAATAGCCTATTTTTAACTTCGTCCATTGAAATACCTGCACACTTGAACAACCTGCATAATTCATGTATAAAGTGTAAATGATCACTAGGATGGACAGTTCCATCTCCAAAATAACGGTTATCCATGAAAACTTAAACAATTTTCTTGGGTATTTTAAAAAGGAATGCTTTCAGTAGGAGGGTTTAAAATATCACAAGCATCATTAGGTTTATCACATATGGGAGATAAAGTATCATCAGAGCAAATTTTCTATTCTAGAGATGGGGAAATAAAAAGTTTATAGAAACTAGCTTCCCCAAGCTTAGACTTTTCCATAGTACTAGAAATAATGGTATCCAAATAATTAATGCTAATAACATTTCTACTAGAATGCAAATAAAGCTCTCTCATATTTTTGTTGTTTTCCACTAAGACTAACTAGTGAAACTAAAAGCAAGCAACAAGTAAAAATAAGCCTAACTAGTGAAAACAAGAAACAAAAAAGATATCATTGCATAATCTAAAGGAAATAACTTTGAGCACTCACATCCGAGGATGTGAGTACCTTTTACCTTACCTCCTCGGCAACAACGCCAGAAAAGAGCTTGATGTCTATGCACGCTTCTATTCTTGTAGACAGTGTTGGGCCTCCAAGTGCAGAGGTTTGTAGAACAGCAGCAAGTTTCCCTTAAGTGGATCACCCAAGGTTTATCGAACTCAGGGAGGTAGAGGTCAAAGATATCCCTCTCAAGCAACCCTGCAATTAAGATACAAGAAGTCTCTTGTGTCCCCAAAACACTCAATATACTTGTTAGGTATATAGGTGCACTAGTTCGGCGAAGAGAGAGTAAAATGCAAGTAATATGGATGATAATAAGTGATAATAGCAATCTGAAATAAAAATGGCAGCAAGCAAACATGTAGCAGAACAGGCAGAAAACAATGTTTTAATGCTTGGAAATAAGGCCTAGGGATCCCACTTTCACTATAGGACTCTCTCAACAATGATCACATAATTGAATAACTAGATATCTTCTCTTTACTATGCTACTCTTAACCACTCTCCGGTCTAATAACAACACCAATCCATGCGTAGGGCTTTAACAGGACTCCTTAGAGTAAGCACGTTCCCAACCAAGTAACCCCCATGCTATCACCATGGGACCTAGATGGTTCCACGCAAACACCACAATTTCATAGGGTTATCCAAAACAAAATATAAATATAATGCTAAACCACACGGTGCACACACTGTCACCTTTACACCGTGATCAAAGCGTTTACGGAGATCTCATAACAAATAATGAACACTAATCATTGCGTAGGGCTGCAAAAAAGCATTCCTTAAAGTAAGCATTCCCATGTCTAGTTAACCCCACGCTGTTGGTGTTGTGTGTTGGGATACCCCAAGAGGAGGGTGTGATGAGCATAGCGGTAGGAAATTCCCCTTAGTTAAGAACCAAGGTTATCAATCCAGTAGGAGAAAGAGGACCTTCGGAAGGTTGATGCCACTGACGGTGGTGATGGCTCACTGGTGCCAGCAACAACGTGGAACCAGCACACAACACAACCAAAATACTTTGTCCCAACGGTACAGTGAGGTTGTCAATCTCACCGGTCTTGCTAAAAACAAAGATTAGACGTATAGTGTGGAAAAGAATGTATGCTTGCAGTAAGTAAATAAAGCGGGAAATTGTGGTGGTTGGTTTAACATTATAGGAAAATGGACTGGGGTTCATAGGTTCACTAGTGGTGTCTCTCCATAAAATATAGCATGCTGGGTGAACAAATTACAGCTGGGCAATTGACAAATAGAGGTTGCACCGTAGTGCACATTCATGACATGATGACTACTATGATATTTAGTGCGGGCATTACAACAATATACATAGACCGTAATCCAACTGCATCTATGACTAATAATCCACCCTCAGGTTATCATCCGACCCCCCTTAGGTATTAAGTTGCAAGCAGCAGATAACTGCATTAAACAAAGTGTGTAATGTAAGCAATGATTGTGCACGCGGGCACTCTCACCGCTGTTTTCTCCCTAATGGCAATAGCACATCCTCCCCTTCACGTTTCTGTTACTCGAGCAAGGTGGTGAGGAGGCATGAACCCACTATCGAGCATAAATACTCCCTCTTGGAGTCACTAGAAACTACTTGGCCAGAGCAACTACTAGCAACGTAAAGCATGCAATATCACAAATAACATATGCAATAAAGACTATAATCAACTTGGCATAAGTTCAATATTCATCGGATCCCAGCCAACACGGCACATAGAGTTACATAAGATCAATCTCGATCATGTTAGACAGCTCACAAGATCTAAACATGGAGGCATATGAGGATAAGACAACCATCTAGCTACTGCTATGGACCCGTAGTCCAAGGATGAACTACTCACGCATCACTCCAGAGGCAGGCATGGTGATGTAGAGGCCTCCGGTAATGATCTCCTCTCCGACAGGGTGCAGGAGACAGCTTCAGAACCCCCTGATCTAGGGTTGACGGTGACGGCGGTTGCGAAACTTTTCGGGGATATTTGACCAAGTGTTTAGGGTTTTCCATCCCGGGGGATTAAATATGCGAAAGGGAAGAGGCGTTGGAGCTCTGGGGGGGGGGCACACCACCCCCTGGCGCGACCAAGGGGGGGACGCACCACCCCATGGTGTGGGCCCCCTGATGCCCCTCTTCGTCTCCTCTTCGGTCTTCTGGATGCTTCCGGGGAAAATATGACTTCCGGGCTTCAAAATTTCCAATTCCGAGAATATTTCCAGAACAACTTTTATGGAACTAAAAACAGCAGAAAACAGGGAACTGGCCCTGTGGCATCTTGTCAATAGGTTAGTCCGGAAAATCGATAAAAATGACATAAAGAAGGGAGAAAACATGTAGAAATTGGCATCATATCATCATGGAGCATAAGAAATTATAGATACGTTGGAGACGTATCAAGCATCCCCAAGCTTAGTTCCTACTTGTCCTCGAGTAGGTAAACGATAAAAAAATAATTTCTGAGGTGGCATGCTACTAACATAATCTTGATCATAAAAATGTAAAGGCATATGCAAGCTGAGATCATAGAACTTCAAACACAAACATGATAAATAGAACTTTAATAATAAAGCAAAGCGATAACTTTTCATCGTGAATAGTATCTCAAATAAAACATCATGAGAAACAAAGCAAATAAAGATAAACGTCTGTTTCAGGTATAGAGAAAGCATGGCAAAGTGATATTTTGCTAGTCCTTAAGAGTGGGGCAAAACATAAATGCCAGGACACCTTCAAAGTTCACGAGGAAGACTAGAGCAAATAATTTAAGAACAAATGATATCACATCATGAAGGAATTATTGATGTTCATGGGACAATGCATGTAGCTAAGAATGGCAAAAATGCTCTCTCAACTGTGCATAAAGTTAGAAGATGGAGACTCAACATAAAAGTAAAAGAAAGGCCCTTCGCGGAGGGAAGGAGGGATCACTCATGTGCTAGAGCTTTTTATTTTATTAAACAGAGGTCTTAAAAGTTTGACACTCCTCCCATCCATCTTTCACAAACCATGGCTAACCGAATCCTCGGGTGCCTGTCAACAATCACATACCGTGGAGGAGTGTCTATATTTTGGGAGATGTATGTTAAAGTCAACGAATGGTAAATAGAAAATACAGTACGTCACAAGTCAACTGGATTCACAAGAGCGGATCCCATGTGATGGACGCATCTGGGTATAAGGTCATCCCTCTTTCTCTTTTGTTTACACAATGATGCTTTGACTGATAAATCAGTGGCAAAAATAGTGAAGAGATTTTGTGTGTATTAATTTGGGGCTGCGAACCCCGCTGCCAGCTCTTCTATCATTTGGATAAGCGAATGAAGCCACTAGTCCAGGGTGTGAAATCCAATAAACAAGTGAGATAAATATTCTCTATTGACGTCCTCATGAGCAAAAACAGGAACATAAAGCAGGAGTAATTTTGAAAGTTTTAAAGGTAACACATGAGCAATTTACTTTGTTGTTGCAGTTAAATACTACATGTAGGTAGGTATGGTGGACACAATGGGAAAAACTTTGGTTCAAAGGAGTTGGATGCACGAGTAGAGCTCATACTCAGTACAGGTGGAGGCTAGCAAAAGACTAGGAGCGACAAATCAAGAGAGCATAAGAGCCATAATCATGCATAGCGACATAAGCATAATTAATTAAAGCATAAGCAGTATCATAGTTCAAAAACTAAGTGGTCATGGAGGCTATTCATGACTGGTTCATAGTCATAAACATGGTGTGAGCATGCGCCAAGTCAACCAAATAAAACATTCGAAAGAGAATACCAAAAAATTATGCTTCCTTATGACAAAAACATCTCATGAATCTTTCGATGACATATTAAACACTCTCAGCTATTTGAGGATATTCATGCTACTCAACATCACAGGGCTTTAGAACTAAAATAACATTTATCATATCATGAAAAAGTTCTAGCAACAGTCTATACAAGCTTCTACTTGCACCAGCATAAATTCTACTTTAAACAACAATTTCTTTCTCCCAACAAGCACCATGCACAATATATTTTAACAAAAACTGTCTAAATGCTACAGCAAGCAAACATGAGAGTACTCACATAATACTACTCTAACAGCTCTAATAATAGATGCATGCAAAACAGGAGCTAAATAAATACAGCAGACAGACAAAGATTAAGAATACAAAGTATTCTCATGAAAAAGCGGAGCGTGTCACTCTCCAATAAAAGAATGTTGGGGTCCAACCAAGTTTATTGAAAAATTAATAAAAAACTGAAAGAAAAAACAAAAACAAAATGAAAACAAAAATAAAAGACGCTCCAAGTAAAGCACATAAGATGTGACCGAACAAAAATATAGTTTCACTAGAAGTAACCTAATAATTTGTTGATGAAGAAGGGGATGCCTTGGGCATCCCCAAGCAGACGCTCGAGTCTTCTTGGAATTTTCTGTGATGTACCACCGGGGCATACTCAATATTAGGCTTTTCACTCTTCTTGATCACATCATATCATCCTCTTCTCTTGACGCTTGAAAACTTCCTTCACACCAAACTTCTCACAATCTTCATTAGCAACGTTAGTGTAATCGAAATAATAAATTCACATGGTTCAGTTTCAACACATGTATAACATTCAAAAACACATTAGCTACTGTCACAACTTCTTTTATAACTCTTTTTCTCAAAAGAATACCAAAAGAAAGCGATTAAGAAGCAAATGCAATTATTGGCAGAAATCTGTCAAAACAGGACAACAGGTAAAGATGATTTTTTTTCGAAAATCTTCTGTTGCTCAAATCCAAAAATGGTCAACTAATAAAAGTTGCGTATACAGCTCAGGATTATGAATAAAAAAATCAGGTCATTTTGAATTTTCTGTGATTTTATACGGAATAAACAGTGAATAGAAGAAATCTGTTTCCTGCGCAGAAATACGAAATATAGCCTCAATTTTCCACTAGAGTCTTTACTTGGTTCAACAAAAACTCAAAATAAAAGATACAACGAGATTTGTAAGGAAATATAAAACACCTAGGTGCAAAGAACACCAAAGAAAACGAAAGAAAACGGGTTGAAAACAGCGAATAAAATGGGTTGTCTCCCGGTAGCGCTTTTCTTTAACGCCTTTCAGGTAGGCATAAAAGGTGGAATTAAGTAGATGCTCACACAAGACATATGAATTAAGTAAAGTGAGCATCAATAAGAAAGTATATAAAAAAATTAAGTCTACCCCACTTCCTATGCATAGGGATCTTGTAAAGAAATAAATTAAAGAAACTCAAACTATAAATCATGGGAAGGTAGAACAAGAGCAACTTCAAAACTTTCAACAAAAGAGAGGTGTTTTAGTAACATGAAAATTCCTACAACCATATTTTCCTCTCTCATAATAATTTTCAGTAGCATCATGAACAAACTCAACAAAATAATTATCACAAAAAGCATGTTTGTCATGGTCTAAAAGCACATAATTTATATCAAGCTAAAAAACAGTGGGATCAAAATTTAAAATCAGCTCCTCTTCTTTCCCACTTTTAGCAATAGCAAAACAAGATAATTGATCACTCATAAAAGGTATAGGACACATTATAGCAATCCTATTTTCAGTAGCATTATGATTTATAACGTCAAGTAACATAGGACCATCATCAAGAACATTATCATAAGATTTATCCAAGTAGCATGGATTATCATAAATAACAACAACAATATAATTCTCACAAGTTTCATTCATAGTATTATCAAGGTCACATGTATAGCAAGTATCAATTTTATCAAATAATGTACGAGTTAAAGAGTTACTATCATTGGGAGGTAGACATGGGTAGCTCCATTCTTCCTCCTCTTGATCATCACTCTCCTCCTCTTTTTCATCCAATGAGCTTCCAGATTCAGCAATTTTTTCTTCCATAGGCTCCTGCAAGGCATCAGTTACTTCCTTAGGTTGAGAGAATTTATTAAGATATTCCATTATGTAGTAATTACAATCCTTGTAATTATCAAAGCAATATTCAAGTATAGCATACATCTCATATTTATAAGGTGCATCATCAATACTTTCAAGCAAATAGGCAATTTCGAATGCACCATTCCAAGCAATAGATTCTTCAATTTGTTCCATATCATATAATTCATAATTTCCTTTGACATAAGAAGATATGGTAACATTATCATTATACTCACATTGAAAAGGGATGTGTTTATACCTCCTACAGCAACAAGATTTATCAAAGCAATAAGTAACATAATAGGTGGAGCACATCTTTTTAGCATAGTCATGCAATTTATTAATTTTCTCCCATAAGTATATCCCTTTTTGTGACAAGCGGTGTTCCTTATAATGTTTTTTTGTTCATCCGTGAACCCACCTTGCCTAAAAGATCTAGTTTCAAAGACATCAAACATTGATAGCAAGCATGATAAAGCAAAAATAGTAGGTGAACGCTTCACTTGAAAATGCTTGAATTGATTTCTATGCTATAAAGTAAACTAATTTTTTTGTGTTTTTGATGTAAAGAAGCAAAACAAGAAAAAAATAAAAACAAGGCAATAAAAAAAATAAAGAGGTTGAGAGTGAGAGACTCCCCTTGCAAGAAGACTTCCTTCTCCCTGGCAACGGCGCCCCAGAAGGTACTAGACAAACACCACAATTTATAGAGGAGACACACACGATGTGCACACTGTCACCTTCACACCGCGAGACAAGGTGACTCCAAAGTTCATATTAATAAAGCACTTGAGTAGCAAAAGATGAAGAGTAACATCTACGAATTCAAATAGATTACAAAGCTCATGATCACATATAGATCACACCATGGGAGAGAGAGAGATGAACCACATAGCTACCGGTAGAGCCCTCAGCCTCGGGGGAGAACTACACCCTCCTCATCATATGAGACAACAACGGAGATGGAGATGGCGGTGGAGTCGATGGAGATGGCTTCCGGGGGCACTTCCCCGTCCCGGCGGGGTGCCAGAACAGAGATCTGTCCCCCGAAACTTGTTGTCGACGGCGGAGCTACGGATGTATTTTGTGGAAAAGGTCGATTCTTTTAGGGTTTATGCCTTGGGGACTATATATAGGCGAAAGGGCGATGCCGGGGGTGGCCAGGGGGCCCACACCACCAGGTGGCGCGGCCGGGGGTGGTGGCGCCACCCTATGGTGTGGCCACCCTGTGGCCCCCCTTCGGGGCTCTTTGGTACTTCTGGATGCTTCCGGGACTTCTAATACTTCTGGCTTTCGAATCGTCCAATTCCGAGAATATTTCCAGAACAACTTTTCTGAAACTAAAAACAGCAGAAAACAGGAACTGGCTGTGTGGCAACTTGTCAATAGGTTAGTCCCGGGAAATCGATAAAAATGACATAAAGTGTAAGGAAAACATGTGGGAAACAACATGAAAACAACATGGAGCATCATAAATTAAGGATACGGTTATGACGTATCGTGTCTCTCCGTAAAAGATAAATAGCATGTGTGGTGAACAAATTACGGCTGGGCAATTGAAAGAAATGAAGGCTGCACCGTAGTGCATATGCAAGACATAAAGATTACTACGTGATTCATGTGGACATTACAACAAAATACATAGACCGCCATCCAACTGCATCTATGTCTAATAATCCACCCTCTGAATATCATCCGAACAAACGTTGGGTATTAAGTTGCAAGCAACAGATTATCGAGTAAGCAAAGTGTGTAATGTAAACAATATAAACTAGGTAAACACCATTGTTTTCTCCCTAATAGCAACAACACATCCTCCATCCGTCATGTTTCTGTCACTCGAGCACATATGCAAAGGAGGCATGAACCCACTATCGAGCATAAATACTCCCTCTTGGAGTTACTGACATCTACTTGGCTAGAGCATCTACTAATAACGGAGAGCATGTAAGATCATAAATAACATAAGCATGAAGATAACATGATAGATTGATAACCAGAAGACATAGCATTCAAAATTCATCATATCCCACCAAACACAACATGTTGCATAAATATTATCTCGATCATGTGAGGCAGATCACGAGATCTAAACATGAGGTACAAAGTGGAGAGAACAACCATCTAGGTACTGCTATGGACCCGTAGTCTAGGGATGAACTACTCGCGCATCACTTCGGAGGAGGGTATGGTGGTGTAGACCCCTCCGGCGATGAATTCCCCTCCCGTCAGGGTGCCGGGGAGAGCTCTAGAACCCTCCCGATCTCGGTATGACGATGATGGCGGCCTCGGGTGTTTATCGGGATGAAGTGGTATCTCTTTAGGGTTTACGTCTCGGGGGTATAAATAGGCGAAAGAGCAAAGGTGGTGGAGGCCGAGGGGCCTCACACCACCCCATGGCGCGGCCGGGGCCGTGCCGCCCTATGCTGTGGGCCCCTTGAGGACCCCCTCCGGGTCTCTTTGGGACTCCGTGGAACCTTCGGGAATTCTAGGACTTCCGGGGTTCAAATTTTCCAATTCCGAGAATATTTCCAGAACAACTTTTCTGAAACTAAAAACAGCAGAAAACATGGAACTGGTTCTGTGACATCTTGTCAATAGGTCAGTCCGGAAAATCGATAAAAATGACATAAAGTGTATAGAAAACATGTGGGAAACAATAAGAAAACAACAGGGAACATCAGAAATTAAGGATACGTTTATGACGTATGACTGGGTAGCAAGCATAAAAGTTGAGGGAAAACAAACAAATATACATATGATAAAACCAATCATGCAACCTTCCTAGGAGGTACGAACAATCTTACTTGAGAATATTAAGCTTATGAGCCAACAAAAAAGGAAGATCATGGAATAATATATCTACATGCAACTCCCTCTTTTCTACTTAAGTCTCAACATATTGTTTCTACTGACCAATGCTAAGTTTGTCAAAACCAACTAGATTAACTTGATGCTCCAATATTGATACCAATACTAATAACAAGAACAACCATATAACAAAAATTGCAAACTAAAATAAAGTGTAGAAAGTAAATGATGAAACTTACACTAATATTCCATTACGGCAACTCAAACCAAGGGATACAACGATAACCAACTAAAGAGTGATACTTCCATACTGCAAACCATCCTATATGATATTTTCTCTACTCATGATATGACTCTGCTAAAAAGGTAAAAAGGTGAAAGATAAGGGTGTGATACCGCAGCACTCCCCCAAGTTTGGAACAAGCCAAGGGGATGCCAATACCAATGACGAATTATTTCTTCGGTGGTGGTGGTGAATCCTTCCCATCGTCATACTTCCAAGGTAAAGGCTCTCCATCAACAAATGATGACTTGGTCTCCAATATCCTGAAACTAGCAGGAGAACTTATACGTTTAAACCTGTTTTCATACTCACGGTTCTAATTCCGAAAATCGTAGAGTTGTGCTTGTAATTTGTTGGTGATCTCGGTGAGTGAGAAGATATCCTCCCAAAGCTTTAAAATCTCCTTCTTGTTGTTGGCGGAGACCATGGTGCTTCTAAAACTGAAAACAGATCCTGGCAGAAATAGATCGAAACAGAAACAGGACGACAAAACGATATACGGACCTTGGGAGTACATGGGGTTATATAGCAGAAACATACGTATCGAAAGGAAAGTGCAAGTCGAAAACGGGTCGGAGAGGGGCTCCAGGGAACCCACACCATAGGGTTGTGCGGCCAGGGGTGGGCCCGCGCCACCAGGTGGTGTGGTGCCCTCAGGCACAATCTCCTACCCTTCTTCGGCTCGATTTTTTTATATTTTCCATATATGAATAATTTATAACTTGGAAAGCGATACACGAACTTTTTCTTAACAGAACCGTTACGTATTCAAAAACAGAATATGCAGATCCTGGAATCTTCCCTCTAATAAACTTCTCCGGAGTTATTAGTTGAACAATATCAACATCTTCATCATAAGAGTCCCCGAAAATATAATGTTTGAGTCTTTGCCCATTTACCACTTGTGTACTGTTATCTTTGAGGGAAGCAATTTTGATTGCACCCGAACGCTATAATTCTTCAATAACATAAGGTCCTTCCCATCTCGAGAGTAATTTTCCTGCAAAAAATCTGAGACAAGACCGATACAATAGAACTTTCTCACCAACTTGAATCTCTCGTTTAAGAATTCTACTATCATGCCATTGTTTAACTTTCTCTTTAAAGAGTCTAGCATTTTCATAGGCTTCACATCTCCATTAATCTAGAGAAATCAAATAAAGCATTCTTTTCTGACCCGTAAGTTTAAAATCTTTATTAAGTTCTCTCACTGCCCAATAAGCTTTGTGTTCTAATTCTAAAGGCAAGTGACAAGCTTTTCCATAAACCATTTTATAAGGAGACATACCCATAGGTGTTTTATAAGCCCATAAATCATCATTCAACTTATCAGACCAAATTTTCCTAGATTTATTAACAGTCTTTTACACGATAGATTTAATTTTTCTATTTGATAATTCTACTTGCCCACTTGTTTGAGGATCATAATCTGAGGCAATTCTATGATTAACATCATATTTAGCAAGGGTTTTTCTAAAACCACCATGAATAAAGTGAGAACATCCACCAGTAAAAAGATATCTAGGCACAACAAACCTAGGGAAAATAACATCTTTAAGCATTTTTAAAGAGGTCTCACCATCAACACTTTTTGTAGGTATAGCTTCTACCCATTTAGTAACATAATCAACAACAACAAGAATATGAGTGTAACCATTTGAAGGAGGAATGGACCCATAAGTCAAATCTCCAACAATCAAAAGGTTCAATAACAAGAGAATAACTCATAGGCATTTCATTATGTCTTGAAATATTACCAACTCTTTGACATTCATCAGAAGATAAAACAAATTTACGTGCATCTTTAAAGAGAGTAGGCCAATAGAAACCTGATTATAGAACCTTCTGTGCGGTTCTATCTCCAGCGTGATGTCCTCCATAAGCACTACCATGGCACTTCCTCAATATATCTCGTTGTTCATGATCTGGAAGATATCTTCTCATAATACCATCTACTCCTTCTTTATATAAGTGTGGGTCATCCAAAAAATAATGCCTCAAATCATAAAAGAATTTTCTTCTTTGTTGATTTGTAAATGTTGGAGGCGAATACTTGGAAACAATAAAGTTAGCATAATCTGCATACCATGGACTATCTTGGGGGTTTAACTTTATTGCGGCCAACTGTTCATTTGGAAAACTATCAATAACAGAAATAGGGTCATAAGCAATGTTTTCCAATCTAGACAAGTTATCAGCAACGGTATTTTCAGCACCATTCCTATCCACAATATGAAAATCAAACTCTTGTAAAAGCAACACCCATCTAATAAGCCTAGGCTTAGCATCTTCTTTTATATAAGTTATCTAGTAGCAACATGATCAGTATGAATAGTAACTTTTGAATCAACAATATAAGGTCTAAATTTATCACATGCAAAAACTACAGCTAAGAACTATTTTTAGTAGTAGCATAATTCTTTTGAGCAGCATCGAAAGTCTTTCTAGCATAATGAATAACATTCAACTTTTTATCTACTCGCTGTCCAAGGACAGCACCTACAACAGAATCGCTAGCATCACACATAATTTCAAAAGATAAATTCCAATCATGTGGTTGAACAATAGGATTAGTAGTTAAATCCTTCTTTAAAGTTTCAAAATCTTCCTTACAATCATCATAAAAAACAAAAGGTACGTCTTTTTCAAGAACATTAGTAAGAGGCTTTGATATTTTAGATAAATATTTAATAAACCTCCTACAAAAACCAGCATGACCAAGAACACTACGAATACCTTTAACATCCCTGGGACAGAGCATTTTCTCTATTGCTTCCACTCTAGCTCTGTCAACTTCAATACCTCTTTCAGAAATTTTATGTCCAACAATAATTCCTTCATTCACCATAAAGTGGCATTTCTCCTAATTAAGAACAAGATTAGTTTCTTCACATCTCTGCAAAACTTTATCAAGGTTGTGCAAACAGTTATCAAAAGAAGTTTCATAGACGGAGAAATCGTCCATGAATACTTCCACATTTTCTTCACAAAAACCATGAAAAATAGCAGACATGCATCTTTGAAACGTAGCAGGAGCATTACACAAACCAAAAGGCATACATCTATAAGCATAAGTACCATAAGGACAAGTAAAGGTTGTTTTCTCTCGATCCTTCTTTCTAACAACAATTTGAGAAAACCCAGAATAACCACCAAGAAAGCAAAAAATGAGTTTTCTTAGAAAACCTCTCTAGCATTTGATCAATAAAAGGCAAAGGATAATGATCTTTCTTAGTAACCTTGTTAACTTTCCTAAAATCAATGCACATTCTATAACCAACTACTACTCTTAGTGGAATAAGCTCATTATTTTCATTAGGCACAACAGTCATTCATCCCTTCTTAGGAACACAATGCACAAGGCTCACCCATCTTCTATCAGCAATAGGAAAAATAATACCATCATCAAGGAGTTTTAATACCTCATTTCTTACCACTTTCTTCATCTTAGGAATTAAACGGCGTTGATGTTCAACTACTGGCTTTGCATCAGGTTGATATTAATAACATGCTGACATATAGAGGGAGAAATCCCTTTCAAATCATCAAGAGTATATCCAATAGATCCACGGTCTTTCTTCAATATTCCCAATAATCTTTCCTCTTCTTCACCTCAAAGTTTAGAACTAATAATAACATGATATATTTTATTATCATTAATATAAGCATATTTAATATCATCATGTAAAGGTTTTAAATCAAAAGCAGGATCCTCCTTTGGTGGTAATGTGGTACCCAAGTCCTCCACAGGTAAATTATGTTTTAGTATCACTGGTTGACGAACAAGAATATCGTCAATCTCATTTCTCTCTTCCATAAAGACCTCACTTTCATGGTCCTCCATATATTGCTGCAAAGCATTGTTAGGAGAAAGACAAATAGAGCCAAGCTATTCAACTCTAAAATTTCATTAGACAATTCAGATTCATATGGAACTCTAGCAAATTTGGAGAAATTAAACTCATAAGATTTTCCATCAAATTTAGTCAATATTTTCTCCTTCTTACAATCTATAATAGCATCCAAAGAAACTAAAAAAATAGACTCCACAATATGAACCGGCTAGTATTGCCACTTCCAAAGAAACTAAAAAAAATATTATAGGCCTAGTTTGGCAACAAAGATTTTTTCTGAAATTGAAGTATTTCGACATCGAAAGTATCTAAATGTCTGGGCAACAAATACTTCAGTTTTCTAAAAAGAGGTCCGAGCCTCTTTTTTCCATACTTTAAAATCAGTGCAGTCTCTTGCCATAATGTCAGTATATAAAACTCCATTATTCATTCGGACCAAACGGGTTGAAGTATTTAATACATTGATATTTTTAGAAACCGAAGTATTATCAAAATACTTCAACAAAACTGAACTCCCAAAGGAAATACGTTTATACGAAGATGAAATAATAAAATACGCAACTTGCGTAAATATCTTCGTGGATGGTGTAGACACACAACCGATGCGAGACGCAAAAACATTGAATCTCTATGTGCATCCGAGAAAAATGATATTCCCTACATCTCAAAATGAGTGTCGCTCAAATGGATGTATTTACATGTATTTTATATCTAGCTACATTCGTTTCAATGACACTTATGTTGAAACGGAGGGAGTATTTAGTTGAAACTCCACAATATGAACCGCTAGTATTGCCACTTCCAAAGAAACTAAAAACATGTTTAAGGCCTAGGTTGGCAACAAAGTCTTTTTCTGAAATTGAATTATTTCGATACTGAAAGTATCTAAATGTCTGGGCAGCAAATACTTTCAGTATTGTAAATAGAGGCCGAGGCCTCTTTTTTTCCATAGTTTAAAATCAGTGCAGTCTCTTGCCATACTGTCAGTACATAAAACTCCATTACTCATTGGGACCAAACAGGTTGAACTGAAGTGTTCTCAAAATACTTCAACAAAACTGAACTCCCAAAGGACCCCGACTATTGTCGGCACTTGTGATCGATCGAGTCTTTTGATGCGTATTCTTCCATTTTTTCACCATAATGATTATTAAGTTGAGCGGAGATCATTGGTTGGTTCATTCCGTAGGCACGCACACGCGTTTCTTGGAGTCGCTGTACACAAAGCAGAGCGGCCCAGCAGGGGCGAGGGCAGGGGCTTGTGCGGCCGCCGTCGTCTTGGCTTCAGATCCCGTCCTCCTCACAACCGGTTTTCCCGGCGCACCTGCACGCAGCCAAGCAAACAAGGGATTCTTCAGACAGAGGAGATATCTGTGCAGCTGGAACAGAGGTAGAGACCTCCTGGACGCGCGGTTGATGATGGCTGGCTTTAGTTTTACGTACCTGGGAAAGGCGTCCTGGTTATAGCCGACCTGCCACGGCAGATAAAAGGAAGCGGTGATGGCACGAACTCGGTGCTTGGGGCTAGGGGCTTGGGCCCGTACGAGATCCTCGGCTGTAGCGGCTTCCCAGAAGCGCCGGTGGCGGCAGCGACGCAGAGGACGGCGAGCATCAGGCAGGCCACGAAGCCACCGGTGCTCGTCATGGATGATGAGCAAGTTAGTACAGTATGTGGTACATCATGTGGCTGCTCCGTCTGTCTTTATTTGTAGGGGAGCTCCGGCGTGCATGACTGTCTTTGATGCTATGAGAGAGAGCAAGTGGATTGATGACGTGAGGGCACCATTTGACCTTAGGATGGTGGCACAATGTGTTGATCTTTGGCTGCTGTTACAGAGGAAACCTTGGGATGAGGAGAGGGAAGACGAGTTCAGCTGGCCGTCTACCTCAGGTGTTTACTCAGCCGGTGCGACGTACAATTTGCTCTTGCAGGGGCACACGAGATTCCCTTTGGCCAATGGGATTTGGAAGTGCTGGGCGCCGGCCAAGTGCAAGATCTTCATGTGGTTGGCACTACAGCACAGGCTACAGGAGCAGCCGGATGCTTGCCAGTTATGTTTACAGGAGGTTGAGACAACTGAGCATCTCTTGATTTAGTGCGTCTTCGTGAGACAGATTTGGTGGGTCGCATCCCAGCAGATGTTATCTCCAATTGCTCTACCTATCAGCCTGGACACATTAGAAGGCTGGTGGCAAAGGGTGAGGGAGGGTTGTAGAGGCAAACACAGGAAAGCCCTGGACTCGTTTGTAACCTTGGTTTGCTGGAACATCTGGAAGCAGCGCAATTCCAGAGTGTTTGGGAACACCAATCAGTTCAAAAGTGAAGTGGAGTTGGGTTCTCGGATTTTCGAGGATGTGAAGCTCTGGAAGGAGGCTGGAGCCGGAGTGGGAGTGATGTTTAGGGAGTAATCGTCTAGGTGTGAGTAGGAGTGGGAGTGTGACGACAGCTGAGTGGTGGCAACTCTAGTTGTCGCTCTCTTTGTAACTCAAATTCTTCTTCTTCTATAAAAATCAGGTATGCAATTGCATACCCTCAAAAAAAAAAAAATGCATGTGCAGTGAAAGCTGGTTCACGCGGGAACGGCAACTGGAACGTGTATGTGATGGGTCGGTTTTCAGCGTCGCTTTGTCGCTGCTCTGCGTAATTAAGATGGATATATACAATGACATATGTGCCGGTAGCCTCTAGGGTTTGGCCGGTGCCACCGCCAGCAGCCACGGCGATGGTGTAGGTTCGGCAACGCCGAGCTAACACTTCAACTCTACTACCACACTAGTCGAGCTCGTCAGCTAGGTTCGGCTGCCCATGTTCTGCGCACGGCCACTCTACTATGTTCTGCGCACTGCCACTGGCTCTGCTTTGACAATGAATGAAAGATTTTGCCAGCATGTTAAGTCACGCACAAGCCATGCACGTTACGTACGGATTTTATCAGTTTCATCATGCAAGCCTTTGCCGGCAGGCTATGCGCTCAAGATTTTACAACAGAGATCCCTGATTTTTAAAAAAAAAATCTATCTAATCTCACGGAATGATGAATTACAGTTCTTAGCGGAAAAGAAAGAGAAAAAAAAAAGCAAAATTACAGACCATCACCAGATGGTGGCCCCAACACGCCACAGGCTGTAATTCATGCCGTCCCAGTGGAGTCGTCATCCGGCGGTGAGAACTCGACCATCTGCATCCCTCTTCCTGCGACTGCGATGTGGTATTTCCTCCTCCCACTGACAAGGTAACAACAGCCACCATGACAAGGCAGAAAAGATATTACAGAGAACAACACGCTCACATCCCACAGGAAAAAGCACACGCACACCGGGGAAGTCTCACCTGTCATGGTAAACGTCTAGAGTTTCTGGCTCGGGCACGCTGATGATGACATGGGAGTGCTCCGTGAATTCGCCCGAGGAATCCATCTTCCAGCATCTGATTCTCTGGTCGAGGCCAGTAGAGAAAGCCCAGATTCCGTCCGTCCAGATACCTAACAGAGAAATATGCAAGGGCTTGTGTCACTTTACAAAAACAGCTGGGAAACAGTGAGACTAAATATTGAACTAAGCAGTGATACAAAAAGTTACAGACAAAACCTTTAACTGCTGAACCGTGAGCCGACGGAACCAAGTGTTGGCAAAGTATTTTCAGTGCGCCCCTGTTGTTGCCAGGCGAGCTTAGGCTTGCCGTGCCCGTTGAGCAGCCCTGCTGCAGGGGCCCTAATGTGAAAACAAAACACTGGACCGCCTGATCGTCGCCACCACTTATGATGCAGTACAACGACATGCCAGTTGAAGAGCATGTTCGCCGCATCTCCGAAACATGGAGGCAGTTGACGCCTGACTGGTGAACACCAGAGAACGTCTGCAGTGGCTGCACTTCAGGTATATCACATGACTCGGCACTTGAACTCGTGTTCTCAGTGTCCATGGCATCGTTCTCTTCTGCTCCACAAATTTCATGTGAACTTACAGCCGCAGCACATGAGATATCCAGGTTGTTCTCACTAGGGAGCAATCCATGTTCGCTTCCCTTTTTCAAAGAATTGTTTGTCAGTGATCGCCACCGACGACGGCCACCTTGGCTCCCTCTTCCTGTCTTGGGCCGCTTTTGGCAATCAATAACCATGTGTGGTTGAGTCTCAGATACAAGTTGCATAAAGCCGTGAATGGTGTCTGTTAGGTCCCACAAAGTAACCCTACCATCTGTAGATCCGCTCACAATAATGTATCTATCTCCATTGTAAGCAACATCTGAAAGCCAATGTGTGAATTTCGTTATGCTTAACAAAATTATCAGAATAAAAAAGGAAAAGTAGGACTGACCTCCAGAGCAGGCACTAGAGGCGACGACAATGTGTCGTAGCACGAGAACTGGTGATGCCTGTGGAACCAACAAGGCAACATCAAACCTGCACACGAAAAAAAACGAACAGCTAAGCTAAACTGCCAAGAGTAGTAGTGGTACAGATAGGAAGTCCAATTCAGCAAATTCATGTTGCTTACCATAACCGAGAAGGCAAAAGAAGAGCACGGGCAACAACCGTTGCATCAGAGCAAGCAACAACAGCAAAACATACCGTCAACCTGACACAAAACGAAAAGTTCAATCGCCCTCGTTTCTTGCAAGAAGAGCTGAAACAGAAAGCATGCTAGACCCTATACATTTGACAGCAATTCATGAGAGCACAGTGTCAAATCTTACTTGGTAGCCGGATGTTTCAAAAGAAATGCTGTAACGGCAAGGTAACGCCAATCATTTTCCATCTGATCCATAATAGCCAGATTGGGTTGCGCAGAGGAATTTCTTTCCTTGCCTTCCTCGAAGTTTTGTTTTACATGATCAGCTTTCAGCCTATTAGCAGTAAGCTTTGGTGGTATGTGGGTAGATAGCCACTGAAATGTAACGGCTGAATCACCATTATTTGAGCATTCCAAGCTTTTCTTGGTGTCTAAATCTAGACCACCTGAACACCGCTGATTTTCTGCAATTCTGGGTTGCAAAACCCAAGTCGTCAAAACTTGCTTTGAGCCAACAGATATCAATAAAAAAGTGGCGTCCTTGTTTTCAACCAAAATGTTGTCAGAACTTCCACTAGAGTTGCACGATTTATCTATTAATGTGTAAGTCTTTGCAATGAAGCATGTATCTCTCACAGCTGACCCACCAACATGCTCCCCCAGCATCTTGGATGAACACCATCTTCCAGCATTACTAGCCAGGTACCTGTAATGAACATCAAGAACAAATATATCATCTCATTCATAAAAGAACCTGAAATAAACAGGCATATTTTGTAGATATTGCAAAGCGTGGTGAATGAGAAATACATCTGTATTCCATTAAACTTCATTTGTTGTGCATCAATTATAAATCATTTACCCTGTAAGTCGCACGGTTCCATCTTCGCACCCAGTCGCAATCAACAAATCTGTGCTCTTCTCAGGATTTGAATAGCTTGCTGGATCTATGAAGCATAGAGAATGCACTTCTCTTCCATGGAACTGTGTATGGAAAACTTGAGGAAGCAACTTCTTATCTTGAGCTGGTGCCCAGTGTCTGCGAACGTGGATACTATGGTCCTGCCATGAAGTCAATTCATGATGAGTGCAAACTCTCGACAGAACACCAGTTAAGAAAACACAATCATAAAACATTGTTAAAGCAAGGGCAACAAACCTTTACAAAGGCAAAACAGTTTTGATACTCGGGGACTGCGCCAAGATAATAAGAATAAGGGCGCCGCCATCCTCCACAGGATATTTGAACCATCTATAGAACATATTTTTTCAAAATTAGCAGATTAGCCCAACCCTTTCCAGATTCAAACTTCCAACTGACAGGTTTATTCAGTATGAGTTACCTTTGCATCATTTCCAAGGTCCCAAATGACGAAATCTGCAGAGGTGAAACCTATTGCATAGGTACCAACCAACTGATTATCAGAGGCATGATCAGCATGGATGGACTGAATGGTGCCTAATTCTTTTAATTGTCTCATTCCAACAAATTCAATGTTTTTCACATCTCTCCCATACTTGAACAAGCAAATACAGCCATCTCCCCCAGTCTAGAAAAGTTAAGCGGAGAGGAGTATATGTCAGGCCAAGCTCATGAGTTCAATAAAAGCAACAAAACAATTTGGACATACAGTGTGGATTTCAAGATGATCAGAAGTTGAGGTAGTTATATGAACACTTGTGACAGTAGAAATGCCATGAGCTCCTTTAAAACGGTCGCACAAAGGTATCTTCTGTTGCGTCCCACTGCTATCATGTGCAGCCAATGTTTTATGAAAAGGAAACACAGCGATGTTACCCTTTTTATCACCTGCTATAAGGATCTGCATGGAAAATAAGAAGTGAAGTTCCACGTAGCACATGCACATATAGTTTTCCTACATATCAGATAACAATCTTATTCCTTGCAGCATGACTAACATTCTCTTTTCTGATGAATAAAAACCTAAAACATCATAATATCGGCATTCTACCTCAATAATCAGTTCTCCTAGGCCTAATTATTAAACATCTGATGTTTGATAACTTTTTCATATCAGTCAGAAACACAACAAGCCTAAAAGAGTTACCTCATCTTGAAGTGATACATCTAAACACATGATTCGAGCCCCAAAGGGAGATTCAAACACTGCAACAAGTGAAACCTCTTGAGTTGCAGTGATAGCATGGGGATTTGAGAAAAGGGCATTCCTTATGTTCCATAACTTAAGAACGCCTCTAGGATCAGCTGTGAAAATGTGGCTGCGAGGTAAAAAAAGAGAAACCATTGAGAACAATAATTACTTTCTAGACAAAATATTAAGTAGGTAATAATCCACGAACCTACATTCAAGTGACTTGCACCAATATAGTCCTAGTAGTTGTCTATCCTTTTCAGCTGACCAGGTAAAAGATAAACCTATTTTAGGTCCAAGATTTCCACTTGTTAAACGGACAATAGTGACATTTCCGCGACCGTCTCCAAGTGCAACAGTATCATTCTTATCCGAAGAATCTGAGTACAGAGTCATGACATCCATGGATATAATTGGTGCTTTCTCAGTGACTTGAATAACCTCGGTCCACCTTACATCATTTGTATCAGAAAGCTCAGCATGATGCAGATATCCATTGTTTGTGGCAACATAGAGAACATTTTCTTGCACAAAGTGTAGGCACCGGACATATTCGCTTTTGCTGTAACAAACAAAATGAATAATCACTTGCACTGCCACAACATGAAAGATAGAGACTACTTGTAGATTATCATACAAGGTAACTCCTAGATTATGATATACCACAGAAGCACAACATACCTATCAAGGGGACCATGCTGTCTGACACTATAGGAGAAGATATTTCAAATATCTCGGAATCCAGACCATCTGGCACCATGTTTTTTTCCTCTATGCCATGAAATGAGGAGTTACATAGGTGGTGCACTTTGATTGCTGAATCAAATCCAGCAGTGATCAGAACTAGTGAGCTTGGATCATATAAACATCGCCATAATCCTCGGCCACTATAACAGTAGAATCAGCACATCAAATTAAGTTTTACCAACGGAAGCACATCTTGCAAGTCAACACATACTTAATCTGCTCGACTTACACTTTTAACTAAGTGGATCTGCCCAACTTACATGTGTTCTTTGAACATTTTGATTAGCTTTCCATCCATGCCCCAGATGCAGCAGGTACAATCCTCACCAGCAGTTATAACTATCTAAAAGGCAAGATCAGTTGAAAACAGTAAGCTAAATAATTAAGTTACACTTTTCTCACGGAAAAAGACCCTTATAACGTTATAATATGATAGGTATCAATAATAGAGTTCTGAGTGAAAGGAAACCATTGAAAATATGAAAAGGAAAGTGCAACAAACTTACAGAATCAGATATGTAACAATCCCAAATTCTAGCACTGTGTCCAAAAAGTGTCAGTTTTGGTATAATGTCCACATTCTCAATGGCTGCTTGATTCGTAAAATTCTGTGGCTGGCAACTTAACATCCACATGCGAGCACTGCCACAAAAACGGAGCCAAGCACATGAGACCAATAGTACAAACAACAGGCATTTGAAGCAATAAGCTAGATATACTTCAGCAAGAAAATCCGATACAGATAATGCAGAGAAGTGAAAGCCAGAATGATCCAAACCTGCGATCATCGGAGACAGACATGAACTTTGATCCATCAGAGGACCAAGCTATTCGAAATATTGAACCTTCATGTTCTTTGAGCCTTCCAATATGAACTGCCATGTATTGGTTATCACTAAACTGTACATTTTCACGATGCTCTACACCATACGCGCCAACCTCGTCCGAGCATAACAAGGAGGAACTCAGTGTCGGGGTACCAATTTCCAAATAAGAAGCTGCAGAAATACAACATTGCTTATACGTAAAAGCAAGACTGTGCCTCAAATTTTCATAGTATTAGAGGTTAGAGCCTGGAAGGCTTACCTCGTTTAGAATGGTTCCAGATGCCACGAGAAGGGATTGAACAGAGTCCCCCCACATTCTCATCGAGTACAGAAGGCACTTCTCTGCATCAAACAAGCACACCAGAAGGTAAGCATCGATACAAAATTTGGGGTAGGGGAGATAATTTGGAATTTTGGGGCAAGGGAACGGCTCGATGCTCATCAAACCTGGAGAATTCACTCGGGTAACAAACACACGCTCGGTCAAATCCCACAATGCAACTGAATTGTCACCCAAACCGATGGCAAGCAGCCCATCCACCTGCACCTCACAACCGGTAAGAACAAGCATGAATAACAGAGGAAAACGAAGCTTCCCACCGTGAATGCAAGGACCAGTCAGCTCGACCGAGCGCGTATACCTCCAGGAAGCAAGCGTCGAGCACCCAGTGATCAAACCCCGGGAGCCTCTGCTCCAGCTCTAACCGCACGCTGACCACCCCGCCGCCATCGTCCGCGTCGACGCGGAGCCTGAGGAGTTTCACCCTCCTCTCGCCGAACACGGCGACGGTGAGCCCGTCGGGCGGAGGCGAGCCGCTGGAGCGATTGGGGGCCTCGCGGGGCTGAATGCCGTGGACGCGCACGCCGTTGAATACCTGAAAGGAGGCGACGAGCCTGGCGGCGTCCACATCGTAGACGAGCAGCTCCGACCCGGTCCCTGCGTGAACGCGCGGCGTAGGTGAGCGCGAGCAGGGATATGTATGTAGCGGAGAGCGAGGGAGGAGGGAGGTGGAGGGGAGGGAGGGAGGGAGAGGGAGATACCGGCGAGGAGGAGAGGGCGCGGGGAGGTGGGGAGGAAGGAGAGCGCGGAGACGTCGCCGAGGTAGGAGCCCAGCCGCAGGTGGCGGTCGCCGGCGGCCATGGAGGAGGAGCGGGTGGAGCGGAGTAGGGTTTTTTGGCGGTTTAAGCTTAAGGCCCAAACGAGATTGGGCTTTCGGGGGTTGGTGACGGCGGTCCGTCCGTCCGGACAGTAGTTCCTTCCTTTCCTTTCGAGTTGATGAAGGAAGCCAAGTTATAATTTCGAAAAGAAAACGTTTTTTATCTATCGGAAATGTCTGTGAATACCCGGAGGGACGGAGCGCGGCTCCTCCCCCTCTCTATGCGCCACGTGTCCCCGCGTGGATCGGCAAAAAAAGTTTTATCTATAAAAAATGCTTGATCATCTGGAGGGACGCGCGCGTCCTACCGTCTCTATACGCCACGCGTCCTCGGGTGGAGATAGGAAAACACACGGTCACCTGGTAGGACCCGTCATCTCTTTATCTTAGGGCATCCGCAATGTAAGAAAAACCACACCTTAACTCCTATGTGGCATTGTTGCAAAGTACACTTTATACATTGTGGAGAAAAATAAGGTCATCCATAACCTTAAGGTGCACCTCAATCTTATGGTCTACCATAAGCAATAGAAACATAATATTCTCTCTCCTCTATCTCTTGCATGTGGTAGTATGATAAGACATGTGGGTCCCGAGTTATGGCTTAAGTTCACCTTATACATTTTGGGAGAATTCCATAAGGCAAGTGGGACCCAGCTTATGGCAAAACCCCACCTTATACATTGCGGATACCCTTATCCTTCCGTTGGTGCCTTGTCCTCCACTCGTTTCTTCCCCCTTTTCTTTCTCTCCTTTCGTGCGCAGCTATCTCTCTACACAAAAGGCCATGGAGGTGTGGCCCCGAAACTACCATGGGACGTTGTCCAACACACGCGCCACCGGCGTTGTCCCATCGATGTGTGGCCGTCGTTCCTCTCTCGTACATCGGCTCCTCTTGTCGTCTCCTGTCTCTTTCTCTCCCCGCATCTCCTCGTTCTGAGCCGCTCCTATGAGAAGGTGGTCCTGCTTCGAGCTATGGTGCAACGAGATCCATCGTAGTTGCAATCTGGGCACTGCCCCGCGACAAGCACCGACTGTCGACAGTGGGCATAGTTGTTGTCATCTGTTGGGAGAGGTGCTCCCTTTGGTGGGCGATTGTGTTGCCAAGGAAGGGCGGTATTGCTACCATATGTGGTCTGCGGTGCTACCATCGAAGGTCGCCAGTGCTACTATCGGTGTTGGGAGTTGTTGCAGTGGGAGGACCTTGCTGGAAGTTTTTTTTTTGCCGGAACCGAGTGTGTCAGCCGTATCGATCCGGTTTCCCCTGATATCACACCGCCATGATAGGAGACCCAACTACCACAACCGGTGACAAATTAATCCCAAACTTTGAATGTCCCGTTACTCCCTCCTGGCGACAATTCGGTTCAGGGGACCCGAACCCCTATAGCTCATTGAGGTAGACACGGACTAACACCGACAAGCTTTTAGTTAGACCCCGTTCCCATATTGAGGTAATGTGGAAGTACGAGTTGGTTATCCCGTGAAGACTAGGTTATGTGTCGTTCTTAGAAAACAAACTGAAAACATTTCTCCTTCACATTCCTCCCGTGGACAAGGTGTCAAGGTCCCACCTTTCCTCGGGGTTTTCCCAAAGAACTTTGTTTTCCAAAAACATCAATTTTAAATGTCCACTAGGGGACTTAATGTTGATTTAGATTAGGTGGTATTTATAATATGGTGGCTAAAGGGCTTGGTAACACCAAGATTTCCTAGTGGCAAAAGCATATATGATACATAATATAGATAGTAGCATATTCCACTTCAAAAATAGTTTTTGAATCAAACTTTTGTAAAACTTCAGAAGTAAAACATGCATGATAGATAATGATAAGTAAACAACAAGCAAGCATTTAGAGTGGCTTTCCTTGGCACTGGTCTTGTCCTTGCTCTTGAAATAAACAAGAGTTGCAATAAACCTCTTTGGGAACAATTCCTTCTTCGTTATCTAACGTCGTAAAATAAAAAGTAAAACACCCAATCAGAACCAAATAAAGGGAAGCAATTTCTACTAGAGTAAACATACATCAAGAAATTCACCAAATAACTACACTCCAAGGTAAACTACTAGGGTACACAACATCAAACAAAACATGCATTGTCAAACATTGGAAAATACACTAGAAATGAGGCTATTGATCCTCAACCAAATTGTCATGAGTTCAATGGGTGTGCCACTCTCATATCATGATACTAAAAGGTTAGATGACTCTTTGTCCATTCATGAGGATGGAAAATAAAACTAGGAAACAACTCAAGATTATCTATCTAGGCATAAGGAATAGATAACAAACACTACCACAAGCATCATGCATCACATGCATTTCTAAACTTGGGAATAATCTAACCAGAGGCAAGGTTATACAATAATAGAGACACGACTATAATAATCATGTCATGACATCCCTCAAAGCATGGAAATAACAAGAAACAAATAAAGTACTAACAACCTAGAAATAGAAAGTGACTACCTATACATGCAAAGATGCATAAGCATAATAATACAATAAATAAGAAAATTCTAAAATGATAGATATATAAGCTACCACCAATATAAAAGACAAAACAACACATAGGCATGCTAGTAATATCAAAATAACATTTTAAACAATTAAGCAATAATAATAAAAAAACAAATAACAAACATGGCAGAAAACACCTAGAACTTGCATTGCATGTAAAATAATAATATAGAGATCATAAAATCATGCAAATATATGATAAGATAGCCCTAAGAATACATAAGCTCGTCCAAAAGGATTTTACACAAAAAGCATTTTAGAAACATTATTAAAAATCACTTAGTGGCTCTCTGGTCATTTACCATTTTGCATGACATTTAAAATAGGAAACTCAAGTGCATGTGAGGCTAAGTGCTCTAGCTAGGTAACAAAGAGATCTGTCCATATCAATTAACCCCACTTCATTTTGATTCCTATAACAAAAGTTATGCCATGTTTAAGGTTTCAGATAGGTTCCATTTGTGAATTTTTCTAGGATGAACCAGAGGTGCAAATACAGATGTGGCACTTGCACATGTTTAGTAACACATGGATGTACCACTGGAATTTTGGGTTTGATCAGATCTAAAGATTTAACAGTTTATTTTGATTAAAATCAAAGTGCTAGATTTCTGTTAAACATAAAAATAAATAAAAAAGAGGAAAAAGCCTCACAGGCCAGATCTGGCCTGCGGCAGGGTCGCACTATGTTGGGCCGGCCCAGTGAGAGAGCGCGCGTGAATGAACCGGTAAGTCACCATCGGATCGAGATCCAGCGGCCAGGAAAAGATCCAGGGGACGCTCATCGGCCTATGGACGGCTGACGTTCATCGTCCTCCTTGCGACGGGAATGAGCGCGCCGACGGGCCTATCTACGGCAAGATGCACGGAGGCTCACCTAGGGATTTCACTAGAGGGTGGCAAGGTGATGGAGATGTAGAAGGAGGTCGAGGCCGTGGCTCGGAGGCGACAGGAGAGACGACAACGATCACAGACTCGGGTGCGGTCGGAGATGATCCTGTCGGCGTCGTGGATGGTGGCTCCGTTCCTGCATGCAAACAGGGAGGGGATGATGTCAGGAACATCTGTTGTGGCAAGGGAAAGAATAAGGGATAGAAATGGCGAGGTTCTAGGGAGAGACGTGGTGAAGATCCGCGTCGGCCTTCTTCTCGAGCAATGGCGAGGGCGAGCTCCTTCTTGCTCTCACTGAGCGAGAGTAGAGCAGAGGCGACTCAGGAGGGTGGAGTGCTGAGGACTGGAGTGGACTGCGAGGCTAGAGGAAGAGGGGTGGCTAATAAACCCGAGGGCAGTGAGCCTCTCTTCTTGAGTGCGTCGGGTGGCAAACATGGAACTCGTGAGGGCAGGGGAGAGGGCGATGAGCACATGTACTGCCATGGTGAGCTCGAGGGAACAACTGCATAAGAAGACAAGGCGGAGGGAGAGGTGCACGGGGCCAGTGGGGTCAAGGGTGATCTCGGGAGGATGACAACCCGACCCTGCTCCTCTCTCTCTTTGGCATCATCCTAATCTCTCTTTGATCTTCCTTAGAGCAAGCAGAGGGGCAGCGTTTGGAAGATGGCAATGTGAAGATCACATTTGACAAGTTGGTTAACCTCAATTTGAAACAGAAACAAGAATTTGAGCTGATTTGAATTCTGTCCAAAGTGTAAAAATTCAGAAAGTTCAGTTAACAGTTTTAGTGAAAAATTGCGAAGTCCTGAATTCCTGTTATTTTCTGCAATAATTTTGGACATGGAAAATATAGCAAATAAATTCCAATTTGAAAAATTCAAATTGGAGATTGAAGATGGTGGCCTCTAGTTTCACAAACCCATTTTTATCTATTTTTGCAAAATTATTTGGTCCATGATAACAAGAGAGAAAAAGGGCATGTTTTTTGTTTTCTATTTTCATGTTTTATAAACTAGGCCAGAAAACAAGCAAGAAAACAATATCAAAGACACTCTAAAAATGGATCTTTGAGCATGGTGAGTAAGTACATATCCCAAGGATGGATGAAAATCCAAAGTAACAAAGAATTGAGATATGATCCAATGAAATTGGAAGGTTCAAAAGGGAAGAAAATAGAAAGGAATAGGAGAGAAAAACTTAGCATTTTCTTAGGGTTTTTCCATGATATGAAACATTGGCTAAGAAAACAAAGTGACAAGATATTTTAGATGAATTAAAGAGACAATTAAACAAAGGAAACAACATTCCCAAACTTCTCATATTGGATTATTATCAGGGATTACATATGGATCAAGATTATCCAGGAAACTTAAGGATCAACATAAATGTTTTTGTTGGTCCTAAATTTTGAATTTTCTCTCTTACAACATGTTATTCCAAAATGAGGATGTGACCTATCACCCCCTCCCCCCAAAAGAATCTCGTCCCGAGATTCGGGGGTCTAATCATAAAGGAAATCAGGGAACTCCTTCTTGATGTAGTCCTCGCGTTCCGAGGTAGCTTCTTTCTGGGAGTGATTTGTCCACTGAATTTTGAGGAATTTAATTGCACGCTTCTGGGTCACACGAACATTCTTCTCGAGAACACGGAGTGTCCTGTCACGGTAGGTCAAGTCTTGGTTTATGTCGATGGTCCGGTAGTCGGTGTCTTTATAAGTGATATTCTTCTCAGGTACTTGGAGAGATTTCCGGAGCAATGACACATGAAAGACATCATGGAATTTTGAAAGATCAGATGGAAACTCAAGTTGATACGAGACTTCGCCATGACGAGCTATGATCTTGAAAGGGCCAATATACTAGGGTGCAAGCTTTCCCTTGACATGGAAAAATTGAGAGGTGTGACTCGAAGATACGCAAAATCTCCAATACGTAAAGAGACTTCACGACTCTTTAAGTCAGCATAACTCTTTTGGCGAGATTGGGCGACCTTGAGTCGGTTGCGGATAAGTTGAACTTGTTCTTCCACAGCACGCAAGGTGTCCACACCAAAGATCTGACTGCCACCGGATTCAGACCAATTCAGAGGTGTACGACACTTGCGTCCATACAAGGCTGCAAAGGTTGCCATTTGCAAGCAAGCTTGATAGCTATTGTTATAAGAAAACTCTGCGAATGGTAGAACATCTTCCCACTTGGCATCATAAGACAAAACACAAGCACGAATCATGTCTTCAAGGATTTGATTAACACGCTCAGTTTGTCCTCCGGTTTGTGGGTGTAGGCGGTGCTAAAAGATAGCTTGGTTCAAAGGGCTTCATGCAATTTCTTCCAGAATCGAGATGTGAACCGAGTTCCTCGATAAAAAGCAATCCTTTCTATAACTCCATGCAAACCGACAATCCGAGTGATATAAAGATCAGCAAGCTGGTCTCCACGATGAGTAGTCCGGACACGAATAAAGTGAGAAACTTTAGTGAGCATGTCCACAATAACCCATATGGCATCATGCCCTTGGTTAGATCTTGGAAGTCGAGTGATAAAGTCCATTCCAACTTTATCCCATTTCCACTTGGGTACTTGGAGTGGTTGCAATAATCCAGCTGGACGCTGATGTTCTGCCTTCAAACGTTGATAGATATCACACTTGGCTACAAATAAAGCGATCTCTCGCTTCATTCTATGCCACCAGAATTTCTCCTTAAGATCCTGATACATCTTGGTTTCCCCGGGATGAATAGAATAATGAGTATCATGAGCTTTAGACATAATAGTCTGCTTGAGCTCAGGTTCCGAAGGAACATAGATGCGGTCATTATACTAGAGTACTCCCTCGAAATCAACGGTAAAGCCACATAATTGTTCTTTCTTCAAGCGATCCTTGATTCCTTCAATATTCTTCTGACCTTTTTGGGCTTGCTTCACTTGATCAATAAGAGTAGAATTGACTTCAACCGAGTTCAATATGCCAGAGCTAACCACTTAATTCCCGAGTTGGTCAAACTCTTTCCACAACTCCGGTTGCCTGACTTTGATCATAACATTCAAAGAGGCTGGTTCTCGACTGAGTGCGTCAACAACAACATTTACCTTTCTCGGGTGATAGTGGATACTCAAATCATAATCCTTGATGATTTCAATCCACCCGTGTTTCCTCATATCGAGTTCACGCTGAAAGAAGATATACTTCAAACTCTTGTGGTCGGTGTAGATCTCACATCGATTTCCCATCACAAAGTGTCCCCACGCTTTGAGAGCATGGACAACAGCAGCAATCTCAAGGTCATGGGTGTGATAGTTCTGATCATGAGGTTTCAGCCGACGAGATATATAAGAAATAACTTCTCGTCTTGCATAAGGACACTTCCGAGACCGAGCTTTGAAGCATCACAATACACATCAAAACTCGTCGTGACATCCGGCATGGTGAGAATCGGAGCAGAAACAAGTCGTTTCTTCAACTCTTCTAAGCTCTCTTCACACTTGTCAGTCCACTCAAACTTTTTGTCCTTCTTGAGAAATTGAGTGAGCGGTCTGGCGATGCTCGAGAACCCTTGGACAAATTTGCGGTAATAACCAGCCAAGCTAAGAAATGATCTAATTTCGGTTTGGTTGGTTGGAGCATTACACTTCAATATTTATTGAATCAAGGAGGGATCAACAGAAATTCCACCTTTGGACACCACATGTCCAAGAAAGTCGACTTTTCTAAGCCATGTGTTAAGAAGAATGGTTTAGTCGTATGTCCAATTCTATGCTAGTACAAAACCCGGAGAAACAACCAAAGCCACCCATGCTTGCAATAATGTTCCTATTGAAATTAATGGGAGAACTTTTCATGCTGATCTGGTAGTACTAGGCGCACATGGGATTGAAGTTGTACTTGGTATGAATTGGATGACCAAGTATAAGGGAGTCATCGATTGCACCACCAAATATATTTCCCTGACTAACACTGATGGAGAGGAGGTTAGGTACAAAGCAACCAAGCCTATCTCTAAGGTTCATTTCCATAAAAGTATAGCCAACCCATCACTTGAACAAATTCATGTGGTATGTGAATACCCGGATGTACCCGGTATGCCCCATGATCGGGATATCGGTTTTATTATTGAATTAGTCCCTGGAACTGGACGTATAGCTCAGAAGCCTTACCGGATGAACCCAGAAGAATTAGAAGAGCTAAACATGCAATTGGATGATATGTTGAGAAAAAGATTGATCCGCCCAAGTGCTTCACCATGGGGATTACCTATCATCTTTGTGTACAAACGGGACGGTACTACTCGTTTATGTGTGGACTACCAGAAGTTGAATGATGTTACCATCAAGAACAAGTACCCGTTGCCCAAGATTGAAGACCTCTTCGACCAGATGAATGGAGCTCGTATCTTCTCAGAAATCGATCTCCGCACCGGTTACCATCAACTGAAGGTGCGAGAATCCGATATTCTGAAGACGGCCTTCACCACACGCTAAGGATTGTTTAAGTGTGTGAACTTTTAAGGTTCACACACTTTTAGACATGACAGGAGTAATCCTACTCGACCAATAGTTGGTAGAAGCTTCGAGCAAAACGTTCCAGCTCCCAAACACGCATAAAGATTACATCAGACGAACCATCACATTTTTATGCTATTCATTTTGCCTCACAATATTTGATCATGCTCCTAGCTAATCACTCCTTCTCAATATTGGGATTCTAAATCTCTTACTAGGGTAACCATTAACCTTATGTAGCACGGCCTGCTTTTCTGGATCTGATTACTCCAGGGGCCCAGAGAAATATCTCTCTCATGAAGAGATGGGCAAATCCCATCTTGACTGACCATGCGACACAACATTCTTTATGACAAAACTGAAAGCTACCTTGATAACTATCATGTCAATATGCATGGTTTGATAGCCCCGAAGTAGGTCGATTCACATCTCAATAATATGCAATAATCTCAGTTCTAAGGACAAAGCAAGCATATCTTGTAAAGAGATAACTATAAACGTTGTTGCAATATCCCAAGGTGGGTCAATCCAACCCCATGTTCACAACATGAGTCACATTATTAGTTTGACATCACCATGTCTGGGACTTGCGAAACATAGTCATCAACTAGTACATGTGCTAGTAGATCATTCAAGTGTCTCCTCACATGAACTCCGACTAGGAACATATTAGAATAATCATGCAAGTAAAGAGTTTCACAGACAAGTCACGTTCTTTCCAATCAATACAAAGATATTATTCAAGACACATTATTACAAATCATGGATACATCGATATATCATCATCTCTATGATTGACTCTCGGGCATATCACCAACAATATTCTCAACATCAGCCGTGTTGCTACGGATCCAACACATTCATGCACGTCAATGGCGGAGGCTTTCGAGCTCAAATCCGTAGTCACGATGGATCTTCTTGGTACCTGCTTTCCAATGGCGACAACCAGCCAACCACACATCTTTGCAATCCATGACACAAGGCGATTTGTAGCCTTCCATTGCGGGCTTGACCACCTCGGATGCGGCCCTCCTCCATGTGTGCTTTGATTATTTTTCTCCTAGCGAGGAGACCCTAGTATGCTAAGCTCTCTACAGAGCACAAAGTCGGCGTGTTTAGGCCTCTATATTGGAACTTCTCGGTATCTCGCTCCGGAATTGGCCATTCCCTCCTCGGTGCAAGGGTTGGAGTGCTCAACATGACCCACGAAGGCGTCTGCAACGGCAAATCTGGCGACTCCAATTCTTCTTGATGCATGTGTTTGACCCTTGCCTGAAGTGCCACACACGAGACTCCTAACGACTTTGCGTGGGCGATTCGAACTCACGATGTCATATGATCGGTGTCAATGGCGGGTGTCGATTAGTCATGTCGACAAATCCCTCGGATGGCCCGGTAGGGTTTTGAGTAAGAGAACGAAGTAGGCGCTGGTGACAACGTCAGCTAACAGGAGGCACGATTTACCCAGGTTCGGTTCCCTCGTAGAGGTAAAACCCTTACTCATGTTTGTGTGTCTTTGTATTATGAGGATTGTTACAATGGTGGGTGTCTTGGCCGAGAGATTGGATCTCGAGCTATGGCTATGGTGGTGGAAAAACTGAGATTGGATGTCCCCCTCGGGTTGCTCTCCCGGCCTTTTAAATAGAAAGATGGGTCTCAAGCCATACTTGAGGGGGTTATAAACCCTAGCTCTAGTCGGTGGAAGCTTTCCATCTTGCCCCGCAAGTCTTGCGGGTGGGCCGCTGATGGGCTTTCTAGAGCCACGGGGTAGTCCTTTGTGCTGGGCTTCAGTGTTGGGCCATGGACCAGGTAGGCTCACCCGACAGGTCCTGGAGTCATCCCCTCGTCAGTAGCCCCCCGAGTGCTTGTTCGACTGAGAATAGTCGAGTAAGCACTCAAAATCTGTTTCTGGATCTTACGATTGAGTGGGTCGAATACTTGACTTGAAGAGTGCGTACCCTGTGTGAGATGTACTCGAGTATCGAGCAGTAAGTGCGCCTTGTGTTTGGCTTTTTTCGTAGAAGGGTATGGCTCAGTTGCTTGGCTCTCCCGAAAGATTAGGGCAAATTAATTGCTTCTCGGACAAAAACAGTTCTGGCCTACACGAATTCGAGACCTTCGACTCGAACTCGGTGAGGTGATTATTGTGACTGGCCGTGGAGGTCTCATCGAGTCGAACTTAACCTTAAAGGGGTACCCGGCGCGTCCGCTAGGATTTTTCTTCGTGTTGTTGAAACGGAAAATTTACTGGAGGACACAGTTTGAGTGCGATTCCAGGCCCATAGGAGAGATCATTGGGTCTTACCTTCGTACTTGAAGAGTACGGCATCCGGATGTGCCTAGTCGGCCGAACGATCCAGGGTAAGATGATGTGTTAGTACATCGTAATGCGGAGTTGCGGGAGCCGCGTACTCGTGATTTTATTTTGGATGCATCGCGGGCAAAATGGCGAGTGCCACTGTTACCATTGTGCGATTTTTCGAGCGAGATAGTCTTTTTTACCTTGATCCGTACGAAAGAAATTCCATGGCATGAAGTTCGTAAGAAAGAAATTTTGTGTCAAGATGTTCATACGAAATAGATTTCGGGTCAAGATGCGCATATGAAAGAATTTTCGTCTCATGATGTGTGCTATGACGTCATTCCGCACTCGCCTGCTCCCGATGGGACGTGACGCAGAGCGGCAGAGCGCGTAGGGCCCACCTTGTCAGCTTTTTGACCGGAAACAAGCCTTCGCGTGCCGGTTTCTCCACCGGACATGCAGTAATTACGCACGATCTTGCATAAAAGATCGTGCGGGGGTAACCGCCCCCCGTCTCCTTGTATCCGCTCCGCACGTGGCAGCGGGGATGAGTGCCACGTCCGTAGATCGACGGCTCATAGCAACTTGGCCTTGGTATTCCTTAGGGAAAGGATCACTTTCCCGGACTCCACTCACTTTCTTCCTCCTCTAGCGCACCCCCTTCCTTTCTGCGAGAACGAACCAGGCTCCAATGGCGGGAGGCAAGAAGCATGGCACAGCCGCGACATCCAGCAAGGAAGCAGTCAACGCCTCCATGACGGCCCCGGTGAAGAGGACGGGCGAGTGGCGCCCGTCCAACGCGACGAAGAAGAGCATCATCGAGATGTAGAGGGAGGGACTGCTTCCTCCCGAGGACTCCAAGCGCGTCCGCATGTCGACAAAGAGGGAGGAGATGCCCAATCCACGCGCTAACAAGCGCGGTGCATTCTCGAAGCACGTCGCCTGAGGTCTGTCATTTCCTCTCCATCCCTTCCTCGTCGGGCTAATGTATGTCTATGGCATACAGCGCATGACCTCCTTCCCAACGCGATATAACCCATCTCGTGTTTTATCGTGCTGTGCGAGTGGTTCCTCGGCATTTTCCCGCACTGGGGGCTCTGCAAGGCCATCTTCCAGGTGCGAATCTTTCGGGAGAAGCCCCTGCCAAGCGAGAGGATTGGAGAGCCGCTGACGACTGGTGGCTTCGGGATCCAGGCGAACAAAGACTTCCCATATCTGGAGATGAGTTTTGTCGACTCGGCGCAAGGGTGGCGCCGGATATGGTTCTATTTTGAAGACAATGACGCGGGTGGCGTTCGGGAATTCCACCCATTCACTGTCTTGAAGCGGAGGAAGTCCTGGTCGCACGCGCTGGCAGCCGAGGAGTCCAAGGTGGTTTCTCCACTGCTCGTGAAGGTTGCGCGTTTCCGTGACAAGGAGCAGGGGAACCCGCTGAACGAGATAAACCTGGCGAGCGTGTTCCTGCGCTGGAGGGTCCAGCCGCTCCAAGACAGGCCGACCCCGTTATGGGAGTTTATGGGTGTCAACGATTGGAGCCGGCCGTGTGACGACATTCTTTCGAATGCCGAATTCGAAAATAAGATCGTCGCCGTCACCTGCTTGAAGAAAGGGGAGAGCTACTCATCGTGCCCTCTCACCCCTTTTGATGTCGAGAACCCTTCGAGTGAGGTAAATCTCTTATCCTTTCTCTTTTGTTTTGTTTCTTTTCTCTCTGTTTTGGGTTTTCTTCGATTGAGCCATCGTCCCTTCTTCCTTCACCTTTGTAGAGCCAGGATGTGGTGATGTGCTATCACCACTTTCTGCGGATGACAACGTCTCAGATCTTCTGGTGAGCAACCTTGAGGATCCACTCGAAGCCAGCGTCACGAACGCAAAGTCCAGCGATGAACAAGAGGAGGTGGAGGAGGAGGAAGAGGAAGAGGAGCTTCCACTTTGCCGCTGCAAGCGTCGCAAGGTGGAGGAAGATGAGGTCACTTCAAAGGATAATTCCTTGAGTGACGACGTGGTCGAGGAGATTAGGCCCATTCCGGCGACTCCTCTCAACGTACTTCCTCGGACATCCACCAGTCGAAGATTCCCACTGCTTGGGACCCGGACAACCTCGACGACGACGATGAGGACGAGTAAGTCCTGTGTTTTTTCCTTTGATATGGGGTTACTCTTTTCTCTTTCGATTCTGACTTTTATTTTAGCCTGGTGACCATCAGCACGGACCAATTCACGTCCTCTGCCCCGTCCGTGAAGCAGAAGGAGGTTGTTGCGGACCCCGCTCCAGCTCCAAGTTCCACTCGACGACCTCCGAGCCCCGCGAAGGTGATTCCTAGCTTTGCGGGTGGGCAGCTCGAGGATGTCGGAGCGTCTGCGAGCAAGGAAGTTTCGACTAGCTCGCCTGACCCCTTGTCGACCCCGCATGGCAAGGTGATGTCGCCTTATCTTTCCGCGCTTTGTCCCTTTGTTTTATCGGGTGCACGACAGTGCTCCTGATGGGAGTAGCCCCTGAGTTTATGGTCGACTGCTCGCAGTTTGCTATAGACTCAAGTCGAGACTTTTTGCTTCATTGTTTGCTTCTTGGTCTTGATTTTTATCGGGTGCACAGCAGTGCTCCCGATGGGAGTAGCCCCTGAGGCTATACTTGAGTATGTAAAGTCATGTATAGGCTCAAGCGATAACTTTCTAACCCGTAGGGAATTCTGCAGGCCATCCTCGATTCTCTAGCTGGTTTTGGGCACCACCTTCTCATGGCCGAGGCGGAGTGCATTTCTATTCTAGGAGAGCGCGACCAGATTGTTGAGGATGCCCGTTTTTTGCTGGGTAAGTTAACATATTCCCCTTACTTTGGGTTTGTTTCTTCTGGCCGCGACTATTGCTTGACGTGCACAATCCATGTTGCAGACAAGGTAACCCGCCTGAAGTCCGAGAAGGCCGAGGCTAATTCTCGGGTAAAAAATCTGGAGAAGGAGCTGGAGTCTACCCGAAAGGAGCTAGAGTCCACTCGCATGGATGCAGCCGACCGTCTCGCTAAATCTCCCGAGTCCTTGAAGCAGCTGGAGAACGCGGGTGCGGCGCACGACAATAATTTGGTCGACATCCTCCGTCCCGTGGCCCAGGCTTTGGCTGATGAGTTTTTGACAAGTTCCTTTTGTTTGTAACTTGCTTCTTTATGTTTCATTCATTGATTTGCTCCATTTCTGTTTTTAGATGCTATTGGAGTTGGTGTGGCGTTGTCAGGAGGGCTCCGAGTCGACGCTCTGACTGACGTGTGCACACGGCTGCAAGAGCACGGAAACAAGGCCTGCTTCGCTCTACGTGATGCTGCCCGAGTGTTGTCGCAGCTGCACCAGCGATTGCTTGTGGGAGTGCCAGTTCCACCAACTCTTGGGGGCCTCCTGCAAGTCTTCCTTGGCAAAGCTGACCCCCTTCAGGAGTACACCCTCGCGCAGACCGAGTGTGGAGCCAAGACAGCTATTCAGTTTGCCCTAGCGCACAACATCTCGGGTGACCTGGAGAAGGTGTATTTGGAGCTCCCTCGAGATGCGCTGGGCAAAAAGGTAGCGCTTCGACCCTTTGGCGATCTTGCGGGGAAGCTAGCGAAGATGCTCTCCGAGGTAGTTTCTCGCGGTCGTGGTGTGAAGCCTGCTGCGAGTGGAGCCACCTCTGGAAAGTCCATAGTTCCTTAGGATAAGCGTCGTTTTTTATTTTGTATGCCTTTCTGTGTAATGAACTTTGGGAAGCATCCCATACTTTTCTTTCTAATCGATATGTTTAAAAGTGTCAGCATTTTGTTATTGTGCCTTACTTTGTGTTCTCCCAGTGGGAGTAGCCCCCGAGCACTCGAAGATAAACTTGTTGTAAATCGTCGAGTCGGGTGTGGCTTTGTGACTGAAACTGTCGTGTTTCCTTTGTTCTTTCCAGGTTGCAGATGCTGGTTGTGGCTCCTCGAGCGGTGCTACTCCTTCGACTGAGCTGTTGATTACCGATGCGAGTTTGCTTGCCACGCTCTATGGCCGTGTCGCGGATGGTGAGCGTAAGCTCAAGGCTTTGCAGGGTGTGGAGGATGTTGCCAAGTCCAAGCAGAAGCTTGTTGCGTACCGCGAGCAGTTTGTGATGGAGGAGCTGGCGAGTGTTGCAAAGAGCATGCTTTGTAAGTTCCGCGAGCCCCCGAGTGTTTTCGGTGTTTGCCTTGCTTGTGGTCTGACGCGCTTCCTATCCATGCAGTTGTTGAACCTGATGGAGCGTGTGAGGGTCACTGGGTGGATAACCGCGTCACATGTGAATCAAGCAGCTCCAATCTCCATGCGTGCAACTTCTGGTATGACTACGGCAGGGTTTTTGTCTTGGCTACCCTGCAGTACCGAGTGAGCCAAGTGCAACTCTTTGTTGAGTCTTGTCGGGAGGCCCTTTCTTCGGTCCATCGGGCATTTTACCCTTTCGACGTTGTTCCCGATAGCTTGAGTGGTCTGCTAAGGTTGTTTCGTCGGGTGGAGGATGTTCGCGAGTGTGTGTGTCAGCAGCTCATTTGTGGCCCTCAGATGGCACTCTCCTTTGTGCGGCTATGGCACCCTGACGTCAACTTCAACTCTGCGGCACGACTTCCAAAGACCCGAGGAGTACCTGTGGACTTTGTCCCTCACTATGAGGTTGTGTGACTGATACGTCATGAACCTATCCTTAATTTCTGATGTTCCACGTTGTTTTCATGTTGTTTCTCACATGTTTGCTATACACTTTATGTCATTTTTATCGATTTACCGGGACAAACCTATTGACAAGATGCCACAGAGCCAGTTCTTGTTTTCTGCTGTTTTTAGTTTCAGAAAAGTTGTTCTGGAAATATTCTCGGAATTGGACGATTCAAAAGCCAGAATTCTTAGAAGTCCCAGAGGGTCAAGGAAGTATCAAAGAGACCCGAGGGGGGCCACAGGGTGGCCACACCATAGGGTAGCGTAGGTCCCCCTGGCCGCGCCACCAGGTGGTGTGGGCCCCCTGGCCACCCCCCGGAATCGCCCTTTCGCCTATACATGCCCCCCGATGCATAAACCCTAAATCAATTGGCCTTTTCCACCAAAAATATCCGTAGCTCCGCCGCCGCCGACGACAAGTTTTGGGGGACATAAATCTCTGTTCCGGCACCCTGCCGGGACGGGGAAGTGCCCCCGGAGCCATCTCCATCGACTCCACCGACATCTTCATCGCTATTGCTGTCTCCTATGATGAGGAGGGAGTAGTTCTTCCCTGGGGCCGAGGGCTCTACCGGTAGCTATGTGTTTCATCTCTCTCTCTCCCATGGTGTGATATTTATGTGATCATGAGCTTTGTAATCTAGTTGAATAAGTAGATGTTACTCTTCATATGTTATGCTACTCAATTGGTTTTGTTATGAGATCTCCGTAGACACTTTGATCACGGTGTAAAGGTGAAAGTGTGAGGATCGTGTGGTTTAGCATGATATTTATATCTTGTGTTGGATGACCCTATGAAATTGTGATGTTTGTCTAGTACCTTCTATGGCGCTCATAGTGATAGTGTGGGGTTAACTAGACATGGGAATGCGATTTTGAGGAGTGCTTTTTGCAGCACTACGCAATGAATTGGTGTTTGTTATTCAGCCGGAGAGTGGTTTGGAGTAGCATAGCGGAGAGAGATATTTATGCATTCAATTATATTATCATTGTTGAGAGTGTCCACTAGTGAAAGTAGGATCTCAGGCCTTGTTTCTAAGCATTGCAACACCGTTTACAATCAGTTCTGCTACATGTTTGCTTGCTGCCATTTTTATTTCAGATTGCTATCATCACTTATAATCATCCATATTACTTGTATTTCACTCTCTCTTCGCCGAACTAGTGCACCTATACAACTGACAATTGTATTAGGTGTGTTGGGGACACAAGAGACTTCTTGTATCGTAATTGCAGGGTTGCTTGAGAGGGATACTTTTGACCTCTTCCTACCTGAGTTCGATAAACCTTGGGTAATCCACTTAAGGGAAACTTGATGCTGTTCTACAAACCTCTGCACTTGGAGGCCCAACACTGTCTATAAGAATAGAAGTGTGCGTAGACATCAAGCTCTTTTCTGGCGCCGTTATCAGGGAGGTAAGGTAAAAGGTACTCACATCCTCTATGAGTGATCGAAGTTATTTCCTTTAGATTCTGCAATTATATCTTTTTGTTTCTTATTTTCACTAGTTAGGCTTATTTTTACTTGTTGCTTGTTTTTATTTTTACTAGTTAGTCTTAATGGAAAACAACAAAAATATGAGAGAGATTTATTTGCATGCTAGTAGCAATGTTATTAGCATTAATTATTTGGATACCATTATTCTAATACCATGGAAAAGTCTAAGCTTGGGGAAGCTAGTTTTTCTAAACTTTTTAGTTCTTCAACTCTAGAGGATAAAATTTTCTCTGATGATAATTTATCTCCCATATGTGATAAATCTAATGATGCTTGTGATATTTTAAATCCTCCTGCTGAAATATTCCTTTTAAAGTACATATGAAATTTTTTGAACGTGTCAGGAACAACTGCTATTCTGGATATGGAACTGTCCATCCTAATGATCATTTACTCTTTATACATGAATTATGCGGGTTGTTCAAGTGTGCAAGTATTTCAATGGACCAAGTTAAGAGGAGGCTATTCTCTTTGTCACTTAAGGACAAAGCAAGCGAGTGGTATGATCTACTAGATGATCCTTATCATTTGGAGTGGAAGGAGCTTGAATCTCTATTTTATTCTAAATTTTATTGTTCTCATGGACTATATTTAGATAGGAATTACATTTATGATTTTTGGCCTCATGATGGAGAAAGCATTGCTCGAGCTTGGGGAAGACTGAAAACATTAATACTTAAATTCCTAACCATGAGCTTCCTAAGGAAATAATTGTTACTAATTTTTATGCAAGGCTTTCAGGACATTACAGGGATTATCTAGATGCATGTTCAGAGGGTTCTTTCTCAAGTAAGAAGGTTGAAGCTAAATGGGATCTTCTTGAAATAATTGAAACCAATAATGAAGGTTGGAATAACGACAAAGGTAAAGAATCAGGTATAAACTATGAGTATGATTGCATTAAGTCTTTCGCTGAAGCTGCTGATTTTCAAGAGCTTAGTGATAAATATGGTCTTGATCCTCAAATGATTGTTGGTTGGTATAGATCCTTTGCTTCTTATATTAATGTTCCTAAATCAAATGGGGACATATATCATGAACCTTTTAAAGACACTTGCATGAAAAATGAAATTGTTATTAATGATTGCAATGAACATGCTCAAACTTCTGAAAGTACTATTTCTTATAAGCATGTTAATTTTTGTGGAGCACTTAGACCTTGTGAAAAGAATCAAACCGAAGAAGAATATTGCATCCATCATAGGAATGAAAAAACTAGAAAGTGGGACAGTGCTTTAGAAGATCTTGGTAAAAAAGTTTGTGCCCTCTATCCTTTTATTTGTGAACTTTGCTGTAAAGTGGGTCATTTCAATTTTCAATGCTCAGGTTGTAATAGCTATTCGAATACTAGAAGTTTGTATTGGGGTGACATGATCTCTCCTAATCAGCATGATGAACTTACATTATTTTTGGGATGCGAAGAGTTATCAAGAAAAATTTCTTTGGTAGATATGAGTGCTCTTGATATGAATAGTGTCCTGCATGGTTGCCATCTTTATTGTGTTAATAATTGCCACATAAATACTTACATACAAAATATTATAAAATAGAAGACTTTGCCGAAATATGACAGGGCTAATTTTTTTTCATCTTATTAATGAAGAGGAGGAATCCTCCAAAGATCTTTCTATTGTTTTTGGCAATAAACCAGGGTATGTGGAGAAGCTTCCTTTCAAACCTCTCCCTCCTATAGAGAGGAAGAAGAAGAAGAGGAGTAAAAGGAGAGAGGTTACGGTATCTCCCCCTAAGCATGTTGCTCCTATTATAGTTTTTGATGAGTCTGAACTCAATTATTTTCCTATGCCTCTTACTTATGAAAGTGATCATAATTGGGATAAACACACTTCTTTTGATATTGAAAATCTCTTTGGTACCAATTCTGAAAATGATGATAATTGGTGTACTATTAGTACCATCCACGTTCCTTCCAATGATAATATAGAAAGCTCTAAGCTTGTGGATGATGTGTTTGAAAATCCTATTGATACTGATGATTATATGCTTGATGCATCTCTTTCTAGTAAAAATGATGATATGTTTACAAATGAATGCGCTTTGGAAGATAACTATCATATTGCCTATGATGATACTATGCCTCCAGTCTTTGATAACTATTATAAAAGATGCTATAACATAGACTATGATTACAATTATCCTTATGAAAGTTGTCATAGTTATGGAGGGATTACCCAAAACTATCTCCCCAATATACAACTTGTCTATCATGTTGGAGTTCTTTATGATGATTACAATAATAAATATGATATTTTCAGTCCACCTACTATTGAGTGGAAATTTAATTATGATTATAATATGCCTACTATATTTGATGATTATGGTGATGAGAATAATAATGATAGCTATTTTGTTGAATTTGCTCCCACTATTATTGATAAGAATGACTATGCTTATGTGGAGAATATTAATTCATTTGTGCATGTGGATCATGATAATAATGTTATATTGTTAATTTATTCATGATGCTACTAAAAGTTATTATGAGAGAGGAAAACATAGTCTTATGCATCTCAAAAATATCAAGTTTCCCCTTTTATGTTGAAAATTTTGAAGTTGCACTTGTTTTGCTTTCCTATGCTTGCTGCTTTGTGCTTGATTGAATTGTTTTTATACAAGATTATTTTGCATAGTAAGTGGGTTAGACTTAAATTTGTTTTAAATTTTCTTCTTGATGCTCTATTTTGCTTCAATTCATATTCTCATGTGAGCATCTTCTAAAATTATCATGCCTAGCTAAAAGGCTTTAAAGAAAAGCACTTCTTGGGAGATAACTCATGGTTTTATTTTTTGCTTTGTTTTTCTCTGTTTTCTTTGAGTCAGGAGGTTGTATACTTCTGTATAAACTCCTTTGTATCTTTGTTTTCATGTTTTAGTAGTGCCAAGTAAGGTTTCTTACGAGAGTTGGAGTTGGTTTTCGGATTTTTGCGCAGGAAACAAATTTCTGCTGTCCACCATAGAACATCGTATAAATCATAGAAAAATCAAAATGACCTTTCTTATTCTTATCCCTCGTATAATTCCGCAACTTTTTTTCGTTCTTTCAGTTTTTCGATCTGAGCAACGTAAGTGCCTCGAAAAAATTCGTCTTTACAGACTATTCTGGTTTTAACAGATTCTTCCATTTTCTTGCATTTGCTCTTTTGCGATGTCAAGTGGATTTCTTTGCTTCAAAAGCATCAGTGGTTGTATCTAATGTTTAAAAGTATCAATAGCACTTGTGCCATATAGAACCCATGGAGTTTTGATTGTTGCACTAACCCTCTAATGCGAATTACTCTTTGAGTGTGGTGTGAAGGAAGTTTTCAAGGGTCAAGAGAAGAGGGTGATATATGTGATCAATAAGAGTGCAAGGTCAAAGCTTGGGGATGCCCCCGTGGTTCATCCAAGCATATTTTTAGAAGACTTAAGCATCTAAGCTTGGGGATTCCCAAGGCACCCCCTTCTTCATCAACAATCTATCAGGTCACTTCTAGTGAAACTATATTTTTATTCGGTCACATCATATGAACTTTACTTGGAGCGTATGTTTGTTTTTCTTTTGTTTTCCCTTGTTTTCTTTTGTTTTCCTTGCTGCAATAATATAGTTGGACCCTATCATTCCTTGTTTGGGAGAGAGACATGCTCCGCTTTTTCGTTTGAATACTTGCTATGCTAGTATTCTTAGTTTTTCTTCTAGCTGCTGCAAAGTTTCCTGTTTAGCTCTTATTTTCATTACATGTCTTGTTCATAGCAGTTAGTTTTAGTAGTGTTATGTGAGTGCTATCATGTTTGCTTGCTGTACCATTTGGAGAGTTTTTGTTAAAGCATGTTTTGTATGGTGCTTGTTGGGAAAAGAAACTGCTGTTTGAGGTAGAATTTATAACGGTGCAAGTAGAAGCTTGTATAGGCTGTGGCTAGACTTTTTCATATCACGCTAGATGTTATTTTAGTTCTAAAGCCTTGTGGTTATTTATTAGCATGATTATCCTCAAATAGCTGAGAGTGTTTAATGTTCCATTCAAAGAATCATGAGTTGTTCTTGTCATATTGAAGCATAAATTTGTGGTGTTCTCCTTTGAATATTTTATTTGGTTGACTTGGCGCATGCTCACACCATGTGTATGACTATGAACCAGTCACGAATAGCCTCCATGATCATTTAGTTTTTGAACTTGTGGTACCACTTATTCTTTGATTAATGATGTTTATGTCGCTATGCATGATTATGGCTCTTATCCTCTCTTGATTTGTCGCTCCCAGTCTTTTGCTAGCCTCCACCTGTATTGAGTATGAGCTCTACTCGTGCACCCAATTCCCAAAAACCAAAGTTTTCCCATTGTGTCCACCATACCTACCTACATGTGGTATTTAACCGCCACTCCAAAGTAAATTTCTCATGTGTTACCATTAAAACTTTCAAAATTACTCTTGTTTTGTACTCCTGTTTTAGCTCATGAGGACGTAAATAGAGAATCTTTATCTCACTTGTTGATTGGACTTTCACACCCTGGACTAGTGGCTTCATCCTCTTATCCAATGATAGAAGAGCTGGGAGCGGGGTGCCCAGCCCCAAATTAATAACAAAAAATTCGCTTCACTATTTCCCCTCTGATTTATTAGTCAAAGCCTATTTGTGTAAACAAAAGAGAAAAAGGGATGGCCTTCTACCCAGATGCGTCCTTCTATGGGAGCCGTTCTTTTGAAGTCTAGTTGGCTTGTGACGTACTGTATTTTCTGTTTACCATTCGTTGACATAAGCATACACCTCTCTTAAAATATAGACACTCTTCCATGGTATGGGATTGTTGGCAGGCACCCGTGGATTCGGTTAGCCATGGTTTGTGTAAGATGGTTGGGAGGAGTGTCAAGCTTTTATACCTCTGTTTAATAAAATAAAATCTCTAGAACATGAGTGATCCATACTTCCCTCTGCGAAGGGCCTTTCTTTTACTTTTATGTTGAGTATCCATCTTCCAAATTTATGCACAGTTGAGAGAGCATAGTTTCCATTCTGAGTTTATGTGCATTTGTCCCAGAAATATTATTAATTGATTCATAATGTGTTATTGTTTGTTCTCTAATTATTTTTTCTAGTCTTCCTCATGAACTTTGAAGGTGTCCTGGCATTTATGTTTTGCCCCACTCTTAAGGACTAGCGAAATATCACTTTGCCATGTTTTCTCTATAGTTGAAACAAACGTATATCTTTTGTTGCATTGTTATTCATGATCTTTTATTTGTGTTGCTTCTCATGATGCAAGGTGATTGCTATGCTTTATTATTAAAATTCTATTTATCATGCTTGTGTTGAAGTTCTATGATCTCAGCTTATTTATGCTTTTACATTATTGATGATCAAGTTTATGTTGGTAGCATGTCACCTCAGAAATTATGTGTTTTTATCGTTTACCTACTCGAGGACGAGTAGGAACTAATCTTGGGGATGTTGATACGTCATAAAAATATCCTTAATTTCTAATGTTCCATGTTGTTTCCCACATGTTTTCTATACACTTTATGTCATTTTTATCGATTTCCCGGGACTAACCTATTGACAAGATGCCACAGAGCCAGTTCCTGTTATCTGCTGTTTTTAGTTACATAAAAGTTGTTCTGAAATATTCTCGGAATTGGATGATTCAAAAGCCAGAAGTCTTATAAGTCCCAGAGGGTCAAGGAAGTCCTAAAGAGACCCAGAGGGGTGATCTCTATGCACGTTTCTATTCTTGTAGACAATGTTGGGCCTCCAAGTGCAGAGGTTTGTAGAACAGCAGCAAGTTTCCCTTAAGTGGATCACCCAAGGTTTATCGAACTCAGGGAGGTAGAGGTCAAAGATATCCATCTCAAGCAACCCTGCAGTTAAGATACAAGAAGTCTCTTGTGTCCCCAACACACCCAATATACTTGTCAGGTATATAGGTGCACTAGTTCGGTGAAGAGATAGTGAAATGCGAGTAATATGGATGGTTATAAGTAATAATAGCAATCTGAAATAAATATGGCAACAAGCAAACATGTAGCAGAACAGGCGGAAAACGGTGTTTCGATGCTTGGAAACAAGGCCTAGGGATCCTACTTTCACTAATGGACACTCTCAACAATGATCACATAATTGAATAACTAAATATCTTCTCTTCACTATGCTACTCTTAACCCTCTTTGGTTGGATAACGAACACTAATCATTGCGTAGAGATGCAAAATGCATTCCTTAAAGCAAGCATTCCCATGTCTAGTTAGCCCCACACTGTCAACTTGAGCGCCCTAGAAGGTACTAGACAAACACCACAATTCATAGAGGAGGCACACACGATGTGCACACTGTCACCTTCACACCGCGGGACAAGGTGACTCCAAAGTTCATATTAATAAAACACTTGAGTAGCACAATAGATGAAGAGTAACATCTACTTATTCAACTAGATTACAAAGCTCACGATCACATATAGATCACACCATGGGAGAGAGAGATGAACCACATAGCTACCGGTAGAGCCCTCAGCCTCGGGGGAGAACTACTCCCTCCTCATCATAGGAGACAACAACGACGATGGAGATGGCGGTGGAGTCAATAGCGATGGCTTCCAGGGGCACTTCCCCATCCCGGCAGGGTGCCAGAACAAAGATCTGTCCCCCCGAAACTTGGGTTGACGATGACGGCGACTGCGGAAGGTTTCGTGGAATTTTGACGATTAGGTTAGGGTTTTCGGGAGGAAGGCCTTAACTAGGCTGAAGAGCAACGCCGGTGGGCCACCAGGGTGGCCTCACCACCCTAGGCGCGGAAAAGGGAGGGGGTCGCGCCTGGCTATGGTGAGGGTCCCCTGGTGCCCCTCTTCAACTCCTCTTCGGACTTCTGGATGCTTCCGGGGAAAATAGGAACTTCGGGATTCGTGGGGTCCAATTCCGAGAATATTGCTAGAACAAGTTTTCTGAAATAAAAAACAGCAGAAAACAGGGAACTGACACTTGGCATCTTGTTAATAGGTTAGTCCCGAAAAACGTGTAAAAATGTTGTAAAGAAGGGAGAAAACATGTAACAGTTGGCATAATATCAACATGGAACATAAAAAATTATAGATACGTTGGAGACGTATCAAGGGGGGGGGGGCACATGATGGCCACACCATAGGGTGGCGCGACCTCCCTGGCCACGCCACCAGGTGGTGTGGCTCCCTGGCCACCCCCTGCATCGCCCTTTCACCTATATATATGCCCCCCGATGCATAAACCCTAAATCGATCGGCCTTTTCCACCAAAAACATCCGTAGCTCTGCCGTCGACGACGACAAGTTTTGGGGGACATATATCTTCTTTCTGGTACCCTGCCGGGACGGGGAAGTGCCCCCGGAGCCATGTCCATCGGCTCCATCGCCATCTTCATCGCCGTTGTTGTCTCCTATGACGAGGAGGGAGTAGTTCTCCCCTAGGGCTGAGGGCTCTGCCGGTAACTATGTGTTTCATCTCTCTCTCCCATGGTGTGATATTTAGGTGATCATGAGCTTTGTAATCTAGTTGAATAAGTAGATGTTACTTTTCATATGTTATGCTACTCAAGTGGTTTTGTTATGACATCTCCGTAGACACTTTGATCACGGTGTAAAGGTGACAGTGTGTGCATCGTGTGGTTTAGCGTGATATTTATATCTTGTGTTGGATGACCCTATGAAATTGTGGTGTTTGTCTAGTACCTTCTATGGCGCTCATAGTGACAGCGTGGGGTTAACTAGACATGGAAATGCGACTTTGAGGAGTGCTTTTTGCAGCCCTACACAATGAATTGATGTTTCTTATTCAACCGGAGAGTGGTTCAGAGCAGCATAGTAAAGAGAGATATTTATGCATTCAATTATGTTATCATTGTTGAGAGTGTACACTAGTGAAAGTAGGATCCCTAGGCCTTGTTTCTAAGCATTGAAACACAGTTTACAATCAGTTCTGCTACATATTTGCTTACTGCCATTTTTATTTCAGATTCCTATCATCACTTATAATCATCCATATTACTTGTATTTCACTCTCTCTTCGCCGAACTAGTGCACCTATACAACTGAATTGTATTAGGTGTGTTGGGGACATAAGAGACTTCTGTATCGTAATTGCAGGGTTGCTTGAGAGGGATACCTTTGACCTCTTCCTCCCTGAGTTCGATAAAACTTGGGTAATCCACTTAAGGGAAACTTGTTGTTGTTCTACAAACCTCTGCACTTGGAGGCCCAACACTGTCTACAAGAATAGAAGCGTGCGTAGACATCAGCGACCTGCGGCGGAGCGGATCATTCGGCTGACTGCTACAGAGACCGAGCGGCTGCTGCTCGGCGATAGTTGTGTCTGATAAGGTGTATATACCTTGTATGATTATTTTTAAGGTGTGTTAAGGTGTGTACCTTTTAACCTTGTATGTTAGTTAATCAGTTAAGGTGTGTACCTTGTAACCCTGTAAAATATCTGTCGTGCGTAGACACTCGAAGATTTGTTGATGCTAGTTTGGCGTAGCCCCCGTGTGTTGGGGTGTGACCTTTTTTTAGTATGTAAAAAGAAAAAAGGAAAAAGAAAACTGCAACTAAGTAGTCTTTGTAGCTATGGTTGAGAAACCATGTTTGTACTGCGATGGATGAGAAGCCATGTATGTGCTCGGGTTACAATGTGGCTGGAACAACCTTATTTTGCGAGTAAGGTATTCTCCTAGGGATAGAATTTCCTCAGTTGCGCCACGTTCCATGGGTTGGAGTAGACGCCGCCTGTTTTGGGGGTTTTCAAGCGGTAGGCACCTCCAGGGATGACCTCATGTATGATGAAGAGTCCTTCCCATGGTGACTCGAGCTTGTGTCCACTTTCTTGCTTGAGTCGCAATACCAGGTCGCCTACTACGAAGGATCTGCTGCGGATACGGCGACTGTGGTGGTTGCGCAGTGCTTGCTGGTAGACGGTGGATCTTGCAAGTGCGATGTCCCTCGCCTCGTCCAGTGCATCCATATCTTCGTGAGTGCTCTATTGGAGGCTTCTTCGCTGTATGCAACGACTCGCGGAGCGCTGAATCGAACATCCTCACATTTTGTCGGGTTAAGCTTGATTCTGTACGTGTTGAGGGCGTCGAATGTCTCCATTATGTCCTCGAGGAGTCTGTCCTCCACTCGAGTCTTGATGACGATATCGTCAACGTACACTTACGTTCTTGCCAATGAGCTTGACGAGGCATTTTTGCATGCAGCGTTGATATGTTGCGCCTGCGTTTTTAGCCCGAAAGGAATTGTCGTGTAGCAGTATACACCATGTGGTGTGATGAATGCTGTCTTTTCCTCGTGCTCCTGCTTCATCCTGATATGGTTGTAGCCCGAGTAAGCGTCCAGGAAGAGAGGTGTTGACAACCTGCTGTAGAGTCCACGATCTGGTCGATCCGCGGTAGTGGGAAGTTATCCTTGGGGGCAGTGTTTATTCAACGACGTGTAGTCGATGCACACGCGAAGGATGTCCGTGTTTTTCTTCGGGACCATCACCGGGTTTGCTAGCCAGGTGGATATCTTGATTTCCATGATGAACTTGGCGGCTAGTAATCTATTTACCTCTTCTCCGAGTGCTCTCTGTTTTGGCTCAGAGAAGCGTCGAGTGGTCTGTTTGACCGACTTTGCGTCTTTAAACACTTCCAATGAGTGCTCGGAGAACTCCCTGGGTATTCCTGGCATATCTGAAGGCAGGCAGGAAAAAATCTCCCAGTACTCACGGAGGAGTTCGACGAGTGCGCTTTGCTATGCGGATGATAGGGTGGTTGACACGATCGTCGTCTTCGCGGATTCTGTTGGGTGCACTTGATGCTTTCGAGTTTCGCTACTCGTCTTGAACTCGAGATCTGGGGCGTTGTTTTTGGTTAGTGGCATCACGGAGTTATCCGTGGTTTTTGCCAATTATTGTAGCTCCTCTTGCATCCCGAAAGATTTCACGATCTCATGGCATTCGTTGTCGCACTTGTCTGATTTCTGGAAGTTGCCGTTTACGGTGATTGTACCGTATTCTCCTGGGAGTTTCAGCTTGAGGTAGACATAATGAGGTACTGCCATGAATCTCGCGAACGCTGTTTGGACGAGAATGGCGTGGTACTTTGATGGCCAGTCGACTACCTTGAAGTCGAGGAATTCTCTCCTGTAATTGCGCGGATCCCCGAGGATCACCTCCAAGTTAATTGTTCCGAGTGGTCGGACCGCTTTACCCGGTACTATCCCGTAGAAGGATGTTTCTGATTCTGCGAGTCCCTCCAAGTTCTTATTCATTTTACGGAGCGTATCCGCGTATATGATGTTTATTCCGCTGCCACCATCCATGAACACCCTGGCTAGGTCGTAGTTGCCTATTTGCGCCTGGATGACGAGCGCTCCATGCCCCGGTCGATACACCCGTGGAGGGTGGTCCTCTCGTGAGAAGGTTATCGGGTGCTCGGACATCTTCAGGTATTCAGCCTTGGACGGTGATGCTTAAACTGCCATGTTAACGTGGCGAGTGTTGGTCTTCTGAACTGATCGGGACGGGCAGACCTTCTGTATCATGCCTAGGAGCCCATGGGGGTTCGGGTAGCCGTTGCCTCCTTGATTTACTGTGGCTGGATTAGCTGGTGTAGGAAGGGCGGCTAGGGCCATGTTGTGGTGACCTGCGGGTGGGGGCAGGGTGGTGGTTGGTGTCCTCCCGACAGTTGCGGGTATCCCTGGATGATGGCCGCCCTGTGCTTCTTTGTGTACGCCTCGTGGATGTCTTGGAACTTTCCGCAGTCCTTGAGGAGGTGAGTATCCTTGGTTTTGCCCGTTCGTTTATCTGTAAACAGATGCAGGGAGCAGTATCCATCAAGATCTTCCTCAGGGGTTTTGTCGTCTGGTTTTGGCTTTCACTCACGATTTCCGTGGGATCCGCTGTCGCGGTTTCTTGTGACTCAGCCGCTACCAGTTCCGATTGATCATCCTGGTCGTAGTGTTTTCTCTTCCTCTTCTGGCGGTCTCCATTGCGGTCCTCGTCATGTGCTGGTGAGGAAGCTTTCTCGTTGCGCAGGGATTCTTCGCCATTCACCCATCTGTCTGCTATCACCATTAATTCATCGATTGATTTGGGTGCGGATCGCCCAAGTTCTTCTCAGAAGGCGGCACGTCGAGCGCCCTTGGTGAAGGCTTCGACTGCTATTCCCTCTAATATGTTCACCGCCGTGTTTTTGAGTGTGGTCCATCTTTGGATGTATTCGCGGGTAGATTCACGGTTTTTCTGCTTGCATGCTCGCAGTTCCTCGATATACGCTGGCCGCTTGTATGTTGCCTGGAAGTTCTTCTCAAATTCGCGGGTGAGATCGTCCCGGGATCTGTAATACGCGTGCGGTCTTCCTTCGAGCGAGCTTCGGGCTGCGCCAACGAGGTGCAGGTCTAGGTACTGCATGGCTGTAATTTTGTTCCCGCGCTGGCATTTCACCGTGGTCAGATAGTCTGAGAGCCAGGTCTTGGGTTCTTGCGAGCCGTCATACTTCGGGACTTCCGTCGTGAGTTTGAATCTCTTGGGCATCGGTGCCTCGCGGATGTTGCTTCTCAAGCACATCGCGCCGCAAGCTTCCTCGTCAGAGGAGGTGGATAGCGACCGGGCACGGTTCCTGCGCGCTCGAGGTTTGTCGACCTTGCTCCACATGATGTCTCCACGCGCATCGTATTTGGTTCGATCGTGATTATCTTCCTGCCGTGGTTTCCTGCTACGATGTCGCGAGCGGCTTCCATGATGTCTTGGGCTGCTGTCACGGTTTTGCGGGCTATCGTCATCGCTGCACGGGATATCTCCAAGGCGACTGGCCTCTTTGCCCCTAGGGCGACGAGGTGACCCTTTATCTCCTCTTTTTGGTGATGTACTCTCACGTCTGCGAGGTGTTTTATCAGCTTCAGGGGGTGTCGCGTTTTTGCGGTTCTGAGCGGCGATTGCCGCTCCGGCCATGCCTAGTCCCTTCTGGACCTATCGGTGTTGCTCCGTGCGGGGGTCGTTTTTGGGTGGCTGGTTTGCCTGCAAGTACGTAGCAGCGTCCAGGAACACGGCGGCGGGAGTCGTCGGGTGCACGTTGCCCTCGTCATCAACGTGCATGAGGGAGGTCTCGAGGGTCTTGCTGACCTCGCTGAGGGACCCTTGGTCCATGCGAGCGGTTTTCGAGACGTACTTCCCCTTCTTTGGGGGCTGGTTCCCTATCGAGCGGGTCTTGGAAAGCTCCGCGCGTCGCGCACTTGAGGCTTCCGCCGCTTGCTTCCGCAGTTCTAGTTCTTTGCGGGCTTCTGATTAGGGGTGGATATCGAGCTAGCTCGACTCAACTTGACTCGGCTCGTAAATACCTGTTAGTTAACGAGTTTTTCTTGACTTGACTCGTTAACTTAACAAGCAAAAAACTCTAGCTTGGCTCGACTCGATAAATACTCGAGTTGGCTCGATAAGCTCATTAAGAAACTTAAAAACATTATCAATTCATTATGGAATAACGTTTATAAGAAGGCTGATTCATCGTTCATGGCATGCTCAGTAGATTTTTGTGATTATAATCCGAATCTTCATGTATTTTTGTCCTAAGGTCTTGATTTTATTCCTTGTTAACTAATATTTGAGTTAGCATATAAATGTAAGGACATTAACGAGCTTATCGAGTACTTGCAACTCAACTTGTTAAACTCGTTTTAGTAACGAGCTGAAAAAGCCAACTCGGCTCGGCTCATTAGTATCCGAGTTTGAGCCGATTTGAGCCGAGTTTTCGAGTACTCATTAAGCTCACGAGTTTCGAGTTTAATTTCCACTCCTACTTCTGGTAGCTGTTGACTTTTCAGCAACATGTGGTAATGGTATGCGGTCAGGTCTTCTTGAGATGACCCGGTTTCTACCGGGTGGCCCGACTGTACCGATGTCTTCGCTTTGCGCCAAGCAGGTCGCAAAACATTGATCTGTTGTCGCGCTGCTAGGCTTTCCTCCGTTTCGACGGGTTCTTCAGCTCAATCTGCCATGTAGACTTGAGCCAGATATGGCTCATGAGTCTTGGGCGTAGGCCAACGGTCCTCGCCGAATTTGGAGGGTTCTTCAGTCACGATTGTATGGAAGCTGCGTGTATTGCAGTGGATGGAGCCACCGCTGAGCGCTAGGCTGCGACTGGCGTCTCCGGATGGCGATTCGAGGGTCGCCGGGCTTGAGACGGACTCAGAGTCCAATCCGTCGAGCTCAATTTGGTCGGGGAAGCGTATGATTCCCTCCTTACTGGCGCGGAAGCGAAGATCGCCGAACGTCATGTTGACGCCTTCTTGGAGTCCGAACGCCTGGCGAGATTCCGGCGAGTGGGGCGTGTAGATAACGCCTGGCGAGATTCCGACGAGGTTTCCGGGCTCCAGTTGAAGCTCGGTGAAAATGAGGACGATGATGTCGCGGATCCAGTGCTTGCCGTTCCCACAGACGACACCAATTGTCGATTAGTCATGTCGACAAATCCCTCGGATGGTCTGGTAGGGTTTCGAGTAAGAGAACGAAGTAGGCGCTGGTGACAACGTCGGCTAACATGGGGGCACGATTTACCCAGGTTCAGGGCCCTCGCAGAGGTAAAACCCTTACTCCTGCTTGTCTGTCTTTGTATTATGGGGATTGTTACAATGGTGGGTGCCTTGGCCGAGAGATTGGATCTCGAGCTATGACTATGGTGGTGGAAAAAGTGAGATTGGATGTCCCCCTCGGGTTGCTCTCCAGCCTTTTAAATAGAAGGTTGGGTCTCAAGCCGTATCCGAGGGGGGTTACAAACCCTAGCTATAGTCCGTGGAAGCTTTCCATCTTGCCCCTCAAGTCTTGTGGGTGGGCCGCTGATGGGATTTCTAGAGCCACGGGTAGTCCTTTGTGTTGGGCTTCAGTGTTGGGCCATGGACCAGGTAGGCTCACCCGATAGGTCCTGGAGTCATCCCCTTGTCAGCGGGCATCCCTACGCACTTCTCGGCAACATGTAGTCACAAGCATTATTCCAATTGCATGGTTAAGTCTCGGTGCATTTGCAATTGTGTGATGATGGATCGTTAGGTGGTGGCTCATGGTGACTTTAGCTAGATGACACGTTTCATTGATGAGTCTGGAGTTTAAGGGGTGAAAGTTCTAGGTCGGACCTTAATTTTTTTTAAGGATACGTCTTGGAAAAGACGCATCGGTTTCATAGAAGAAAGGCCAAAGGCCAGTTACAACGCGTTTCAGCACAGACGCCGGGAACGCAGGTAGGGTCTCTAAACGGGATTACTCGCGAAACCTCCACTTTTCCACTTGTCCTAGGCTACCTCTAAAGAACCCTGCCACACACCACAGGACAGCCTCCGATTGGATTAAATCGATCACTCTTTCTGCGGAAGGCAGGTGCCCCTCGAACACCACGTTATTCATGTGCCTCCCTTGTCGGACCTTAATTGGTTGAATTTGGTGTTCCCTTGTCGAACTTGTAGTTTTCTTGGAGGATGAAAACCTATGATCTAGCATCGGTGGTTGGACCAAGTGGCATCGGCGTCGAGGCGTTCTCTTTCTTTCTAGAGGTATTGTTGTTAGAGCACCTCTCATGTTACCCTAGGATGGTGGCGGTTGATGCATCTTACAACCGTTTCCGTTTATAGCTTTTCTTAAAATAATTTTGTTGTGTGCATTTTTTATTCCTTAAATAGCTTTTAATGTTGTGTCATGTTGATGTGTAGAGTTAATCGATATATTTTGTTGATTTACTTCCTCCGTCCCAAGTTAAATGTCATAGATTTGTCAAAATATGGATGTATCTAGACATATTTTAGTATATGAATACATCTTGACAAATCCGTGACATTTAATTTGGGACGGAGGGAGTAATATACTTATATGCCACCTTCTAACGCACCATTGATTTTACTCCATTGCCAACTATTGGTGGTTTGCATGTGGTTTTCAGGCCGGCTTTCGCAATGTTTAATACTTTGATGTCATGATCAAGGTCCTAAAAATAAATGCCCAAGACATGTGATTGTGGTGATTAGTTTTCCTTTAATGATTGTGAGGACTGAAAGAAAGGACTGACGGACGAAGCTAGAAAAAGACTAGTGTGAAGCTAGTCAAGGTCGTCACTAGGAGCCAAACTGCACATACAAAAAACATTGACGCAAAACTGCTCGTGACAACTATTTGAGCTGGCCTTCGCCGTGATTTAGAAACCAGAGCAGGTCAAGTCACGCCGTGTCGTCTCCACTCTTCATTGCCATCGATTGGTCGGCATGGACGTTGCCGATGGCGAGCCGGTGCTACAGTCCAAGAAGGTGTGCGTGGTGGGGGGCGGCATGGCCGGTCTGGCGGCGGCGCGCGAGCTGCGGCGAGAGGGCCACGCCGTGACCGTCATGGAGCAGAGCTGCGACGTGGGCGGGCAGTGGCTGTACGACCCGTCGACTGACGGCGACGACCCGCTCGGCGCCGTGGTTCCGGTGCGCGTGCCCAGCAGCATCTACGCCTGCCTACGCCTCATCAGCCCGCGGGAGATCATGGGCTTTTCCGACTTCCAGTTCACGCCCAGTGATGGGGCCGGCCGCGACCCCCGCCGCTACCCCGGCCACCGTGAGTTGCACTGCTACCTCCGGGACTTCTGCGACGCGTGCGGGCTCATGGACGCCGTCAGGCTCAACACCCGCGTCCTGCGCGTCGCCCAGGCGCCGACGTCCACGACGCGTCAACGTCAGTGGGCGGTGAGATCCGTGCGGCACCTCGCTGGCGGCACAGATGTTTCTCCGCAGGAGGAGCAGGAGGTGTTCGACGCCGTGGTGGTGGCCACGGGCCACTACTCGCAGCCGAAGCTCCCGCGCATCGAAGGCATGGGGGAGTGGAGGCGTAGGCAGCTGCATAGCCATTCGTACCGGACGCCAGAGCCGTTCCACGGCGAGGCAGTGGTCGTCGTCGGGTGCGGGGACAGCGGCAAGGACATCGCGCTGGACCTCTGCCGCGTCGCCGGGGAGGTGCACCTCACCGCGAACTCTTCCTCCACGGAGATGTCCAAGATGCTGGCGAAGCACGGCGACGTGCTGCGCCTCCACCCGCGGATACGCCGGCTGCACGCCGACGGGCGCGTGGAGTTCGCGGACGGCTCCTGCGTCGTGGCTGACGCGGTGATCTACTGCACGGGGTACCGCTACTCGTACCCGTTCCTGGACACGGGCGGAGCGGTGGCCGTCGAGGACGAGGTCGTCGGCCCGCTGTTCGAGCACGTGTTCCCGCCGTCCCTGGCGCCGTCGCTCTCCTTCGTGGGCGTGCCGAGGAAGATCCTGATTCCGTGGTTCTTCGAGACGCAGGCCAGGTGGGTCGCGCAGGTGCTGTCCGGCCGCCGCGCGCTGCCGCCGGAGGAGGAGATGCTGCGGTCCGTGGAGGAGCACTACCGCGCCAGGGAGGCCGCTGGCGTGCCGAGGAAACTAACCCACAACATCGGCGGCGTCGAACCTCTGGTGCGTATCCATTGTAATCCACTTCGCGCGGGCGTATTTAATTTGATCTCATTCAACTCCTTTGCATGATTGTGATCAGAAAATGTGCGAGTTTGCGGAGAAGTACTGCGACTTCCCGCCGATCGATGACTGGAAGATGGAGCTGATGCTGGCCAGCCTCGTGAGCATGAAGGACGACGGAGAGAACTTCCGCGACCACGCCGACGACAGCGAGAGCGTCCAGAAGGGCGTGCAGGCATGGCGCGGCTTGGCTGCTCGAGCTCAAGATAGAACTATGCCTGACGTTGAAGTTGAAGTTGATGCAGTCCACGACTGATTAAGCTCCTTCTCAACTAAAACACGACGGGCCATACAGGCTCCGCTCCGCCCGCTCTCTTTTCCTTTTTCTTTTTTCTTTTTCTTTTTAAGATACTCCCTCCCATGCGTAAAAAGTGTAGCTTATTTTATACTACTACTCCCTTGGCTACAAAACTTTTTTTTTTTGTACAAAGTGCTGCATTGAAAGATCAGACGACAGGTACAAGATGCATAAAGTCCCTTACATCACTTGCCCTAATAGACCTGAAATTCGAAAAAAGGACCTGCACTTTTACACAACACACCCTGGAACTAAAAATTAAAAAGCAATCAAGTCCCCAGGTTACTCTGTCAGCGAACGCCGGCGACCTCCAGGCGCATGGAGCGCCGAGGCCAGAGCACAATGGGCCACCCGGTCTCTCCCTTCCGGCGTTTGATCGCAACCGCCGGCAACCAGTACTCCTCCGGGGACGCACTCTGTTAGCCTCGGTTACGCTAGATACTTCCAGGTCAGACGTGAGGGTTTATAGTCGCAACAGTAACCCTCTAACCACTAAATCAGCGTATTTGGTAGCTTTTTATCATATATATGCAGGTATCCCACTTTGCAACTTTCACCTGGAGGAGTTATTCGACGAATCGTTGCCGCATCTTCATCTAGCTGGCGATTCGCGATCGCCTATTCACCAACTTGCGTCGGTTTCGACGGGGCCTCTCAGACTCTGATTCCTGCCCGTTCTGCCCCGCATCCGAATCCACCAACCACCTCTTCCTACACTGCATTCACATACATCCGTTCTAGTCAGCGGTACCAGCTATTCATGCTGATGTCGCTAGCTATGCGCGTCTACGGGATCTTTGGCTAGCTCATGTCGCCTGCAAACTACGCGACACCGATACAGATACGAGTATCTGCATCGGGCCGATATGGATACGGAAATACGACATTCTTAAAATGCGCCAACACGAGGATACGGTTTAATAGTTTTAAAAATCAATCAACAAATAATTTTGGTAGCTCGAAACAAGCAACGAAATAAACAGTAGATCTTATTTCTTCCATGTTGGTACCGAGGAATCAATCATCTAGTTAAAGTCTTAAAGAGAGATACATAGAGGGGAGGAAGAGGAATGCACCATAGGGATAGCTGGAGAGAAGGAACCGGGGAGTGTACATGGTAGGGTCGGCGTGGCTGGGTCGCCGGAGAGTGTGGGTGGCATCCTGGAGGGTTCGACGTGTCTTCTTGCCGTCGTCTACTATTGTTTGTTGCTGGTGAGGGAGAGCCGGGGGCATTGAGGCAGGGAGCTAGCAAGGGGGAGCCGGGGAGGCAGAGAGCTGCTCGCCGCCGACTGCGATTACTAGTGAGGGGGCGTCAAGGAGCCGGCAAGGGAGAGGCCGAAGACAGTAAGTGGCTCGATTTGACCGGCGACCTTGAGGAGTGAGGAAGAAACAACTAGGTTTGGGAGAATGGAGATTTGATGCGCGCATGCCTGTGCGGGATGGAAGGTTACCTGAGTTGTATCCAGTTTATGTCCGACACGTATCCAAATGGTATGCTTAATTACTTTCAATGCTTTATTTACCGATACTCCTGTGATACGTATCGAAGAGATATTGAATAGGAATTGGTATCGGGTACGGTATCAGACACGGAAACGGCCTCTAGACTTTGTATCCGTGCAGCATAGCCTGCAAAGTCCGCTCTTCGGTCATCATTTGCGCTCCGTGGAATATTTGGAAACACCGTAACGCCAAGGTTTTTCACGACGAGTCGGAGCCGGTATAGTTGATATTTCGCCGCTGTGCAGAAGACTTGTTTCTTTGTACTCACAGATGCCTCAATTCATCTTAGAAAGTGGTTCTGCATGACTGCTCTGTCATGTTTGCTCAGTTAGCTTCTCCTGCTGAGTCCTTGAACTAGCCTTAGTCTAGGTTTTCTGTACATATCTCTTTACGATCACCTCGCCTATATAGTCCTATGACGGCTTATATTGTACTTAATTCTTCTCTCTTTTTTCCTTTCATCCGGGCGCGATTGCCTTGCAAAGTTCCGTTCCTTTGTTTCGTCACCTGTACTTCTATTCTTTTTATATAAAAAGGGGTTCAGCCGGGTTTTTTTTAGCCCGCCACTTTTCATGGATCCAAGGTTGTACATAATTTTCTCTATCGGGACTATATGAGCTATGGTGAAACCAAAGAAAGATACCAAGTTTATGCACGTGAGCAACAAGAATGTCATTCATATTTTCTCTCCAATCTGCTTCCATCTCTTTGGCCCAACATACGCGTAAGTTTATGAAATCAAATATGCAAGATTTTTTTTTTTTTGAAACGAAAAAATCGGTCTCTGCATTTAGTCGATGCACACAACCCTTTATTGCACAAATTCAAGCTCAGCGTACAGAGTACCACTATTACACATCAACGAAAACGAATTGTGGCTACATAGACCAGCCAACGAAACAACACTAACATCGAAGAACTACATATAATGTAATCTCGTAGTGTGCAACTAACCACTCTGTCTAAAGATAGCTCGCACGACCGCCATTAACCTGCTGCATCCAGAATCCAAACGTCCTCGCTGGTCCTCTGGGAGAAGTAAAGACCACATGTGAATCCAATGTGTGGCCCGATAAACAACCTGCAAAAAGTGACCAGATTTCACGTTGTTAAAAATCACATCATTTCTGCAATTCCAAATTGCCCATAAGAAAGCACATACACCTATGCGTATACTAGTTTTAGTTTTTTTATCCATCCTATTTAACCAATTCCCAAACAAATTAGTAACAGAATAAGGTGGAGAAATACTGAATGTGAAGTGAATTAGTCTCCAAATTTTCCTAGCAAAAAATAGGAAACAAATAAATGATCGGTAGTCTCCTCCTCAGCACAAAAGACACATTTCGTACATTCAACCCACTTTTTTTTTAAATTATCTTTTGTGAGAAGTTCTTTACGCATAAAAAACCTTATGAAAATCCTGATTTTTAGTGAAACCTTTAGTTTCCACAAGTATCTACGCAGGAATCTAGTATGACCATTCATAAGATCCTCGTATAAAGATTTAATAGAAAATACACCCGATGGTGTTAGTTTTCATGTGAACTTGTCAGGATAATTGGAAATGGATACGGCCATCAATCTCTCAACAAGATGCAACCAGGCCTCCCATTTATCACCTAGGAGCAGCCTCCTGAACGTGATGTTGGGATGATCATGTGGAATCACCTGAGCTACAGTAACATTCTTATAGTTAACAATATTGTATAGTGATGGGTACAGAACTGCTAGAGGAGTTTGTCCTAACCAAGTGTCTTCCCAAAATCTCACACTCTCTCCATCTCCAACTGAGCATGAGACATGTGGAAAGAAATCCCTCTTAACATTCATAACTCCCTTCCAAAAGGGAGAATCTGTCGGTTTAGCGTCCATGTGAGCCAGAGGTTTTTCTCAAATATATTTGTTATGTAGCAACTAATGCCACACTCCCTCTTATGTTAAGAGCTTAAATAACCATTTTCTAAGTAAGCACTTATTCTTAAAATCAATGACCTCAATCTCAAGACCTCCTTGATCTTTTGCAAGAACAAATACCAGCAACATCATACGTACTCCAAGCACAACTACTACCTCTGTCCCCAACCCAAATATAAAACGTTTTGGCAGCCTTGGAGATATACATCTCTTAGTATTTCAACTAAACCTTCGATGTTGACGTATCTCGTATAAGCTAAGGGGACATAGTAATGTTTCAGGTATATAATGTAATTAAATAACATGTAAAATTATTTAGGGTAAATGCTATAAAATAAAATACATGGTTTAATTAAGGGGAAAATCAAAATGGAGCCCGAGCTATTTTCCAAATTCGAAAATCACATTTTAAAGTTAAAAAAAATCTGGAAAAATAATGAATGTAGATGATGGAGAAATTTACCAATGTGTAAAATCTCAACTCAAAATAATTCATATTCTGAGCTGCACAAAAGTAATAAAGTTGAAATTTTGCACTCTTCACTACTTTCAGATTCATTTTTTTGGTCATTTTCACACAGCCCAAAATTCAACATACATCTAGTTGAGATTTTACACATAAGTAGAAACAACATCGGCTACATCCATGATATCTTAAAGATTTTTTGAAACTCTAAAATATGGTTTTCGAAATTTTCAAACTAAAGAGATACTTGGAGCTCGGGAGTACAAACTCCCCATTCTTTAATTTAGTGGTGATCTTGACCAAAACACATGAAATAATTTGGAATACTTTGCAACATAAGAGCATCTTCAATAGCTGCCCTAAGAAAAGGGCGTAACCATTTTTAAGGCATTTGGGCGGGGGAGGGGGACAATTATTCTTGACCAGATGCAAAAAACAACACCAAGCCGCAAAGCTGGTGATACAAAACTATAGATGTGCGGCACAAACGCCCAACCGCCAAGTAAAGGTTCCCCTGTTCCTCCCATCGCTTTCTCCCCGATCTGTTGTCTCCTCCCCGTTGATTCGGACTAGAACCCGACAGCTCAACCACGGATCTAGTCGCTTTGGCCGCGATTCTACCCGCTATTGCTCGAGAGTCCGCTATCTTTCTTCTTTGAGCTGGAATCTTAGTTGTTGAATCACATCTCATATTAATCTCTCAATGGTTGATGTTTGTTGCATTAGTTCACTATCTTTCTTCTTTAAAGCAATTTGGCCATGATGATCGATGTTGATATTCATTTAGTTTTATATATAAAAAATGTACAACATATATTGCTTCAAATACTTGACTTCAGGCCGGCTTCAGAATGTTTAATACATAAGCAGGAGTCGTGATCATGGTCCTAAAAACAAATGCAAGACATGATTAGTTTTACTAGTGTACATAAGGACTGACCAACGGAGCCAGGAAAAGACTAGTGAAGCTCGTCAAGGTGCACACTCTACCAAACTGCACACGACGACTATTTGAGCTGGCCTTCGCCGTGATTTGGAAACCAGAGCACAGTCGAGCCGCGCCGTGTCATCTCCACTCTCCATTTCAATTTCTCCACTGCCAGTCTGTTATCCGTCGATCGGTCGGCAGCCGAAGGCATGGAGGAGTGGAGGCGCAGGCTGCTGCACTGCCAGTCGTACCGGACGCCGGAGCCATTTCGCTGCGAGGCGGCGGTGGTGGCACGCCGAGCAGTGGTGTACCGTGAGGTGGATCTATGCGGATTCGTCCACGGAGCAATAAATACGGTTTGTAATCGTGTTTTTTTGAAAAAAAATCACATTGTTTGGCCGTTTGACCCGTGTGCTGGCCTTCGTGTTTGTTTTGGCCATTTGACCCATCGTTTCAGACTTGATTCTTCTCGAAAATCCATGATCCATCACGATGTCCTCTCTCGCGGAGGTGGCAAGGACGGAGCAGGGACATGCGATCTCACGCCGGGCATAAAACCCGATACCCAATTCCCGAATCCGAAAAACCCGAACCCGTATATCCCGAACCCGAAGAACCCGTCCACATTTTCGGGTGTCAAGTCTGAAATCCCGAAATTAATTAGGGAAAATTCGGGTTTTAACCTTCCAAACCCGAGCAGCCCGAAAATCCCGAAATAAATGAGCAGCCCAGTAGCCCAATAGAACGTATGGATCTTTTATTTTCCCAGACTAGGAAAAGAAAACACCGTACAGCCCTAAGCCCAGTGCCTCCACTAGTCAATTCACAGTTCACGTTTCCCCACCTAAAAAACACTACACGTTCCTGGATAGAAAAAAATCAGTCGCACGACATCTTCCTCAACTGCAGTAGGCATCTCCACGAGACCCCAATCTCATCTATCCAGCGCAGTGACGCCCATGCTGTGCCGCGGCGGACGGCCTCCCTGTTTCCCACTAGGCCACCAGGCCCACCACCACGGTGAGAGCAGGAACGGGCAGCGCCGCGCAGGTTGACGACCACCTCTGCCGCCTTCGTCGGCCCGTTGTATCCCACCGGCGAGGCCACAACCATGGCGGCGTGAAGCACTGACCTCTCTTCAGCCGGCCGCTGGCCGCCGCTAGGTCGGCCTCCTTCTCAGTCCCTCAAACACTTGCCCCACGAGGACGAGCTCTCCAGATTGAGTGCCCCCAAACGCGAATTGTCCTGGTTCTCCTTAGATTTTGGCATAGTTCGGGAAATTCGGGATTACCCGAACCTGAACCCGAATTTCCGGGTACCCGAATCGTCGGGTATCAAAAATTTAGACAAATTTCAGAGTCAATTTTGAAAACCCGATTTTTTCAATATACCGAATAACCCGACCCGAATTTTCGGGAAAACCCGAACGCCAGCAGTGAATGCGATCAGTCCCGCGTAATTCAACGGTGCTCCCTCGCATCGCGTCGGGGGAGAATAACACGACATGCGAGCTGGTGTTGTTAGCCGCACGGTGACATCAGCACGCCGTCCTCCACGTACACGCTCACCGTGTCCACCTTCATGCTATTGAACTCTCGAAGGCGATACCTCTCACCTCCCTTAAACTTCTCCACCACTTACCACCACTCAGTGTCTCTTAAATCTAACCAAATATCTTTTGAGTTTCGTCCACTTTATTTTTCCAATTTCGAACCGGTGTTCGGAACCTTTTTGGATGAATTTTGTCAAATTCATCGCACTTGATTGAGCGTTTGAAATGTCTTTTATGAGCTTCTGCATCTCGATGTTTTGCATAACTTTCATGTTGTAATTTTTTCGTTTCAACGAACGATAAGTACCTATTTAGACTGCAACTAGTGTATAGTGTGTTCCTCGACCTCTGTCACCGTGCTGCTACTAGGCCGTTCACACTGGAGCTACTAGATTGCAGCGGCTGCTGCTACTAGACCGTGCTAGTGTATAGTGTGTTCTTCAAACTCTATCACTGTGCTGCTAGTGTATCGTTGCTGCTACTAGATTGCCACCGCTGCTGCGCTGCTGCTACTACCGTCATTGTTGCTACTAAATTGTCGCCGCTGCTGCTACTAGGAAGTCGTTGCTGCCGCTGCTACTAGACTGCCACCGCTACTGCCACTAGGCCATCGCTGCCGGTGTAGTTCCTACCGCTATCTCAGCTCTTGCATCGTCGTCCTGCCGCCCTATTATTCCTCTCGCCACGCTCCATGCTGGTTGAACGGAGAACGATGTCGCCTAGAGAGGGGGGGGGGGTTTGAATAGGTGATTAAAACTTTTCCGGTTAAGTATTGGTAAAATAAACTAGATATTTAAATTAACAAGCACACAACCTAAATATTCTAGAATCAACTAAGCGCACCAATAACTTATGCTAAGCAAGACAAGTAACAAGTTGATAGCAAGATATATGACTTCAAGCACGAAGGCTATCACAATGTAAATTGCATAAGTAAATATCTCGGGTATAGAAATAACCGAGGCATACGAGATTATGATGTATTCCCGAGTTTCTCCTTTTGAGGGGAGTACGTCTCGTTGGAGGGGTGTGAGCTCGTCACAACAGGCCTAATCAACCCACATAGGACTCACCCTATTCTTCGATGAACCTCGCCACAAAGGCATAGTTCACCTTCCACTATTGGCAATCTTCAATCTCCTCGATGCACGCATCCACAACTTAATTGGAGGCTCTCGATGTCACCACAATCTTGGGGCATGTATCCACAACTCAATTGGAGGCTCCCAATAACACCACAAGTCGTCTAGGGTCCAAGACACAAGATTAACAAGTCCACGAACTTTTACTTCCACGAATCCTCGGGGAGAGAGAAAACCGATGCAACCAATGCAAATGGCAAGAGCACAAATGATCAAAATTTTCACTCTCAAATTCCAAAAAAGTAACAAATGCTTATGGGGAAATAAAAGTGGAAGATCAAAGGAGGAGAAAAACCAAAAACTCCAAGGTCAAGATCTACCAGGTTCCCTTCACTTACGAGAGAGATGGATTGGTGGAAATGTAGATCTAGATCTCCTCTCTAGAATCCCTCAAAGATATGCAAGAATCAAAGGAGAAATTGAGAGAGGGGTAAGGTTTCCAAGGTCAACAATTGTGGAGGGGGGAGAGAGAGAGAAAAAAAAACGTGCTTGGGAAACTTAAGGACCAATGGGGAAGAAGAACCCTTAAATAGGTCCCCTAAAAAACTAGCCGTTTGGAGTGGATAAATGGGACAAAAAATTCCTGTTGCTTGGTCAGCTCTAGATCTGAGATCTTCGTGGCTTTGACTAAATCGGAAATTCTGGTTGCCAGAAATTTCCGGCTCACATCTGTGCCGAAAACCTCTAGTCCTTAGCCGTTTTCTTCGAGTCCTGGAACTAACTGGATATTCCGGTTGGTTCCTGAACCAAAAACCTTCTCGGTCCTTAGCCAATTTCAGCTAGCCTCTTCAGAACTAGATATTCCGGTTGGACCAAAATTTCCGGTTGAAAATTTCGGTCACCTTCTGAACTGTGAGGCAGATCTTGAAACCCCATAACTTTTGCAAATGAACTCCGACTGAGGTAAATCCAACTGCGTTCGAAAGATAACATCAAGGACTATCCAAACAAAAAGTATGGAGAAATTACCACACATGGAAGGTGTGGGACCTTTCTCCGGTAAGATTTTCACCACCGAAAACGCAACAAGTTTTTCTTATGAAATCCATTTTCGAGAAACCTAGGCTTGTCATGAAGATCACGACAGGCACCAAAAACCAAGGATATAAAAGCCAAATAAGAACCAAGAAATATGATATGCAAGTATGCAAAGGTTTGAGCTCTCCACAACGATTCGATCAAGTTACTCACTTGAGAGCCCCTATTGATAGTACGACTATCGATCCTATAACCCGGTCTTCCAAAGGCATGAGACCGGTAAAATAGAAAACCTATCAAGATTTTACCTTCACCTTTAGCATTCCACTGGAGCTATATGATGACGATCTTGACTCTCTCAAGTTGGATCCTCTTTCTTGATCATGCTTGCTAGCACATGCTCCGCTTGATGAAGAATTGCAAGTTGCTGCCCCATACACCATTATGGGAGAGACCCTTTTCGGCAAATATTCAAAAGGCCACAATCTCCAAATGGATGGCAAGCATCAAGCATAGGATTTCTTCGACATGCTTTACTTGAGCTTCTACGTCAAGCTTGATGACGAACACCGCTTGACGACATAGACCATGGGCTATGTGAAATCTTTATTTTGATGCATGCCCATGGAAATATACCTAACCAAACATAGAGATGCCACACACACATATCATGGGTTAGTTCACAAATCTAAATGGTCAATTTCTTACCATACCACGAGATACATAATCCCACTTGGTACATCTTGTAACTTTTTGTGTTGATCACTTGCTTGATCAATCTTGAATCTTTTATTCTCACTTCGTATGATGATGTCTTGAAGATAATCATGAAAGATCACCTAATCCTTTTCTTCAAGACACTTGCAATACGCTCAACTCTATCCATGACCATTCTTCATATAAATCCTTGAATATAATAATGGTCATCATGAAAGCTTGAATATAACAATGGCCATCATGATAGCTAAAAGAGTTCAACACATGAACTCCAATATTTCCTATGGACAAGACCTATAAGGATAACTCAATGCAAACATTAGTCCATAAGAATTGTCATTAATTACCAAAACCACATATGGGACACCATGCATTTTCAGTGGTGTCACACGGTGTAGTGGTGTGAAGTAAAATCATCATGTTGGCAAGAGGTTTGAGTACATAAAACATATATTTAAACCAAACACCGGGTTCTTCAAAATTTGCATCCTGCCAAACATGACTGCATAGCACTTTGTGGACAACCAAACCATCTGCACAGTGTGGCTCAATTCTCATTTTTACTAGGCAGGGCCCTAGGCAACCTGGCTATAGAACTCATGCAAGTTTGCCGAATTTCATGCAGGCAACCAATCAGGCCCCAAATGGTAATACCATTTTATTTCTTTCACGTGAGGATCCAAATTCGACGCGATCGTGGAAATTGTGTCAAAACCATTACAGGTAAGAGAAATAATACATATCCATGTAGATCATGCAATATTTTTCTATAAACAATCCATTTCAGTTTTCTTTAACCAAGGAGTGAAATTATTGTGTATCCTCTAAAGATGTGCTGACTAGGTCCAATTAATAAGATTAAAATCCTAAGATACGTTTCAAGAGGTGGAAAAGATATTCTTTAATGAGACGAATTAAATGTGTATGTACCAAATACCCGCATTCAATAATAAGCTTAGCTGTGCGATACATAGTTTAATAAGAGACACATAGGAAATATTCTTCAAGATTTGACCATGTGTCTATATAAATACCATCATAAGATCGTAGGTTGAGAAATATCAAGTTGAAAGAATATATAGATTTGTATGAGGAACATGAACTACAAACCTCTCCTCATGGAGCTTATCAAGAACAAAACATGTGTTCTATGCTTAGTCGTTCTTCTAATGATGTCTACCACTTTGTTCTCGTGTGATGCGACGGGAGAAACATAGGTACAATCACTTTTTACTACCGGTTTAATTTTATATAATTTATACTCACGCATTTTGGTTATTAAGATAATCTCGAGTAACTCATGCAATTTATAATACATGCTAATACTAACATACACGCTCCACTTCCTTGTGGGTAGGTACCAATGATATGGTTGACGATGTCTGCATACCTTTTCCAGCATGTGATCCCCCAAAACCAATGCCGCCTGCAATTAGCCTGTGCCAGCTTTATTGTAAGCAGAAGAATTTCAACCCATATGGTAGCTATTGCCAATATATCTATTGTTGTTGTCCAATTTCATGACAATGCCAGAGAAATGATGGGTACTATGTATTATGTGTCAAATTTTTGTGCCTGTAATATCAGCTGAATTTCAATAAACCATACTAGTTGACTCTGGCTCATTTGTGCAACTTCATGATTTCGTCGATGAAATTGCAATTTAAGTTTCTTTGATATAAAAATGGTTTTCATAATTCTCAGTACATTTCTAATTAATGTTAAAAAAATATTGCAATATGACAAATGTTATTTTTAATATATATGCATGAATTTGTAAAATCTTGTGAGAATTAATGAGGACCAAGACATATAGATACGTCGATGAACAAATTATTACCACAAAATGAATATCTTGAGATGGATATGAATAATTTTAGAAAATTAATAGACAAATAGATAAATTTTCATTTCACTAAGGCACAACCACGCCGTATTCAAAATGAACAACTTTAATCCATCGTTTCTTCCAAGGGTGGCAGAATTGCTTTAGAGCAAGTACAATAAGGTTATGTAATCGGGCTAAAGGGATTAGAATAATATTTTTTGATGACATGGAAGAGAGAGAAGAGGAGTGTGCTCTCATGCAAGAGCTAGTTGCAGCACGTGCTCCTAGACACCTTATAAGAGTGTGAGGTGGGCCATGTACCAATAAAGTAACCTATTTTTATAGCTCGCTATTTTATAAGTTGGTTGTATAGTTGGCTATAGGTGACATGGCAATTTCTTATAGCCAGCCGCTAGCTCTACTATTGAACTTGCTCTTATACAATGCATGCATGAAATTAAAATAGTGAGCCAACATGCTTTGCTCACTTAGGAATAGTTCGGGATACGGGCCAAAACGAGTGGCTGCCTAGACATGGCAACCAATAGCCGGTGGCCCGCATTTGCAAGGCTATGAGTCGGTTAGACATCTCTTTAAAGTCACTTGAAAAGGAAATCAGTGAAAAAGGACCGGTGACCATCCTAATCGTTGGAATATCAGCATGCCATCAAGTCTTCCTCGTTTGGCACGATGACCATCAATCAGCATGCACGCCGTCCTCCATGGACGCACTCACCCTGTCCACCACCAATCACGTGTCCTTTGGAAGCCAAAACCTTCCATAGAGTTTAAGGCTAGCCCCAGTGGGAGTAACTTCGCTAGTAACATTGGTGCCACGTAGGATAAAAAGCTGAGGTGACAAGTATTTAATAAGGAGAGAGAGTGTTGTGGTAACTTAGCTAGTTACCGTAACATCACACATCCCAAGACAGGCTGAGTCTACAACCTAATAAATATAGGCTTGCATGACACCACTTCATTGTTACTACCCATTGTGTAGGTGGTAACATAGTCTAGAATAGTGTGTATGTTACTAGTGTATGTTACTCCCAATTGTGACTAGCCTAAAAACATGTTGCTGCTACGTTTCACCTGATGTTGTTTCTCATTTGTTTGGCTTGGACGTGGACTGTCAGGTTATGACTATACGTCTATGTGGTCGTTATATTCGCTGGTGCACACATGATTTGTCTCACGTTTTTAGGGTAAGCCATGTGGCGCTTTATTGAAGGCTAAAATTAATTACATCCCACAAATAAAATCTGATGGATCCTCTGACCAAACTGACCGGGGTTCGGGGTTCCTCCGCCCTATATGCTAAAATATGAGCTACTCTATTAGCTTACCTACAAAAATGAATAAAAACAATCTAAGCAAAATCTCTAGCTAGGAAGACACATTCTTCATAAATGGCTGCCACAGGCCTACTGAGTTTCCTCCCTCCTGTATTGTGGATATTACCCAAAGTTTTAAATAGATGGCCATAGCTGGGGTACAGCCTTTTGAAATACCTTCGGCTATGGCTATTGCCATTTGTAGGCTAAATGAGAAAAACTGCTAATAATCAGCTATAGCCCTATTTAGCCCCTAATTGGCTTCTAATTTAGCCGCTAAACTTCCTATTTACTGAAATTTTATTCTCCATGACTTGATAATTGAATACTTGTTTGTATGAATATTTGATTGACTTGTAAATTGAATCAATTTTGAGCCACATGTTTCCCCTTTTTAACAAAATATGACTAAAATCTCTACTGTTTTTTTTATTAAAAAGGTTAAATAGAATAGCCAGTTGTCGTCCAGCTATAGACTTTTCTAGTTTTTGAAAATACCGCGGCTAAATACAAAATCCGGCTATTTTAAACTATGATATTACGTGCAAAAAATCGTTGTTGACGATCAGCTTATTGCAACCCACCTGTCCCACCAGTATGAGACCATCTAACAACGCTGTTGCTTCCACGAAGGTAGGGTTCGAGACTGAGGCGATACCACAACCGCTGCAAGCTATAAGAGAACATGTAAAATCACGGATGGGCTCACATTGGTGCTAGGTAAAAGTTGTTAACAAAATCCCAAGCGCTTAAAACGAGCGCATGCGTTTTTTTTTCCTGATGCACATGGCTCCATTGACACAAGAGAGCTTCTACCTTTTGATTCGATTGCTTGTATTTGTTAGCCCATAGGATGATGAGTATGTGATGAGGGAAGAGGCGGATCAACGATATGTCCCAAATATCGGTGAACATGGGAGGAGGCGTGAAGGACTCCCAGATAGCACACTAGTACCGAATCAGCCTTTAGAGACTCCCCAGGTGCACATGTCTCAGCCGGTTTCTCAATTCGGCTCCAAGCGATGGTCGCTAAATGTACGATAACGGAGTCGGTTAAAATACCCGTCTGTCATTACCCAATCCCTCAGACGGCTGTGAAACATAACCGTTTAGGAAATATACTTTTTGAGGCGGACGTAAAAAATAGGCGTCTCTAGTTAGAGGCGGACGTTAAAACAAGCCGTCTCTACTTATACATCAACAAAGTCGGTCGTAGTTCGCGGCCGGCTTCCTTTTCCATAGCTTCCGGAATATTATCCGGACGGTCTAATAATATTACACAGCTGAAATAATAATTAATAATATGCAAATCACATCACATAATTAAGTAAATACGCCTACACAATATTGTTTACCAGTACACTCACAAATATAACATTCGACTTTCACCAATACCAAATGTTCCCAATTATTAAGAAACAAAATATATAAACACATAATACTCATAGCTTTAGGGTCTTGCGTCACTCTGAGGCCTCGGAAGTGTCCGAATCATTCTGATCACTCCCCTCTTCATTGTCGTAATTTATAACAGCAACAGAGATGGTAGGATAAGGTCCTGAACTTGTAAAAATGAGAAGGTCTCCCATGAGGACATTGTTATTCGTGACGAAATCTTCCCATCCTTCGCCGTGCAACCGGGTTCTCCTCCGTCCTTTGGACACAACAAGGTTGTACGTGCTCCCAAGCGCACGAAACAACATAGTCTTGCGTACTGCCTCGTTGAAGGAATGACGAATGTTGCATGGTACAAACTGTGTATGCAACACAGAAACAAGTAAAAAGAACGGAATTGTAAACACGTCATTTTGTATAAAATACACTAAACAATACACTAAATAGAGTTGTCTTACCACTGACTTCTGTTGATAGCCTTGTAGAAAGGCACAAAAACTGAATCGACTAAAGCTTCTAGTTGTGCAATCATTTTTGCAGACTGCGGATGCCATCTCCTGTTATATAATATATATCCTAATTAACAAAGCCTATATTAAAATACCATCTCTGCATTGTATTTGGTTTGAATTTGTTTCCGTACTCGTTCTGTCTGCACTGTATTCGGTTTGAATTTGTTTCCATACTCGTTCAGGGGTTTATATTTGTTTCCATTTTGCAAAAAGAATATATGCAAACAAATGTGGCTTTCACAACCCAACTTAAACTAGTACTGCAAGGTTTGTATTTTTTTAAACTGTGTTTCAAGTCTGGATACAAAATGTTGTGTTATAGTATATGGATATTGTTTCTTTCTTGGTAGTACATCTTTCTCCCTAGTCATTAACATTTCTTTTGTCAATTAATATCAACAACCCAAGCATGATGGAGTTCAATTGACCATGGCCAGAGCAAGGTAAGTTCAACAACTGACCATCACTTAACTCATGTTAGGATAATTGTCAAGCTTAGCCCACATAAAAGGATTGTCAAACTATACTTGAGCTATGTTGCTTGCCATAAGTAGGCACACGAAGAAAAAACAAGACTGAATCACTCATAGCACATACAAAACGGTTAATTCGCAAAAAGAAAAACACAAAACAGTTCAAATGTGTGACTATCATGTCTTCTGATGGTTTGTTTGCCTCCCCAATTTTGTCAACCACTGCATTCTCAAGCTTTGAAACTAGCTTGCTTCTCTTAACAACTAAAAAACATGGATGAGTTTTTAAAAATAAATAAAAAAATGGACATGATTTGCACTCTAAAAATAATGGTACATCCTTAGGTCCAGCTGGACCATGGCAGCAGCAGAATAGATCATCATCTGACAATGAGTTCATTACTTAAATCAAATTCTAAGAAACCATTATACATTAAACACATTCCGAGAAACTGTTAACCGCCGACTATTCCCAAGAAACAACCACATGTCATAATCGATTCGGTGGCGAAGATAAGGGCATCCGCGAATGAGTAAACACAAGGTTTTGAAGACATGCTTTAAACGTGTCAAAGTTAAATAACAATACAAGTTTGATATGAAACCAGAAGCATTAGGCGAACATATGTACAGTATGGATGTTTTAGCCAGGACTGCATTTTAAAGAAGATACATGTGGATGTCATGCTGTTATGCAGGCCTAGTGTTTCGTTCTAGATAAAAATAATTTCAAAATAAAGCATACACAAAATATATATCGTAATTGACATGCTAATAACACTACAAAATTAACACTACCAAATTTCTGCTAGCAAGACTCCAAAATCAACAGGTTATATACACGAAATCTTATGAATCAAAGGAGGCCTAAATCCATGTGGTGTGTCATAAATCCATGTGTGCACTAAATCTATGCGCATGAGACGCACGGTCGACGATAGGAAAAGAAATACTTCACCGGGATGGGCTAGATAGAAGATGTGAGGTTTGGAGATGCATGGTCGACGATGAACGGCCGTTGGCGGATGGAAGGAGATTTGGCGAGGAAAGGCGGCGAAGCCGCAGCGCGGCGCAGGGGACGACTACGAAGAGTGGGAGGATCTAGCGAGGGGCGCGTTTGTATGTAAGCGAGGGGGATGGGGACATGAGACGGGGATTTGTAGAGATAGGCGCGCTAATGGGGGGCAATCCCCCTCTCCGTTACGAAATTTTGAGCAACAAAATTGTTATTTTCCCGCCAACCAACAAATATACGGATGGTCCGAATTTACTCGGACGGTCCGGTAGATGCTATGATGAAAAAATCATCTTTTTTGAAACAAAAATGAAAATAAAAGGCAGTTGCAATCTTTTAAAAGCCAGATGAAGCTTTATAACATGTATTTCGTGCAAAACCCGCACAAATTACATGAAGTTACCGCAAAGGAATAGTTCGATTGAAGTGCGCGGTAAGATGTGAGACGCTTTCCGATGACGCACTTAGTGAAATGATAACTTCAACACAATTTTTTTAATGTTCAAGATATCGCTTATCGGGAACTTATCGGTCGACCCCCGATAAGTGGTAAATCGGCCAATTTATCGGAACATCGGTTGAAATATCGAAATAGCGGCCGAAATATCAGAATATCGGCTAATTTATCTTATCGGCTAGATACCGATAAGCGATAAATCGGCCGATTTATCGAAATATCGACCGATATTTTGAACAGAGTTTTTTTTGAAACTGTCTAATTTAATTACCACAACATACCGATGTAATATAGTGACCAAAATATAATTTCATTTTTTTTGACAATTTAAGTAATTTTTTTCGTGTAAATAAAAATCCAGAGTAGACCTAGACCATACGAATATTTGTTTTCACACATAACCGCCGAGGCTATACAACCGCTGACTTCTGGGTCATGTCAGTCCACTTTGACCAGCCGGAACTTGGAGCGTACCCAGACCCTCTAGACAAATCCTCATGCGCCGGTGCAGAGAGGCACCTCGAAGGCGGCCGGACGCGACCGCTCCTCAAAGCGTCGCGTCCCATCCCGGCTTTATTATAGAGACTGGTTCCCTCGTCGTGGCGCACCCCCACACGTGTTGTCACTCGCCGCACTTCGTCTCCCCAAAAAATCCACAACTTCCTCGCTCACGCAGACGTGCCAGCGTCATGGTGCGCAACAGGCCGACCACGTGGACAAAGATGACCTCCGAGCCCTATGCGGAGATGTGGGCGAAGTTCCAGGCTGGAGAAGCCTCGGAACCGGCGGCCACCGGCAATGCCGGCCTAGAGGGGGAGGCGGCGGCCTAGGACGTCCCGATGGCGGAGGCCACGGATGGCGAGCGCGACCAGGCAATGGCGCAGGAGGAGGAGCGCGTCCATTCAATGGCGGCGGAGGAGGAGGAGGAGGCGCAGGATGGCGGTGGCCGTCGCCACAAGAGGAGGATTGTGGCCAGGCGGCCGACGGAGGCGGAGAGCGGCCATGCACAGGGCACCGACCGGAAGTAGGAGGGGGCGGCGGCGGAGGCCGGCGACATTAACCTAGAGGAGGCGCTGACAATCTTCGAACTCGACTAGCAACTCGCCCCGTTCGAGGACGAGCACTTCACCGCCATGCAGCAGACCGCCGACGAGCGCCTCGACGAGGTCGTAATCAGGGAGATGCTCCAAGACGCCGATCTCGTCTGGGAAAACCGTTGCCAATGACGGTGCCGAAATGACGGACGCTGCTGTCGTCGAGAACGCCCCTGACGTGGACGGCCGGCCGCCCCCTACATCCCTATCTCCTCGGACGACAACTAGATCGATCCGCCAGCGCCGCGGCCGCACTGTCAGTAGTATAGTATACATTTGTAGAGTTTCCGCCGCTGAAAGAAGCCGGCCGGCTGGCGATGATATATGTAATTATTAGTATAGTAAATGTTAAAAAAACATATAATCCACCACTATAGCTAGTACTAGTTCCGCCACCGGAGAATAACGGCCGGCAATGCATCTATATGTACTACTATAAAATTAATTATATAATGCGCACGCATACGATCAATCGTATTATTGTCTATAATATAAGACTCGGGTCTTTTATTTTGCGAATGTGATTTTGTGTTCAATTTGGCGAACGAGGAGAGTGTATATATGGGCGGGGCATGCAACCATACGTGTTATATATAATTGGCGTCAAATCAAAATTAGAGCCGATCTGTACTAGCCGTCTGTAAACTTCAATATTAGAAGACGTTTGTTAAAACTGGCTGTCTAAACAAATAATTTGAGATGGTAAAAAATAATACTCGACTCTACTGTCATATTACTGGAGACGGTTAGGAATGACGACCGACTCTAATAGTTTTAGAGACGGAAATGGATTTTTGACCGTCTGAGATATAGCATTACAGACGGTTCTATTTTTTATGCTCTAAACGGCTCTAGGTCCCGTCTTGGATGCTTAGTTTTATACTAGTGTCAGCTAGCTACTTAACATGGTGCTGACAAGATAGGGGATCATAAGTTGATCAGTTTCACCCCTATCTCTAGCTCTAGCTCTGTGATGAATTTGTGTGCCCAACTTCTAATAGCAAAGCAGTTTTGTGTGTGGTGTAGCCCAGAGGCTTATCTCTTCCTCAATCAACTATATTGTGATTCATTTACAACCAAAGAGTGTCGTTTTGAAATGTTTCATGGTTGGAGGAACCTGCAGAAAGTGAATTAAAGGTTATTTGTCATACCGTTTTTTAAAACATTTCTTTTTGAATCGTCCATGAAGCTCTATTATCAACAAGAAGCTAAGGCTACAACTTTCTCAACAGGAAACCACAATAAGCCAATAAAACAATTATATATATGGATCACTATTTCTAGAAATTCGATGTGATAGTGGAAATTGCGTCAAAACAGTTAGAAGTAAGAGATATAATACATATCGACGTCGATCATGCAATCTTTTTTCATAAAAAATATATTTCAGTTTGCTTTCTCAAAGGAGTGAATTTATTGTGTATCCTTCAAAGATATGCTAACTATGTCCAATTAATGACAAGCAAATCCCAAAGATATGCTTCAAGATGGCGTAGACATTTTTTTAATGACAATAATTAAATTTATGCGTACGAGATACGCGCATTCAATAATAAGCTTATCTGCACGATACACAATTTAATAAGAGATACAAAAGAAATATTATTTAAGATTTGACCGTTCCTCTATATAAATACCACATTAAGGTCATAGATTCAGAAATATCAAGCATAAAGAATATAGAGCTATAGGAGGAAGAGGAAATAATAAACCTAGCTATCATCATGGAACTCATTAAGAGCAATATAAGTGCTCTATGCTTGGCCATTCTTCTTATGATGTGTACCACTTTATGGCCGTGTGATGCGATCGGGAGAAACAGAGGTACATTCACTTTTTTTATATCAGTTCAACTTTGAAGAATATACACACACATTGGATATTCTTTCATATATACAATAAACTCATAAAACTTATACTATATGTATACTAATATTAATGGTGATGCTATACTTCATTGTTCTTAGGTACCGATGAAACGATGGACGATGTCTGTAGACCCTTTGCTGCATGTGCTCCCCCAGAAGAAACACCACCCGCAACTAGTCTTTGCAAGATTTATTGTCAAATGAAGAATTTCCGCAACCCTGATGCTAGCTACTGCGAAGATATTTATTGTTGTTGTAAGCTCTGGTGAATTTCAATAACTACGCAAGTTGAATCTAGCTCAACTATGCAACCTCATGATTTCACCGATGAAATTGCCTTTAGTTTATTTTCTTATATAAAAACAAATTTGTCTATTCTTTGTAAGCTCCGGTGAACTTCAATAAACTATACGAGTTGATTATAGCTCAACTATGCAACTTCATGATTTCGCCGATGAAATTGCCTCTAGTTTTCTTTTTCATATACACACTGTTTTATCTATTTTTTGTAAGCTCCGGTGTATTTTGATAAACTATAAAAGTTGATTCTAGTTAAACTATGCAACTTCAAGATTTCACCGATGAAATTGCCTCTAGTTTGTTTTTGATATAAACACATTTTTGTCTATTCTCGGTGATATGATAATTTCGTATGACTCTTTCGGAGCCGAAAAGCGCTAACCCAACCAAGATTCCGTTGGTTCTTGAAATTTGAGAACATACGTAGTTTCTTTTGCACAAATCTGTAAAATCTTGTAAGTAGTTAAGACTAACGCCGTTGAACAAATCTATTCTATTATATACTAAAAGCAATATACCGAAGTCTAATAGAGCCACCACGTTAAGCCACATCATCTTAATTATTTTAACCGTTAGATCTCAAATTAATGGTTAGGATTTAACCGAGGGATTAACTTAAAAGGTGTTACGTACAATAATAAACATGTGCACGTGTACAAGAGAAAAGATATGCCACGTTAGTACATGAACACACTTTACGTGGCTACATGAAAAAATAGATGGATCGGCCAACATACACCCGACCATTGAAAAAAGTAAAACTAATTACCCACATAAGCCATTACACGTGAAACCAGCCTATTTGTATCCGTGCTATTCTCAGCATTAAAAACAAATACATCAATCTTCTATTCTTTCCGGTCCATTTCCCATGAAGCATCCTCTCACCCTAGGGTAATTAAAAATCCTTCCAGGCCATGCTGCCGTGAACAATCTGAGCGTGAGGCCGCAGCTCATGCCCCATATCGAGACGCGCATGTTCATCCGCTGGATCTAATGGCAGATCGAGGTGCATGTTCATGCGCCGGATAGATGAATCTGGTGAGATACTTCCTTCTGTGGATAATCAGCGCCGGTGGCCGTGATCGATCATCGTCTAATTTCAATATAAGTCACATCTGCCACATGGATTGCACCAATTAGGAGCAAGATGGTTTGAGCTTCACGTAACAACATACCAATGAGCCCGAGATCATATTGGCACTCTTCGGAATTTGGATCATATGAGAAACGCAATCCAGGGCAAGTTACAATTTATTCAGACTAGATTGGCCAATTCTAATCAACGACTATCTCTCGACAATAGTTCTCATTAGCCAAGCACGTGCATGCATTGATATACTCCAACAGATTCTGTACTATCAAAGCATCATTAATTATTGACAGGGCCGGCTGGCTCGGTTCAGTGGAAATTTGGTGTAAAGTATGACTCAAATTTAGGTTTATTAGTTGACGTTAACCTATCCTAGATGATTTTTTTTCAGTTGAATTTTGTATGCTGCCTTTGTCAGTACATCTTAGAAATTGTATTCACACATTGTATAGAAGAATGCATGTTAGACAATTAGTTGGTAACTTTCTAAATTTATTTGGAACTTACGATGTATATTTCCAAGCGATTGATATTGCCAGATTTCCCTTCTTGATGTGGCAACTAACAACGCCACTAGTTTTTTTTAATCGCTCAATGAATTAGTGTAACACCCGGGGTTTTTCCCCCGAAATAAAATGGTGTGTTGTTTTTCTTTTTCATGGCATGGCATCATGCATCCTCATGCATTTAAACTTTGCAACTACATGAAACCCTATTTGAAATTCAACTAACAATTTGAAATCAAATTAATATTTCCAATTTTTGAAATCAATGTTAACATTGCTTTGACCTTGTTGTTTTGTAAATCACTACAAAATGATTTCATAAAACATCACACCTATTTCTATCCCTATCCCTTTTCTTTTCTACAAAAAAAAGAGAACAAAAGAAATAAAGAGAAAAAATAAAAAGAAAAGGTGACCTAGGGGGAGGCAGGCCCAACAAGCCCACCTACAACCCCTAGCGCTGCTGCCCACACCCCCTCATCCCCTACCTCTGTCCGTACAGAGAGGGGATGTCGCTGTCCCATCCCCCCCCCACCATGGACCCCTCCTCCTCCTAGCTTTCCCCTCCTCCTTAAAGCCACCCCCTCTGCCTCCAAACCCTAGCCGCCTACCATCTCCTTCTTCCTCTCTCTCCCGCCGCCAATTCCTCTCTGTTCCCCCCTTCCTCTGTTCTGTACCGAGAGAGAGAGGGAGTGGCCGATCGCCGTCCTCGCCGTCGCCATGGATGCTCCCGCGTCGAGCTGGATAGCGGAATGGAACCGCGACGACGCGCGCTCCCTCCTCGTCGAGTTTCCGGGCCGGAGATGGTATAGGGGTGGCGCTCGCTTCCCCGACCTCTTGCCGGCCACCACAGCTGCGACAGCGTCGTCCCTCTGCCTCGCCAACTGCCGCTCGACCACGACGCCCTCGCCTTCCCTTTGTCGCCTACACGCCCGAGGTGAGGCTACCCCCCCTCCCAGGCCTAGGCCCTCTCCTCCTTGCTCTGTGAACCGCCATCGAGCGGGAGGCCGCCGGCCGCCTCCCTTCTCCCGATCGAGTTACAGGTAACTGAACGATGGTTCAGTTCAGTTCAGTTTCGCGAATCAAGGCCACCCCAAAAACGCATCGCTTCTGTATCTTTCAACAAACGTGACAGCAGCCCACTGGTTAGCACCCTTGCGCGCAAGCCCCAGGTGCTGGGTTCGATTCCCCCCCCCCCCCCCCCAGGCAGAAAAGCCACACCTTTTATTTCTGCCTTTTTCTTTTTCTGCCCGAATTTCAGAAAACCCAGATCTGACCCATTAATTCTAAAATCCATAACAAATCGAATTTTGCTCCAATTTGAATGATTCAAATTCCTGTGGATTCATAATATTGTGCCCTTTCTGTTAATGTCAAGTTTGAAATATGTTTCTGTAACAATTTTTTCACTAAATAATTAATTACTGAAAATGCAATTCAAAGTGGAAACTTTGGAATTTCATAACTTGAGTTTGGTTCATCCAATTTGAGCAAACTTGGGCTCTAAAAATTTTTCTTAACAAACTCTACACATTGGTATTTTATTTGGACACAATTGAATTAATTTTGAACATGTTTCCCTCTGTTTACTAAAAAGGGCAGAATAAGAATGTTCATAAAAACTTGCATAATAAATTCAATAATAACCCAAAAATTATGTTTAATAGCTCAAAATGTTCAGTGAAACATTTGCTACATGTTTTCAACCTTTTCAATGCAATTTGTTTACTGTTTTCCCTAATTAAAAGTGGTGCAATAATCCAATGCTTTAATTAAACCTTTTAAATTGCAAAATTCATAACTTGGGCAATTCAAATCCAATTCCAACATGTAAAATATGTTTTCCAGGCAAAATTGAATAAGCTTTCCAAATATCAACTTTGTTTTCTGTTTTGAATAATTTAAATTGCTGAAAAACAACTGTTTCTTAATTAATGCATTTAAAATTGTCAAATTAATAACTTGCTCATCTAAAATCCAAATTTAACAAATGAAATATGTATTCCACGTAAAATTTTGTGTTATTTCCAAATATAAATTTTGTTATCTGTTTTGAACAATTAAAATGGGTGAAAACAATAAATGCTTGTGTAACTCATTTAAGAAGCCAAATTTCATAACTTAATAAATAAAATTTCCAAACTTGGTAAACAACATATCCACTTGAACCTATTGTTGTTTTCTTATTGTTTTTCTTCATCCATGCATCATTCTAATCCACTTTCACATAATGGTTATTTGTAGACCATTTGATTCCACATTAATTCATGGACTTCTCCATATGCAATCCAAATTGCATATGGACCCATTTAAATATGTTTACCATGTCAACTAGTTTATCTTTGATGCATCCTTAAACCTGTCATGCATCCATATCTTGATCATGCTGGATCTTTTGCCGTAGTAGTAATTGTTGCATCCGGTGTTTGTTCGAGGTTCGTTGCTTCTTCGCGGATAGGACGTTGAGATGATGTGAGCAACGACAAGTTCTTCGGATATACCTCTACTTGCTGGATTCCAGGCAAGTATACTCACTTGCTGCCAAATGGCTGCCTTTCATCACTTGTTACCGATTCTTTCCGTTGCCTTTATTCTAGCCTTGATACGATGCTTGTGTCCCGATTCTATCATATGTTTACCTTGCAGCCATGAATATAGCCTTCCTTCCACTTCCTATTAACTGTTGTTTGTTTACCCTGTTGGCCTTTGTGTCGTAGTTGCATGCTTAGTGTTGTTTGAGCTCAAGTCTTGTTGTCCGTCTTATCACCTGTGTAGTTTGATAGTTGGGTTTCAATTCAATCAACAACATGTTAATGTTTGGGTAATAACAATTTGATGATAAGGCACCGGCAGGAGGCCCGACGTGGTTTTGAGGCCTGCTAGTGTCGACCCTAATTAGGAAAAGGGTCTTGTCTACTGATCCATGATGAGCGCACTAACCGCATGTGGGAAGCGTGTATGGGCGCCCCCCCTCAATTTGATTCGATTCGCATCTCGTCCAAATCGCCTCATTTAGTTCGGGTTTTCCATTTGCCGCATGCATATGCAGGTGCGAACCCGTGGCCAGGGTGGAACTTTTGTAGTCGGCATTTAGGGAGACATGTTCTTAGAGTGCTATGAGGGTCCCCTTTTCTTCGTGGGGCTTGATTAGCCGTGCGCTCAATTGCACGGGGTTCTTTGGGCTTGATGCGAAGAAGAGTTGGGTTGTGTTGAGTGCCTCGCTTGGTGGAAGTGCATTTCCTATCTGGCGGGGTATTCTTACGTGTACGGCCAAATTGGTGCACCCCTGCAGGGATAAATCTTCTCGAGAAGCCGTGTTTTCCGCGGTTATGGATGACTTGGTGAATGTACTGGCTAACAAGTACTCAGAACAACTTACACCTCACTACTGATAACTTGACTAGTAATAGTCTTATTGACACAATAACTTGAACCATCATTAATCCAACTGTGTGAGTTATCCTCGGATTGCTTCTTTGGATAAGGGGCGAGATCCAGGAAGGGTTTGTTTGATGTTAGTTGTAGTTGGTTACGAAACGCTATCTTATCCCTCTCTTTTAGCCGGATGTTGTATCGAGTATCTGTAGTTAGTTGGTGCAGCCCGCTGCCGCTTCTTTGCAATAATCTTTTCCTTTCCGTTGAACCCAAAGTATTTGTATCTTGTGATGACTGGTTACGCCGGTATCTTGTGAGTATGGTTTATCCACTTGCCAGTACTTAACCGTACTGACCCACGAATCCTTTTCGTGGCTGCATATTAAACATTGCAGTCAACAGGTTTGAAGTCTGACGACGTTAGCTTGGGAATCCCTCAGGCTTGGCCTGGGCAGGGATTGGACGCCATCGGTTATCTTCAGGACTCTTAGTCCAATTTGTATCTTGTCCGTAGTCGGACGCTATGTTGTTTCTTCCGCTGTTATTTGGATCTTTGTATTGTATCAGTTGTATCCCTGACTCGTTTGAGTCATCTTGTATATATCTTCTCTGTTGTTGTTGTGGATTATTCGTGAACTGTTGTAATGTTATCACAAGTGGCAACCTGGAATCGGTTATTATGTGGATTTTGGCGGGAATGCTGAAATCTGCATAGTGCCCGATCTCGGGGCGTCACAAATGGTATCAGAGCAACGGGTCCGCAAAGCCTGTAGGATAACCTCGCTAACGGTCGTGTTTCTAGAGTGTCAAAAACTATTTCTGCTAAACTATTTTGGAAACATCTCAATAGGATTCTTGTTTTCTCCTTATCTCTATTCTATTTCCCCTCCCACCTTATTTGTTTTGGAGTCTCTTCCCTTATCTATCTTTCAAGGTCTTAGAATCCTACGTGGGTGGACGTTTTTCTGAGCCTTTAACCTAATAGGTTCGATCATCGGAAGATTCCTGGTGGAAGCACATCGTCATCAGCCCGAGCAAGAATCCCTTGTTGGTGGTGTCGAGAAGCCCTTGTTAGTGGTGTCGAGGAGATCAACTGGAAGCATGAAGGATCGATAGTCGAACTTCTTTCCCCTCCCGGGTTAGCAGGTGGATTGCAAGGGCGCAATCCCTTGTTAGTGGTGTCGACTGTAACACCCGGGGTTTTTCCCCCGAAATAAAATGGTGTGTTGTTTTTCTTTTTCATGGCATGGCATCATGCATCCTCATGCATTTAAACTTTGCAACTACATGAAACCCTATTTGAAATTCAACTAACAATTTAAAATCAAATTAATATTTCCAATTTTTGAAATCAATGTTAACATTGCTTTGACCTTGTTGTTTTGTAAATCACTACAAAATGATTTCATAAAACATCACACCTATTTCTATCCCTATCCCTTTTCTTTTCTACAAAAAAAAAGAGAACAAAAGAAATAAAGAGAAAAAAATAAAAAGAAAAGGTGAGCTAGGGGGAGGCAGGCCCAACAAGCCCACCTACAACCCCTAGCGCTGCAGCCCACACCCCCTCATCCCCTACCTCTGTCCGTACAGAGAGGGGATGTCGCTGTCCCATCCCCCCCACCATGGACCCCCCTTCTCGTAGCTTTCCCCTCCTCCTTAAAGCCACCCCCCTCTGCCTCCAAACCCTAGCCGCCTACCATCTCCTTCTTCCTCTCTCCCCGCCGCCAATTCCTCTCTGTTCCCCCCTTCCTCTGTTCTGTACCGAGAGAGAGAGGGAGTGGCCGATCGCCGTCCTCGCCGTCGCCATGGATGCTCCCACGTCGAGCTGGATAGCGGAATGGAACCGCGACGCCGCGCGCTCCCTCCTCGTCGAGTTTCCGGGCCGGAGATGGTCTAGGGGTGGCGCTCGCTTCCCCGACGTCTCGCCGGCCACCACAGCTGCGGCAGCGTCGTCCCTCTGCCTCGCCAACTGCCGCTCGACCACGACGCCCTCGCCTTCCCTTCGTCGCCTACACGCCCGAGGTGAGGCTACCCCCCCTCCCAGGCCTAGGCCCTCTCCTCCTTGCTCTGTGAACCGCCATCGAGCGGCAGGCCGCCGGCCGCCTCCCTTCTCCCGATCGAGTTACAGGTAACTGAACGATGGTTCAGTTCAGTTCAGTTTCGCGAATCAAGGCCACCCCAAAAACGCATCGCTTCTGTATCTTTCAACAAACGTGACAGCAGCCCACTGGTTAGCACCCTTGCGCGCAAGCCCCAGGTGCTGGGTTCGATTCCCCCCCCCCCAGGCAGAAAAGCCACACCTTTTATTTCTGCCTTTTTCTTTTTCTGCCCGAATTTCAGAAACCCAGATCTGACCCATTAATTCTAAAATCCATAACAAATCGAATTTTGCTCCAATTTGAATGATTCAAATTCCTGTGGATTCATAATCTTGTGCCCTTTCTGTTAATGTCAAGTTTGCAATATGTTTCTGTAACAATTTTTGCACTAAATAATTAATTACTGAAAATGCAATTAAAAGTGGAAACTTTGGAATTTCATAACTTGAGTTTGGTTCATCCAATTTGAGCAAACTTGGGCTCTAAAAATTTGTCTTAACAAACTCTACACATTGGTATTTTATTTGGACACAATTGAATTAATTTTGAACATGTTTCCCTCTGTTTACTAAAAAGGGCAGAATAAGAATGTTTATAAAAACTTGCATAATAAATTCAATAATAACCCAAAAATTATGTTTAATAGCTCAAAATGTTCAGTGAAACATTTGCTACATGTTTTCAACCTTTTCAATGCAATTTGTTTACTGTTTTCCCTAATTAAAAGTGGTGCAATAATCCAATGCTTTAATTAAACCTTTTAAATTGCAAAATTCATAACTTGGGCAATTCAAATCCAATTCCAACATGTAAAATATGTTTTCCAGGCAAAATTGAATAAGCTTTCCAAATATGAACTTTGTTTTCTGTTTTGAATAATTTAAATTGCTGAAAACAACTGTTTCTTATTTAATGCAATTAAAATTGCCAAATTAATAACTTGCTCATTTTAAATCCAAATTCAACAAATGAAATATGTTTTCCATCTAAAATTTTGTGTTCTTTCCAAATATAAATTTTGTTATCTGTTTTGAACAATTAAAATGGGTGAAAACAATAAGTGCTGGTGTAAATCATTTAAGAAGCCAAAATTCCATAACTTGGTAAACAACATATCCACTTGAACCTATTGTTGTTTTCTTATTGTTTTCATCATCCATGCATCATTCTAATCCACTTTCACATGATGGTTATTTGTAGATCATTTAATTCCACATTAATTCATGGACTTTTCCATATGCAATCCAAATTGCATATGGACCCATTTAAATATGTTTACCATGTCAACTAGTTTATCTTTGATGCATCCTTAAACCTGTCATGCATCCCTATCTTGATCATGCTGGATCTTTTGCCGTAGTAGTAATTGTTGCATCCGGTGTTTGTTCGAGGTTCGTTGCTTCTTCGCGGATAGGACGTTGAGATGATGTGAGCAACGACAAGTTCTTCGGATGTACCTCTACTTGCTGGATTCCAGGCAAGTATACTCACTTGCTGCCAAATGGCTGCCTTTCATCACTTGTTACCGATTCTTTCCGTTGTTCTTATTCTAGCCTTTGATTCGATGCTTGTGTCTCGATCCTATCGTATGTTTACCTTGCAGCCATGATATAGCCTTCCTTCCACTTCCTATCAACTGTTGTTTGTTTACCCTGTTGGCCCTTGTGTCGTAGTTGCATGCTTAGTGTTGTTTGCGCTCAAGTCTTGTTGTCCGTCTTATCACCTGTTTAGTTTGATAGTTGGGTTTCAGTTCAATCAATAACATGTTAATGTTTTGGGTAATAATAATTTGATGATAAGGCACCGGCAGGAGGCCCGGCGTGGTTTTGAGGCCTGCTAGTGTCGACCCTAATTAGGAAAAGGGTCTTGTCTACTGATCCATGATGAGCGCACTAACCGCATGTGGGAAGCGAGTATGGGCGCCCCCCTCAACTTGATTCGATTCGCATCTCGTCCAAATCGCCACACTTAGTTCGGGCTTTCCATTTGATGCATGCATGTGCAGGTGCAAACCCTTGGCGCCAGGGTGGAACTTTTGTAGTCGGCATTTAGGGCGGCATGGTCTTAGAGTGCTATGAGGGTCCCCCTTTTCTTCGTGGGGGCTCGATTAGCCGCGCACGCACAACATGTGGTTCTTTGGGCTTGATGCGAAGAAGAGTTGGGTTGTGTTGAGTGCCTCGCTTGGTGGAAGTGCATTTCCATCCTGGCGGGGTATTCTTACGTGTACGGCCAAATTGGTGCATCCCTGTAGGGTTAAATCTTCTCGAGAAGCCGTGTTTTCCGCGGTTATGGATGACTTGGTGAAAGTACTGGCTAACAAGTACTCAGAACAACTTACACCTAACTACTGATAACTTGACTAGTAATAGTCTTATTGACACAATAACTTGAACCATCATTAATCCAACTGTGTGAGTTATCCTCGGATTGCTTCTTTGGATAAGGGGCGAGATCCAGGAAGGGTTTGTTTGATGTTAGTTGTAGTTGGTTACGATACGCTATCTTATCCCCCTCTTTTAGCCGGATGTTGTATCGAGTATCTGTAGTTAGTTGGTGCAGCCCGCTGCCGCTTCTTTGCAATAATCTTTTCCTTTCCGTTGAACCCAAAGTATTTGTATCTTGTGATGACTGGTTACGCCGGTATCTTGTGAGTATGGTTTATCCACTTGCCAGTACTTAACCGTACTGACCCACGAATCCTTTTCGTGGCTGCATATTCAACATTGCAGTCAACAGGTTTGAAGTCTGACGACGTTAGCTTGGGAATCCCTCCGGCTTGGCCTGGGCAGGGATTGGACGCCATCGGTTATCTTCAGGACTCTTAGTCCAATTTGTATCTTGTCCGTAGTCGGACGCTATGTTGTTTCTTCCGCTGTTATTTGGATCTTTGTATTGTATCAGTTGTATCCCTGACTCGTTTGAGTCATCTTGTATATATCTTCTCTGTTGTTGTTGTGGATTATTCGTGAACTGTTCTAATGTTATCACAAGTGGCAACCTGGAATCGGTTATTATGTGGATTTTGGCGGGAATGCTGAAATCTGCATAGTGCCCGATCTCGGGGCGTCACAATTAGCTCCATCAACTGTCATAGGCGTCCATATGATCCTTGACTCTTCATCCCCCCTCTGACCAACTAGGCTCAAGATCATCGTTTCCTTACACGAGAGGGTCACCTACCTCACCCATAGGTACAAATTATGCCCTCTATCTTCTTTCCCGGTTGGACATGATCTATTTTTTGTGTTTTCCGGAGCCCTGAGGTCAATTGCTATATTCTTGGGTGATTTATTTAAAGCTCAACGTGATGGGATTTCAATACGGTAAGGACTATTTCGCACATGAAAGCGTCGTACATAAGGTTTTCAGTATCTTAGTGCTTAGTTATTTTTTGTGCTACTATGTCTGATTGGTTCATCACCATAGTCTCTATTGATTGAAATTTTCATTTTCAGAAGCGGATGCGGTATTTTATTGCACCAGGTTGTCAATATTGCCCTCGCATTTGCGAGGGCCACTATGCTAGTTGTTACAACACAATGAATATCTTGAGATCTATATGAATAATTATATAAACATTTATTGACACATTAGTACATTTCCATTTCACTAAGACACAGCCACGTTGTATAAACAATGAACAACTTTGATCAATCATTCCTCCCAAGGGTGGTGGAATTGCTTTATACCATGTAATTTAATTTAAGTAGTGAACCGAAATGTTTTGTTCATTTAGGAATAGTTGGGGATACGGGCATCGATCGTCATCTGACCCTTTCGTGACGGCCAACACTATGCCTTGTGCATCCCTGTCTCGGACTACTACGGCTGACCCTGTTCAGATTCAGTATATTCCTGTCCAATCGCCGCCCGCCGATGCCATGAAGATGCACCTCTACTTCTCGCTACCCGAGTCAGCCGGGATTGCATAAGAAATAATTTTCTATTAAATCACTGCAATCATAGGTCATTATGGACACCGGCGGACCAAGCGTCCCTGCTACCCGGCTCTCGCCCGGGCTTCCGGCCGGCGGCGCTGCGTATTTGTAGTGTATTTATACAGTAGATTGATTAAAAAAAATCAATTTATGCCCTTAAATCCACTGTTTGCCCGAGCTTCTAACTTGACCCGGGTCCGCCACTGATTGTGGAAGCATTCATTCTACAACCAAGTTTAAATAACTAGATGGTACCCCGCGCGTTGCTGCGGGAGTTGGTAATAAAAAAAATGTGGTATTTAAATGTAAAATTATAACGCTTATACTATAGATCATGGAAGACCATGTGGTCCCTTTTAAATCTCTCCATTACCTAACCAAGCGTGAAATCGCGCTCCCTCCTGCGTCCTCGGGGTGGGCTCCATTTGTCGGCCGTTCATTTCTCTCCTGCCTGTTTTAGTCGGTTGTAGGGCCCGTTTGTCTGTCTGTGCCTCTTCAGGCGGTGCGCTGTTTGCTGCATGATGGGCGCGTGGCTGATAGATCGAGTCGGGTCGGCGCGGTGTCTTCGCTTTTCCGGTTTTCCCCCTCTCTGCTGCTTGCGTTCGTTCTTTCTCTCCCCTACAATGCTTCTGGCCTTCGCTGCTTCTCCCCTTCGGTGCTCCTCCGGTGAGCATGTTGTGCTCATCTCCTTACATCCGTTTCTTTTCTGTTTTGCAGGTCGACTGGTTCTTCTGGAGGATCGCTGGCGCTCGTGGTGCGCGGCGGTGGTGGGTGTGCTGTCTTCGGCGGCTGCGACTCGCAGGTTACCTATTGCCCTTCTTTTATTTTATCTTTTTGGGTCGGATTGGGTGTTTCGGCGTAGCTGCCGCCATAGGTATCTATGCGTACTGCAGCGCTGATGGGGGAAATCTCGTTTTGGACCTTTCGGTGCTGCTGTTTGATATTTTTGGATTCGAGATCTGAGCGGCAGGAGCTTGTCTCGGATGATTGAGGCATGGGGGCTCCTTATTATTGTTGTCGGGGGAATTTTCGTCCTACTCGATTCCTGTGGTGTTCTGTTTGATCTAGCTAGGTGTGGCTTCAGTATGCAGGATGATATACGCACTTGCTAGCTATACATTTTCCCCTATGCCGGTTGCCCGGCAAGTCTCTGCAGTATATATGTTTTCTTAGCTATGTGCATGTGCTAACATCATCCCTTTAAATTATCCACGCATGATTTCTATGTGTCCTAGCTTCGGATCTAGGGTCTGCTATGATGTTGTTAATAGCGATATATCTGACTTTTGCAACAAGCATAGTTCGCTTGAGCTAATTGAGATTGTGCTGGGTGTTTTTGAAATATATCATTCTAACCTGAATACAGTATTAATTTGGCCACAAAAGGGTGGAAGATGAACAATGCTAATTAGTGGGTGTACAGGAAAAGCAGCGGGATACTACTTATTGATGACTAGCAGAAAGTTATGCTCTCAAGATCACTGTTAGGATAACCAGTGATGGTCTCAATTTATTTCCTGTGAAAACTTAGCATAAAAAATATGCCAGCAGGATATATGGCATTCATATGTCGTGATAAATATGACCAGCGAACCAATTATGTGTTTTCGCTTTGCTATTGTCTTTTTTTTTACCGTGTGTCCATTACTATTTTCTTTTATGTGGTATAGAATTACTAGGCTGTAGGAGAATATGTGAAGTTAAATTCGTGGTAGTTCAGCGTCAAATGCATGGAAACCTAAGTGCTGTTGTGCAGCCTGTCTAATCGGTAGCTTGCATTGCAGCAAGGTCTATTCGAACATAGAACACTCATCAAGTCAGATTAAACATAACTGCTGCTTAAGTCAAGAAGTACGGTCATATTTTAGGACTGCTCATTAGGGCATCTGCAGAGCCCCCAAGCGGCGTTTTTGACCCAAAAAGCGCCGTTTTAGCGCCGAATTCCACCAGTCAGCCCCCTCAGGAGCTGAAAAAGCGTCGTTTTTGCGCCGGCGCACCCAAGTCAAACCCAGCCCCTTGGGTTTGGCCTGGGGGGGCAAAATGCGCCGCTTTGCATGCAAAAAGGAATCTTTCTCCTACTTTTACCCCACTTTGCATGCAAAGATGCCTCTCTCTTCTACTTTTGCCCCACTTTGCATGCAAAAGTCCCCCATTTTGGCTCGTTGGGTGGGCTACGGTTGGTAAATGACCATGCCCCAGGTTTTGATTTTGCGCCGTTTGTGCTATTTGTGTTGATTTTCTTGTGCTGGGGGGGGGGGGGGGTTGCAACGACTAGAGATGCCCTTATAATGAGAATGATGAGACAAGTCTCTAGCAGAGAGGTAATCATGCAGAACTGCCAACAATTTTTTTTGCGGGGAAAAGGAATTACATTACTTAATAATGGAGTCAGTGTTACAATGAGAGTCTATAACAAACTGAATTTCTCAAAGAACCTTGCCTAACCAGCACCGGCTACACTTCTGGGATCGGCCTAAAGCTGCCAGGCTATGACTAGCCTGGTTTTGAGTCCTACTAATCTTCTGATCGGTAATTGGCCTCTCAGTTGTGAGCATCTCCCGAATAGGCTGCACCTGGTTAGCATACATGGAACGATCCTCTGTCTGGTTTTAAAGGAAACACGACACTTCTAAGCAGTCCGACTCCAAAACAGCCAACATTGCAGCCTACAATAGACCTCACATTTAAGGAGAACTGGAGAACAAAACAACAGTTGTTATATTTAGTTTCATTTCGAGATATATCGACCAGTTGAGCCATTTTCTGCTTTTCGTGACTAAGGTAAAAAATGCACGGCTCAGCATCAGAATAAAGATACATAGTTGTGTTACTCAATTCTCTTCTAAAATTTTAGTAGTGGCAATTGTAGATTATTGATTTACGGAACTTATAATTAAAGTTTTGAAATAGCACACTGGATTTCACAGAATGGCATGTCTTTCGATGTTCTCTTTTCTAGGTATTGATTGAGGAGCTAGATATTAAAGCAGAAACTAGTGTGTTATCTCCGGAGGAGAGAAAAGCTAAGAGGGATGCTGATGAGTATCTTACTAAGCTACGTCGAGAGGAAGAATCTAAGTGGGCGCAACGGGCGAAGGTTAGATACGTTCAGGAAGGGGGGAACAATACGAAATACTTTCATTTAATCGCTAATGGTAAACATAGGAAGAAGAGGATTTTTCAGCTTGAACAGGATGAGGGAACGATTGTAGGGAGAATAATTTGAAAGTATTCATCTCCGAGTATTACAAAAAGTTATTTGGTCCACCAGAAACGAATACATTTAGTATGGTTGAATCTTTTAATGGGGATATGGCCCAAGTTTCAATGCAAGAAAATGCAGCTCTCACATCGAGTTTTACTGAAAAGGAGGTGTCCGATGCGATTAGTGAGATGGAACGTAATAAGGCCCCAGGACCTGATGGTTTCCCTGCGGAGTTCTATCAGACTTTCTGGGAGGTCATCAAGATTGACTTGATGGCTATGTTCACACAATTGTATCACGGTGATTTACCCCTTTTTAAGCTGAATTTTGGTGTCATTACTCTCTTACCTAAGAAGGAGAATGCGAGTAGAATTGAACAATACCGGCCCATTTGTTTACTTAATGTGAGCTTTAAGATATTTACCAAAGTGGGGGCGAATCGTGTTTCGTCTATTGCTCACAATGTTATTAGACCATCGCAATCCGCGTTTATTCCAGGCCGAAATATTCTTGAAGGGGTGGTTATTCTTCATGAAACTATTCATGAGCTCAAAACTAAGAAGTTAGATGGTGTCATCTTCAAAATTGATTTTGAAAAGGCATATGACAAAGTGAAATGGGATTTTTTGCAACAGGCTCTTAGGATGAAGGGATTCCATCCGAAATGGTGTGAGTGGGTTCGTAATTTTGTTCAGGGGGGGAGTGTAGGGGTACGAGTGAATGATGACATTGGTCATTATTTTCAGACACTTAAGGGACTTAGACAAGGGGACCCGTTATCGCCTATTCTATTTAATATTGTGGCAGATATGTTAGCTATCATTATTGATAGAGCTAGAGATGATGGGCAAATAGGATCTTTGATACCTCATTTGGTGGATGGGGGGATTTCTATTTTACAATATGCAGATGACACGATCCTTTTTCTAGAAGATGATATAGACAAGGCAGTTAATATGAAATTAATTCTAGCCCTATTTGAACAATTGTCGGGGTTAAAAATAAATTTTCATAAGAGTGAACTTTATTGTTTTGGGAGAGCTGCTGCGAGGGAGGATGAATATAGAACTTTATTCGGTTGTGAGATTGGGTCTCTATCGTTTAAATACCTTGGTATACCGATACACTACCGTAAACTGCTTAATAAGGAGTGGAAACCGGTGGAAGATCGTTTCGAAAATAAGTTAGGGTCTTGGGCTGGAAAGATTCTTTCTTATGGGGATATACTCGTGTTGATTAACTCTGTCCTTACTAGCCTACCTATGTTTCTATTATCTTTCTTTCCAATACCTATTGGGGTACGGAAACGTTTAGATTTCTTCCGTAGTAGATTCGTCTGGCAGAGTGACTCTCATAAGAGGAAGTATCGTTTAACCAAGTGGAATATCGTGTGTAGGCCTAAGGACCAGGGAGGGTTAGGAATTGAGGTGCTTGAAGTTAAGAATAAAAGTTTATTGTCAAAATGGCCTTTTAAATTACTTCATGAGAAAGGGGTATGGCAGGAGCTGCTATGTAACAAATATTTGTTTGACAAATCTTTGTCTCAGGTGGAACCTAAACCTACAGACTCTCCCTTCTGGAAAGGGATTATGTCAGTAAAAAAGGATTTTTTCAAAAGAGGTTTTTTTAAGATAGGCAATGGTCTATCAACTCGCTTTTGGGAAGATACCTGGTTAGGGAATACCACTCTAGCAGTACAATATCCGGGGCTTTATAATATTGTGAGGAATAAAAATGTGTTGGTATCCGATGTGTTATCACATAGTCCGCTCAATATTCAGTTTCGTAGAAATTTGGTTGGAGAGAGGTGGGAAACATGGTTAAACTTAGTGTGGTGTTATGGGAATTAGTCTGAATGATGACACTGATACTTTTGTTTGGGGTCTCTCAGTGTCTGGTTCTTTCTCGGTTAAGTCCATGTATCTGGATTATATGCATGGTAATACACCTTATTTACATAAGGATTTGTGGAAATTGAAAGTTCCACTAAAAATCAAGGTGTTTATGTGGTTCTTGCAACGCAAAGTAATCTTAACGAAAGATAATTTGATTAAGAGAAAATGGGTTGGGTCTAAAAAATGTGTATTTTGTGATAGTGATGAATCAGTGGATCACTTGTTTATACATTGTGCTTTTGTTAAACATATTTGGAGGTTGCTTCATTTTACATTTAGCATAGCCCAACCAGTTAGCATTGATCATATGTTTGGAGATTGGCTTAATGGAATTGATAAAAAAACTAAAGCACGAATTCAAATTGGAGCTTGTGCTTTTGTGTGGGCACTTTGGAATTGTAGGAACGATGTTGTTTTTGACAAATCAAGGGGTGCTCATTTTTTGCAGGTTACTCATCAGGCCACATACTGGATCCACATGTGGTCCTTCCTTCTCCCGTTGGAGTAACGGGGTCTTATGGATTCTGGATGTATTCGCTTGATGGCGGTCGTTCAGGCTATCTACAGCCAGGGTGGTTGGCTGCTCACTAGAAGGATCCAATGATCTCTTTTGAGATGTTATTACAATTTTTGTGGCTGATTTTGTTGTTAAACTTGGATGATGCGTGAGTTGTAATATCTTGGATGATACTTTTTACCTTTTAATATAAAAAGCAACAGCTGTGTGCATCCACGTGATGCAGAGGCTGGGGCTATGTTCCCATTTAAAAAAAAAAAGGTATCATGTTGGAGATTTTTTCTTGCTTATTTCAGTACTTGTTTTCACGGAACTTGTGTCTATGCTTTGCGTTGAGCAAGTGCACTCCCCACAAAAGCAGAGGAATGTGTTTTATTCTTGTTGTTATTGTGCAGGATCATTGGCTTGGATCACGTCAGTGAGTCCATTCAAGAAAGGGGCGTCGGGTTGGCTTCTCGCAGATAGAGAATGTTGCTGGGTCTCATCTCGCGGGTCTCATTCATCATGGACATTTGTTATGTTTCCCGTCCTTTCTAGCTGGGTTGTTGTTTTATATCAGATGTGGCTGAACTGGATACCTCGCCGTGTTGTTGCAGAATAAGGTTTACAAGACTAGAGTTACCATCCAGGAAGTCCCTTCAGCGTAAAATTGGTGGTTCCGGTTTTGTAATTGATGTGGTTCTGGTGCAACCAGGGAAGGGGATGTATTCCGACGTTCAAAAGAAGGGTACACTTGCAAGGGTGTGACTCCAAGGTATTGTTTACCGTTCATTGTTCTATATTTGGCTTAGGAACGTTCATAAGAAGCTAATTTCTCTCCTGATGTAGGTACAAGCTCGGTGTTAAAGCAGCAGATGACGATGTTGTAGTTGATATATATGATCTACTTTCGATACATTGCTAGAGATCTGATTGGGAAACCAAGGTTGCCAGCAATCAAAACGCACATCAAAGTAACACAACGACTAGGAACGGGCGCAGCAAAGCGCGCCCAATCCTTCTAGTACAATCTTATATGACATATTACTCAAGCTTCGGAAATACAACAAACATAAATGTAAAATTATCTTTCAAATACAATCTTCTACGACATGTGACCCAAGCTTCGTACATACAACAAACGGAGAATTTAGATATGCCCCGAGTTTACACCGATGATGATTTAACTAATGATGATGCATGTTGCAAGTACACAAACCATAGGTATTCTCAAGTCTCGTGGTAGCAGGCATATTAGTGTTAAAACCTGTAAAGGAAAAACTAAGGAAAATCATTTTAAGATATTCTGCTGAGAGACCAGAAGAGAAAATTTGCTACTTATGAAATTTGATGTGGAGTGGAAAACAACACGATGAACCAATTAATAGACGTAGGAAAGATTGGCCGTCCCGACGTGCCTCGTCGGGTAGGGATCACTTTATTATATATAGGTAGAATAAGTCTGTTACAAGTCGGATACGTATACACATACGTATATGTATTCTAACACCCTCACTCAATCTCAGCTGGTAAAAGATTGAGATTGCGTTTACAATGATCATACAGTGGTAACGGGAGTGGTTTGGTGAAGATATCTGCAACTTGATCTTTGGATGATATGAAACGGATCTACAGTTGCTTCTGAGTCACAAGCTCACGAACAAAGTGAAAATCAACCTCAGTGTGCTTTGTCCTTGCGTGGAAGACTGGGTTTGACAAAAGATACGTTGCACCAATGTTATCACACCATAACACTGGAGGTTGAGCATGAGTAACTCCAAGTTCTTATAGCAACGACTGATCCCAGACAAGTTCCACTGTAGCATTAGCAAGTGCCTTATATTCAGACTCAGTGCTAGACCGAGAAACTGTGGACTGCTTGCGAGCACTCCAGGCGATCAGATTACCTCTATAAAATATAGCATATTCCCCCGTTGATCGCCGATCATCCATACTGCCGACCCAGTCGGCATCAGAGAACGCTGATAGTAATGATGAGGAGGAAGACCGAAACAGTAGACCAGAATCAAGTGTGAAGCGCACATATCGAAGGATGCGCTTAACTGCCGACCAGTGAGGAGTACGTGGTGCGTGGAGGTATTGACACACCTTGTTGACAACAAAGGACAATTCAGGCCTTGCCATAGTAAGGTACTGAAGTCCACCAACAATGCTGCGATATTGGGTTGCCTCCGCGGCTGAAAGAGCATCGCCATCCGTGCTGCAAAGGCGCTCAGAGGAAGACATAAGAGTAGTAATAGGACTACACTTCTGCATACCAGCACGAGCAAGGAGGTCAAGAGCATACTTGCGCTGACGAAGAACAAGACTGCCTAAAGATGGTGAATAAACCTCAATTCCCAGAAAGTAATGAAGGACTCCAAGGTCCTTAACTGAAAAATCAGACCTGAGTTGTGTGATCAATTTGGGAATAGCAGAGGCAGTGGAGCAATTATATCATCAACATATATCAGCAGATACATAGTCAGATCAGGACGTTGGAGAATAAACAGTGAGGTGTCTGCAACTGATGGAAGGAACCCCAATGAACCAAGAACTGAGCTGAGACGGGCATGCCAGGCACAAGGGGCATGTTTTAGGCCATACAGAGACTTAACTAGCTGACAATAGTGATTAGGTGATGTGGGATCGGTGAATCCAGGAGGCTGCCTCATGTATACCTTCTCATCAAGAAAACCATTGAGGAAAGCATTCTGAATATCCAGTTGTCGAAGATGCCATCGTTGAGAAAGAGCCATAGAGCAATAAACGGATGGTTGCTGGTTTGACAACAAGACTGAATGTCTCGTCATAATCAAGACCATAGCGTTGCTTAAAACCTTTAGCAACGAGGTGAGCCTTATACCTCTCAATAGAACCATCAGCATGAAGTTTGACTTTGAAAATCCAGCGAGGGTCAATCAGATTGACACCAGGAACATGAGGTACAAGTTTCCAGGTATCGTTAGTCTGCAGTGCGGTGAACTCGTCCTCCATAGCAGCACGCGAATGGGGGACTCTAAGTGCCTCGTGATAGTCTCGGGGAACAGCAGTACTCTTGGAAGCTGTATAGGCAGCGACGACGCAGTTCCAGGCAACAGTGTCGTCCGTACGCTGCAGGGGCTTTTTGATGCCACGGGTGAGACGGGTAACCGGGCGTGTCGGAGCGACGGGAGCAGTTGCAGATGTCGGATCATTGGGAGCGCTGTCAGGTGGAGAATCTGGCGCAAGTGTCGAGGAAGATGGCGCAGGTGTCAGAGACGACGCGGGAGCAGATGCTGGCACCGAATCTGGCGCAGTCGAGGGCGAGCGGTGGCACGCCCGAGGCGGAGACAGCACGTCCTCTTCTGGTTCGCTGGTATGCATGCGGGGAACATGTGCAGGCGTGGGCTGCTCTGTCGCATGCATGGGCAGCTCGGGATCTGCGCGGCGAATCGGCTCGGTGGTTGGTGAGCTGACGTGAATAGGAGCATGCGGCACTGATTCCGATGAAAGAGGTACATGCACGTGACTGTTTGATTGCTCTGTATCAGAATGCGACAAAATTTCGAGGCGAGCACCGCGTCCAGTACCTGCACCATGGTTAGCCAGCAAAGACGTAGTATATGCAGTATCCATAAAGTGGTCAGCTGAAAGTAAGGATGACTCCGTAGGGGGTGGAAAATTATGAGAGGTGGGCATGTTTGCAAAAGGAAAAACATGCTCATCGAAGATAACATCCCTAGAGATATAGACTCGATTGGAAGGAACATGAAGGCATTTTTATCCCTTGTGTAGAGCACTGTACCCAAGAAAAACACATTTCTTAGACCGGAAATCAAGTTTGTGGCCATTATAGGCTCGAAGGTGAGGCCAACAAGCACACCCAAACACTTTGAAGAAGGTGTAGTCCGGAGTTTCATGAAGTAGCCTCTCAAGTGGGGTCTTCATGTCAATGGTGCGACTAGGGAGTCTATTGATAAGAAAGCATGCAGTGGAGAAAGCGTCATTCCAATAATGTAAGGGTACAGATGAATGAGCTAGTAATGTGAGACCAGTCTCGACAATGTGACGGTGTTTGCGTTCAGCAGTGCCATTTTGTTGGTGAGTGTGTGGACAGGACACACGATGTGAGATGCCTAGATTATGAAAGAATGGATAGAGTTTCTCATGTTCTCCGCCCCAATCTGTTTGAACATGAACTATCTTTTTATTTAGGAGGCGTTCAACATGCTTTTGAAATTGGGTCATTTATCGAATTGCCCATAGCGGACCACTTGTACTCAGTTTTACCCCTAGAGCTGAATCGACCTCAGTTCTGCCCCTAGTCTGTGCGCAACTACTATGGAGAGGCTGGAACGGTAAGTTTGGAGTCGACTCCGTTTCGCGAAGTGGGACCAAGGAGTCAGACTCCGTTTCGCGAAGTGGGTCCGAGTGGGACTGCCAAGTTCGTTGAAACCATCCGGAGCTTACAGGTGGGACCGCGCAATTAGTTGACTACGCTGAATAGTCCACACCCGAGTTTCCCGCCACCACCGTCGTGCGCTGCCGCCCAATTTAGTTGACCCGCCGTCGTGCGCTGCCGCTCACGCCGCCGCCACCGCCGCACCATCCCCTGCTGCGCCACGAGCACCTGCGGCACCACCACCACCACCACCACCACCACCACCGCTGGGTTCGGCTTGGGGGGCGAAAAGGCGGGGCAGCCCACGCTGGCCAGAGCTGTCAGCGACGCGTGGAAAAACCGTGGGCCCCCGGGTCGTTCAAAGTCTGCCGGAGTAACGGCACGCGCGTCGCAGTAAATGACCCGCCAGGGCTACAAAAGGCCCCTCACCGCTCGCCGCTCTCCCCATTCTCGCCGTTCATCTCCTCGTCCTCACCGCACAAACTCTCATCGCCCTCGCCGCACTTCACCAGACACCCCGAGACGATGCCTCGCCGACTCCGTGCATGGCGCAACTCGCCGTTGTACTGCCGACCCACGGCCGCGACGCGGGGCCACAATGACGGCGAGGAGAACGAGCAGCCGGCGCCGGAGGAGGCAGCGCCCGAGCAGCAGCTGCCGCAGGAGGAGGCGGGGCCCGAGCAGCAGCAGCCGCCGGAGGAGGCGGCGCCCGAGCAGGAGCCGCCGCAGGAGGCGCCGCGCTGGAGGAGGCTCAGGCGGATGCAGCCTATCTGGCCCGAGCAGCACGCCACCGTCTACTCGTTCGAAACATGGCGGAACGACGAGGCGTTCCACACGGTCCGCTCCTGGCTAAAGGAGGCGGCGGCAACGGCCGAGGCTGCCGCTGTTCGTGCATCCCTGGAGACCCACCAGAGGGAGCAGGCGGAGCGCCAGGTCTACCGGGAGCTCGCCGCAACCCCGGCGTCGGATGAGCAGCAGGCGGTCGTCGCGCTGTACGAGAGCGACCGGCGCAAGGCTGCCCTGCAGAGCGAGAGGCGGGACCGCCGCCATCCCTCCGAGCAGGCGCAGCTGCACCGGCTGCGGATCCGAGGCAGAGCGGAGCGGCATGCGATCGCTACGCTGGCGAACCCATCGCCCTTAGCCAAGAACGACCACGAGGCGGGGCCCTCCAGCATGCTGGCCTACGACGACAGCGATGAGGACGACGAGGAAGAGGAGTAGAGGACGACGTCTAGGAGGAGGGCGACGACTAGGCCTCTCGGGCAACCGTAGTTAATTTTTTTTTAAGTTTTTTCAATGTTTTTAGTTAAATTATGCCGTCTAGCTTTCTGTAAAACTATCGTCGAATCTATGAATTTTAGCCTAATTCAACGAGTTCGCGTTTTTTAATTAATTTTGAGTATTTCTGAACGCAATCACGAGCCAGAATGTAGATTAAAAGCGAAAAGAATGTTTGAATAATGTTGTATATATGATGCATGTTGAACTAAGTCATTCCAAAATTTTGGGCAAATGTGCTTCAAATGAGGTCTGAAGCTAGGGTAAATCACATATAACAACGTTGTGCGTTGGATTCATGTCATTTTGATTTGTTTTGAATTATTTATGCTCATTTGCAACCATCGCTCAATTCTCGTGAGAAATGTGCTTAAAATGAGGTCCGAAGCAAGGGTAAATACCCCCGTTTATAATTTCATGAAAAATTCGACCTTGCCAAAATTAACCAAATAAATTTGAGGACCAACTATATCACATATAACAACGTTGTGCGTTCGATTCATGTCATTTTGAATGTGTTTGAATTATTTATGCTCATTTGCAACCATCGCTCAATTCTCGTGAGAAATGTGCTTGAAATGAGGTCCGAAGCAAAGGGTAAATACCCCCGTTTATAATTTCATGAAAAATTCGACCTTGCCAAAATTAACCAAATAAATTTGAGGAGCAACTATATCACATATAACAATGTTGTGTGTTGGATTCATGTCATTCTGATTTGTTTTGAATTTTTTATGCTCATTTGCAACCATCGCTCAATTCTCGTGAGAAATATGCTTCAAATGAGGTCCGAAGCTAGGGTAAATACCCCCGTTTATAATTTCATGAAAAATTCGACCTTGCCAAAATTATCCATAGAAATTTGAGGATCAACTATATCACATATAACAACGTTGTGTGTTGGATTCATGTCATTTTGATTTGTTTTGAAATTTTTATGCTCATTTGCAACCATCGCTCAATTCTCGTGAGAAATGTGCTTCAAATGAGGTCCGAAGCTAGGGTAAATACCCCCGTTTATAATTTCATGAAAAATTCGACCTTGCCAAAATTATCCATAGAAATTTGAGGATCAACTATATCACATATAACAACGTTGTGTGTTGGATTCATGTCATTTTGATTTGTTTTGAATTTTTTATGCTCATTTGCAACCATCGCTCAATTCTCGTTTGAAATATGCTTCAAATGAGGTCCGAAGCTAGGGTAAATACCCCCATTTGTGCTTCAACATTTTTTGGCATATTTTATAAATCAACCAAATGAATTTCCTAGACATCTATTCTACATGTATAGTGTAAATCTGAAGTTTCATTATGTTTTGAATAATTCTTCTATTTTTTATTTTTTTATTTAAATAACATGGTTTAATAGAAACATCATATGTAAAACTGATAAATATCATCTCTGTAGTAAATCTGAAGTTTCATTATATTTTTTATTTAAATAACATGGTTTATAATACTTAACAGCAAAGAAATCATATGTAGAACCATCGATCCCTGTGGCCAACGTACCAACCAATCAGAGCGCAGAACGAACGTCTCGCGGATCGCTGCGGCTGCGAGCGCATCCGTCCGATGCACGATTCCTTCTAGAAGGCGTCGATCCAACAACCCAGGTCGAATCTCTTTGTTTCCTTCTAGAAGCTTTTCGGCTGGTCAAACAGAGGGTTGACCAAGCTTGAAATGAGCATAAATAATTCAAAAAAAATCGAAAAAATATATTGGCGACGCACATAGTAGTGTTATGTCATATAGTAACGAGAAAAAAATATAAACCTGTCTTATAAAGAATGGAACGAAAAAACCTTGTGTAACATATGATATCTTGAACAGTCTAGTAGAGAGTTCAAGATAATGAGATGAGTTTCAAACCTTTTGAACTCAAATAAGGTCAAAATCTCACCAAAGCTTCATTTTGGTGTGACTAAGAAAGATCCAAAGTTATTTTTCCATTTTGATGTTTTAAACTTGTTTTATTTACGATTTTCGATTAAAACCATTATTATTCAAAAGAAAATAAATAATACGAATATTCATCCAATAAATTTTTGGGCTTCGGAATTGCACTATATAGGTCTAATACAAGTCTAGTAAAAATATAAATAGGATTTATAAACATTAGAACGAAATCCATCACTAAAATGAGATTCCTCGAATACAAGACTAGATATTTCAAAGAATAAGAGGTGGAAACATTGTGAATCTTCCGAAAAGGTGGGTTCTACCTTTTTGTTTTGTGTTCCTATGGGCTATCCTACCACAACCAAGCAAATAGTTCCACATTGCTACCCCCTTTCGACGCTGTTACCGCGTGTTTCCGTATAAGTCCGGTATTTCTCCAGCGGGGCTAGGGTTTCACCGGGAGGCTACGGAGCGTCTGGATCCCAACACAAGCTAGGGGGTGCCATACCATGTTAGTATAGGTGTGTTGTGTGCTTTGTATGTCCAAGATTGCTCTCTGGGGTGTGACCCGGCTTCACCGGCATCCACTTCTCTCTCGTAGGCGATTACAGGGTGAAACTCCCGTATCGGACCAAACACCGTGAATCTTCCGAAGAGGTGGGTTCTACCTTTTTGTTCTGTGTTCCTATGGGCTATCCTAGCACAACCAAGCAAATAGTTCCACATTGCTACCCCCTTTCGACGCTGTTACCGCGTGTTTCCGTATAAGTCCGGTATTTCTCCAGCGGGGCTAGGGTTTCACCGGGAGGGGGGCTACGGAGCGTCTGGATCCCAACACAAGCTAGGGGGTGCCATACCATGTTAGTATAGGTGTGTTGTGTGCTTTGTATGTCCAAGATTGCTCTCTGGGGTGTGACCAGGCTTCACCGGCATCCACTTCTCTCTCGTAGGCGATTACAGGGTGAAACTCCCGTATCGGACCAAACACCGTGAATCTTCCGAAGAGGTGGGTTCTACCTTTTTGTTCTGTGTTCCTATGGGCTATCCTAGCACAACCAAGCAAATAGTTCCACATTGCTACCCCCTTTCGACGCTGTTACCGCGTGTTTCCGTATAAGTCCGGTATTTCTCCAGCGGGGCTAGGGTTTCACCGGGAGGGGGGCTACGGAGCGTCTGAATCCCAACACAAGCTAGGGGGTGCCATACCATGTTAGTATAGGTGTGTTGTGTGCTTTGTATGTCCAAGATTGCTTTCCCGCACAGAGAAGCTAGGGGGACTCGATCTGCACCGTTCCTTACGGTCAAACGATCGAAAATGAAGCGGTGCATGGACTGGGTGTTTTGTCTCAATGTAACGGCCCCGTTCACCAGCCCGGTGCATGCACGCCTCGTTTTTTCAGAGTAAACAACGTGGCAGAAGAAGAAAATAGTTAACGTCGCGTCGCATTTGCAGCAGCCCTGCACGCCTTGTTTCAGAAACACGAGTCGCGTCGCATTTGCAGCGACGCAGCCCTCCACGCCTGGTTTCAGAAACACGAGTCGCGTCGCATTTGCAGCGACGCAGCCCTCCACGCCTAGTTTTCACAAGATACGCATCAATGCATATGCAGCGAGGCAGGATTTGGCGTGAGACTTTGGACTTTCTTCTCTTCACCTCTTTAATACACGCATGCAACGTCGAATCACTTCGACTGACGAATGCACACGCGCTCGTACTCCGTATCAATAGCTGTCCGGCCTACGCCTACGCCTATGCCTGTTCTACACCGCTTTGACCATGCATCTACCCAAATAAATTCAAGGTTTTCACACAGTTTGCTTCATCTACCCAAATAAATTCACGTCTAATCGTGTCTTTAAATATTCCTTCAGTCGTCCTCCATATTCTCATCCCTCTCCAGCCATTTGCCCTTCTCTCCCTTCAAGCCCTAACGCACAATGTCTTCCTACTCACTACCTTCAAGCCCGGAGTCGGTCTCCGACGAGGAGAACCACCCCAAGGCTCTGCCTTGGTACGAGGCCGAGTGGCCCGAGGCGGAGTTGGACGTCCTGCCCATCGTGCTTCCCGTCGACGACTCTCCCGATCGGGAGCGATCGCCGACGCCGCCCTTCGTCCACCGCCCCGTCCCTTCCACCACCACCAAGACGTCGGACATCTCCCCCAAGACGAACCGCCGCCTCAAAAGACTGGAGCGGCTGGAGAAGAAGGAGTTGAAGGCGATGGAGAAGAAGGAGGCCAAGGAGGACGCGAAGGCTTTCCGGGCCAGCATCAAGCGGTCCCGTGAGAGGCAGGAGGAGACGATGCGGGCGGAGAACGGCAGCGCCCGGATCAAGCAGGAGATGGAGATCCGGGCGGCGGAGTGGAGGAAGTAGGGCGGCGCCGGAGCGGGGGAAGGGCTCCCGCATGCATGCAGAGCGGGAGCAGTTAGGGCTAGCCCTTTTTTTTTTAGTTAAATGTAATGTTTATCCGGCCCCACTGATTATATGTAAAGTGGGGCCAGTTATCCTTTCTAAGTATGTTTAATTATATATAAGCCCTATATATAAAGTTATGTTCTTATATTTGTCCAAATGTACCCACTGTTTAGAAGTTTTATCCTTTCTAATCATCGCTTTAAAATCTGCACATTGTAAACAAAATTTACATATAAGAGATGTGCTTTAACGAATAATATTTTCTAAAAGAGCTGCATTATGTTTTCTAAGATAACATAAAAAATTTGAGTTGAGCACAGTATATTTTATATTATTAATACGAATAATTTGATGGTTTAATAAATGGATAATGCGTAGTCTGCATGTAGTGATTAATAAATATAAATGGATAATGTGTAGTCTACATGTTGACATTGGGCCTCATGTGACATTGGGCCGCAAGGAACGGTCAACTGGTGGGGCCCACATGCAGCGCCAACCGTCAACAGATGGGGCACACAAACCGCGCCAACGCTCAACAGCTGGGGCCCACAGGCCGCGCCAACGGTTGTATGATGGGTCCCACAGGTCAGGATCCTAACGGGGGGCCGAAAATAACGGTGGGAGCAGCGAAAAGAGTCCTTGCGCACTGACTAGGGGCAAAACTGAGGTCGATTCGGCGCTAGGGGTAAAACTGAGGTCGTGGTGCCAACTGAGGGCACATTGTTAATTATCCCTTTGAAATTGGAGAAACACATCATAGACATCAGACTTATGCTTAAGTAAATAGAGCCAAGTGAAACGACTGAAACCATCAACAAAGCTCACATAAAAACGATGTCCACTGACATATGTTTGTGCAGGACCCCACACATCAGAATAAATGATCTCTAAGGGAGATTTTATTACACCAGTAGACAAAGGAAAAGGTAATTGGTGACTTTTCCCTTGTTGACAAGCATCACAAATTGCTTTATTTTTGTTTGACTCTAGGGTAGATGGTAACTCATGACTACGAAGAACATGTTGAACGACTTGCAAAGCTGGATGACCTAGACGACTGTGCCACGTATCACGTGACACCTTGACACTGCTGAGGGCTTACTTGATGACATGTGCATTAATCTCGTAGAGACCTCCACGGCAATGGCCTCTAAGTATGGGTGTTCTCGTGCCCCGATCCTTTACAAAAAGATCATGAGGATGAAGTTCAATAAAAACATTGTTGTCATGTGAAAGTTTGCTCATAGACAAAAGATTACGAGTAGCATGAGGAACATGAAGAACACTATTTAGAGTTAACTGTCTAGACGATGGAGTGGGAAGAGTAGCTTGACCAACATTATGAATACGCATACCTGAACTGTTTGCCGTGTGAACCTGCTCGGTGCCGTGGTAGGGCTCACGCATGGTGAGTTTCTCCAGATCATGAGTAATATGATGAGTTGCTTCGGAGTCCGCATACCAAGCTGGATCTACCACTTGTTGGTTCGGTTGGCCACCTTGAGCACCATGGGCTGCAGACATTGCCATGGCGAGCTGACGCTCGGTGTTGCTTCCATCGTTTCTCCAATGCCCAAGTAATTGCGATTAAATCTCTTGTAGCACTTGGATGAGGTGTGTCGGGGTATGCCACACAACTGACACACAAGAGTATTGCCCCGCCCCGTATTGGGTTTCTGTGCATTGTTGTTTCTCGGGGGCTGCGCAGAATATTGGGGCTGTGTCGCCCATGCGTCCGGACGATAGGACGGTCGAGGGTTGCCACGACCGGCACCATAAGCTGCCATGTGAGAGCCGAAACCTCCCGTTGCAGCCGTGTGGGCTGCGGGATAGTGGTGTTCCGCGGACGAGTTTCCACGACGAGCTAGCATGCGCTGTTCCGTGGCAACAATTTGCGCAAACAAGTCATGGATGGGGATTGGTGTCGTGCGGGCAGTGACCACCCCATACAATGCATCATAGTCACCATCAAGTCCAGCTAGCACATACGAGATGAGTTCTTCAGGTCGGAGAGGTTGCCCAATACTTGTGAGTTTGTCCGAGAGTCCCTTCATCTCATGAAAATATGTCGTGGTTGTTTTGTTCTCTTTGTTGAGTTCGGCCATTTGTTGGCGGATGGTCGAAGATCGAGCAATGGAGGTGGATGCAAAAGAGCCGCTCAGTGTCTCCCATGCTTCCCTAGCGGTGGCAGCGAACATGACCATGCCAACCACATCCGGCATCATCGAGGATACAAACGTGGAAAGTATAGCTTGGTCTTGTTGAACCCAGTGGAGATAAGCAGGGTTGGTTTGCTGGATCATGGCACCACCATGATTGACAACGACATGTGAGGGAGGACACGGTGTTGATCCATCAACATATCCCATGAGGAGTTGGCTGCGAAGGAGAGGACCGACTTGTGCCCTCCAGACTAGATAATTCTCTGAATTCAGCTTGATTGTAATTGAGGAGCCGATGGCGATGACGCCACCCGGGATCATGTGGTTGAAGTACTGCCCTCCGTGGTTGAAGATCGGACCGTACACGGTCGAACCAGGAGGCGTGTCCGTGGAGTAGCCAGCTGTGGGTATTGCTGGTTGCATCGACGCGCTCGGATGCAAGGAAGGCGCCAGGGTCTGCGCAAGAGGCAGCGAGCCTGACGGAACCGACGTAGTTGCCACGATCGGCATCGTGTACACTGGAGCCAAAGGCAGCGAGCCTGACGGAACCGACGTAGTTGCCACGATCGGCATCGTGTACACTGGAGCCAAAGGCAGTGAGCCGAGTGCGGTTGCGATCGACGCTGAGACCGATGGGGAGGACGACGGTGCAGTGACCGTGGCGGAGACAGGAGTCGGGGCTGGTGAACTAGCCATTGTGCTGAAGACGGCCGGCGATCGCGGCGGTGGCACCTGATGAGAAGGGCGGCGGCGGCGGAAGCGATTAGGTTTAGGTCAAGAGCGATGGCTCTGATACCATAATAGACGTAGGAAAGATTGGCCGTTCCGACGTGCCTCGTCGGGTAGGGATCACTTTATTATATATAGGTAGAATAAGTCTGTTACAAGTCGGATACGTATGTGTATACGTATATGTATTCTAACACCAATAAGCCAGAAGTGAGTGTGATTTTTACATGTCAGCTCGCATACCTTCTGTCGACATATGATGCTTATTCTTCATGGGCCGTACATATTCTCATGCAACTGCAGTTTGTTCAGCTCAAAAGGTTTCACGGTGATGCATGCCCAACATCCTTTATCTATTATAAAGATGAATCGAGAATCTGTAGCCGCTGAGAATTAAACCTCATATAACGCTTGTTATTTCCAGTACTAACAGTTAAGTCTGAAGCTTCATTAAAATGGTTGCTAGAAGGAGTAAGAGTAACTATGTCTGAGAACGCTGGAAAAAAAAGAGGAGAGCATGAATACAGAATGTACTAAGACTCGATTATGTGCTTCACAAAAGGTGTGAACCCAAACGATTCGGAGATGTAATGGACTATTCGGTACAGAGAAAGACATGTGAGATTCAGCCGCTATGGAGTTGTGCGCCACAGGTTAGACACTTCGATACTTGGAACGCTTGCAACAGGAGAAATCTGGAGATAATGTGAAAAATGGCGTGTACTTTGGGAGGATAACATTCGACAGATTTCAGTTGGGCAGACTTTACGCCAACCTACAAAAGAAATAAGGACATAATGAAAAAAAGGAAAATAGAAATAGAAAGTTCCGGGGGAAGATTGGTCTCAGCAAGGAAACCAGCGCCACACCTGCCAGCAGTAGTCTCTAGATTCAGCATGCTGCGGTTGGTGGCCTCTACCAGATCTGAAGGGGAACCCTTGGGATTGTGGTCATGGCATCATGCATGTCCCGAGAGCAGCACAACAGTTTCATGGATATAGTTCGTGGAGCCAGTCTGCACGGGTCAAGATGGAGAGGCTTAAAAAGGCAAGGAAGAATCGTGCAGTCATAAACACTTCAGGAAGACGAAGAAGGGGGTTAGTGGGATTTTGAAACTGGAAGTTTAAACGATGGGATGGTGAATGATGCTGGACTAATCAATGTGTGCACTGGAAGGGAAACGGCGCTACATGGGTAGATGATCGTGCAGATCAACAGAATCAATACTAATGCATGTACTTGAGGAACTTTTTTTTTGAGAATTGCATGTGAGGAACCTGCTGACATGGCTTAAGGGGATGATGTGACATGTTTGATGATGTGGATGGCCTGCATGTTGAGAGAATTAACTTTAGTGGGTTGCCCCTATTTAGATATTATAGATTATAGATAATGGAGGATTCGCCTACCAAGGTACATATTTTCAGAGATAATTGGCTTCCACGTGCTGATGCACTAAAAGTTTCAGATTTCCTAGAAAACTCACGTAGACGTTGGGTGTCGGAACTCGGAACTAGGCCCTAGCTCAGGTTGCAAAATGCGAGATTTGCTGTCAAAAAAGAAAAAAAAACATGCGCGTAGAAACCACAAGAATGATGAAGATATTAATTCGAACTGGGTGGGCGTTATGTCAGGCTTGGCTAACTATGGGCTTGTGGCAGCAACAGTTCCGGCTTGGGTCGCTACGGGCTGGGCTGCGAGACGTACGAACTGCTGGGTATTTTAAAATTGTTCAAATTTGAAAATCGTTCATATTACAATTTGTTCAAATTTAAAAATTGTTCATACGTAACATTTTGTTCATGTTTTGAATCGTTCCAAATTAAAATTTGTTCACCATTTAAAAATATTAATTTTAAGTTATATGATTTTTTCTACTCCCTCTAATTCTAAAAAAGTGTCGGAGTAAAACACTTTTTTAGGATCGGAGGGAGTAACAAAAGAAATTGAAAAAGAAAAAAAATACAAATGGGCCGGCCCAAGTGTGGAGGGAGCGAGCGATCCTAAACAAGGGCCCACGTGTCATGATCTAGCGTCAAAGGAAGAGCATTTTTATAGTACGTGTTCCGTTAAGATTTTTTCGCATGGGTTTGCCCTTGAAGGCGAGCCGATTTGGCTTGGCCAGATTTTCGTCGCTCCGTATGGCTAGCTGGCCCTCAAAAGCTAGGAAATTATTCCGGCACCAAACTCGTAGCCTAGCCTGGCAAGGCTTTGCCAAGGATCCAAATGCTCCCGGTGCTTGCCGCCCCCGTAGCAGCATGAAGCTGGTGATCCAGGCGGTGATTATTGAATCAGTGCCCTCCGGTGCCCTCCCTAACGACATGCTCCTACAGGTCCTCGTGCGGCAGCGCTCCGCCCTCGCCGCCGCGCGCACGGACCTGCTCTTGCGCCGGTGGCGTGGCCTCTGGGCTCGTCTCCATAGCCTCACCTTCCGCAACATCACGACCGACAGCGTGTCCCTCTCCACCCCCTAACTGTAGTCGAGCGCGTTGCCAACGAGGCTGAGAGTTGGAGAGCGTTAGAGGTATTCTAGCTGCGGCAGAGAGATGGAGAGTTGGCGAGTGATTGCCTTTGTATTCTTGGTGGATACGTGCGTGGCGTCTGTGCCACCCGCGATGTAATTTGGTCACTTGACCCATCTTCTATCAAAATGATATACACCTCTCAGGGCGTATCCTTAGAAAAATAACTGCCTGAAACCATGTGCCTGAACGCGGGGAGGACAAGGGTAATACACATACTACCACACAAAGAATAAGTGCTCTCAATTAACTAGCACCTCATGTTTCATGTATTAATCTTAGCGGAAAACGATGCCTTGTTCTCGGCTTGTTGCTTCGTGTTATATAGAGGCACAATGCCGTGTTTTACAGAGAGAATTAAGGGGAGCACGCCTATCTATCCGAACCACCTCATAATAATCTTTGGAGGTTCGGTTACATCTTGTTTATATTCTAACATCCCCCCTTAATCAAAACTTATACAAGTTTAGATTATGCTTAAACTTCTCTAACTCTCTATATGGTAAGGGCTTGGTAAATCCATCAGCAACTTGGTCTTTGGTAGAGATAAACCGAATATCCAGCAAATTTTGTGCAACTCTTTCCCTCACTGTCGCACCCGGACTTCTAGAGGATACTCACAGTCCGCTAAACAGTAGAACAAATGGCTTACGGGGCATACCGGCACCCGCAACTCAATGTGAGCAGGCCAACACGTAAACGTGTGACAACCATTCTCTACTATCCATCGTCTGCGTAAACCATCCCATAGAAATCCGACTATTTCCATTGACGTACTTCATAACATACACACATGGTACGTCAACGGCATTTGAACAAGTGATATCACAACATATCTCTAAGACACAAAAGATTGAAATAAGTTGCAAATAGCTCTCACTAGAGCAGAGATAGCAAATACAGTCATCCAGAGGACACATGTCCCAACAATTCATCATTACATCACAGCGGAAGCATCCAAAATGTCTGGGTACAGACAAGATCCAAATAGGCCTAAGAGTCCGGAAACGAAAAGACGGAGCCCATCCACGATGTCTTGGATCCTGCCCGGGTCCGCTATCTACTCGTCAGCAGTCTCGTCATACTCCACGTAGTAGCCACCATGGGGATCCTCGGAAACGTAGTCTGCGGAAACCACAGCCCCATAGGGGTCAGTACATAAACGTACTGGCAAGCAAGACTCACAAGATACCATAGTGTACCCGGCAACACCAAGTACAGATGCTTTGGGTTCAACGGAGGAATATGTGACACAAAAGTGCGGCAGCAGGCTGCTCTAACCAACTACAGAAATACGCTACATCTTTCGGCTAAAAGAAGGGGATAAGATAGCGTACCGTAACCAAGTACTACTATCCTCAAACAAACCCATCCTGGATCTCGCCCCTTATCCAAAGAAGCAATCCGAGGATAACTCACACAGTTGGATTAATGATGGTTCAAGTTATTGTGTCAATAAGGCTATTACTAGTCAAGTTATTATTAGTTAGGTGTAAGTTGTTCTGAGTACTTGTTAGCCAGTACTTTCACCAAGTCATCCATAACCGCGGAAAACACGGCTTCTCGAGAAGATTTATCCCTGCAGGGGTGCACCAATTTGGCCGTACACGTAAGAATATCCCGCCAGACGGGAATCAAACCCACCAAGCGTGGAACTCAACACAACTCAACTCTTCTTCGCATCAAGCCCAAAGCACCACGTGCTGTGCGTGCGCGGCTAATCGAGCCCCCACGAAGAAAAGGGGGACCCTCATAGCACTGGAAGACCACGCCGCCCTAAATGCCGACTACAAAAGTTCCACCCTGGCCTCGGGTTCGCACCTGCATATGCATGCATCAAATGGAAATCCCGAACTAAGTGTGGCGATTTGGACGAGATGCGAATCGAATCAAATTGAGGGGGGGCGCCCATACACGCTTTCCACATGCGGATAGTGCGCTCATCATGGATCAGTAGACAAGACCCTTTTCCTAATTAGGGTCGACACTAGCAGGCCTCAAAACCATACCCGGCCTCCTGCCGGTGCCTTATCATCAAATTATTATTACCCAAAACATTAACATGATTGTTGTTTAAACATCGAGCCCCAGAACATAATAAATAAGGTAACAGAAATAACGGACGACAGACTCGAGCATATACAACCCTAAGCATGCTAGTAAGACACAGGCAACAAGCAACAGGGTTATAGGTGTGGAGGTGAGGCTATATCAGGTATACAGGATAACATGTGATAGGATCGAACACAAGCAACGATTCATAAGGCTAGCAGAATAGACAACGGAAAGTATCGGTATCCAGTGTGGAAAGGAAACACAATGGTTCATGTGAGTGAATACTTGCCTGCAAACTCAGTAGCCTGGTACCGGGCTAACTCCTCAGAAGTAGTGTCGTAAACCTCGTCTGTCTCAACGTCGTCGTCTATTCGAGAAGAAGCAAACAAACAACGCAGAGAGACAAACAATCAATAACATGGCATAATGCACAATCATGGGATGATGCATGACAATTTAATTGATGCATCAAAGTAAGCTAGTTGACAAGGTAACATGTTTAAATGGATCCATATGCAATTTGGATTGCATCTGGAAAGACCATGAGTTAAGGTTGAAATAATTGTTCTACAACTAACCAACATGTGAAAGGGGATTAGCATGATGCATGGATGAGGAAAACTAAAGGAAAACAACAATAGATTCAATTTGAAAAGGTGTTTACCAAGTTTGAAATTTTATTTATTAAGTTATGATAAATTGGCTCCTTAAAGGAGTTACACAAGCATTTGTTGTTTTCACCAATTTTAATTGTTCAAATAAATAACAAAATTCATAATTAGAAAGAACACCAAAATTTTAGGTGGAAAACATGTTTCATTTGTTGAGAAAGGATTTAAAATGAATTAAACAAGTTAAAACAAGATTTAAATGAATTTAATTCAATTATGAATTTATTTGAATTTTTATTTGTTCAAAACATTAATTAAAATTCATATTTGAAAAGTTTATACTTTTCTGGTTTGAAAACATATTTTATAGGTCCAAAAGAATTTACTTTGACCAAGTTATGAATTTAGCAATTTTAAATGATTTAAACAAGGTTTAAATTAATTAACCAATTTTAATTATTCAAAACATGAAACAAAGTTTATATTTTTAAAGGTGGTTTAATTTAGCATGGTAAACATATTTTATATGTGCCATTTAAATTAAATTTGAAATAGTTATGAATTTAACCAAATTTGTAATGAGTTGTTTGAATTTGAATTTTGAAACAATTTGAAATGTTCAAAACAGGAAACAAAGGTTTTAAACATGTAGAGAATTGAATTTGGTACAGAATACATATTTTATTTATTTTATTTAAAGTTGGAATTCAAAAGATATTTGCAATTTGAAAACAGGGACTATTCTGTAAATAAAATGGACTTATATTGAAATAGAAAAAGGGGCAGAATGAATTACACCCCGCAGTGACCCAACCTGGGCCACTGCCAGTGGGCCCTGGCCACCGTGGCGCTGCGTGGCAGCTGACTGGGCTCCTGGGGTCACCTACAGGTGGGCCTGGGCGAGGGGATTTAATTCCCTAAAAAGATTGCGCGCGGGGGGGCTCGAACCCGCGCCGCGACGTGCGGGAGCAGTGCGCTGTGCCACTGCGGCGTTGTTTGTTTCGTGTCAGATAGGAGGCGCACGCCGTTTTGAGATTCAGTTAGCGGATGTTAACTGAACTGAAATTCAGTTAACTGAATCTGACGAGGAGACGGTGGTCGCCGGCGGCCTGCGTTGCTGCGGTGGCTGATGTGTGCTCGCCGTGGATGCGTGCGTGCTAGGGTGCGGTGAGTGACAGAGAGGGGAGGAAGGGGTGGTGAGAGGTGGAGCTCACCGGGAGGTTTCGTGCTCGGGAGGAGGAGGTGCTCGACGGCGACTGTCGACGGCGGTGACAGCGAGGATGGCGGCGGCGTTGCAGGCCCTCCCCGTGCTCGCTGCGGTGTTGAAGAGGTAGAGGGAACAGTGGGGACTCAGTTCCCGTGGCTAGCCAGGACGGTGGGGCATCGTAACGGCGGCGATCACCGGAGATTCAGACGGTGGCGCTCGGTGGTGGTGCAGAGGGACAGAGAAGGGGAGCAGAGGGGAAAAATGGCGACGGCGGCGCGAGGGAGAAAGGAGGAGGGAGGACTAGGGATAGGGGAGGAGCTCGGGCTAGGGTTATATGTAGGAGGGGAGGAGCTCGTGGCCGTTCCTCCCTCTGTACGCCGACGTGGGCAGCTCCGATGAGCTGCCGTACAGAGGAGAGGGGCGAACAGGTAAGTGGCCGTGGGCTGGGCCTGGGGAAGGTGGCCTGGGCCTGCTGCCTCTCTCCTCTACGTTTTTATTTTATTTTTGTTTCTTCTTTCTTTTTTTCTTTTTTTTGCTGAAAAGAATAGATAGGAAAAGGAAAGAAAAGAAAGGTTTTAGGGGGTTTTAAAATTTGGGAAAAAAATTATGGTTTGTTAGTTACAAAAATCCCACTGTGCCAAGTGTTTGTTTTCAAATTTTTGAATTTTTGGTTGCTGTTTGTATTTCATTTGAAATTGAGTGAAAATGTTGATATTAAATAATTTATAGATACTTAAGCAATTCAAAGTTTTTAATTTCAAGTTAATTTGAAACAAATGATTGGAGTGCGTTGTAATTTCCATAAATTTCAAAATGGTTGCTGTTTGGAAATTTAATTGAATTTGAATGAAATTGAATTAAGTAAATTATTAAAAGAACAAGTTAATAGTTTGAGCTTTCTATTTTAATGGAAACAAAATGATGTTTTTGGTTTGAAATTTTCATTTGAAAATTGTAACAGAACAAGTATGAAACAAAATTTGAATTTTGGTTTGAAAATTCAAATAGAAAACAAGGGAAAACAAAAGGAAAACAACTGGAAAACAAATGCAATGATTATGATGTCATGATGCAAAACATAAATAAAACAAGAAACAAACATTCTAGGGGTTGTTTTCATACTTGGGATGTTACACTCACAAAGTGAAAATCAATTTCAATATGTTTTTTCCTTGCATGAAAAACAGGATTAGCAGATAAATACTTAGCTCCCATATTATCACACCATAAGCATGGTTTTTCATCAAGTTTAATACCAAGTTCCTTGAGAAGAGTTTCAACCCATATAACTTTAGCCGTGGCATTTGCTAATGATTTGTACTCAGCTTCTGTACTTGATCTTGATACAGTTGCTTGTTTTCTGGCACTCCAAGATATAAGATTTGGTCCAAGGAATATAGCAAAGCCACCAGTAGATCTTCTGTCATCAATACATCCTGCCCAATCAGCATCTGAAAATGTACTTATAAGAGTGGAAGTGGATCTTTGAAAAGTAAGTCCAAGGGCAAGAGAGCTCTGTATATAACGCAATATCCTCTTTACTGCAGTCCAATGTACTGTAGTGGGAGCATGAAGGTACTGACAGACTTTATTTACCGAGAAATAAATATCAGGCCTAGTTAATGTCAAGTATTGTAATCCTCCAATTATACTTCTGTATCTAGTAATATCATCCAATCCAAGAGGTTCTCCTTCATAAGCTGACAATTTTTCAGTGGCAGATAATGGGGTATTGAAAGGTTTGCAATCTCTCATTCCAACTTTTGCTAATAATTCCAAGGCATATCTTTCTTGAGTAAGAACTAGACCATCATTAATTTTCCTTACTTCAATACCCAAGAAAAAACTAAGCTCTCCAAGGTCCTTAATAGCAAAATGTTTATTTAAATCATCTACTAGTGTGCAAATTGCTTGATCTGATGAACTTGTCACTATGATATCATCCACATAAACCAAAACAAATACTGTGATACCTGACTGAGTATAAATGAAAAGAGATGTATCTCCTTGAGATGGTTTGAAATCCAATTGCTGAAGTTTGGTGCTCAAACGTGAATACCATGCTCTCGAGGCCTGCTTGAGACCATACAAAGCTTTATCAAGTTTGCAGACATGATGGGGATGATCAACATCTTCATACCCAGGAGGTTGGTTCATATATACTTCCTCTTCCAGAACGCCATGCAAAAAAGCATTCTTGACATCGAGTTGTCTAATAGTCCAGTTCCTGGAAACAGATATAGCCAGAACAAGACGAATAGTGGCAGCTTTTACAACAGGACTGAACGTGTCCTCATAATCAATACCATATCTTTGTTTAAACCCCTTTGCCACTAACCGAGCCTTATAACGATCAATGGAACCATCAGCATTTCTCTTAATTCTGTAAACCCATTTGCAATCAATAATATTATTGTTACCATGATGTGGGGGTACTAGATGCATGTGTGGCTGTTTTGAAGAGCAGTGCATTCTTCATCCATAGCCTTGCGCCAATCAGGGTGATCGAGGGCCTCACGCAAAGTATTGGGTTCTCTCGTGGTACACAAAAAATTATAACGAACACATCCATCTTTCCAAATTTTTGGGTTAGTAATACCGTTTTGTAGCCGAGTACTGCGTGCAGGGGGAGCTGCAGGATCTAGTGCCACAGACGATCCGGGCACCTGGGGGCCTATCTGACGGGTGACAGGCGAATCTCCGCCACGGCGAGTGCGTGGCTGCTGCGTGGACTGCTGTCCCCCTTCCGCCTGGCGCGTAGCAGGAGCAGACCGACCAGCCGGTGGGTGCTCTGTCGACGTGGCCACATCGGGTTGGTGCGGTTTGGAGCTGGGCGAAGGTGTCGAGGAGGTGGTTGACGTGGCCACCTCGGGTTGGTGTGGATTGGAGCCGGGCGAATTCGTCGAGGAGGTGGTCGGGGATGCGTTTGGCGAGGCAGATTCGCTCGCAGGATGGTCAGAAGCCCAATCATTGGGAGCAGAATCTTCCCCGTGATCTGCTTCGGGATCGGAGCCAGATCCCGCATCAGTCTCGGATCGTGTGTTGTCTCCGTTGTCCTCTTCTGACTTAGAATCAGACTCGTATGGTGCATCATTTTGGCCCGTATTTTCACCAAACTGCTCTAAATTTTCTGCTGCGTATTTGTGAGATATGATTAGTCAATTGTTCATCATCATTCACACCCCCTTCTTGTGGAAATAAGTGTTGTGGAAGGAGAATAATTTCTTTCCTAAGTAAAGCACCGGCATTTGGATGGAGTTGGGAGAAGGGAAAAATGTTTTCATCAAATATAACATCTCTAGATACGTACACACGACCAGTGGAGACATCTAGGCATTTAACTCCCTTGTGTCTTGGAATATATCCAAGAAAAACACATTGCTTTGATCTATAGGCTAGTTTTCGATTATTGTAAGGACGTAAATTTGGCCAACATGCACAACCAAATACACGAAGAGATGTGTAATTAGGAGCAACTCCAAGTAGTTTTTCAGAAGGACTAATGTTACCAATGACTTTGCTTGGCATAAGATTAATGAGATAGGTGGCGGTGAGAAATGCCTCATCCAAAATTTGAGGGGCATTGATGCATGTGCTAGGAGAGCTAGGCCAATTTCTACTATGTGACGGTGTTTCCTTTCAGCAGATCCATTCTGCTGATGAGCATAAGGGCATGAAATATGATGTGAGATGCCTAGTTGTTGAAAGAAAGGATTTAACTTCTCATATTCTCCTCCCCAATCTGTTTGCATGGTAGTGATTTTTCTCCCAAATTTTCTTTCAACAAATTCATGAAGTTTTGGAATACATCAAAGACATCAAATTTATTTTTGAGTAGGTATATCCAAGTGAATTTGCTAAAGTCATCAATGAAACTAACATAGTAGTTGTGGCGCCCTACGGATGTATTTGCAGGACCCCAAACATCAGAAAAAATTTGTTGCAATGGAAAAGTGGAAACACTTGTAGAAACTGGATATGGTAATTGATGACTTTTAGCTCTTTGACATGAATCACAAATGGTTTCAGAAACAGAATCCTTGGAGTAAGGAAGACTAAACTTATTCAAGATAAATTGCACTATTGCTTTATTTGGATGCCCTAGGCGACTATGCCCCCTTGAAGAGGTGGGCTTTGTGATGGTATTTGCTTGCTTGATATCGGACGATGAGGAGATGATAGGATAGAGACCACCTTCACACCATCCTCTAAGAAGAATTTCCCTCGTTGCCCGGTCCTTTTTAAGAAAATGCCAAGGGTGGAATTCTAGAAATATGTCATTATCAAGAGTAAGTCTATGAACAGAAAGCAATTTTTTTTGTTGCACTAGGGACATGAAGAACATTGTTGAGTTGAAGTTTGGAATAAGGGGTTTGAATAGATGAATCTCCAATATGACTAATTTTCATACCTTCACCTTTTGCGGTGTGAATTTTGTCGTTGCCGTGGTATTTGTCGCGGATCATGAGTCTCTCCAAGTTCCCGGTGATGTGGTCCGTTGCCCCCGTGTCAGGATACCAGTTGGTATCCACGCCATAGGCATAGGCAGCATTGGCACCTTTGTCGCGGTGATCACCTCGGTTCTGGTCACGCTCGCGGTTGCCACCCCGATCATTGCTCTCCTCATAACGCCACCAGCACTCCCGTGCTGGATGCCCATGTTTTTTACATATCTGACAATCAATGTCTTGATATGGGGAAGGAGCTCGGCCTCCTGGACCGCGTCCTCGCCCGCCGTACCCGCCGCGGGTGACCGTCGTACCCGCCGCGGTGACCATCATACCCGCCGCGGTGACCATCATAGCCGCCACGGTCATTGAACTGTCCGCGGCGTCCTCCTTCATTGCCCCGGTCATAGAACTGACCCCGGGACTCCTCACGCTCACGCCCGCCGCGATCGGTGAACCGACCACGGTTGTTGCTGAAGTTTTTTGTGTAGCCGTTGTTGTAGGTGTTGGTGTAGCCCTCACGCCGCTCGCGGTGCGCTGCGTTCGCTGACGACACGAATCCTTTGTTGCCACCTGATAACCTTGTTTGACGCATATCATATGCAGAGATCATCGAGTGCAATTCTCTTACCGAGCACGAAGACATGACGTTGATGGAGGCAACGAGGGCGGTGTAGTCATCGTCGAGTCCGTTGAGGATAAACTCAACCAGTTCATCCTCATCCACGGCGCGTCCAGCAGCTACGAGCTCGGTGGCGAAACCCCTCATCTTGCCGATGTACTGATCAGCTGTCAGCCTCTCCTTCTTGGTGTTGGCGAGTTCTCCGGGCAGATGTGTAACATCCCAAGTATGAAAATTCCCCTTTTACATGGTTGTTTCTTGAATTCTAATTAATGCATCATGTCATCATAGTGCATCCATGTGTGGAATTTCAAATTTCAAATAAATTCAAATCTTAATGTTTCACACTTGGTCTGTTACAACTTTTTCAAATAAAATATTCAAAGCAAACAATTTAATTGTTTTCCATAAACTTGATTTTCCAAATAAGTGACTTGGGTAATTTTCAAATAATTCAATTATTGCAAAATTCAAGCAAATTCATTAAATTTCAAACAGCAACAAATATTTAAAATTTTGAAAAACAAAAGTTGGTGCAACTGGGCATTTTCAGTAAGGAACTTATAAAAATTATCACCATAATTTTTGGATCCCAAAAACCCCTTCTTTTTCCTTCTCTTTCCTTTCTACAAAAAAAAGGGGAATAATAAAAAGAAAAGAAAAGGGGGTGGCAGCCGAGTTGGGCCCAATCCAGCCCAATACCCCTTGGCTGTCTTCTTCCTCGTACGGAACAGAGGGCACGAGGAGCAGGTGAGCTTCTGTGGTTTCCCTGCCTCCACGTCTCCTCCTCCTCTCCCCTTTCCCCTCTACTTAAAGCCATCCACACCCCAAACCCTAGCCCCTTCCTCCTTCCTCCTTGCCGCCACCAACCTTTCTCATCTTGATCGCTCTCCTTCCTCCCTGTTTTTCTGAACCATTGAGAGAGAGAGCACCCACCATGGCCGGAAGTTGGAGAGGGTGGCGCGGTCGCCGTGCTCGTCCATAGGCCGTGGTCTCAGCGGGAATGGAACCAGGAGAGTGCCATCTCCAATTTTGACGAAGGAACCGCGGCCGGAGGCGGACTGCAGCGACGATGCCGTCGAGCTCTTCTTCCCCGGCGAGCTCCTGTCCCTGCCGCTCGAACGCGTCCTCCTCCTCCGTTCCTTCGTCGCCGACCAGCCCAGGGTGAGCACCCCCTCCACTCCTTTCCCTTCCCCTCCACACGCCCATGCACGCGGTACGGCACGCACAGACAACGTCGTCGCCCGCCCCTGGTTGTCGCCGGCGTTTTCCCGTCCATCTTCGTCGATCCGTAGCGTGCAGATAGATGCGTTCTTCAGTTTTCCCGTCCATCCCTTTGTTACACTTTACCTTCCATAAGATCTGTATTCCTTCACAACCCGAGCACCAGCCCAGTGGCACAAGCCCCACGCGCGCACACCCGAGGGCGTGGGTTCGAGTCTCCCCCCGCGCGGAATAAGCCCCCTTTTCTTGTTTTACCGCGCGCAGCGCCAGGGTCACACTTGATCTTACGTCTGCACCATATCCTATCACAAGTCGAGCAGCAGCCCAGCGGTTCGAGCGCGCATAACGTCTCAGGAGGTCTCTGGTTCGAGTCCGCTGAATCCCTTCCTTGTGCACGTTAGCACTTCTGTCCTAGGATTAAAACATCCATAACTTGCTCAATTTTAACCCAAATATTGTAAACTTTGAGTCTATTTTGTTCAGAATTTCGTAAGCTATCTAACCAGCACTTTTGTTCACTGTTTTGAGTAATAAAACCGGTGGAAATAATTAGTTTGATCTACTCCTTATTAAAACTTGTTAAAGGCATAAGTTTTGTTTTACTTATTCAAATTGTGCAAACTTGGTATCAATTTGTAGATGAGAGCATAAGCGTTCTGTTAGAATTATGGCATGCATGTTTAACACCCTTAAAACCTATGGTCTTGTAGATAACCCTTGTATTTATGCATATGGGTAACCTCCAATTGCATTAGCTTATGCATCGGAACCCATTTAATTTTGTGTAGATGATCTTAGCTTATCTTGTTGCACCAATTAAAATGTCATGCATCATCCCATGATTGTGCATTATGCCATGTTATTGATTGTCCGTCTCTCTCCGTTGTTTGTTTGCTTCTTCTCGAATAGACGACGACGTTGAGACAGACGAGGTTTACGATACCACTTCAGAGGAGTTAGCCCAGTACCAGGCTACTGAGTTTGCAGGCAAGTATTCACTCACATGAACCATTGTGCCGGTTCCACACTTGATACCGATACTTTCCGTTGTCTAATCTGCTAGCCTTATGATTCGTTGCTTGTGTTCCGATCCTATCACATGTCATCCTGCAGCCATGAATATAGCCTCACCCCCACACCTACAACCTTGTTGTTTGTTAGCATGTGTCGTAGTATCATGCTTAGGTTTGTTTGTGCTCGAGTCTTGTTGTCATTTATCTTATCACCTGTTTAGTTTGATAGATGGGAATGTTATAATCAATATCATGTTAATGTTTTGGGTAACAATAATTTGATGATAAGGCACAGGCAGGAGGCCCGGGTTAGGGTTTTGAAGCCTGCTAGTGTCGGCCCTAATTAGGAAAAGGGTCTTGTCCTCTGATCCATGATGAGCGTGCTCACCGCATCCGGGTGGTCGTATGGAACCCCCCTCGACTTTGACCTGATCCGCAGTTTGTCCGAAGATCCACACTAAGTTCGGCTGTTCCATTTGGCTCATACGCATGAATGGGTCGCTCCCATGGTTGATACTGATGATGTTGATGACGCACACATATAGGGCGAGGCCTGTATTGCCGGGGTGTTGCGTCCTGCGGGAGTTTTGCACACTTGCGCTGAGTATTCGGCTGCGTGGCTGGGACCTTATAGCTCCGTGGCTCCTAGGACAGGCTGTAGAGATGGTTCGGGTCGTGTCGAGTCCACCTGAGTTTTAGTTGGTGGCTCGAGTGTGTACGGGTACTGGAGCACACCCTGCAGGGATGAATCTTCTCGAGAAGCCGTGTTGTCCGCGGTTATGTGACGACTTGGTGAAAATGCTGGCTAACAAGTACTCAGACAACTTACCCCTAAGTAATTATAATTTGACTAGTAATAGGCATATTGTCACAATAACTTGAACCTTCATTAATCCAACTGTGTGGGTTATCCTAGGATTGCTTCTTTGGATAAGGGGCGAGATCCAGGATGGGTTTGTTTGAGGTTAGTGGTAGTTGGCTTCGATGCGCTATCTTATCCCTTTCTTTTAGCCGGATGTTGTAGCGTGTCTCTGTAGTGGGTTAGTGCAGCCCGCTGCCGCACCTTTGTATCACCTATCTTCCGTTGAACCCAAAGCATCTGTACTTGGTGTTGTCGGGTACACTTTGGTATCTTGTGCGTCTTGCTTGCCAGTACTCGTCCGTACTGACCCCTTTGGGGCTGCTGGTTCTGCAGACTACGTTTCCGAGGATCCCCATGGTGGCTACTACGTGGAGTATGACGAGGCTGCTGACGAGTAGATAGCGGACCCGGGCAGGATCCGAGACTTCGTGGATGGGCTCCGTTCTTTTCGTTTTCGGCCTCTTAGGCCTATTTGGATCTTGTCTGTACTCAGACACTTTGTTTCTTCCGCTGTGATGTAATGATGACTTGTTGGGACATGTGTCCTCTGCATGACTTTATTTGCTATCATTGCTCTAGTGAGAGCTTTTGCCACTTATTTCTATTTCTTTGTGTCTTAGAGATTTGTTGTGATATCACTTGTTCAAATGCCGTTGACGTACCATGTGTGTATGTTATGAAGTACGTCAATGGAAGTATTCGGATTCCTATTGGATGGTTTCACAGACGATGAATAGTAGAGAATGGTTGTCACACGTTTACGTGTCGGCCTACTCATATTGAGATGCGGGTGCAGGTAGGCCCCGTAAGCCAATTATCTACTATTTAGCGGGCTGTGTGTATCCTCTAGAAGTCCGGGTGCGACAAATGGTATCAGAGCCTGTCTGCCTGTAGGAACCCTTTTACTGGTCGCAGTTGAGTCTAGAAACTATTTTGTAGCTATGTAGGAAAAATGAAACGTGAGAGTAGGAATTCTGTTCTTTTATTTCTTTCCCCACCCACCCTCCCTTTTCTGGTAAGGAAGTGCAACGTTGTTTTTTCTCTTCTCACCTAAACTTTCAAGTTAGGATTTCACGTATCCTGGTTTCTCGAGGATGGTTATATCTACTAGACCATAGGAGTGGAGGTGGTTGTGACACGATTTTCGTGTTGCCTACTCACGATTGAGAATGGTGGCAAATAAGCCCCGGAAGCAGATCCTCTATTCCTTAAGCAGTAGATATTGATCCTCTAGAAGCCCGGATGGGTTTTTCCGTAGTACCTCAGGTGTTTGTGGTCTCCTGTTTCCCAGTTGTTGCTTCGATATCGTCCTTCACAAATCGTCTCTTTCGTTGTAACAACTTATCTGTTGATTCGTTGTTAACCTCCATCCGTTTTGTTCCGGATATTTCTTCTGCAACACGGCTATCCGTGTGGTACGCGAACCATTTATGGTGAACGTTGAGGGTAGTATATGTTTGCTCCATGCTACCTTCTTACCGTCTGAAGTAAGCCTTGTAAGCACTTATATTGGATTTTGTTATCCGGTTAGTGTGTTAACCTTGGTATCCTATTTAGGATGGAGAGTGCTGACGAAGAACCCACACTGCCACCCGAGATGGGGAAAGTGCTGTCTCAGATGACACAAGTTATAAGGCAGATGCAGCAGAACCAAGACCTTGGGAGTAATGGCAACACCCGGGTGTCTATTCGGGAGTTCCTTGAGCTCAATCCGCGCACGTTTGATACCTCCTCCGAGCCATTGGATGCTGATGACTGGCTCCATGAAATGAACCGTACTCTTATGGTAGCTCATGTGGCTGACGAGGACCGTGTTCCTTACGTGACCTATCTTCTCCGTGGACAATCCATGTCTTGGTGGGAGAACTTCCAAGAAATGAGAGGTCCTAGTGTGGCAATCACATGGGAGGATTTCAAGCAAGCCTTCGTGCGCCATCACATTCCCGATGGGCTCATGGAGAGTATCCTGGTTTCTCGAGGATGGTTATATCTACTAGACCATAGGAGTGGAGGTGGTTGTGACACGATTTTCGTGTTGCCTACTCACGATTGAGAATGGTGGCAAATAAGCCCCGGAAGCAGATCTTCTATTCCTTAAGCAGTAGATATTGATCCTCTAGAAGCCTGGATGGGTTTTTCCGTAGTACCTCAGGTGTTTGTGGTCTCCTGTTTCCCAGTTGTTGCTTCGATATCGTCCTTCACAAATCGTCTCTTTCGTTGTAACAACTTATCTGTTGATTCGTTGTTAACCTCCATCTGTTTTGTTCCGGAGATTTCTTCTTCAACACGGCTATCCGTGTGGTACGCGAACCATTTATGGTGAACGTTGAGGGTAGTATATGTTTGCTCCATGCTACCTTCTTACCGTCTGAAGTAAGCCTTGTAAGCACTTATATTGGATTTTGTTATCCGGTTAGTGTGTTAACCTTGGTATCCTATTTAGGATGGATAGTGCTGACGAAGAACCCACACTGCCACCCGAGATGGGGAAAGTGCTGTCTCAGATGACACAAGTTATAAGGCAGATGCAGCAGAACCAAGACCTTGGGAGTAATGGCAACACCCGGGTGTCTATTCGGGAGTTCCTTGAGCTCAATCCGCGCACGTTTGATACCTCCTCCGAGCCATTGGATGATGATGACTAGCTCCGTGAAATGAACCGTACTCTTATGGTAGATCATGTGGCTGACGAGGACCGTGTTCCTTATGTGACCTATCTTCTCCGTGGACAATCCATGTCTTGGTGGGAGAACTTCCAAGAAATGAGAGGTCCTAGTGTGGCAATCACATGGGAGGATTTCAAGCAAGCCTTCGTGCGCCATCACATTCCCGATGGGCTCATGGAGAGAATGCGTGAGGAATTCTATTCTTTCACACAAGGCAATTTGGACGTTCTCGAATACCAAAGAGAGTTCAATCGCCTGGCTCGCTACGCCGGAGATGAAGTCTCCACAGAAGCGAAAAAGATGGCAAAGTTCCGCAGGGGTCTCAACCCGGAACTCAAGTATGCTCTCACCAACGTCAAGGCCAAGAATTTTGAGGACCTCATCAACATCGCTCTAAATGAAGAGCATGGGCGCAAGTTGGTTGAGGAATCTCGTAAGCACTCTCGTGAACAGGCTAATCTCTCAAAAGCTATCATGCCTCCACAAAAACGAAGAGTTTGGGTTCCATATACCACTCCAACACCGCACATCTGCTTGCCAAGCCCGGCAGGATTTCTTGCCCGCCCTCCCACCCCAGTGGTATCTTCAGGAGGTGCTCCATCTCAGCCAAGTCCAACAGCTCCTCGTTCTGTTATTACATGCTTCAAGTGCGGTCTACCAGGACACTACTCCTACAAGTGCCCGTAGAACAAGCTAGCATCACTACCTATCTCTAATGTCAATCATGTGATGGTACACACTTCTTCACCTAGGCCCCGCAACAGGAACAAGTCTGTCTTGAGAACTGTGAGGGTGAACCATGTCAAGGCCCAGGGAGCAGAAGAATCTCCATAAGTTGTAATGGGCACACTTCTTGTGAACTCGTTTCGTGCTAAAGTCTTGTTCGATTCTGGTGCTTCACACTCTTTCATCTCTCAATGCTTTGCAAACACCAGTAAAATCAACTTCGAACAGTTGTCTATCCCTCTCCTAGTGAAATCACCGGGATCTAGCTGGCAAAGCAATAAAGTTAGCCAGATCGTCGAGATCACAATTGGAAACCTTCCATTCCAGGCATCTCTGATAGCTCTCCACTCTTCAGATATTGATGTCATTCTTGGGATGGATTGGCTGGTAGCCAACAAAGCAGTCATTGATTGTCCTGCTAAGTCTGTCAAAATCACACACCCTTCTGGCCAGATAGTCTACTTCCATGCTGAAAATCCAGTTGTTCAACTCTACACTCTCAACGCAAATCCTCTACCATCTATTGAAACTGTTCCGGTGGTTTGTGACTTCCCCGATGTCTTTCCAGAAGAATTGCCAGGAATGCCTCCTGACAGAGCTGTTGAGTTCGTCATCGAACTTGAACCAGGCACTGCTCCAATCTCCAAGTATCCATACAAGATAGCTCCTCCTGAACTGAAATTGTTAAAGGAGAAAATCGATATTTACATGGAAAAAGGTTACATTCAACCTAGTTCCTCGGCTTGGGGATGCCCAACTCTCTTTGTGGCAAAGAAGGATCAAACAAAGAGACTCGTTGTTGACTATCGTCCTCTTAACGAGAAAACCATCAAGAACAAATATCCAATTCCTCGCATTGATGATCTATTTGATCAACTTGCTGGAGCCTCTATATTCTCCAAGTTGGACTTGAGAATGGGTTACCATCAAATAAAGATCAGAAAAGAGGATGTTCCAAAGACAGCCTTTGTCACTCGCTTCGGCCGCTATGAATACACCGTCATGTCCTTTGGTCTCACCAATGCACCGGCGACCTTCTCTCGACTCATGAATTCTGTCTTCCATGAATACCTCGACAAGTTCGTTGTGGTATATCTTGATGATATTCTTGTCTACTCCAAATCCGAGAAAGAGCATGAAGAATATCTTCGTCTCATCCTCATGAAGCTTCGCGAGCATCGCCTCTATGCCAAGTTTTCCAAATGTGAGTTCTGGATTTCTGAAGTCACTTACCTTGGTCATGTCATATCTGCCAAGGGCATAGCTATTGACCCAGAAAAGGTTAAGGCCATTTTTGAATGGAAACCGCCTAAAACGGTGAAACAAGTCAGAAGTTTTCTTGGTTTGGCTAGCTATTGTCGTCGCTTCGTCCCAAACTTCTTCAAGATTTCCAAACCTCTCACTGACCTCACAAAGAAGGACAAGAAGTTCGTCTGGTCTCCACAATGTGATGAAAGCTTCAATCTCCTGAAGACTAAACTCACTTCTACACCAGTTCTGGTTGGCCCAGATCCTTCCAAACCTTTCCAAATATTCTGTGATGTTTCTCTCCAAGGTCTAGGTGCAGTTCTCATGCAAGAACGTCAAGTTGTGGCTTATGCTTCTCGCCAGTTGAACACACATGAGCTCAACTATCCTATTCATGACCTTGAGCTTGCAGCAGTTGTCTTTGCCCTCAAGAAATGGAGACAATACTTGTTGGGTAATCGCACTGAGATCTTTTCTGACCACAACAGTCTAAAGTACATCTTCAGTCAGCCAGATCTGAAACTCAGACAAAGGAGATGGATTGATAAGATCAAAGACTTCGATCTCACCATCTATGACACTTCAGGCAAGCCTAATGTAATGGCCGACGCTCTCAGTCGCAAGTCCTATTGCAACAATCTCATGATCATGGAAAGCCAACCTCCTCTTCACGAAGAATTCCAAAAGCTGAATCTTGGACTTGTTCCTCAAGGCTATCTTGCAAACTTGACAGCCAGTCCAACGCTTGAGGACAAGATTCGTTCTCAACAACTTCGTGATGCTGAGATCAAGAAGATCGCAAAGAACATCAAAGCAGGCAATGTGAAGTATGAGTGCTTCTCAATTGATGACAAGGGAACAGTGTTTTTCCAAGGACGCATTGCAGTTCCCAAAATCCAAAGCCTGAAAGATGTGATTCTCAAGGAGGCTCATGATACTCCTCTTTCCATACACCCTGGAAGTACAAATATGTACCAGGATCTCAAAACAATGTATTGGTGGTCTGGCATGAAGCGTGAAATTGCTAAATATGTCTCTGAATGCGATGTTTGTCAACGTGTCAAAGCAGTTCATCAGAAATCAGCGGGTCTTCTCCAACCTCTGAAAATTCCTGAATGGGAGTGGGACATGATTGAAATGGACTTCGTCACTGGTTTTCCAAAGTCCAAGAGGGGCAACGATGCAATCTTCGTTGTCATTGATCGACTCACTAAAGTCGCTCATTTCTTCTCTGTTAAAGAGACAATCTCAGCTAGTAAATTGGCAGAGTCTATACAACAAAGATTGTTCCTCTTCATGGTATTCCATTGGAAATAAGCTCAGACCGTGGAAGCATCTTCACTTCTCATTTCTGGAAAAACTTTCAAGAAGCTTTGGGCACCAAGCTTCTGTTCAGCACAGCCTATCATCCTCAGTCTCAAGGGCAAGTCGAAAGAGTCAATCAGATTCTCGAGGATATGCTCAGGGCATGTGCTCTCTCGTTTGGCATGAAATGGGAGGAATGTCTACCATATGCTGAATTCTCCTACAACAACAGCTTTCAGGCAAGTCTAGGCATGGCACCTTTCGAGGCTCTCTATGTTCGCAGATGCAGGAGTCCTATCAACTGGTCTGGAGCCGGTGAACGCTCACTCTTTGGTACTGACATTGTTAAGGAGGCCGAAGATAAAGTCCGCATCATTCGTGACAACTTGAAGATTGCTCAGTCTCGTCAGAAAAGCTACTATGACAGCAAACACAGGGACATGGTCTATGCAGCTGGAGACAAAGCATATCTCCGTGTTACTCCCCTCAGAGGCACTCATCGTTTTGGTGTCAAAGGAAACCTTGCACCAAGATATATTGGTCCCTTCAACATTCTCTCAAGGCGTGCAGAAAATGCCTATCGTCTTGAACTTACAGAAAAGCTATCCAAGGTGCACGATGTCTTTCACGTGTCACAGCTCAAGAAGTGCTTCAAAGATCCAGGTCGTGCAGTTGATCATGATTCCATTGAACTGCAAGAAGACCTCTCTTATGAGGAGCACCCTATTCGCATTCTCGATGAGACCGAGCGCAAAACTCGCAACAAGAGCACCAAGTTCTTAAAAGTGCAGTGGTCTCATCATTCCGATAAAGAGGCAACGTGGGAGACCGAAGAGGATCTTCGCAAGAAGTATCCGGACCTTTTCTCTTCTCAGTAGGAATCTCGGGGCGCGATTCCTTCAAGGGGGGCGTTTTGTAACATCCCAAGTATGAAAATTCCCCTTTTACATGGTTGTTTCTTGAATTCTAATTAATGCATCATGTTATCATAGTGCATCCATGTGTGGAATTTCAAATAAATTCAAATCTTTATGTTTCACACTTGGTCTGTTACAACTTTTTCAAATAAAATATTCAAAGCAAACAATTTAATTGTTTTCCATAAACTTGATTTTCCAAATAAGTGACTTGGGTAATTTTCAAATAATTCAATTATTGCAAAATTCAAGCAAATTCATTTAAATTTCAAACAACAACAAATATTTAAAATTTTGAAAAACCAAAGTTGGTGCAACTGGGCATTTTCAGTAAGGAACTTATAAAAATTATCACCATAATTTTTGGATCCCAAAAACCCCTTCTTTTTCCTTTTCTTTCCTTTCTACAAAAAAAAGGGGAATAATAAAAAGAAAAGAAAAGGGGGTGGCAGCCTAGTTGGGCCCAATCCAGCCCAATACCCCTTGGCTGTCTTCTTCCTCGTACGGAACAGAGGGCACGAGGAGCAGGTGAGCTTCTGTGGTTTCCCTGCCTCCACGTCTCCTCCTCCTCTCCCCTTTCCCCTCTACTTAAAGCCATCCACACCCCAAACCCTAGCCCCTTCCTCCTTCCTCCTTGCCGCCACCAACCTTTCTCCTCTTGATCGCTCTCCTTCCTCCCTGTTTTTCTGAACCATTGAGAGAGAGAGAGCACCCACCATGGCCGGAAGTTGGAGAGGGTGGCGCGGTCGCCGTGCTCGTCGATAGGCCGTGGTCTCAGCGGGAATGGAACCAGGAGAGTGCCATCTCCAATTTTGACGAAGGAACCGTGGCCGGAGGCAGACTGCATCGACGACGCCGTCGAGCTCTTCTTCCCCGGCGAGCTCCTGTCCCTGCCGCGCGAACGCGTCCTCCTCCTCCGTTCCTTCGTCGCCGACCAGCCCAGGGTGAGCACCCCCTCCACTCCTTTCCCTTCCCCTCCACACGCCCATGCACGCGGTACGGCACGCACAGACAACGTCGTCGCCCGCCCCTGGTTGTCGCTGGCGTTTTCCCGCCCATCTTCGTCGATCCGTAGCGTGCAGATAGATGCGTTCTTCAGTTTTCCCGTCCATCCCTTTGTTACACTTTACCTTCCATCAGATCTGTATTCCTTCACAACCCGAGCACCAGCCCAGTGGCACAAGCCCCACGCGCGCACACCCGAGGGCGTGGGTTCGAGTCTCCCCCCGCGCGGAATAAGCCCCATTTTTCTTGTTTTACCGCGCGCAGCGCCAGGGTCACACTTGATCTTACGTCTGCACCATATCCTATCACAAGTCGAGCAGCAGCCCAGCGGTTCGAGCGCGCGTAACGTCTCAGGAGGTCTCTGGTTCGAGTCCGCTGAATCCCTTCCTTTTATTTTGATTTTACTGAGCGTGGCATAGACATCAATTCTGAATTCCAGCACAGGCTGCACGTTAGCACATCTGTCCTAGGATTAAAACATCCATAACTTGCTCAATTTTAACCCAAATATTGTAAACTTTGAGTCTATTTTGTTCAGAATTTCGTAAGCTATCTAACCAGAACTTTTGTTCACTGTTTTGAGTAATAAAACCGGTGGAAATAATTAGTTTGTTCTACTCCTTATTAAAACTTGTTAAAGGCATAAGTTTTGTTTTACTTATTCAAATTGTGCAAACTTGGTATCAATTTGTAGATGAGAGCATAAGCGTTCTGTTAGCATTATGGCATGCATGTTTAACACCCTTAAAACCTATAGTCTTGTAGATAACCCTTGTATTTATGCATATGGGTAACCTCCAATTGCATTAGCTTATGCATCGGAACCCATTTAATTTTGTGTAGATGATCTTAGCTTATCTTGTTGCACCAATTAAAATGTCATGCATCATCCCATGATTGTGCATTATGCCATGTTATTGATTGTCCGTCTCTCTCCGTTGTTTGTTTGCTTCTTCTCGAATAGACGACGACGTTGAGACAGACGAGATTTACGATACCACTTCAGAGGAGTTAGCCCAGTACCAGGCTACTGAGTTTGCAGGCAAGTATTCACTCACATGAACCATTGTGCCCGTTCCACACTTGATACCGATACTTTCCGTTGTCTAATCTGCTAGCCTTATGATTCGTTGCTTGTGTTCCGATCCTATCACATGTCATCCTGCAGCCATGAATATAGTCTCACCCCCACACCTACAACCTTGTTGTTTGTTAGCATGTGTCGTAGTATCATGCTTAGGTTTGTTTGTGCTCGAGTCTTGTTGTCATTTATCTTATCACCTGTTTAGTTTGATAGATGGGCATGTTATAATCAATATCATGTTAATGTTTGGGGTAACAATAATTTGATGATAAGGCACCGGCAGGAGCCCCGGGTTAGGGTTTTGAAGTCTGCTAGTGTCGGCCCTAATTAGGAAAAGGGTCTTGTCCTCCGATCCATGATGAGCGTGCTCACCGCATCAGGGTGGTCGTATGGAACCCCCCTCGACTTTGACCTGATCCGCAGTTTGTCCGAAGAGCCACACTAAGTTCGGCTGTTCCATTTGGCTCATACGCATGAATGGGTCGCTCCCATGGTTGATACTGATGATGTTGATGACGCACACATATAGGGCGAGGCCTGTATTGCCAGGGTGTTGCGTCCTGCGGGAGTTTTGCACACTTGCGCTGAGTATTCGGCTGCGTGGCTGGGACCTTATAGCTCCGTGGTTCCTAGGACAGGCTGTAGAGATGGTTCGGGTCATGTCGAGTCCACCTGAGTTTTAGTTGGTGGCTCGAGTGTGTACGGGTACTGGAGCACATCCTGCAGGGATGAATCTTCTCGAGAAGCCGTGTTGTCCGCGGTTATGTGACGACTTGGTGAAAGTGCTGGCTAACAAGTACTCAGACAACTTACCCCTAAGTAGTAATAATTTGACTAGTAATAGGCATATTGTCACAATAACTTGAACCTTCATTAATCCAACTGTGTGGGTTATCCTCGGATTGCTTCTTTGGATAAGGGGCGAGATCCAGGATGGGTTTGTTTGAGGTTAGTGGTAGTTGGCTTCGATGCGCTATCTTATCCCTTTCTTTTAGCCGGATGTTGTAGCGTGTCTCTGTAGTGGGTTAGTGCAGCCCGCTGCCGCACCTTTGTATCACCTATCTTCCGTTGAACCCAAAACATCTGTACTTGGTGTTGTCGGGTACACTTTGGTATCTTGTGCGTCTTACTTGCCAGTACTCGTCCGTACTGACCCCTTTGGGGCTGCTGGTTCTGCAGACTACGTTTTCGAGGATCCCCATGGTGGCTACTACGTGGAGTATGACGAGGCTGCTGACGAGTAGATAGCGGACCCGGGCATGATCCGAGACTTCGTGGATGGGCTCCGTTCTTTTCGTTTCCGGCCTCTTAGGCCTATTTGGATCTTGTCTGTAGTCAGACACTTTGTTGCTTCCGCTGTGATGTAATGATGACTTGTTGGGACATGTGTCCTCTGCATGACTTTATTTGCTATCATTGCTCTAGTGAGAGCTTTTGCCACTTATTTCTATTTCTTTGTGTCTTAGAGATTTGTTGTGATATCACTTGTTCAAATGCCGTTGACGTACCATGTGTGGATGTTATGAAGTACGTCAATGGAAGTATTCGGATTCCTATTGGATGGTTTCACAGACGATGAATAGTAGAGAATGGTTGTCACATGTTTACGTGTCGGCCTACTCATATTGAGATGCGGGTGCAGGTAGGCCCCGTAAGCCAATTATCTACTATTTAGCGGGCTGTGTGTATCCTCTAGAAGTCCGGGTGCGACAAATAGTACCAGAGTCTGTCTGCCTGTAGGAACCCTTTTACTGGTCGCAGTTGAGTCTAGAAACTATTTTGTAGCTATATAGGAAAAATGAAACGTGAGAGTAGGAATTCTGTTTTTTTATTTTTTTCCCCACCCACCTTCCCTTTTCTGGTAAGGAAGTGCAACGTTGTTTTTTCTCTTCTCACCTAAACTTTCAAGTTAGAATTTCACGTATCCTGGTTTCTCGAGGATGGTTATATCTACTAGACCATAGGAGTGGAGGTGGTTGTGACACGATTTTCGTGTTGCCTACTCACGATTGAGAATGGTGGCAAATAAGCCCCGGAAGCAGATTCTCTATTCCTTAAGCAGTAGATATTGATCCTCTATGCCTTGTTCTCGGCTCGTTGCTTCGTGTTATGTACAGGCACAATGCTGCGTTTTACAGAGACAATTAAGGGGAGCAGGCCTATCTATCCGAACCACCTCATAATAATCTTTGGAGGTTCGGTTACATCTTGTTTATATTCTAACATCATGCACTGTACTAGATATCGGCGTGAAGCTTTCTTTTCTTTTCCTTGTTTTGAGTTGAGTCTGTATATGAGCTCACCACCCTCTTCTTGTAATCTGACAGGAGCGCTACCTTGTGAGTGAGATAAGAAGAGCGGGCAGCAAGCTTGGAGATGAGCTCCTTGATGAGCGCAGGGCAGCTTTTAGCGAGATGGTCGAAGTCATGCGTTGCCATGACCTCGTCTAGCGTGGTGGTTGGAGAGCCGAGAAGGAGGAAGTCCAGGCACGCGTCCTTGAGCCTTGGACAGCGATGCTGCTCGGCCAAGGCCAGCGTGGTTGCCACCGTGCTCACGCTCATATTCCTGCACAACACATCCTCACACGCGAGCTTGAGCCTCTCCATGGCGTACCTGTCCGCGGCTTCCATGAGATGCTGAGCCATCGCAGTTTCATCCTCCTCGTCTCCCGTGTTCAGTGTCGGTGGTAGGGTGTCGGTGTACGCGAAATGGAGCAGGCGCCTGAACACCTCGGCTTTCATTCCGCCGATCTGCACACACCGCTCCGGGATGCTCTCTTTCATCGCGCCGTACAGCTCCGCTCTGAAGACCGGAGACCGTGCCGCGAGCACGCACCGGTGCGCGGCGAAACTCTCCCCGTCGACCTGGAACCTCACGTCCGCGCCCTCCCCGCTCCGGAGGAGGCCATGGAAGTGCCCAGGCAAGTCAGACGGGGGCATGGCGTTGGAACGGCGCGTGAGCGGCGGCAGGGCGTCGTATTCGTATGCGAGGACGTGGACGACCGTGATGCTACAGCGCAGCGTGAAACAGTCGTCCTTGAGGAGGAGACGCTCGAGCTCGTCCCTCTCGACGAAATCGTCGCAGCTCCAGTACGCGCCCTTGCCGGCGAAACTGATCACTTGGCCTGTGGTCCTGGTGTAGCGCGGCAACGGGCTCCCGGAGACGTGGTCCAGCACGTCGAACGTGACCATGGCCTTGACGGCGGCGTAGGAGGCGAGGTCTAGAACGGCCCTGACCGACACGAAACGGGCGGCCTCGGCGGTGTTGCCGACGGGACAGAACCCGATGTGCCAGCTAGTGTTGTCTCCGACTCGGAAGGGCCGAGACGAGAAGGAATCACCGTTGACGTAGCTCTTCCTCATCCACGAGTACCCTTGGATCTTCATCACGTGCCGCGCTATAGGCGTGCTGGCGAAAAGGGCGGAGGCTGAGTTGTCCTCGCCGCCGTCGTCGTGCCGAGCCATGACGGCGTGTCGGTCCGTCGGTCCGGCCATCTCAGAGCGGCCTATCTGAGGCAGGGTGTAGGGCGTCTATTTATATGGCTATTTTAATCTTGCACTAAACTATACGTATTCGCTTCGCTTCTTATAGTAGGTGGCAACAGATCCGGACAGGCCTCCAACACGTACGTGTTTCCTTTTTCTCGTCGACACTGATTCGGATCCGGTATTCTTAGTCGAGACTGTTATAGGATGAAAAGTGAATTAATGATTTCATTGATGATCACAATATTTATAAAGGGGAACAGACGCGAGGAAGAGTTGCGTCTGTTCGAGGGGTTGCGAAGAGTGGACGCGACGGTTGCCTAGAGCGGTTCCGTACGTTCGGTTTACAACAAGGATTAACCTTAATTACAAGATTAATTAACTCCTAATACTCCCCTTAATCCTTTCTTGTCCTTGCGACTAATCATCCTTTAGAATCATTTTCTCCAAAAACCCCGTGAGAAAAAATTGAGGAGATATATACAGATATGCCATGAAAAACTCCTTCTAAAAACCTCGTGGGAAAATAAGGAGAAATCGACATATATCGTCCATGCTTGTATAATTATTGCCTTATTATTAAAAACCTTACATGAGAAACCTCAAGGAAAACTCACAAAGGAAAAGAGTGCAATACTGAAAATCTTTTGATCTCCAACAGGTTATAACCTAGGAGATTTCTCCCCCTAAATTTGCAAGTCACGAAGTCTCTTCATACAAATTCCCTTCACATATTTATCGAACAAAGAACTTGGTAAGGACTTGGTAAACAAATCAGCGAGGTTATCGAATGACTTCGTTTGCAAAATACTTATTTCTCCATTATTTTGTAGTTCATGGAAATAAAATAGCTTAGGAGCAATATGCTTTGTAATATTGCTCTTAATATAACATGTCTGCATTTGTACAATACAAGCAGCATTATCCTCGTAGATAATGGTGGGTGATTCCAGTGAAGCGATCCCACTTGAACTTTGGACAAAGTTCATCATCCTTCGAAGCCATATACATTCCCGTGATGCTTCGCATAAAGCAATTATCTCAGAATGGTTAGTGGCCGTAGCCACTAGGGTTTGTTTTGTGGACTTCCAAGAGAAGGCCGTGCCTCCATGTAAGAAGACAAAACCAGTCTGCGATCTAGCATTATGTGGATCTGACATGTATCCAGCATAGCAATACCCCACCATGGTTCTATCTTGATCTTTCTGATAGAACAAACCAAGATCTTTGGTGCCTTGAAGATATCTAAGAATATTCTTCACACCAACCCAATGTCTTTTAGTTGGCGATGCGCTATATCTAGCCAACAAATTAACTGCAAATGATATGTCAGGTCTTGTGCAGTTCGCTAAATACATTAGTGCAGCAATAGCACTGAGATATGGAAACTCTGGTCCCAATATGTCCTCATCGTCATCTTTTGGCCTAAATGGGTCTTTGTCTCTTTCGAGAGATCTCACAACCATAGGTGTTTTAGATGGGTATGCTTTATCCATACTGAACTTCTCCAGTATCTTTTCGATATAAGCAGACTGATGAACAAGTATTCCTGAAGGCACATGTTCAAGTTGCATACCAAGACAACATTTGGTTTTACCTAAATCTTTCATCTCGAATTCCGTCTTAAAATGATTTCTCGCCTCATGTATTTCATGTGTAGTTCCAATTATGTTTAAGTCATCAACATACACAGAAATTATACAAAATCCATCAGTAGACTTCTTGATGAACACACATGGGCAATCATCATTGTTCGAGTAGCCTTTCTGCATAAGGAACTCACTCAGTCGGTTGTACCACATTCTACCCGACTGCTTCAAGTCGTACAACGACTTCTGTAGCTTCACGCAATACATGTTGCGATTAGCCTTCGGATCCGAAATCTTTAGTCCCTCTGGAACTTTCATATAGATATCCATATCCAGTGACCCATACAAATATACGGTCACCACATCCATCAATTGGATATACAAATTCATATGCACTGCCAGCGATATCAAGTATCGGAACGTGATTCCACTCATCACAGGAGAATATGTCTCATCATAATCGATGTCAGGTTTCTGTGTAAACCCTTGTGCTACCAGCCTCGCCTTGTATCTCACCACCTCATTGTTTTCGTTCTTTTTACGAACAAAAACCCATTTCGCCCCCACGGGGGAAACATGCCTAGGAGTAGGTATTACTACAGTAAATACCCCTCTCTTGGCAAGAGAGCGCAATTCATCCTCTATTGCGACCTTCCATTTGGACCAGTCTGAGCGTTTCATACACTCTGCCATGGACTTTGGTTCACGATCCAATGCCAGGTCCTTTGCAATCTTTGAGAGAAAAATATGTCAACATTAGTAGTCTTTCTGTTGAATGATTCTCCTGAATCAACATAGTTCGTGGAAATTTCTTCAATACCTTCCGACTCATCGTGATTTCCCACAACAATAGAGTCAAGGCGTTCCGATGCCCCAGCACCTATATCTGTGTGCACATTTGTGCTGGGCCCTGGATGCTGAACATCCTTTAGGTGTCCTTCAATACTAGGTTGAACATCAACTTGTTGGTGATCTACATTTACTGTTTGAGGGTTTCTCATTCCCCGCGGATGCTTCTGAGAGATTTTATCCTTTTTGTCCAGTTTTCTCCCCCTCTTGGACGGTTGAGTGGTCTTTTGAGTTATCTCAACCCTCTCTGGAACATTCATAGCGGGAACATGTGATTTAGTGACACCTTTATAGTCAGTAAATGCATCTGGCAGATTATTTGCAATATTTTGCAAATTTATAATCCTCTAAACTTACAGTTCAGACTCATTCGTACGTGGATCTAAGGACCGAATGCCTTGGACATTCCAATCTATTTCTCGGCATTCTTTGTGGTTATTTTCTCCCCCTAATGTCGGGAACTTATCCTCATCAAAGATACAATCAGCATACCGGACTGTAAACAGATCCCTGTTAAGGGTTCCAGGTACTTTACAATCGACGGAGAATTGTACCCCACATGAATCCCCATTTTTCTATGTGGACCCATCGATGTACGCTGAGGTGGTGATATCGGTACGTACATAGCGCAACCGAATCTTCGAAGATGGGAAATACTTGGTTGATTTCCACGTACTAACTGCAACGGGGAGGACGTATGATATGCAGTTGGTCGAATTTGTATCAATTCTGCGGCATGTAACACCGCATGTCCCCAACAAGACGTTGGGAGATTACAATTCTGTAGGAGTGGTCTTGCTATCAATTTAATCCTCTTGATAAGTGATTCCGCAAGATCATTTTGTGTGTGTACATACGGTACAGAATGCTCCACAGTTATGCCCAAAGCTAGGCAGTAATCATTGAATGCCCGTGAACTAAATTCAGCAGCATTATCCATTCTGATGGATTTAATCCTGTGCTCAGGATGATTTGCTCTCAGTTTTATGATTTGAGTGATCAGCTTTGCAAAATCATGGTACCTTGTTGATATAAGACACACATTGGACCATCTTGTGGATGCATCAATAAGCACCATAAAATATCGAAATGGTCCCGATAACTGTTGAATCGGACCGCAAATATCTCCTTGAATGCGTTCAAGAAAATTAAAGGCTCACTCTTGATCTTCAGATATGAAGGTCTTGTGATTAACTTCCCAGTTGCACATGCCGTGCAGACGAAATCCGGAGATTTGGGGAAATTAGCAACCGTTATGCTGTGTCCAATTGAACCATCAATAATTTTTCTCATCATCCCCACACCAGGATGACCCAGGCGATCATGCCATATCTTGAACTTGTCAAGATTCTGAAAAATTATTTGATACGCCAAATATGGCACTCGCTTTATGTATGTGTAATACAGTCCATAAGATAGAGCAGGAAGTCTCTCAATGATTTCCTTTTCAGTCCCCTTTTGCTGACTTATGAGTAGGCTTTCAACCCCATTCTCTTCATGAGTTTCAATGTGGTAGCCATCATACGGATATCCTTAAAACTCAGCAAGGTACGGGTCGAATCCGGATACAATAATGCCTCATGGATTACAAGTTTTGTACCATTTGGGAGTGTAAATGTGGCTTGACGAGAACCAACAATTACCGTGTCACGACCACCAATTGTCATGACAGTCCCTTTACTTTTCTTGAGAGTTTGGAAGTATTTCACTTCCCGTAATATTGTGTTAGTGGAACCACTATCCACTAAACAAATTTCCTCATCCATTGGAATGTTCCTTGAAGATTTCTATAGAGTAAAAGAATAAAATTTATCATATATCTCAACTTATATAGAAATAACACATAGATTACATAATATGCATGTCTGCTTACATATTATAATACATTATGTTCGCTCAAATAATTATTACAATACCATATGTCATATGACACAATTTTTTTTACAACACAATATATCTAAGAACATTATCACAATACTTATGACATAATAAACATATTCAAAGTTGATCTCCATATATGTCACTAGTAGAAGTGAAATCCACAAGTATGTCTTCAACATGAAGTGAATGTCCTTCTTTCTGCTGAGCCAGATCTTGGTTCTCCATGTTCTCATGAACGCCTTGGGAACTCTCGATCATCGGACCAGTGAAGTGAGCTTCAAACTGGTTCCCTTGAGCCTTCTTGCCCTTAATTGACTGTTGATACAACATCACCAAATGCTTCGAAGTTGTACACTTCCTTGCAAGATGAGTAGTACAACCACACCTGTAGCAACACTGAGAGGTGCTACCTTTATCATTTTTCTTGAAATGATTCTTGCTCTTTTGAACTCCATTGCTATTCTGGTTATCATCACGTTTCCACTTTCCCTTAAACTTCCCGTAGTTCTTTTTGAAACCACGAGATTTACGGGTATTCTGAGAATTGAAATGTGCTTCTGGAAGTGGCAGTGTCCCCGTTGGACGGGATAGATTATTCTTATCAAGAATTTCACTATGCTTTTCTGCCTGAAGAAGCGCATAAATCAACTCAGAATACTTCGTATATTTCTGTTGACGATGTTGTTCAGCAAGTATCCTCATATTAGGATTAAAAGTGGAGATCGTCTTTTCAATGAGATCCCCATCTCAAACTGCACTATTGCAGAATCTCAACTTGGAGTTGATTTGATGCACATCGGAATTGTATGCCGCAACGGATTTAAAATCCTGAAAACGGATTAGTGCCCATTCTCTTTGCGCTTCATGCAACATCACCGACCTTTGTTGATGATAACATTCCTTTAAGGAGTCTCAAAGATTCTTAGGATTTTCCTCCATCATGTACTCATCTTTCAGAGTAGGGTCAAGGTGGTGCCGAATGAAGTGCAAAGCAGCATATTTTGCCGCATCTGGTATAGCAGGAGCACCCTGAGCAGGTGTGACTATAGTACCAATCAGATTCCTGGACGCCAGGTTAATCTTGAGATCCATGGCCCATGTCAGGCAATTTCTACCAACAATGGCAAGCTCAGCAAATTCTTTCTTAGATATGTCACTCATATCCTGCATGAATGAAACCATGCCCATTAATTTACTATCAAGTAAATTAATTGTGTGTGTAACAACATGCTTGATTCAAATGTAAAAGTCTAGGAGAAGCCTATACGACCCAAAATATGACTTTCCACACAAAAAAGATATATCACCATAACATGGTGTAGATCTTTATTTTGTAGAACACGGTCGAGGTAATTTCCACAAGTGGCGTACATCTCACTCGTATGGCTATCTACATGCCATAACCCGTGTGCTTTCACTTTTTGCTCTGAACACATGGAGGTAATCACTACTTGGTAGTGTAGACCTTCCCTCGTGTTACTTTGCACAACCTTGAGTTGATAAAAACACATTATAGGCAATCACCACATTATGGTGTAGACCTTTAGTTGTGAACAAAGTTATGCAAAATTGAAAGAAGTCATATTAATTCAAGCAATTTCAATCATTGTCAACATACTGCAATTAAGATTGCACTCGTGAAAATGTTGACATAAAAATTCCAAACTTTATATAGTCACATAGGCACGTGTTAGAAATTACTAACAAATCAGAAAAGAAACACGAAAAAAAATGGCAATAGGCCAAAAACTGGCAGAGCACTACCGTGGCTCACACCACCAATTTTTTTTTCTTTTTAATCAGCTCGTACGGAGCATGGAGAAGGGCCCAAGCAGTTTTTCCCATCCCATACGTTCGATAGGATAAGGTTGGTTACGACTTACGAGACGACTTCGTCTCTATCGACCAACTACCACAAATCGTGATGCAAGTGCTGGCCTCGAGCGAAACATCCTCTCCCCGATCCCCTTTTTCCGGTGGCAAGAATCCTGCACCGCCACCACCATATGTCGCTGGCAGAGGCCGGCTCAACGGTGAAGGGCGTGAGATCCCGGCGCCCCGTCTTCTTCCTCCAACGAGGGCCTGCCAGGAAGACAGCGTCCCTGCACGGTGGGCGCGACCTCGTTCGCGAGTTCAGGCACTTATCTCGGCCCCCCTTCCCGGCCGGCGACCAGCGTCGCTTTTTGCAAGGACTGCGCGCGGCGCTCCGGAGTCGGAGACGGCATATCCGGAGATCCCGGTGCTGCGGGTTTGGCCTTCTTCTCGAAGTAGAACGAAGGGCGTTCTGCTTACCTTTTAATATTCTTTCCCTTCGTTGCTTCTTTCCGACGAGTTTGCCGGCGAGTTCGCCGATTTTCTCTAACGTGTTATAGGATGAAAAGTAAATGATTCCAACAACTGTTCTATTCCATTGATGATCACAATATTTATACAAGGGGAACAAACGCGGGGAAGAGTTGCGTCTGTTCGAGGGGTTGCGAAGAGTGGACGCGACGGTTGCCTAGAGCGGTTCCGTACGTTCGGTTTACAACAAGGATTAACCTTAATTACAAGATTAATTAACTCCTAACAGAGACTACTCACAATGGGGTATCATAGGTGATATCATAGATGCCATGTTGGCAAAAAGCTGAGGTGGCAGTGCAATTAATGATGAGAGAGGTGATGGTGGTATTATAGGTAGATACCGTAACATAACGCAACCCAACACAAAATGAGTCTACAACATAGTAAATGCAATACTAAAAATATGTTAGTACTAACCATTGTGGGACTAGTAACATAGACTAATATCATATGCATGATACTAGTGTATGATACTCCCTATTGTGACTAATCTTGAGTGCGCCTGCTCATGACCCCACCTGCTATACCGTATCCTTATAAGGTATTCCAGCTGCCTCTTATGCAGACGACCATCAAATCCGCGTGTACAGCTAGCTGCTTCCAATGCGAAGCAGCCTCTCAGATAATGAGACGTTACTCGTCTCTTCCGTATTTGTTTTTTTAACGTACGTACGTGTGACGTTAATCGTCCTCCCGACGTGGGCAGCCTCTCACGCGATGAGACGAAACGAGATTTGCAAGTCAAGACGGAGCCGTCAACATCACATGATCTAATGACTGACATACGTGAAAGCAAATTATTTATGGAAGACATTGACGCTAATTTTGTTTTTTTTTGGAAATGGGAGCCTCGCCCCATCCTCTACATCTAGACGATGCACACAGCCGGACTTTTTTATTAAAAATATAAAAGTATTCTTGTTCGTACTTATTACAAATCACGGATCACTCAACGTAGCAACAAAGATCAACCACGCAAAAAGCACAAGATCATGCATCTAATCGTCTAGCATGAAGCCATCCAGCCCGGCTGTAGATAGCCCGAACGACCGCCATTAGTCGGGCACAACCGGAATCCATAAGTCCTTGCTGGTCGACAGGGAGGAGAAAGGACCACATCTGAATAAAATAAACCGCCTTGTTTACAACCTGCAAAAAGTGAACATTTTTTTGTTTGTTAAAAACCACATCATTTCGACATGTCCAAATGGTCCATAGGAAAGCAGCGACACCAATTCAAATTCTTGCCTTTGTTTTTCTATCAATGCCATTAAAACAACTACCGAACATATTCGCAATGCTGGTAGGTGGATAGATATTAAATGTGAAATGAAGAAGACGCCAAATATAGCGCGCAAAACTACAAGAGATAAATAGGTGCTCAATGGTTTCATTGTTGTCACAGAAAGCGCATGTTTTAGAACCCGTCCATCTTCTTTTTATCAAATTATCCTTTGTTAAAATCACCTTTCTATTCAGAAACCATAAAAATATTTTAATCTTTAGTGGTACCTTTAATTTCCACAAGTACTTACGTAAAAATACTGTGAAACCATGCAACAAATCATGGTACAAAGATCTAACCGAAAACCTCCCATCTATCGAAAGACGCCACCGAAAAGAATCATCCTCATTCATTAGAGACACGCCCATTAATCTCTCAACCAAATGCAGCCATAGTTCTCTTCTAGCCCCCAAAATCGGTCTTCGAAACCCAATATTAAGAGGGTTGTGAGATAGCACGTTTGCTACCAAAACATCTTTATTATTCACAATATTATAAAGGGCTGAATATTGTTGTGATAACGGTCTGTCACCTAACCAAACATCCTCCCAAAACCTTACGCTTTGGCCATTCCCCGATACAAACCCACCACGTGTGAAAAACTCATGTTTAACGCCCATAATACCTTTCCAGAAAGGAGAGTCTGTCTGTTTAGCCTCAACCCGGGACAACGTTTTGTCTCCTAGATATTTATTAGACAACAATTCATGCCACACCCCTTCACCCTCTAACAATTTGAAAAGCCCATTTACTAAGCAAGCACTTGTTTTTTATGTCGAGCACCTCAATTCCCAAACTCCCTTGATCTTTGGGACGACATACAATATTCCACTTCGATAATCTATATTTCATCTTCTTCACATCACTCTGCCAAAAGAATCTAGAGCGATAAAAATCCAATCTCTTCCTTACCCCCACCGGAATTTCGAATAATGATAATAAAAACATAGGTAAGCTTGTGAGCACGGAGTTAATTAGTATAAGGAGATCCCCATACGAAAGTAACTTCCCAGCCCAAGATCTTAACTTCTTTTCAAATCTATCCTCGACAGGTTTCCACTCCTTATTTAACAGTTTTCGATAATGAATTGGGATGCCCAAATACTTAAACGGCATTTGTCCCACCTCACAGCCAAAGATTAAACGATATTCATCTTGGGCCTCAATAGCTTTGCCAAAGCAATAAATTTTACTCTTATGGAAATTAATATTTAATCCTGAGAGCTGCTCAAACAACGCAAGAATGAGTTTCATATTAACAGCCTTCTCTAGGTCATGCTCTAGGAACAGGATAGTATCATCGGCATATTGAAGAATTGATACACCACCTTCAACAAGATGTGGTATCAGCCCTCCAACTTGGCCGTCTTGCTTAGCACGCTCAATCAAGATTGCCAGCATATCCACTACGAGGTTAAAAAGGATAGGAGATAACGGATCCCCCTGCCTTAAACCTTTGAGAGTTTGGAAATAATGACCGATATCATCATTCACCTTTATCCCAACGCTACCCCCCTGAGCGAAAGTAGCAATCCATTTACACCAAAGGGGATAAAAACCCTTCATCCTCAGAACTTGTTGCAAAAAGGACCAATTAACTTGATGCTAATTATTTGGCTTTATTTTCTTTGTCAAATGCACGTTTTCGCTTTTTGTGCTTTCCGCTGCGTACCCAGGAAAGTTTTGCAGCGTGCACTGCAACATGGACACTTTGATCAGTTCTAGCCGCTCTTTTTTGTGTGTGCAGCCTACAAATGAATGAACTTCTTACTTGAGTAAGATCAAGCGAAGGAGATATAGAACTTGCCACCCTACATGCACGAGAAAGGAATGACCACTCGGCATTCACTCATGTCGCTGCCGCGAGAGGAAGCCGCCGGGATCCTTGTTGAATCAAAACTCGATTTTAGGGATGAAAATGCTGAGCTCTGCCTTGTTGGACTCATCAATATTGGCTCGAGTAGCGAAATTTTCGTTGTTTTGGATATACGTCATAGGGCACGTGTGCAAAATGTGTGGAGGTACTATCGCGAAGCTAATCTTATTTTGATGACTTGGATTTTTCATTGTCTTTTGTAACCGGTTTGTTCGGCCCTTCATGTGGTGCACTGGTTGATGCAAAGGGCGAGAGTCATCCTCTTTTTTTTTATTTTGGAAAAAGGTCATAGCAGAAGGACTAAGAAATTAATATTAATCTATATCTCTTATAAGAGTTCTTTTACGGTGATTAGGACAGTACCCGTGTACCCACGAAATCTGAAAGGTAGCGCCACTATGGTACCATCTATTTTAGCACCGTTACATTGACGTGTATGGACGGTTCCTAAAAATACCAACCACGTAAAACTTGTACTCTCATAAAGAAAAAGCACATTAAGATGCATTAACTATTTTTCTGTCTCAACATACAAGATATCCACATCATTCATTATTTTAGCCAATCAATTATCTATTTCATCTCCGCTAACAATAGTTAATAATATTACATCTTTAATGCAACATATCCATGTCATCTTTTTTTCGCCATATAATTGTCCATGTCACTTATTTAGTCCGGATATACAGCAACTTTACGCGAATTAAGTATAGTATATCGAATATTGTGATCAACAGACTCTTGACAATTGAATATCCATCCATCTTATACCCATTTCATTTACAAATTCTTATACCCATTTCATTCTAAGACTTTTTTTTAAAGAGATATCCACTGCAACGCGCATGGTATTCTTCTAGTATAATATATAACATAAAACATTAACATGATGGTTCTAGTTTCAGTACATACTAATGTTTTGGGATTCTTGGACGACTTCAAGGTCATGGGAAGCACAATCCCAAAAGAAGTCCCGGGCTGGTGCGTGGCTAATTTCCGAAAAAAAACCTCCCACACAGTGCAATTTCTAGAAACCGGTATCGAGTAGTTTCCCGAGCTTCTCCAGTTAGTAATCGAACCGGTATACTACATCGACTCTCTGTCACGCAGTATACAAGGAAATGCTACACCACATGATAACATTTGGAGCCAGGAAAATAAAGTCAAACGTGAAGAGAAAATTCATATGTCGCAATATTGACCAGAGCTCATGTCCCAAACTCCCCATCCCGCGACTAGGGTTCAAAAACCGTCGCCGCCCCGTCACTCCGGTAGCCCGACATGCTCTCCAACCTCTGCCCTGGCCTATCCGCTCCCAACGTCCGCCTCCCAGCAAGGTTGTCCTCCCCTATAGGAACCTTACCAACTATCACCGTCGTCCCTAGCAAGGGCGACCTCCCGGCATATCAATGTCGACCTCGCAGCCACTAGTAACCAGCTCCAATTTCTTCTAAATTTTTGTACTAGATGTGGTTGTGGTGTGCTGGTTTTTATGTTGAAATTGTTCTGCGAGTAATTTGAAACAGTTAGTTGTCAAAGTTTTCTAAACTTGTACTGCATGTGATGGTAGGGTGCCCTACTGGATGTGTTGGTGCTCTCCATGTTAATAGATGGTGTGCTAGTTTCAGTGTTGTTAATGTTATGTATAGTAATTTCAGTGCCGTTAATTTCACTACTGCTATACATCTAGACGGTAAATCCGAAACATGTGAAACATATTGGGATGTCGTTGATCATCGTGTGTTAACCAACGTGTGCATCAAAGAAGTGAATTTAAATGACAGTCCGGTGAAATTTTTGAATCATAATATTAACCTCGGTTTGCTTAAGAAGTTCAACGAGAGAAATTATGATTGCAAAAAAGAAAAAAAAAAGGCGGGAAACACTCAAAAAGGATTACACGGTTTGGAAGGGATTGGTCCAACACCATGTTTGTTTTGTTTTGTCATGTACTAAATTATACACTATTACATCATATTTTTTTCCTTTTCATATTATTTTTATTTTATTTCTTGCTCATTTATACTGCATTCTAGCATACGTAAGATATTATCGTTTTGTTTAGTGTATGCAAAATATTAAACATCCTTACAAACTGCCAACATAAAATTCTGAACGCATTTGCCTTATTAATGCAGTTTACCATGTCGGTGAGAAGTGATGTCCTGGTCAATAGCATGACACGTGGGGGTTGGGGGGGGGGGGTGGCGGGGGGCGTTACCCTACCTCCTGAATTTTGTCATATCAAACTTTTTAAATGTTCACCAAGTACATACGAAAAAAAATCGACATCTATAATGTCAAATGCATATAATATGGAAAAAACAATCCTAACAATATTAAATATATATTATATGTGTTGCTACTTTTTCATATATATTTGGTCAAATATTATATAGTTTGATTTTGAAAAAAACTCAGAACGTAGGGTAATTATGAATGGATGGATTATTTATAAGAAAATAAAAAGTAATGTTTCATTCCACGATAGTCACAAAAGGAAGAAAAATTTGGGATGTAAATATAGATTGTTGAGGAACATCAATTATAAAAGACAACTAAATTTGTGTGAAGCCTCCTAACTTTCCATAATAACTTGATCAATGGATGGCTGAGATTGAATTTTCATTTTACCTCTATAGAGACAAAAATGCGCCTCAACACAACTTACAAGAAAGGACGGGTATAATGGTGCTTTCTTAAAATTTCCACGTAGGATAAATACTGAGTTGGAGAAAAGAGAATGTTGAAACAGAGCCTTGCCTTTAAGAGAAGAACTCTAAACTAGACTATGGCTCCCTAAGGCTCCGTTTTGCATCAAAGTAATTTTGAAGTATAGAGAGAATACTTTAGTTTCTGAAAATACTGAAGCATTGAATACTTGAAGGTGTTTGGATCAAGTAAATAATATGTTTTTAAAACCGAAGTATTCTCTAAAACTGTAGTTTTTTTTGAAATATTAAGAAAGAGGTCAGGCCCAATTTTTTTCTAAACTAAAGTATTTACTAAAATTGAAGTATTGTTTTGCCTGGCAACAAAATACTATGGTTTTGCAATACTCTAGTTTTCAAAAAGCTGAGGTGCCAAACTAAGCCTACACATTTAGTGATATCTGGTTATTAGACACAACACTAAGAAATGACACATTGTACACCGTTTTTATGAAATATTTAGATTTTGTTACGAATTTAAGATAATATAGTCTTATCAACAATTATACATGTCCTTTGAGAGCCATAACCCCACACGGCCACATGATCAACAATGTGTGTATGACGGTTCAAACCAGAAACATAGTATGTATGAAACTGAAATCAGACTCCTCTACTTCCTTTGCCCCTCCGGTGAAGAACGAGCCCAGGCTATGTGGACGTAGGTTTAGTCATTTTGGCACTAGATCAACATCTGATGTGATCAGTGAGCCACCAATGTTGACTCGGCCGGGCAAGCGACGACGATCAAACTAACGCTAGGAAATTCTCTAAGCCCGACGGGTTTGTCACGTACCAATTATCCAATGTCAACAGATAACTAATTATTGTATAACTTTTTGTTTGCAGTTTTATTATATAACCTTTATTACCTACGATCGCGATGAAAAACACCACAAAACATGTACCCCTGCTACTGTAAAACAAATGATTCCCGGATTAGGCGTACGGTCTCCGTGTGAAAAAAACCTTGGCGGTTTTGGGTTTTGGCATCCTGCTGACCATTCATAGCGTCAGACGAAGTGGACACTTCGTCTTCACATCAGCCTCTATAAGTGCCCCATGGACATTGTCATCAAATTAATACTCTTCACAAGTTTCCACTGACCTCGCAGCCACTAGTAACCAGCTCTAGTTTCTTCTAAATTTTTGTACTAGCTGTGGTTGTGTTGTGTTGTGTTGTGTTGTGTTGTGTTGGTCTTTATGTTGAAATTGTTCTGCGAGTCATTCAAGATAGTTAGTTGTCAAAGTTTTCTAAACTTGTACCAGATGTGATGGTAGGGTTCCCTATTGGATGTGTTGGTGCTCTCCATGTTAATAGATGGTGTGCTAGTTTCAGTGTTGTTAATGTTATGTATAGTAATTTCAGTGCCGTTAATTTCACTATTTTTATGCATCTAGATGGTAAATCCGAAACATGTGAAAACATATTGGGATGTCGTTGATCATCTCATGAAAATATGTCGTGGCTGTTTTATTCTCTTTCTTGAGTTCGGCCATTTGTTGGCGGATGGCTGAAGATCGAGCAATGGAGGTGGATGCAAAAGAGCCGCTCAGTGTCTCCCATGCTTCCCTAGCGGTGGCAGCGAACATGACCATGCCAACCACATCCGGCATCATCGAGGATACAAACGCCAAAAGTATAGCTTGGTCTTGTTGAACCCAGTGGAGATAAGCAGGGTTGGTTTGCTGGATCATGGCACCACCATGATTGACAACGAGATGTGAGGGAGGACACGGTGTTGATCCATCAACATATCCCATGAGGAGTTGGCTGCGAAGGAGAGGACCGACTTGTGCCCTCCAGACTAGATAATTCTCTGAATTCAGCTTGATTGTAATTGAGGAGCCGATGGCGATGACGCCACCCGGGATCATGTGGTTGAAGTAATGCCCTCCGGATTTCTTTCAACAAATTCATGAAGTTTTGGAATACATCAAAGACATCAAATTTATTTTTGAGTAGGTATATCCAAGTGAATTTGCTAAAGTCATCAATAAAACTAACATAGTAGTTGTGGCGCCCTACGGATGTATTTGCAGGACCCCAAACATCAGAAAAAAATTGTTGCAATGGAAAAGTGGAAACACTTGTAGAAACTGGATATGGTAATTGATGACTTTTAGCTCTTTGACATGAATCACAAATGGTTTCAGAAACAGAATCCTTGGAGTAAGGAAGACTAAACTTATTCAAGATAAATTGCACTATTGCTTTATTTGGATGCCCTAGGCGACTATGCCCCCTTGAAGAGGTGGGCTTTGTGATGGTATTTGCTTGCTTGATCTCGGACGATGATGAGATGATAGGATAGAGACCACCTTCACACCGTCCTCTAAGAAGAATTTCCCTCGTTGCCCGGTCCTTTTTAAGAAAATGCCAATGGTGAAATTCTAGAAATATGTCATTATCAAGAGTAAGTCTATGAACAGAAAGAAATTTTTTTTGTTGCACTAGGGACATGAAGAACATTGTTGAGTTGAAGTTTGGAATAAGGGGTTTGAATAGATGAATCTCCAATATGACTAATTTTCATACCTGTTTGCGGTGTGAATTTTGTCGTTGCCGTGGTATTTGTCGCGGATCATGAGTCTCTCCAAGTTCCCGGTGATGTGGTCCGTTGCCCCCGTGTCAGGATACCAGTTGGTATCCACGCCATAGGCATAGGCAGCATTGGCACCTTTGTCGCGGTGATCACCTCGGTTCTGGTCACGCTCGCGGTTGCCACCCCGATCATTGCTCTCCTCATAACGCCACCAGCACTCCCGTGCTGGATGCCCATGTTTTTTACATATCTGACAATCAATGTCTTGATATGGGGAAGGAGCTCGGCCTCCTGGACCGCGTCCTCGCCCGCCGTACCCGCCGCGGGTGACCGTCGTACCCGCCGCGGTGACCATCATAGCCGCCGCGGTGACCATCATAGCCGCCACGGTCATTGAACTGTCCACGGCGTCCTCCTTCATTGCCCCGGTCATAGAACTGACCCCGGGACTCCTCACGCTCACGCCCGCCGCGATCGGTGAACCGACCACGGTTGTCGCTGAAGTTTTTGGTGTAGCCGTTGTTGTAGGTGTTGGTGTAGCCCTCACGCCGCTCGCGGCGCGCTGCGTTCGCTGACGACACAAATCCTTTGTTGCCACCTGATAACCTCGTTTGACGCATATTATATGCAGAGATCATCGAGTGCAATTCGCTTACCGAGCACGAAGACATGACGTTGATGGAGGCAACGAGGGCGGTGTAGTCGTCGTCGAGTCCGTTGAGGATAAACTCAACCAGTTCATCCTCATCCACGGCGCGTCCAGCAGCTACGAGCTCGGTGGCGAAACCCCTCATCTTGCCGATGTACTGATCAGCTGTCAGCCTCTCCTTCTTGGTGTTGGCGAGTTCTCCGGGCAGATGCGCCACGTTGGCCTTGGATCTTGACGAGAACAACGAGGTGATCAGCTCCCATACCTCTGCTGCATGCTCCAGCCCCACCGTTTGCGCTAGGATCTCGACAGACAGAGAATTGAGCAAATAGCTCAAAACCTGCTGATCCTTTAAGATCCAGCTGTCGTAGGCAGGGTTTGGGGTTTTAACCTCCTTGTCGTTCTCCTTGGTGATGATAAACTCCGGCGGCGCTGGCTCTTTTCCTTCGAGAGGCCCGATCACCCGCGCACCGCGCAGGGTGGGCATCACCTGTGCTTTCCATAGCAGATGATAGCTGCGTTTGAGTTTTTCAGCAGGAGGATTTCCGAGGGGCTAAGGGGTGTTGTTGCTGGATGAGGCCATTGCAATCTAGGTATTGGTGGTGGTAGATCGATCTGGTTTTTCGGTGTTTGGGTGTTCTGGATTTGTGGGTAATCGGGTGTTTGGTAGATCTGATTGTAGTGTTCTAGGCAGTGGCGTAGCTTGACAAGAAACAGAGAACGGGCCGACAGATTAAAATAACAAGCAATTGTCACAGAATGACCGTATATCAAATCCTTGTGTTGTAAGAGCATGTCTAACAGACCCCCTAAATGGCCCAAACCCGTATAATAACCGCTGATATACGGGTTTGGGCTCTACCCGGCCATCTAGCAGACCCCGTAAATGAACCACCCCGGACGATTTTTTACAAGTTTGGGTAGGGGCCGGCCCGTCGACCCCTACATGTGCGGGTCGGGAGGAGATGTAGAGGGCCAACCCCTCACCTTTTCCCCAACTGCGCGCGAACCTCCCAACCGCCGCCGCCGCTGCCGGAACTCCGCCTCCTCGCCCTCCCCGGCTACCGCGTCGCCAGATCTCGCCTCCATGGACTCCTCATAAGCCCCTCCGACGCCGCGACGCAGGTGCTCGGCGAGGTTCCGTCGCCGGCCGTTCCGCCTGCTCCCACGCAGGTGCCCACGCCTGTTTTACGGGGTGGGGGTAGGGGGTCTGCTAGCTCGCACGAGTTTTTGGCCGGCGAAATGTGTATACAGGGCCCTCTACACGCGTCTTAGGGGGTGAAAACATAGGGGGTCTGTTAGACATGCTCTAAACACATCAAAACATTAGTTTTTTTTTATGTTTTTGTTGGAGAGCTAGCAATAAAAACAGTATGCACATGTGCTACTTTACTTTTTGAGTACTCTAACCATGACAGAAAAAGATTAAACCAACTGAACTGAAAACGTCTTCGATGTCCTCCTGGTCTTTTGTAGAACTACTCTATGGTTTTATTTTGAACCATTGTCACGTAAATTAGAATTTACAAAAATAGTTGGTTAGTTTTCTATAAAATAAGAACCTCAATTAGCAAGGGTCTGTAGCTCATGGAGGCAAGGGTCTGTAGCTCTCACTTGATTGGTTGGCTCTATTGTTTGGATTTGGGAGTGTATATTTTGGGGTCAGCAAACCAGCCCACCGATTTGGATTGAGGAGAGAGAAAATACCTTGAGATTGGGGATTTTGAGGAACTGGAGAAGAAGAAGATTTGGAGGATTTACCGCTTCAGCCTACGTGGTTGTGGATTATAGCTGCTCCGTGCGTACCAACCACAAGGGCAGAAATACAGCCCACGTCGTTGCAAAATAGCCCATGGCAGTGGATCTCATGGGCCATGGATCTCATGGGCCATATGCCTGAGTATTGATTTTTTGCAATTTCGGAAGACCGGGCCAGGGCCCGGTATGGTCCCCACGTAGCTCCGCCGATGGTTCTAGGGTTTTGGTGTTTGGTTTTCTCGGTAGATGGGTGTTTGGGTTTGGGGTTTTTCGATCGCTACGATGTCATGGAAGGGAGATAGGCTCTGATACCACATTAATCTTAGCGGAAAACGATGCCTTGTTCTCGGTTCGTTGCTTCGATAGAGGCACAATGCTGTGTTTTACAGAGACAATTAAGGGGAGCACGCCGGCCTATCTATCCGAACCACCTCATAATAATCTTTGGAGGTTCGGTTACATCTTGTTTATATTCTAACATCATGCACTGTACTAGATATCGGCGTGAAGCTTTCTTTTCTTTTCCTTGTTTTGAGTTGAGTCTGTATATGAGCTCACCGCCCTCTTCTTGTAATCTGACAGGAGCGCTACCTTGTGAGTGAGATAAGAAGAGCGGGCAGCAAGCTTGGAGATGAGCTCCTTGATGAGCGCAGGGCAGCTTTTAGCGAGATGGTCGAAGTCATGCGTTGCCATGACCTCGTCTAGCGTGGTGGTTGGAGAGCCGAGAAGGAGGAAGTCCAGGCACGCGTCCTTGAGCCTTGGACAGCGATGCTGCTCGGCCAAGGCCAGCGTGGTTGCCACCGTGCTCACGCTCATATTCCTGCACAACACATCCTCACACGCGAGCTTGAGCCTCTCCATGGCGTACCTGTCCGCGGCTTCCATGAGATGCTGAGCCATCGCAGTTTCATCCTCCTCGTCTCCCGTGTTCAGTGGCGGTGGTAGGGTGTCGGTGTACGCGAAATGGAGCAGGCGCCTGAACACCTCGGCTCTCATTCCGCCGATCTGCAGTCTGCACACACCGCTCCGGGATGCTCTCTTTCATCGCGCCGTACAGCTCCGCTCTGAAGACCGGAGACCGTGCCGCGAGCACGCACCGGTGCGCGGCGAAACTCTCCCCGTCGACCTGGAACCTCACGTCCGCGCCCTCCCCGCTCCGGAGGAGGCCATGGAAGTGTCGAGGCAAGTCAGACGGGGGCATGGCGTTGGCAGGGCGCGTGGGCGGCGGCAGGGCGTCGTAATCGTATTCGTACGCGAGGACGTGGACGACCGTGATGCTACAGCGCAGCGTGAAACAGTCGTCCTTGAGGAGGAGACGCTCGAGCTCGTCCCTCTCGACGAAATCGTCGCAGCTCCAGTACGCGCCCTTGCCGGCGAAACTGATCACTTGGCCTGTGGTCCTGGTGTAGCGCGGCAACGGGCTCCCGGAGACGTGGTCCAGCACGTCGAACGTGACCATGGCCTTGACGGCGGCGTAGGAGGCGAGGTCTAGAACGGCCCTGACCGACACGAAACGGGCGGCTTCGGCGGTGTTGCCGACGGGACAGAACCCGATGTGCCAACTAGTGTTGTCTCCGACTCGGAAGGGGCGAGACGAGAAGGAATCACCGTTGACGTAGCTCTTCCTCATCCACGAGTACCCTTGGATCTTCATCACGTGCCGCGCTATAGGCGTGCTTGCGAAAAGGGCGGAGGCTGAGTTGTCCTCGCCGGCGTCGTCGTGCCGAGCCATGACGGCGTGTCGGTCTGTCGGTCCGTCCATCTCAGAGCGGCCGATTAATTCCTCTGAGGCAGGGTGTAGGCCTGTAGGGCGTCTGTTTAATTATATGGCTGATTTTAATCTTGCACTAAACTTTTGTAGTACGTAGGTGGGAACAGATCCGAACAGGCCTCCAACACGTCCGTGTTTCCTTTTTCTCGTCGACACTGATTCGGATACGGTATTCTTTGAGTGCGCCTGCTCATGAGCCCACCTGCTATACCGTATCCTTATTCCTTAGAGCAACTCTAGTGGTACCCCTAAAAGGGTCCGAACTGAAAATTTCCGGCGCTTGGCTGCGTTCAGTTTCGAGACCGTAGCAGAGTCCGAAAACACAGCCCGGCCTGAAAACGCGATAGCGGCCCCCCGGACCCCTCCCTCCCAGCCCCTACTTATTCGGCACCGCGAGGCGTTTTCGGGTCCAACCCCCTCCCGAACCCTAGCCGCCTCCGCCGCGATTTCTCACCGCCCCTACCCCCGCCGGCGAGCGATTAGAGTAGATCGTAGCTAGATCTCCCCACCACCGCCGCCTCCCCCGCACGATGGAGCCACATGCCAACAACGCCGGCGCCTCCAACGGGAGGATTGCGTCCCCTCCTCGCCGCGCACCACCCACCGCCACCGTGGGTGCGGTCGTGTCTCGCGTCGACGAGAACGGCCTCATCCACGGGCAGCTGTCCCCGGCGCGTGGTTGGGCGGGCCTTCCACCGCCCCACTACGACGTCGCCCCCTTCCCCCGGTCGCCGGCGACGCTAGCACGCGTCCTGACGGAGGAAAGCGGCGACGAGGATGGCCTCTCCGGTTCATGGAGACCGACGAGGACCTCCTCCAGCTCGGGGTTCAGAGGAGCCTCCGCCATGCACACCGCCAGGCGATTCGACAGCGCCGCTACCAGGCGCAGGTTGAGGACTTCAACGACCGTCAGCTCCAGCGCGGCCTCCACGCGGACGAGGAGACGCAGGCGAAGAAGCAGGAGTGGGAGGCCATTGCGGCGGCCCAGTTCCAGCCAGCCGCCTCCTTCAGCTGATCCTCCAGCGACTCCAGCGGGGAGGACTGATGACGACGCGGCGGTGTGAAGAAGAAGAAGAAGCCCCGGCGAAGTATAAGTCGGGCATTTTGGCCCTACCGTGTATTCTGTAACTCCAGCGGGGATCAGCGAGTTCCCGCCTTTTAATCTATGAAATGTTCAGTTCAGTGAATGTTCGGTTCATCCGTCTGCAACTCCGGTGAATTTTCAGTTCAGTTATATAGGTTTTGCTACAAACTCTCCCTCCGTAACTCGTAGAAGCAGGCAAACGCGAACTGGAAAGCGTTTTTTCGATTCGCGTTATAAGTGTTATGCTAGAGTTTCTCTTAGGGCATGTACAACCCAAACCTCTTACAGAGACGCTTGTGTGAAAAAAATAAATACTACAAAATATATCTATGGGCTAAGCGTCCTGCCTAGCAACGCTGGGCGCTTTATCTGGTCGCTAACTAACTCTAAATCTAACGTCAAACAGTCTTGCGCTTAAGAATAGGAGCCTTAGCGCTCGACTCTTGTTTTTGCGTCGACGCTAACTAAATTCCTGGTCTCTAGCGGAAATTGGGCCTAACTGCTGGGATTTAGATCCTAGCGTCCCTCCTAAGAGGCTGCGTTGTACGTGCTCTTAGCAGGTATTCCAGCTGTCTCTGACGCTGACCACCGTCAAATCCGCGTGTACAACTAGCTGCTTCCAGTGCGAAGCAGCCTCTCAGACAATGAGGCGTTACTCGTCTCTTCCGCATTTGTTTTTTTTTAACGTACGTACGTGTGACGTTAATCGTCCTCCCGACGTGGGCAGCCTCTCACACGATGAGACGAAACGAGATTCCCAAGTCAAAAGACGGAGCCGTCAACATCACATGATCTAATGACTGACATACATGAAAGCAAATTATTGATGGAAGACATTGACGCTAATTATTTGGCTTTATTTTCTTTGTCAAATGCACGTTTTCGCTTTTTGTGCTTTCCGCTGCGTACCCAGGAAAGTTTTGCAGCATGCACTGCAGCATGCATGCATGGACACTTTGATCAGTTCTAGCTGCTCTTTTTTGTGTGTGCAGTCTACAAATGAACGTCTTACTTGAGTAAGATGATCAAGCGAAGGAGATGTAGAACTTGCTACCCTACATGCACGAGAAAGGAATGACCGCTCCGCACTCGCTCATGTGCATCCTTGTTGAATCAAAACTCGATTTTAGGGATGAAAATCCCGAGCTCTGCCTTGTTGAACTCGTCAATATTGGCTCGAGTAGCGAAATTTTCGTTGTTTTGGATATATGTCATAGGGCACGTGCAAAATTTGTGGAGGTACCATCGCGAAGCTAATCTTATTTTGATGACTTGGATTTTTCATTATCTTTTGTAACCGGTTTGTTCGGCCCTTCGCGTGGTGCACTGGTTGATGCAAAGGGCGAGAGTCACCCTCTTTCTTTTTTAAAGGTCATTGCAGAACGACTAAGAAATTAGTATTAATCTACATCTCTTATAAGAGTTCTTTTACGGTGATTAGGACAGTACCCCGTGTACCCACGGAATCTGAAAGGTTGGGCCACTCTGGTACCACCTATTTTAGCACCGCTAGATTGACGTGGATGGACGGTTCCTAGAAATACCAACCACCTAAAACTTGTACTCTTATATAAAGAAAAGGCAAATTAAGATGCATTAACTAATTTTCGGTCTCAACATACCCGCTAATCAATAAATCAACACAATGCAATTTCTAGAAACCGGTATCGAGTAGTTTCCCGAGCGTCTCCGGTTAGTAATCGAACGGTATACTACATCGACTCTCTGTCACACAGTATACAAGGCCATGCTGACCATAGCTCCTGAAGAGAAAATTCATATGTCGCAATCTTGACCATAGCTCCTGTCCCAAACTCCCCATCCCGCGGCTAGGGTTCAAAACCTGCCGCCGCCCCGTCGCTCCGGTATCCCGACATGCTCTCCAGCCTCTGCCCTGGCCTATCCGCTCCCGATGTCTGCCTCCTAGCAAGGTTGTCCTCCCCTATAGGAACCTTAACAACTATCACCGTCGTCCCTAGCAAGGGTGACCTCCCGACATATCAATGTCAACCTTGCAGCCACTAGTAACCAGCTCTAATTTCTTCAAAAAAAATTGTACTAGATGTGGTTGTGGTGTGCTGGTTTTTATGTTGAAATTGTTCTGTGAGTAATTCGAGATAGTTAGTTGTCAAAGTTTTCTAAACTTGTACTGGATGTGATGGTAGGGTGCCCTACTGGATGTGGTGGTCCTCTCCATGTTTAATAGATGGTGTGCTAGTTTCAATGTTGTTAATGTTATGTATAGTAATTTCAGTGCCGTTAATTTCACTATTGCTATACATCTAGATGGTAAATCCGAAACATGTAAAAACATATTGGGATGTCGTTGATAATCGTGTGTTAACCAACGTGTGCTTCAAAGAAGTGAATTCAAATGACAATCCGATGAAATTTTTGAATCATAATGTTTACCTCGGTTTGCTTAAGAAGTTCAACGAGAGAAATTATGATTGCAAAAAAGTAAAAAATAGGCGGGAAACACTCAAAAAGGATTACACGGTTTGGAAGGGATTGGTCCAACGCCATATTTGTTTTGTTTTGTCGTGTACTAAATTATACACTATGACATAATATTTTTTTCGTTTTCATATTATTTTTATTTTATTTCTTGCTCATTTATATTGAATTCTAGCATACGTAAGATATGATCGTTTTGTTTAGTGTATGCAAAATATTAAACATCCTTACAACCAGCCAAGATAAAATCCTGGCGGCGTGTACCTTATTAATGCAGTTTACCCTTTCGGTGAGAAGTGATGTCCTGGTCAATAGCATGACACGTGGGGGTTGGGGCGTTATCCTGCCTCCTGAATTTTGTCAAATGAAACTTTTTAAATGTTCACGAAGTACATACGAAAAAAATCGACATCTATAATATCAAATGCATATAATATGAAAAAATATATAACGATGCTAACAATTTTAAATTTATATTATATCTGTTGCTACTTTTTCATATATATTTGGTCAAATATTATATAGTTTCAATTTGACAAAACTCAGAACGCGGGATAATTATGAACGAAGGGAGTATTTAGAAGAAAATAAAAAGTATTGTTTCATCCCACGATAGTCACAAAAGGAAGAAAAAATTGCGATGTAAATACAGATTGTTGTGGAACATCAATTATAAAAGACAACTAAATTCGTGTGAAGCCTCCTAACTTTCCATAATAAAATTGGTCGATGGATGGCTGAGATTGAATTTTCATTTTACCTCTACAGAGACAACAATGCGCCTCAACACAACTTACAAGAAAGGACGGGTGTACTGGTGCTTTCTTAAAATTTCCACTTAGGATAAATACTAAGTTGGAGAAAAGAGAATGTTGAAAAAGAGTCTTGCCTTTAAGAGAAGAACTCTAAACAACAATATCTCTCACTGCAGATTTAGTGATATCTGGTTACTAGAGACAACACTAAGAAATGACACATTGTACATCATTTTTATGGCATATTTAGATTTTGTTACGAATTTAAGATAAAATAGTCTTATCAACAATTATACATGTCCTTCGAGAGGCATAACCCCACATGGCCACATGATCAACAGTGTGTGTATGACGGTTCAAACCAGAAACAGGGTATGTACCAACCTGAAATCAGACTCCTCTGCTTCGTTTTCCCTTCCGCTGGAGAGCGAGCCCAGGCTGCGTGGACGTAGGCTTAGTCATTTTGGCACTAGATCAACATCTGACGTGATCAGCGAGCCGTCGATGTTGACTCGGCCGGGCAAGCGACGACGATCAAACTGACGCTAGGAAATTCTCTGATCCCGAGAGGTTTGTCACGTACCAATTAGCCAATGTCAAGAGATAACTAACTATTGCATAACCTTTTTTAAATTTTTTTATTGTATAACCTTTATTACCTACGATCCGGACGAAAAACACCACAAAACATGTACCCCTGCTCCTGTAAAACGAATGATTCCCGGACTGGGCGTACGGTCTCCGTGTGGAAACACCTAGGCGGTTTTGGGTTTTGGCATCCTGCTGACCATTCATAGCGTGAGACGAAGTGGACACTTCGTCTTCACATCAGCCTCTATAAGTGCCCCATGGACATTGTCATCAAATACTCTTCACAAGTTTCCACTGTCTGGTGTTCCTGTTCAGGAAAAGGCTTCCGTCTCTCTGATTTTTAGCCGGCCTCATCCATTCAAGGCTTCAGATGGCCCAGGTACGTACGTACGTGTGCGATCTTGACGGTGCTTTCTCCTTTCATTCCTTGGGTTTGTTCTTACATGTGTGGATCGATGGCGTCGCCGCGTCGTCTCTGTCGTCCGTGAAATCTAAGCCTCCTTGAGAGAACTTAGCTGTTAGAAAAAGTCTCGATGAAATGTTTGTTCACTGATTGGTTCCGTCGCGTTGCAGATCAAGGTGGTGCTGAGGGTTCCCACCATGACCGACGATAAGACCAAGCAGAAGGCCATGGAGGCCGTCGCCGACATCTACGGTACGCCGCCGTGGATCTCTCTCGGTTGCTTGTTAATTTATCTCTTGAAAATCTCAACAAACTCCCAGTTTCAGCCGCTGCAGCATACTTGGCTCAAAAACCTAGCTAGAAATGTTTCACAAGCAGCAGAAATCCTGCACAAATCGATGCCATAAACTGGACAGAGTCTTGTGTGCTAGCTCTCCTATTTTCCATTCCTCAAATGTTATTTTTCCATCCGGTGTTTTCCGGAACAGTGGCTTCTATTCTACCACCGACACCTGATTTTTTTTTCGGGAGGACGCATGAATTATTGGTAGGTTAGATTCGATCGCGACGACTGATCAACCATGGCGGTGCGAGTCAGTCAACCTGTAGGGCCACATGCTGCACCTGTGATCGAGCGCGTGGAAAAAGTTGGTACAGAAACTACAGATGGATCGTTCCCTATTCGAATGCGTGTGAATGACTGGCCATGACTCGTGATATATTGTCGGCAGATCTTCGCACAAATAGCTAGCAATCTCTCTTTTCAGAGCATAATATGCTGAAACTACTCATAATTTTGTTGCTCCCTTCTAATCATAGCACAGATCCAATCAATCAATGAGCATACTTTTTTCCCTACTCGTGGTTGCAGGTATCGATTCGATAGCCGCGGACCTCAAGGACAACAAGATGACTATCATCGGCGACATGGACACGGTGGCCATCGCCAAGAAGCTGAAGAAGCTCGGCAAGATCGACATCGTCTCGGTCGGCCCCGCCAAGGAGGAGAAGAAGCCGGCGGAGAAGAAGGGCGAGGAGAAGAAGGACGACAAGAAAGACGAGAAGAAGCCGGCGGCGGAGAAGAAAGATGACAAGAAGGAGGACAAGAAGTGAAAGCAACAACTAGTGGTAGGAAAAGAAGGAAAAACTCAACACCTTCACGCAAACGGCAACAAAAAAGGTCTTTGACATATGAGAGGCTCTGGTCGAGTGGCGTAGGCAGTAGTCTCCACTTGGAAATGAGATCATTCCGCGTACTGTACTATTGATAGTGCACTACAGAAACTAAATCAAATCAGTCTATGCGTAGGTACACGCATCCAGCTGTTGTCTGATTGATGATATAGCACCTACTCAGCCAATATAATTCTTGGCCTGCCTGCCGGCAGTTTTCTTAAGAGTTCGGACAATCAAAGGTCAGACGAAAATCTCAATAATACCTGAGCTGGCCTGACAGGGACTCGTAATCTGCCTTCTGATGGCCTGATGGGACTCCATGCAGAAGATGGTGAGTCTGTGCAATGGCGTGACAGAAGGGAAACAATGTGACCTTTTCCCTAACTTCAAGTTGCCACACGTTGAAGCATAGCTGGCTTTGCTTCCATTCGTTTTTTACTTAGGAAGCAAAAGGACTCTGCTTCAGATTCTTTTAACTGCCATTCTACCAACAATGGTTACATCAGCCATCCGTTCTTTTCATCTGTCGCCGTTTCTGAAATAACCCATGTACTCTCTCCCGAAAAGAAAGTCGCCCTGCATTATCCAATACCGCTACGTGAAGCCACACGGGTCTTCGCATCCTCCGTATGTCGCTCTGGCAGCGGAAGAAGGTGGTACCCTGGCTGTGTTTCTACGATGTAGTTGTAAAACAGAAGATTCTAGAGATGTTGTACCCTAGTTTGTATCCTAGTCGGTATAGGATAGGCTAACGTAGAAGGCAAGTTTTGTATGTACCTTGTACCCTACGGATCGGATTGATCCGATATATAAACATGGAGAGCGGCCAAGTATAGGCACGCTTCAACTCATAATTTCATATGGTATCAGAGCCCACTTCTTCCTCACATCCAAAACCCTAGATCGATCTAGATCATGGCGTCTTCCTCGTCCGAACCAGCTTCCGCAAACCCTCTTGCGGCTACGGTACACGAGAAACTAACCAGCGAAAACTTCCTGGTATGGAAGGCTGTGGTGCTTCCAGCAATCAGAGGAGCCCGGTTACTCGGGTATCTCGATGGATCGAAGAAGGCACCTGTCGAGAAGCTCCTCGTTGAAAGCGAGGTCGGTGGAAAGAAGGTGATAACAGAGGTGGAGAACCCTGAATACATCACGTGGATTGAGAAAGATCAATAAGTTCTCTCCTATCTTGTTGGATCCCTCTCGAGAGAGATTCTAGTGCAAGTCACGGATCTGAATACCGCACATGAAGTATGGGATGCGATTCAAACAATGCAAGCTTCTCAGTCTCGTGCTCGGATTATGTATCGACGTCGTTCCCTTAATGATCTGAAGAAAAGGGAGATGACAACGGTTGTGTATTTCAACAAAGTCAAGACTCTGGCTAATGAGCTTGCTACTGCAGGGAAAAAGATGGATGACGCTGACATTATTAATGCCGTAGTCAATGGTCTCGATGCAGAATTCAACCCTATGGTGGAAGCCGTCTCAGCGCGTATTGATCAGTGAATTACCCTCGGAGAAGTGTATGCCATGTTATTGGCAGCAGATGCGCGCCTCCAAGCCTAAAGTGCGGATGCAGGTGGAGGCTTTTCTGCTAGTCTTGCGTCACGTGGCTATAATGCGGGCCGAGGCAATGAAGGAAATCGTGGCAGCGGTTATGGAAACCGTGGAGGCGGAGGAGGCAACTACAATACTGGCCGTGGAAGTGGTTATGATGGGCGAAACAATGGTAATAATAACTCATACAATTCCTATGGTAATGGCAACTCCTATAATGGAGGCAATGGAGGTCGTGGAAACAATAATTTCCAGCAAGATGGTGGCAACCGTGCACGTTACAATGGACCTCCATGTCAAATTTGCACCAAAGTAGGTCATCCTGCCTACAAGTGCTTCAAGAGGTTCAACCGATCGTTTGTTACTCCAGAAGCACAGGTGCATGTAGCTACAACATCACAAGCTGTGGATCCTCAGTGGTATATTGACACCGGGGCGACTGATCATGTTACGGGAGAATTGGAGAAGCTAGCTATTCGCGATCGTTATCATGGTAATGAACAAATCCACACGGCGAGTGGACAAGGTATGGCAATACAACATATTGGTCATAATGTTATTCATACTCTTGATCGTCCTATTCATCTTAATCATATCTTACATGTCCCTCAAGCCACCAAGAGTTTAGTTTCTGCTTCTAAACTTGTTTCTGATAATAAATCCTATATTGAGATTCACCCTAAATTCTTTGCTGTTAAGGATCAAGCTACGGGGAAAACTCTTCTTCACGGCGCGAGTAGGAACGGTCTCTGATGGAGGGATGATAACCCGGTAGGCCAACGCCAAGGAGTAACTCGGCCCAAAGGACGCTACACAAGGCCCGGCTTAAGATAAAGGAGTTTCTAGAAGGCCCAAGAACGTAGGCCTCGTAACCCGGATTGTGGGTTCCGATAAGGAAGTTTAGGGTTTGTAGGCAGTGTCCGGGTAGGATTCAGAGTGCGCCTTGGAGAGTAGGCCAGGGGGTCCGGATATTATATAGGCCGGCCCCTAGGGTTAGACGGGAGAGATCCAAGAGTCTGAGCAATATCGCTAGGTATCGAGTATCCAGTGTAATACGAGAGTTGAGTTAATATATCTAGATCGGAGACTCGGCGACTTGATTGCCGGCTACCAGATCGCATATCATCATGTTTTCCCTTGAGCTAAACCCTCTCCCAAACACCAGAGTCGAATTGCCCCAAGATAAGTTACCCCCGGTAACGTCTGCCGTGATTATCCCACGACAGTTGGCGCCCACCGTGGGGCCTACGTCCAAGGGTGTTTACATCACGGGAGAAGCTCGGAAGAACATGGAGAACCTTGTCATCGGCGAGATCTACACCGACCACGAAGGAGAGAAGATGGTGGACGATTCCGGCTGGGGGCCAGAGTCGGATCTGCTCGAATCCGGATCTGTCGTGACAATCGGCCAGATCAACGTCTTCATCGGCATGGTACGTACGTCCGGTTCAATCCCTGACGATTCCGGATTTGATTCTGTGTCAGGGGAAGCCACCTGCGTCCAATCAGGTGGGGAAGAATCGGTCGGGACGGTAGATCCGACAGAAGAGCCCCCCACGAAGAGGGAACAGCCGGAGGAGCCGGCATGGACCCCGCGTGGCCGGGTCGTGAGAGAAGATGATACCGAGTCCATCCTGCATCTGCTGGAGAACCGGTACGAGGAAAATAGCAGCGAAGAGGAAGAGTACGAATCTGCGCCAAGCATTACGCGCCAGGTTGCGGTTTACACGGCCCCGGCGATCAATCTTAATCAGGGAAACGTGACCGCGGCCACAGTCGGAACAACACCAGCAGTAGCCCAGCATCAAGGTCCGGTTGACGGAAACCCGGTTCTCACCCGAGTTGACGGAGAATCGGCATCGGTTACCAGCCACGCGGCGGACAGCGAGTTGCAGGCAAACATGTTCGGATATCTGGCAAACCGGACGCCAGGGGCGGGCCCTTCGAACCCGCAACACCCGGCCCTATTCAACAACAACTTGATTCTGGATCCAACCGTTCTAGCTACAGTTATTACTCCGGAAAACGCGGCGGAACGTGTCAGAGATCTGGACGTAGCCCGCCGTGCGTTGGAGCAACAGAGAAGGCAAGTAGAAGCAGAAAGGCAGGGGATGGCCACCCGCCAACGTGATCTGGATGCATTGGAAACCCGGCTCCGAGAAGAGACAACCAGGGTGCGTCAAAGGCACCAAACTATGTTACCAGCAACGGGTGGAGTTATAAACCCGACCAACCTATTTATCACACCTCAGGATCAACCGATTCCGGCAGCAAACCAAGGAACCGTACAGCAACCTGCAACTGGAGGAGCACAGCCGGCAAACATACAAGCCGGGTTACCCACATTGCAGACTGGAGTCGCTGCCAGTAATACTTTACCACCACCACCACCATCACGATTTCGCACACCAGCAGGTCATTACAATTACCCCATTGATAATGTGTACGCAGCAACGCTCGCATTGAATCAAATCCCCGTGAGAGAGTCACCCCACGCAGAGGAGACCCGGCGGGCGATAGATCTATTGCGCACTGCGGTAGCGCAGCAAGCTAATTACCCGGATCACAGAAGTGGAATGCATGGGACACCATATATCAGCCAGCAACGAGGCAATACCGGCAATATCCAGACAAGTTCAGCGCGGCGGAGGGAAGAGCAGCAGCAAATGCCGCCTCCTCCCCACGTTCAGGCAGTACCGGCAGCATCAGCAGCACAAGCTATCGTGGACAGTTCCAGAGCCAGGAGGGCCGCGGCCGGGTCTGCGGTGCATGGACCACCAGCCGTACCGCGTCCAGCTGCACCTCCCGCAGGATCACATGTTTCCCGGGTGAGGCCAGTTCCGACTAATCTCGCTGGGCCTAAGTGTCTGTCGGCTGACATCAGGGCTGAGCCTTACCCGGATAAATTCAAAGAACCGGGTAAAGTTGTGAATTATGAGCCGACTATGGATCCAGAAACATGGTTGAGCAGTTATGAAATGGCTATGTCGATTCGCAATGCATCGGAAAATCTTCAAGTCAAGTTCATGTACTTGATGATGTCAGAAGGAGCAGCAAAGTTATGGTTCAATAATTTACCGGAAGGATCTATCAAGTCATGGGAGGAGTTGAAAACTGCGTTTATCAAGCACTTTCATGGGACGTGCAGAAAGCTATTTACTATTGATGACTTAGAGCGATGTGTACAAAAGAAAGGAGAATCGGCGCGTAGCTGGGTGCGCCGGGTTATGGAGATACTTCACTCATCTACGGATATTCAGCCCAAAGATGCGCTACAAGCTATGGCGAAGACGTGCAAGTACATACCTTTAGTGCAAAAGTTAACACGCATGAAATCTAGTCGAAATGCTTCGGAGGTTACGATGGGAGAGCTAATGGATGCATGCAATAAACACGCTACAACGGATACTACAGAAGAGGATGTCGATGACAAGAAGGCAAAAGCAAATAAAAATAATAGTGGAAGAACCGGCAATGGATCAACGCCGGGTAACAATGGAGGTAACAATGGGAACAACCAGAACAAGCGCCCGTTTGAGGGAGGCTCCGAGTTTGTCGCTAGCACAGAAGCCGGGTCTTCGAGACCTAGAGCAGAAGGAAATTTCAATGCTGGAAACCACAACGGAGGAAATTATCAAGGACCGCCGAGGCCGGGTAACAATTGGGATATCTTCAGAATGGCGTGCCCAAAGCACAGCAGGAACGGTAGGCCGGCTAACCACTCATTGGAGCAGTGCACGGACCTACAGAGATGGAAGAATGAGGAGATAAACAAGGCCATGCGAGGTGCAGGTCGGGGAGGAGGACCGGGTCGGGGTGGAAACCCGGGCAACGACCCACCCCCAGCCGGTAACCCGGCAGGCGGAAATCCGGGTAACAACCAAGGGGGAGCCGGAGGTTTCCAAGCCAACCCCAAGCAATTGGGACAATATCACATGCATACCACAGGAATTTCTAACAAGGAGAAAAAGATACTGAAACAAGCAGTAAACTCGGTTTCTTCGGCTGTCCCGAGATACCTGAGATGGTCAGAGCAGGACGTAACATGGAGCAGAAGAGATCACCCGGAAAGGATAGAACACCCGGGAGTCTTAGCATTGGTGGTGGCACCACAGGTTAATGGTTATGAGCTGAAAAAGGTCCTAATGGACGGCGGAAGTAGCATCAATATCTTGTATTGGGAAACCTTTCTACGCATGGGCCTCAAGGAGTCTCAGCTGCAGAAGAGTTCAACGGTTTTTCACGGGATTGTGCCGGGTCACTCAGCGTGCCCCGAGGGAAAGATCACATTGGAGGTAGCTTTCGGAGAATCAAAGGATAATTATCGAGTCGAGTGGCTTACTTTCGAGGTGGTTAAGTTGCGCAGTCCTTATCACGCGCTATTCGGAAGGCCGGCTTATGCCAAGTTCATGTCCAGGCCGTGTTATGTGTATCTACAACTAAAAATCCCGGGGCCCAAGCAGACCATCACCATACACGGGAGCCGGGATATAGCAGCTGAGTGCGATGAAGGAGTCGCAGCCATGGCGGAGCAAGCTTGCAGAAAAGAGGAACTCAAGTATTACCGGTCTCAAGTAGACCCGGATGACAGAACATCGTTAAAAAGGCCAAATACTGAAGATGAGAGAGCAAAATTCAAGGCAGCACAGGACACCAAGATGGTAGCTTTTGTCGAGAGTGATCCCTCTAAGCAATTTGCTATAGGATCTAATTTGGACAGCCAGCAGGAGAAAGCACTTGTGGAGTTCATTCGTTCAAATCAGGATGTGTTCGCCTGGACGCCTAGCGACATGCCGGGTATCCCCACAGAGTCGGCGGAGCACAGTTTGCACGTCGGTCCCAAGTCCAGACCCGTGAAACAGGGCTTGAGAAAGATGAATGAGGAAAGAAGGAAAGCTATAGGGGAAGAAATTGCTCGGCTGCTGACAGCCGGCTTTATTATGGAAGTGTTTCACCCGGACTGGTTAGCAAATCCGGTTCTCGTTATGAAAAAGACCAATGAGTGGATGATGTGCATTGATTACACAAGTCTCAACAAGCATTGCCCAAAGGATCCGATTGCACTACCAAGGATAGATCAGATTATAGACGCAATAGCTGGAAGCGACCTATTATGTTTCCTGGATGCATATTCCGGGTATCATCAAATCAAGCTCAAGAAGGAGGATTGGGAGAAAACATCATTCATAACCCCTTTTGGGGCCTTTTGTTACAAGACAATGACATTCGGATTAAAGAACGCTGGCGCAACCTATCAACGGTGTATTCAGAAGTGCTTCGAGGACCAAATTGGACGCAATGTCCATGCTTATGTAGACGATGTGGTGATCAAGACCAGAAAGGCAGAGACATTTATCGATGATCTAAAGGAAACGTTCAAGAACTTGAGAAGGTATCAAATGAAACTTAACCCGACAAAGTGTGTTTTTGGAGTTCCAGCCGGGAAATTACTCGGCTTTATCGTTTCTGAGAGAGGAATTGAAGCAAACCCGGACAAAATCAAAGCTATCCAGAGCCTGAAAAAGCCGGAAAATTTGAAACATGTTCAGAAGCTCACAGGGTGCGTGGCAGCGCTCAGCCGGTTCATATCCAGACTCGGAGAAAAGGCGATACCCTTGTACCGGCTCTTGAAAAAATCTGACAAATTCATATGGGATCAAGAGGCGGACGAGGCGTTCGAGGCACTAAAAAAGCAGCTATCTGAGGCACCAGTCCTAGCAGCTCCGGGTCCTAAAGAGCCTATGTTATTATACGTTGCAGCAGGGCCCCGGGCGGTTAGTGCAGTGGTTGTTGTCGAGCGAAAAGAAGATGGAAAAGAATACCCGGTCCAGAGGCCGGTTTACTACGTCAGTGAGGTATTATCAGAGGCAAAATAGCGCTATCCACATTGGCAAAAGCTGGTCTTCGGGGTCTTCATGGCCAGCCGGAAATTGAAGCCATATTTTCAGGAACACCCCATAACAGTGGTTAGTTCTATACCAATGTCGGATATCATCAGAAACTCAGATGCAACAGGTAGAATAGCCAAGTGGGCGATCGAGATGGGGGATTATCATATCAATTACGAGCCAAGGTCAGCAATTAAATCTCAAGCTCTAGTCGATTTTATTAATGATTGGACACACACAGGCATGCCTACCATGGCTCCAAACTCCGAGTCTTGGATCATGCATTTTGATGGCTCCAAGCAATACGAGGGGTCAGGAGCTGGAGTGGTGCTAACATCACCCAAAGGAGACAAGTTGAGCTACGTGCTGCAGATTCACTTTGATTGTTCCAACAACGTGGCCGAGTATGAGGCCTTATTGCACGGCTTAAAGGTAGCCAAGGAGATGAATATTAAGAGGATACGATGCTTTGGAGATTCGGACCTTGTGGTACAGCAGGTCTTAGGAACTTGGGATAGAAAAGATGCAACTATGGCAGCATACCGCAGAGAGTTGATAGAGTTGCCGGGTGTTTCTCCGGGTACGAGGTGGAGCACATAGACAGAAGAAAAAACGAGGCAGCAGATGCACTCGCCAGACTCGGCTCGCGCAGAGAGCCGGTTCCACCTAATGTCTTCCTGGATGAACTATGGCGACCGTCAGTTAAAACCGAGTCTGAGGAAGAATTGGCAAATCAAGACCCGGATTTGGAGCTCGTGGCCACAGTACGTGCTGTTCCCGAGTGGACAGAGCCGTTCTTGGCCTACCTATCACGGGGCGAGTTACCACAACAGGAAGTATTAGCAAGACAAATTCTGAGGCGAGCAAAAGGATATTCTATCATCAACGGAGAGTTATACAAGAGAAGTGCAGCTGGAGTCTTTTTGCGCTGTGTAGCACCGGAAGAAGGCCGACAGATCCTCAAGGAAATCCATGAAGGTGATGGTGGGCATCATGCATCCACAAGATCCCTGGTGGCCAAAGCTTATCGACATGGTTTTTTCTGGCTCACGGCCCTAGCAGACGCGGAGCGCTTGGTGGCAAGGTGTGACGGATGTCAAAGGTACGCTCGCCAAACCCATGTGCCGGCTATGGAACTACGGACTATCCCGTTAACTTGGCCGTTTGCTGTTTGGGGTATGGACATGGTTGGCCCCTTTCACATGTCACCTTGCAAAAAGACGCACCTCTTGGTGGCCATTGACAAGTTTACCAAGTGGGTTGAGGTTATGCCAGTTACCAACTATGAAGCAATTACAGCAGTCAAGTTCCTGAAAAGGATTATCTATCGGTTCGGGTATCCCCATAGCATAATTACCGACAATGGAACCAATATGTCCCTTGGCGAGATGGAGAAATTTTGTGGTAACAATGGAATCCGGCTTGACGTAGCTTCAGTGGCCCATCCACAGGCTAATGGACAAGTGGAGAGGGCAAATCAAGAATTGCTTCGTGGATTAAAGCCACGATTGCGAGTTCCGTGTATCAGAGCTGCTGGCGCATGGGTTGAAGAATTATCTGCACTGGTTTGGGGTATCAACACAACACCTAACAGATCCACTCAGATTACACCGTTTTTCATGGTTTATGGTGCAGAGGCGGTGTTGCCGAGTGATATCATCCATGACTCGCCTCGAGTCTCTTACGTCGAGGTAGAGAACGAGAAGACCCGGCAGGACGCCGTGGATATGCTAGAAGAAGAAAGGGAACAAGCACTGGAAAGATCAGCCATATATCAGCAGGATCTGCGGAGATATCATAGCCGGCGCGTGAAAACCCGGGTCTTCCAGGAAGGAGACCTGGTTCTGCGCCTGGTACAGTCAAAAGAAGGAAAACATAAGTTATCACCGCCATGGGAAGGACCGTTTATCATAAGCCGGAATCTGCACAATGGATCGTATTACTTGATAGATGCAAGGGAAGAGTCGGCTACGGTTAACGACACCGCTCATACCACTTCATCTATGCAAGAGAAAGAAAGACCATGGAACGTAGCTCAGCTGCGTCCCTACTATACCTAGTATAGACCAGACTCACAAATGGAATTACACGATGTAACAGGCAGCAGGTTTCAGACGCACTCTTTTCCTATCCAGGGTACCTAAGGGGACTGGAGGGTTTTTAATGAGGCGGCTTGCTGACCTAACTTTCTCATATCAATAAAGAGATGGTTAAGCAATATATCTCCTTCACACGTTTTATCAAGTTCTATTTTTCTGTTATGTTTTTTACTTTTCTTCCAGGTAAGTATTATTTATTGTTTCCTTAGAGCATTAGTTTCCTTAGTATGTTGCATATATTTAGGTCTTGGGGGCTGATTGCTTGAATAGCACAGTTACAAACTCAAAGACCCGGCCATGATGCCTATGAGTTATAAGGGCCGATTACTCGCAAACGAGTACGGCTGCAATCTTATAACCGGACAAAGGAGCCAAATTTCTTGACTTTTCTTACTTAAGCTCGATCTGACTCGCACTAAATTGGCATGATTTGCTCGCTTACGATTACAATCAGCCATGATGCCCAATGGGACTTGCCTGACCTTGTTTTCGTACAGATGTAACATGGTATCCACGCGAAAGCCGGCTTACAGTACAAGAGAGTCAAAAGGGTCATCTAAACCACAAGTTATGCAGAGTACAGGGTTAATAACCGGAAACTCAAAGTCTATCAAGCATAACTTCAACACCTATGTGAAACGGCTCTAGGTTTTGGGCTTAGCAGAAACAATTTGTTTTCTTTGAGAAACCTCACACCCCAGACTCGGAATTTCGGGCCTTGGGGACTGGGGATTTTGAAAAAAAAAGAGGCAAGTTATCTAGCTATTAAGCACCAAAAACCCACAAATCCGAGTCTTGGGGACTTGGGGACTTAGAGAAAAGTTCACCCGTCAAAACCCATGTGACCCGGAAACTGAGTCTCACAAAAGGAACCATAAAGTAAATCGGAGTATCAAGAGTAAATAAGCTCAAAGGCAGATAGATATCAAATTCATCCAAAGGCCGGAAGGGCCAAGAAAGCTATTAAAGCTTCATAATGTATTTACATGATGCGATGATAGTATCAAAAGTGCACATCTGCACTATCAAAAGAATATCTGTCTTTACAAGGGCATCGAGCGAACAAGGTATTAGGATGGCATCAGGTAATAATTTACTCGGCCTCCTGAGTCGGGTCCACATCCTTACCCTTGCCCTCCGGGTCTTGTTCTCGGGTTCGCTTCTTAGAAGAGTTCCCAGCATCATCATCCGGTTTTTCAGCATCAGGACGAACAGGTGGACGGACAGCTGGTGTAGAGGAAGTTGGTGCTGATTGCAATTCGGCTTCCCTCTTCGCAGCTTCCTCCCTCCTCCTGGCCGAGTCAGCATTCCACTTTTCTAAAATATCGAAGGGCACGGGCGTATCTTCCTTCACAGCCTTGTCCTTAGCATCGTATGGAGACATAAACCTACTCAAGTCCATACTGTCGGCAAGAGCAGTTGCCGAGTGACGTACCTCGGATTGTACAGCTTTGAAATCCTTGGGGGAAAATCTCGAGCCATCTGCCTTGAACTCTGGAAATCCGGCCACCACCGTTGCCGGCTCAAGCTTAGGAAAATAAGCTTTCGCCAGCATAAGTCCCCGGGTCATCCCAACCCGGCATGCTGAGCGTTTCCAGAGCTCAATCCATGCAGGGACAGTAGAGCATGCATGGATTAGGGTCTCCATACCCGGATATAGATCAGTCGGCCACTGAATGGCGTCTAGTATCCACTTGGTGCCGGCACAGAACCTCCGGAGGACATTCTTCAATCTCTTTACCTTTTCGATATCATCTTCTTCTGAAGGCGCAAGGTTGGAAGCTGCAATATGAACAACAAAGGTTACATCAAAGTATTCCGGGTATCATGTATCAAGAAAACAAGAAACCAAGGCACGAACCAGTAAGTAGCGAAATCTCACCAACGAGGACACGATAAGTGTCGGCCACTTGGGCTGATAGCTTCTTTAGCGCAGCTTGAGCAGTGGTGTATTTCTCTTTGTATGTCGTGACATCTTTCTCCAAGGCTGCCACCTCGGACTCAAGTGCTTCCCTTAGCTTTATCTCGGTGTCCAGGAGCTGCTTGGTCTTGGCCAAAATCTCCTCGGACCGAGACGCCTGCGCCTAAAAGAATGGAAGGTTAAACATTAGTCGGATATCACAATCAGCCGAGTATTGCAAGGAGTACCGAGTGTAACTTTGACAAGTTAGACTCGGAACTTGGGGACTAGGTGGACACTATGAGATATCAACTAACGTACCTGATGCTCCACGGCCATGCGCTCCAACATGCTGCTCTCTGAGGCCTTCATGGCGAGGAGGGCGTTCATCATTTGGTCGAAGGATTGGTTACCCAAGTTGGAAGACCCGGGGTCTTGATAACTCGGATTGGAGGTTTTCTCCTTGGTAGGGGAAGGCACCCGAGTCGCCCGGATATCGGAGCTCGGGTCGCCTCCTCCCATGCCCAGGTCGGCGGCCTCTTCCTCCTCGCGCGCATGTGAGGCTATCGGGTATTCGGCTTCCTGATCAGCCGGGTGTGTTGGTGGCGCTTGTTGTTCCCCTTCGCCTCCAGCTGCAGCCATCATGTCGTCAATCGGGTTCTCCTTACCCGGGTCATCGGTCTCCATATTTTCTTGGTCACTGATTGTGACCGTGGCTCTGTGGACAGTATAAAGAAGCGGTTAGCATGTAGACTGGAGAAAATTACGGCAAAGTAATGGAACATCAGGAGAAGAACCTTACCCGGGATTCACCGCGAAATCCGAGGGAAACGCGCTGCTGGACCCGGATGAAGCTGATAAATATCAAGGGAATAAGGCATGGAACTGCCCTATTAAAAGATGATTAGAAAAGGAAAAGAATTCGATATTTGGGAAAGGATTGAAAGATACCAGCGCATCCAGGAGGGGACGATGGAATACCCGGATTAAGTGCGGATTCACCCGGAAAGTTCCGGGTAATTCTGCGCTTGGTCACAGGCGGATCCTTCAAGTACGGCCAGTTAGATAACTCTCGGTTTAACTCGCACATGTTAGCAAAGGAGTACGGTTTAGAAGCAAGGGAACGGTATGGCACCTTAAAGACGACCCCTCGGGGTTTCCTCTTTGCTCCGACCTTGACTGTCGGCTCAGCTTCATCTTCATCGCTTGCTGTTTCCACCTTGCCTTCCGGTTCTTCTTCTTCTTCTTCGTCCTTGTCCTCTGGCTCTGGAAGTTGCCAAGGTATATTGTCGGAAAAACAGAGAATAAACAGCAATGAGCTTGCATAGTCTAAGTGAGACTCGGAATGTACCTTCCTCCGAGTTAACTGCGTCCTCTTCCTCCTCTGGACTCTCGGAGTTAGGGGGCGTTTCGATCTTCCAAAAGGCGTCATCAGCCTAAGTCAGAGGCACCAGGGTAAGGATCAGTAGTTGCATCGAGAGAAAGGTGTGAAGGTAAAAGTATGAGAACCGGATTTTACCTCAGGAGCTGGTTTCTCGCGAGTAAATGGTTCCAACCCGGCTATGTTCCGGATTACCTCCAATTTCTCCGTCAAGAAGCTCTTGATGGTCTTGTTGGTGTCACCGGCCGGGTAGTTCTTGGAAGAGTATCGGAGGGAATCCGTAGAATGCCCCGAATACTCGCACATCAGTTTTGGGCGGATGGAATTGGGTTGTATGCGAAAGTTCACCCAAGTTTTGACTAGGTTGAGCCCGAGGAGACCTTGGGCGGAAAGGGCGGCTATTTTTGAAAGGAGCGGTTGGATGGCCTCCCTGTCCGGCTCAGGGGCAAAAGCGTTGAAGGATTCGGAGATATCGAGGAGGCCCTCCGAGTAACCCGGCAATTTCTTCTCGCCGGGTGGGGAGGTGTCCCGGCAGTAAAAGAAAGAAAGTTGCCAGTGTTTAACATGGGAATTCAGGTTAAGAGTTGGCATTGGGGAATTTTTGCGGCGCTGGATGGAAACCCCGCCGCAAGCAAGAAGCGCCCCGTCACCGCTTTCGCGGCACGGTTTGCATTGGAAAAGTTCGATAAAAAGAGTCAAATTTGGCGGAGTGCACAAATATGACTCGGAAAGAACGATGAAATGGGTTATGTTCAACATAGAGTTAGGCCCTATGTCGAACACCCGGAGGCCATAGTGGCTCAAGACCTCGCGGAAGAAAGGGTGACCCGGAGGGCGAAACCCCCGGGTCACATGTTCGATGAAGCAGATTACCTCACCGGCAGCAGGCGTAGGCCGGGTCTCATCACCCGGCGCTCTCCACTGGATATCTTCCTGAGGGGGGAGGACCCCTAACTCGGCCAGCTCTTCCAGCTTGGCCTTGGTGACTGTGGACCGCGCCCAGTTGGCGGATATCGATTGGGTCATCCGGGCTTTAGCCGGCTGTTTCCCTTGCCTCTTGGGAGCCATGGGTTCAGCCTGCAAAGCACAAGACAAAAAAGGTACAAGACATAAGACTCGGAAGTCATGGGTTATCCGGATATATGCAGGCAGTATCAAAGGAAGGCATGAGGGCTATGAATTATCCGGGTATCACTAGACGGGGTGAAAGTTACAGGTTATCCGGGTATCGAGTAGCAATACAGAAATTATGGGGGACTTACGTATTGATGATCGTTTGCGGAAGAAGGTTGATTGCCCATGTATCTACTGCAAGTAAATGAACCGGAAGAGGCGAATTTTCCGGGTATCAATGGCAAGTGCGGAAAATTTGGGCGGCCCGAGCCTAGATTGGAAATTTCATCTTCAAATTCGTGGTGAAATTAATGACTACAAGCAATAGGAGAATGAAGTGGAGCCTATATTCAAGCCATTGGATGAACTAGAGTGAGTCTAAGCGACCTAATCCGGCGCGGGGCAAGAAATAGCCCGCGGTTGACCTAGATCCAATCTAGAGCGAATCAAGAAATTGCGAGGCTAATTCAATGGGAGCAAGGAGCTTACCGAAGGGGATTGAAGTAGAGCGCGGCGACGGCAAATAGCGCAATCTGAGTGACCCTTCGCGACTGCCGGCGAGCTGCTCGAGGGCGCGGCGGCGGAGGTCAGGCGGCGGCGCGGGACGAGCTGTGGCGGAACGTAACCGGCGGTGGATTGGTTCCGGCGGCGTGCGCGAGGTCTCCGTGGTGGCGCTCCGTAAGCTTGGGTGCAGGAGTGAAGGAGAGGAAGAAGAAATGGACCGTTGGGGTTAGGTTATCCCCCGGGTGCCTATTTATAAGGTGCGGGTGGATAAACCTAGGCCAACGGGCGAGAGCCGGAAATTTCGGGATAAAGGATATCCGCCGGATTTTCCGGGATATGCGTTAAGTGCTAGACGGGATATCCGGACAAGATATGAAGGAAATCTTCCCGCGGTATCAGGATCAGTTATCAAGTGGTGTAAGCCGGATCTTTGACATTCTTACCCGGGCGTTGACCCGGAAAGAGTAAAGAGGGATTTAGAGAAAGCCGGGTTATTATATGGCCACCATGGAGTTAGGCCTAGCTGTTTATCAAAGCAATTTAACCCGGCCTCTATGAACTTGTATGTTTGTTATTTTTTTAGGGAATAGCGTGCGCTTCAAGGAGGATCTCATGAAGCCCAAACTATTCTGGGGACTACTGATGGAGGGATGATAACCCGGTAGGCCAACGCCAAGGAGTAACTCGGCCCAAAGGACGCTGCACAAGGCCCGGCTTAAGATAAAGGAGTTTCTAGAAGGCCCAAGAACGTAGGCCTCGTAACCCGGATTGTGGGTTCCGATAAGGAAGTTTAGGGTTTGTAGGCAGTGTCCGGGTAGGATTCAGAGTGCGCCTTGGAGAGTAGGCCAGGGGGTCCGGATATTATATAAGCCAGCCCGTAGGGTTAGACGGGAGAGATCCAAGAGTTTGAGCAATATCGCTAGGTATCGAGTATCCAGTGTAATACGAGAGTTGAGTTAATATATCTAGATCGGAGACTCGGCGACTTGATTGCCGGCTACCAGATCGCATATCATCATGTTTTCCCTTGAGCTAAACCCTCTCCCAAACACCAGAGTCGAATTGCCCCAAGATAAGTTACCCCCGGTAACGTCTGCCGTGATTATCCCACGACAGTCTCTATCCACTTAATGGTGCCACCCCATGCCCCAATAAGCAAGTTCTTAGCACAAGCACTCCTTCATCATCTCGGTGGCATGCACGTCTTGGTCATCCATCATCCTCAATAGTCCAGGAAATTCTTAGTCGAAATAAAATTTCTGTCTCAAGTAAACATGATGAGTTAGTTTGTGATGCGTGTCAAAAGGGCAAAAGTCATCAATTGCCTTATCCTAGATCTACTAGTGTTTCTAGTGCTCCTTTAGAGCTTATTTTCTCCGATGTTTGGGGCCCTGCCTCTGATTCTGTTGGTCGATACAAATATTATGTGAGCTTTATTGATGATTATAGCAAATTTACATGGATATATTTGCTTAAATATAAATCTGATGTCTTTCAGAAATTTCGTGATTTTCAACAACATGTTGAACGTCTCTTTGATCGTAAAATCCTAGCTCTTCAATCAGATTGGGGTGGAGAGTATCAAAAGTTAAATTCTTTCTTTTCACGCATTGGTATTGCTCATCATATTTCTTGTCCTCATGCTCACCAACAGAACGGTTCTGCTGAACGTAAACACCGTCATATTGTGGAAGTTGGCCTTTGTCTCTTAGCTCATGCTTCCATGCCACTTAAATATTGGGATGAAGCTTTCCTTACGGCCGTTTATCTTATTAATCGTCTTCCTAGTAATGTCATCAATCATAAAACTCCCACAGAACTTTTGTTCAAAACTCCACCAAATTATTCGTTCTTACGAATTTTTGGGTGTGCCGTGTGGCCAAATCTTAGACCATATAATCAACATAAGCTCCAATTTCGGTCAAAACAATGCGCGTTTCTTGGCTATAGTGGTCTTCACAAAGGGTATAAATGCTTAGACATATCTACTGGACGCATCTATATATCCACAGATGTTGTTTTTGATGAGACAATTTTTCCCTTTTCTCAACTCCGACCAAATGCGGGTGCTTTATTACGGGCAGAAATTTCACTTTTACCTTCCGCTCTACGAAATCCTTCTATTCTTGATCAGGAGCATGAATTACGTCATGATGATATGTCTGTTTCTGCTAATTTTTCGGATGAAAACAGCACCCAGGAGGTTTCTGTTGCAGGGAATCAAAACAGCGATCCCGGAGCAGATTTTACTGCAGATTCGGTACCTGACTCGATGCAATCTCCATCGGGATCTGCGGAAAAGCAGCCACGGTCAGGCGCGCAGGATTCCGCGCACTCCATCGCTTCGCCGACACGTGGATCAATCTCGACCACGCCTTCGTCCAGGCCCGCGTCTACGACCGCGCGGCCCGTGTCGTTGTCTCCGTCCGAGCCGACAAACGACAACAACCCGTCAGGGCTGGATCCACCCGTGTCACCCGGATTATCTGCGCATTCAGTTCCTGTGGACGATTCTGTCCCAGTCCAGCGTGTACACACCCGTTCTCAAAGCAGTATTACTAAGAAGGCACCGGTACCGGCTGGTTTTGTTCGATGGTCGAATTTCTGCTCCACTGGTGAACCCGAGTGTCTTCAAGAGGCTATTGGACATGATAAGTGGAAAGCAGCTATGGATGAAGAGTTCTCGGCATTGATGCATAATGGTACGTGGCATTTAGTTCCTCGTCCTCCTAATAACAATATTATTGATTGCAAATGGGTTTACAAGATCAAAAGGAAATCTGATGGCACAATTGATCGATATAAAGCAAGACTTGTGGCTAAGGGATTCAAGCAACGATTTGGTGTTGACTATGAGGATACCTTCAGTCCTGTTCTGAAAGCTGCAACTATTCGTATTGTCCTGTCTATTGCAGTGTCTAAAAATTGGGATATGCGTCAATTGGATGTGAAGAATGTGTTTCTTCATGTCGTTCTGGAAGAAGAGGTATATATGAGACAACCTCTTGGCTATGAGAATTCCGTTACTCCGGGCTATGTGTGCAAACTTGATAAAGCATTATATGGTATCAAACAAGCTCCACGTGCATGGTATTCTCGATTATCAGCAAAATTGCATGCTCTTGGCTTTGTTGCTTCTCAAGCTGATACCTCTTTGTTCTTCTATCACAAACATGGAGTTACAATTTTTATGCTTATCTATGTGGATGACATTATTGTCACTAGTTCTTCCATGCAAGTCGTGGATGCAGTTTTAGCAGATCTACGTATGGATTTTGCTCTCAAGGATCTTGGCTCTCTCCATTATTTCCTTGATATTGAAGTTCAGAAGAATTCTAATGGTATTTTCTTGGCTCAAACTCAATATATTTCTGATGTTCTCAAGCGTGTTGGTATGGGAGGATGTAAACCAGTTACCACTCCGCTTTCTATATCAGAAAAAACTGACTATTTCTAAAGGAGTCCCTCTCAATGATGATGATGCTACACGTTACAGAAGTATAGCAGCCAACTGTGTCTAGATCCAGTACAGAGGCATAGTACAAATCTTTGGCTAATGCTATAGCTGAGATTATCTGGGTACAAACACTATTGACAGAACTTGGCATTGGACAGCCTAAAGCAGCAACACTTTGGTGTGATAATCTTGGTGCTACTTATTTGTCAGCTAATCCTGTGTTTCATGCCAGAACTAAACACATTGAAGTAGACTATCATTTTGTCCGAGAGAGAGTTGCTAATAAATTGTTGAATATCAGATTTGTTCCTACTGGAGATCAAATAGCTGATGGATTTACTAAGCCCTTGTCAGTTCGACAGTTGGAGGCTTTTAGATGCAATCTCAACTTAGATAAAGTTGTGATTGAGGGAGGATGTAAAACAGAAGATTCTAGAGATGTTGTACCCTAGTTTGTATCCTAGTCGGTATAGGATAGGCTAACGTAGAAGGCAAGTTTTGTATGTACCTTGTACCCTACGGCGGATTGATCCGATATATAAACATGGAGAGCGGCCAAGTATAGGCACGCTTCAACTCATAATTTCATAGTAGTTTCTGTCTCCTATGGCTTGGTTTTGTTTTAACGGGCATCGGTGCTACGGTGGCGATGTGCGATAGAAGTACTTTTTTCCCAGATATTGATCCACCTCGTCGGGCATGGTCTCTTCGGCAGTGTCGATCAGGAGGGTGGGAAAAATCGTCTTGTTGGAACTCTTCTATAGTGGTGGATCAAGTTTTGGCTTGATTTTCTCCTCCGACCAATGGCGGGGTTTGTCTTTGCCGCAAAGCTAGCGAGTTCAAATCTCAACGATATGTGTGGCCGGATGTAGAATGGTTGTCCAACCGGCCAGTTTGATATTTTCTTCCTCGTGACTGTAATCTGTTTCTCAGATCACCATGCAACGGTGGCGACTTTTGACTCTGTTAAGGGACTCCCAGTTGTGACGTCGTCGGTGCTTTAGTGGCTTTGACGTAGTTTGACGGACCAGATGCAGCATTAAGCTTGGCTCACGGTGCCTTGCGAGTGCGGTAAGAACGGAACGATGATTTCCTTAAAGACCTATGTGTAATTTAATTTAATTGTAATGGTTCTATACGAGTTTGTTGATTTGAGTATGTGTGGTAACCGGTGTTTGCCCTCTTCGGGGGAGGGGGGGGGGAATTGTCGCCCATTCCTTATCCTTTTTTTTTGTTTTTTCGTTGAGAATTCGTCGTTCCTTCTCTATCATGGCAAGAAAAGGGGAGCGAACTCGGGTTTTTTTTGCTGTGTTCCTTTTTTCGGTTTTCTTTTTGTTCAAATTTTTTTTTCCTTTTTCTGTTTTTTTGTGTTCTTTTTTGTTCAGTTTTTTGTTCAAACTTTTTTTTTGTTTTCCTATTTCTGTTTATTTTTTGTTCAATTTTTTTTACTGAAAAAGGGGAAGACTGATGAATGGGCCGGCCCAACAGCGCGGCTCCGCCAGGCGTCATTTAGGTGCCCCTTAAGAAAAGTGTGTATGGCTACAAGAGATGGTCACGGGCTGGTTGTTGTCCTCATAGTTTTTGGCTGCGTGTCGGAGGCTCTTATTTGCCGCCCCGTAGCGGCACTTCGCGCCAGCCGTCTGCAGGCGCGGCAAATGGGCCAGCCCATTTAGCACCTCCCCCTTTTTCCAGTAAAAAAGATTTGATTTTTTTTTGAACAAAAATAAAAGTAACATAAATAAATTTAGACAAAAAATGTTAAACAATAGAAAATTTGGACAAAAAAATATAAACAGAAGAAAATTTAAACAAAAAGGTTTTGAACAAAAATAAATTTGAAAAAAATATACAGAAAATGGATCGGACCCCATAAATGGGCCGGCCCATCGCGCTGCCAACAGGCGCTGCGTGTCCCTGCAAAACGTATTTGGCGGGTAGTTGTGGGCAACATGGCCGTGAATCGCATGCTTGCTAATGCTGCAGCCTGCAGGTCCAAATTTATGGCAACAAAAAGAGTAGAGGTGCGTAACTCTGAGTTGGTGGTGACAGTATCCGTGTGCCATTTCTGACGGGACGCGCATGAATGAATGATCGCGGCAGGTCGAGGTCGAAACGGACGATGACGGCGATGCATTTTGGATGATCAGGGCTTTTTTACGGTGCAACTTACTAGTCCTCTTGGGTAGTAGTATTGATACGTCTAGACCGTCCATTGAATGGCCATTTCAGTCAAATCACGTCTGGATAATTAAGGTAAGAAATCCTCGCAGCAATAATTACCTCCCCTTCCGGTTAGATTCCTTAAAAATCACCTCTCCCTCCCGCTAATTAAGGCAATAACTGCCGCTAATTAAGGTAAGAAATCGACGCAGCAAATTTCTCCATCACCGTTTCCGCAAGCGGAATAAGTCGCGCTAGACGGGCAGGGCGTGGCACTCACACATAGCTCGACGCCGATGACGGTTTCATTCAGCTTCTTGCCGGTGGTGTGCTTCCCATCCTGCCGGCCGCGCACCGTGTCTGAGTCTAGTTACGAGGTCACCGGTGGTCCGCCACACACGCGTAAGAACTAAAACGCACCGCGCATGCACGTACTAGAAATTTGGTCAACCTTGGTTCTTGGCTGTTTGATCCACCTTGTTTTGATGTCATGTGGCGTACGCATCAGGAGTAATTGATCGGTTTTGTTCTTCAGAAGTATTTGCTGCTTACAGTTACAGCCAAATGCAATCGATTCTGATTTTTTTATCTTCCGAATATAGTCTTGTGTGCGCCTAATCTTCTCCCACCTCTTCCTATTTTGCCCTTGGATGAAAAAATACTAGCCATCGTGCGTGCTAGTATTGATGTATCTGGACCATTGGATCTATTCGGATGAATGGCCCATATCAGCCCGTCCCTACCGTAAAAGACCCCGATCATCAATGGCAATACTCTCGTCCAGCGAGCAACCAACACTATCGACGACCTACCCAACTGGCCTCTACTCACTGGGTTTGAATGCAGTACGTCCGTCCATCAACCGCCCGATCGATTCGGTTTCTTCGCACCGGGAGAGAGCAGGCTGCAGTGCAGGTGTGGTGTAGTTAACGCAGTAGTATGAATTTTGTTGTCAGTCGCATTTCATTTCTGCACCTCGTACACTCCGCCCTGGACTGAGCCCCGCATTCATCACCCACCTGCCGCGTACACTCTGCTCGGAGCGGAGCCGGAGCACGGCCGGCTATAAATACCGACGATTTCCCAGTACCCTCTCCTCACCATCCAGCGCAGTACCTACACAACTCCTAATTCACCCATCATCACACACACATACCGCCTGTGACTGAGAGCGAGAGTGAAGAACCAAGGAAGGCTATGGCGACGATGAAGCATCCGAGCGTGGCCGTGGTGGCTCTGATGCTGATGCTGGCGCTGGTGGCGCTGGCGCCCGGCGGCGCGCAAGCCGCGTGCGACGCGACGCAGCTGGCTGTGTGCGTGCCGGCGATCACGACCGGGGCGACGCCGGTCCCGCAGTGCTGCGCCAACCTCAAGGCGCAGCAGGGGTGCCTCTGCCAGTACGCCAAGGACCCCAAGTACGGCAAGTACATCAGCAGCCCCAACGCCAGCAAGACCCTCCAGTCATGCGGCGTCCCCGTCCCGCACTGCTAGGCGTGCGCTCCGGCCATCCCCTAGCACATAGTAATAATTAATCTAGCCTGCTCCGTCGTGAGAGTATGGGACTGCCTAGCCTAGCTGAGCGTGCGTGCGTTGCGTCGCGTGATGTACTAATGCGCTGCTTCGTAAATGGAGTTATGGGAAATTGGGAATAATAAGAAGATGATCCACCGTCGGCTGGGCAGGCCGCCCCTGCCTGCTGGTTTGCGTTCAACCTCTTTTGTTTGCCGAGTTTACTACTTGAACCGACTCAGCTGCCCCGATGAAAAATGGGCTCGATTTATCTCAAAAATTCTTCTATTGACAGGAGACGATGCGCATCCAGGGCCGATGCCAGCCAACCAACATGAAACAGTAAATTATGAAAAATATATCTCTCATATTTTCCCACCCGGATTACAAAATAGACGACCAAAAACCATCTCCACCGAGCACCCTCACTAGTGGAGAACGGAGCTTTTGCCCACTGGCGAGCACCCCTTTCGCCCCGGCTCGGCCAACCCCGGTGCAAAAGACTGCAGAGGTGGGGCCGGGGCGAGCAGGGCCGGCGTGTGGTGCGGAGGTTATTTGCCCCGATTGGTGGTTCAAACCGGGGCTAAAGGCCCTCGGCGAGCAAGGCGCGTGCGAGAGCGTCGTGGAGGTTTTTTTTGCCCCGGTTTGTGGCTCCAACCGGGTCAAATGAGCCCCACCTAGATGAAAACTTAGTTCTTTATTTCTATATTGCCGTTTAGTTAATAATTTCAATTTCATTAAAAAAAACTAACCAAATAGATGGAAAATAAAAATTAATAGAATTCTTTTTTTCTTCAGATCCAATTTTTTATTTTTTTTATAAACACTACATGCCAGCGTTCTCCACTCCTCATGCCACTCACTTTTTGGTGTGGTGTGCTCACTTATTTTTCCCTCACATGCATAAGAGGTGTTCGATGAAATGCCCGAGAGCATAATGCCATCTGTGCTCGCAGAAAGTAAACATGTAATATTGCTAGACTATTGTGTAATAATGTATCAAACATGCATGGTTCATGTATTTGGATTAGTCCACCTCTGTTTTCCACATGACGGGCGTGTGAACTGGAGGATTTGTAGATATATATATAGAACAAAACAAACGGTGTCTCCATTATACAGCCCGACCGTGGCTCATGAATGCATATATGCATATCGAAAGCACGGTCGGACGTATGATGGCGAATCCGGATGATTTGTAGTCGGTCGATAAACTGAACGATCTATCAAACCTTTTGTCAAACCTTGACTGGGGGGTGTAGAACAAAACAATCGGTATAACCAGCATACAACCCCACCGTGGCTCCTGGAGTGCATATATGCATACCAAATGCACGGTAGGACGTATGCTGGCGAATTCGAATGATTTGTATTCGGTGGATGAACTGAATGATGTATGAAGTGACTCCGAGAGGTGGGCTATAAATAGGGTCCTCTGGCTCACGAAGTGTTGTGCTAGGGTTTCGATCCAACGGTTAAGAAGCGCTCGAAAGAAACACCCCTGATCCAATGGCTAACAAGCGCTCAAAACAAACACACCGTACCCTTGATCGAACGGCTGACAAAAGCTCGAAAGAAACACACCTCTGATCCAACGACTCACAAGCGCTTGAAAGAAGCACACGATCCTTGTGATTCTTTGTGATTGGTCCCAACGAAACCGTAACCCTTTGGCCCCATTGGTAAAACGGCCCGGGACTAAAGGGGTCTGTTTCTTCTCACTATATATATGTATGCATGCATTGTCACCATTGGCATAAACACATATAAACTCCCCACTCTCTCATGGCTTCTACCGTACCCACTCTAACCTTCCTACAGGCGGAGGCACTTTCCGCCTCGAACTACCCCTGCCCGCCCGGCTACAGCGTCCCCGCCGGCTAGATGCTGAGCGTCGGAGGAGTGCCGGTCCCTCCTGTTCCTCAAGGTGTGGCGCGTCGGACGGCCATCACGAACCACTACTACCACGAGCTCACGTCGGAGAAGCGGAGGGATCCCAGTTGGAATCCCGACTACCGCCCTACTTGGGACGCCTTCTTCATTAATCGGCGTGAGAGTGCGCTCGTCAGGTACGAGGAGAACGGCCCGCCTCCTTCGAACTTCAATGAGGCCGGTCGTCAGCTGTGGTGGGGCGGCGGACGGACTCTTCAGAGTGTCCTGAACTACATCAGGGCCGGGGATAACCCCCGCCTACGCTACCCTCACGCCCAGTCCTGGGGTCGTGATCCTCCGAGGGAGTCCAGAGCACCGTCCGACGATAGTGACGACGACGACAGCGACTACGACGACTACGAGTCGGAGTACTATAGGCCTAGGCAGGAGTATGACTAGCAGATCAGATCCACTCTTGCCATTATGTACTGCCTTGTTTATCTAGATCTCTATGCTCTCCGTTTAGGTTTAGATCCACTCTTGCCATTATGTACCGCCTTGTTTTATCTATCCAAATGTACCGGCCTCCTCCCTAATTAATGTTAGCTCTTGTGAGTCGTTGGACAAGGAGTGCGTTTCTTTCTAGCGTATGAATCCCTCCAATCAACAAAAATCACACGGAATACAAATTCTTTTATTAAAAACAGGAAACAGACACGCTAGCATGCTGCAGTTCGCTGGAATACAAATTCTTTTATTAAAAACAGAAAACAGACGAACACTACTCCTCCTCGTCGTCGTCGGGGAACTCGTCGGTGACCTCCTCCTGGTCGTCGGCGGCGGCGAACTCGTCGGAGACCTCCTCGTCGTCGTCGGAGGTGCATGATGGTACGTCCGAGATAGGCCTCCACCTCGGATCATCGGAGGCCCAGACTCCGCCGGCGTGGTCGGCCCGACGGAGCTCTTTCAGCACCTTCGTCCTCGCCTCCCGAGCGGCATCTAACGCGAGGTGGCGTTCGAGGCGGCGCTCCGCCCGCTCAGCCGCGCGGGTCTGCCAGAGCTCCTCGTCGGCGCTCTCCTCCCCCGGATTGTTCCGTTAATACTCGCGGACGACACGGTCGTCCCTGGCGTCGACTAGGCCCTGAAACGCGCGGTGGCGGAGGTGGCGGTGGTCGGCGGCAGTGACGATCTGTGGCTGCGCCCTGGCCTCCGCTTCTCAGAGGGTGTGGCAGTCGTTGAAGTTCATCAGTGACCGCGGGCGGTTGAGGCGCCAGGCCGCCGCGTCCCAGGAGCGGGTAGCCTCCGCCGCTGTTGCAAAGGAGCCGAGGGGGATGCGGTCGTCCCCGTAGCGGATATGCGCGGTGAACATTCCGTTCTGGCGTGCTCGGACGCCGCGGAAGCCGGTGGTGCTGTTCCTCCTCGGAGGCATGGAGGCGGCGCGACGGTGCGTGGAGTGGAGAAGACGCTCGAGGCGCGGCAGTTTATACCGCGCTCGTGGCCACGTGGCACAACTCCCGCGCCACGCGTCCACGCGGCAGGACTTTCATATTGAAAATGTATTTGAAATGTTTACGCAATTTTAAACACTTTTCGTATTGAAAGTTTCTTCAAATTCAAAACCATTCACAAACTAGGTTTTTAAAAATGTTTGAAATTTTAAAAATTGTTACTAGTTTAAATAGTTGGAATAATTAATTTTTTTTAACAGAAAATGTGTTTGAAATCTTTGTCCAATTTTAAACACATTTCATATTGAAATTTTCTCCTAATTCGAAATAATTTGAAATGTAATTGAAAAAACATTTTGAAAATGTATTTAAACGGGGCAGGGGAAAAAATGGCGGCAGGAAGCCAAGAAACTAAATTTTGGGGGTTTTGCCCCGGTTGGTAAGGGGGGAGGTGAGCGGCAAGCGAGGGCCCCACCTCCCACCCTTTTGCCCTGGTTGGTAATACGAACCGGGGCAAAAGACACCCTTTGCCCCGGTTCGTGTTACCAACCGGGGCAAAAGGCCTCCCAGTATATAACCCCGGGCGGAGCAACCGCCCGGGACAAACCCTCAGAACTCGCAGAAACCGCTAAGTCCCCGGCGCCGAAATCCTCTCCGACGCCGTCAGACTACCCAATTTCACCGCCGCCGGAGAGAGCTCCACCGCGCCGCGCCGTCCCCCTCGCCACCGAGCCCGCGCGACCGCGCCCTTCCCCTCGCCCCCGAGCCCGCGCCCGGCCCCGAGACCGCGCCCGCGCCCGGCCCCGAGCTCGCCATCGGGATCCTCGTCGCCGAGCTCGCCGCCGTTCGACTCACCTCAGCTCCCTCGAGGTACTGCTCGCCGTAGTGCTCACCGCCGTATCAAAATACTTAGGAATTTTTAGGAATTTTTAGTATACTTAGGAATTTTTAGATATACTTAGGATTTTTTAGATATACTTAGGAATTTTTAGTACACTTAGGAATTTTTAGATATACTTAGTATACTTATGAATTTTTAGATATGACTTGTTCAAATAAAGGTATGATATAGAATTTTTAGATAGTACTCCCTCCGTATCAAAATATAAGATTTTTAACATTTTGTAGATATAATGTATCTAGACATGTTTTAGTGTGTAGATTCATATGCATCTTACACTAAAACATGTCTAGGTACATATTGTCTAGGAAATGCTAGCTAAAACATATTATATTTCGATACGGAGGGAGTTTTTTTTTTAGGGAAATTAGCTATATATCTAGAGGGAAACGAGGGGAACCGAGAGGGAACCGAGGGGAACCGAGACGAACACTACGCGTCAGAGTACTACAGGCCTAGGCAGGAGTATAACTAGCAGATCGGATCCACTCTTTCCTAGTAAACTTGTGACTCGAACGGTGCATAACAACGTTCCAGATTATCCAATCATGTGTGAAAATATTGCAGATCACTTCCTCTTCTTCTTCAAGAAGAAGAGAAAGTGATCTGCAATGTTTTCACAAATGATATGGATAATCTGGGATGCTACATCTGTTATGTCCCGTTCGAGTCGCAACTTTATTCGGCAAGACTCGATCTGATCTGCTAGTCATACTCCTTACTAAAGTGTACTGTTGTGATGATTGTTTAGTGGAATATTATTTTTTTCAAGAGAATTTATAACTTACGAAAGTATTTTATCTTCCATTTGTATTAGTTGATCTATGGACAGCTGAGAGGGTGAAGAACATGTGTTCGCGATAATAGAAGAAAGTACACTCCCCGGTGGACCCAATGACGGTGGAGGTGATCAAGACGATGACTCAGAGTACCTGAATGAATCAGGTCAGGGAATAGAGGAAGACGAGCAATTGCAAGGAACAAATGCAGAACAGGAGAAAACAAGTGATGAACAAGCCTTAGTGAAGGCTGCATCGACATCTTCTAGCAAGAGGTCGAAACGAGGCCCGGCTCAAGAGATGAGCTCGAAAGTGCATCTGTTAATCGAGCAAGTCTATCGAACCGGCGAACCTGCTTGGCCCATCAAGACAGCAACTAAGTTTACAAGCCAATGTGGAGTTATTGTTAGGGACATGATCCCTATAAGTATTGAAGAATGGAATGAGCCAGCAAAGGACGAAGATGATCCTGGACGAATGGCAGTTTCTTTTGTCACAGACCGGTCCAAACAACTCATGTTCGACAAGCTGATGAGCCATTTCAGGCTTCCAGAATGTGATGATGAAGAGGATGAGACGGCACAACAGGAAATGTGCGACGCTGTGAAGCACTGGGCTCTGAAGAAGATGGCCGGGGCTTTCAATGCTTACAAGAAAAGATTATGGGAGGAATGTCAGAAGAAAAAAGAAGTCCCAAAATTCGAGGGGCCGCTTGAGAAGCAGAAGGTACACTGGCCAGCATTTCTGGCGTACAAGCAATCAGAAAAGGGGAAGCTAAGGTCAGCCAAGAATGCCGCAAATGCCAAGAGGAAGGTATATCACCATAAGATGGGTTCAGGTGGCTACAGAGTTGCAGTGCCTAAGTTTGACGCACTTGAGGCAGAGCTGCGAGAGAAGGGGATCATTCCAGGTACTCAGGATTTTCCGCGGAGGTCAAGGAATTGGTTGCTTGGGCATGGGGCGACGTTTGAAGAACAAGGGCACCTTATTATAAGGGAAAAAATAAAGGCCCCCTTTGCGGCACTTGAGAAAGTGTTCAAGGAGGTTAAAGAGGGAGAGTTCAAGCCAGATCAAGAAAATGACGACCTTACAAAGGCCCTCGGGAATGCAGAACATGGCGGCTCGACACGAGGTAAAGGACGATATCCGTGGTGCTTTGGCTTCAAGCCGGAAGATTGTCTCTTACCATATAGAAGCCGAGCGAGAGGACAGATAAAGAAGGATGCAGCGGTCGTAGAACAGGCTGGTGCCTTGGAAGCCGTAGTGATGAAGCAGCAACTACAGATTAATAAGCTTACTAGCGGGCCCTCCCAGACGCAAGACACTAGTACATTCGAGGAAACAGAAGCATCTCAATGCCGGAGCAACGTGGCTTCAACGGAGGTACCGGCTTCCGCTGCAGTTCTGCTTGTTGATGCCCCTCCACAGACGGAGGTCGTGGATGCAATCAAGGAGAAGACAAGTTGTGCGCTATACGTGTCAGTCTCAAACATATCCATCAAGGTGGCGGACGGCTACGCTTTACCTTGTGTAGAGGGAGCGACCTCGTGGCCGTCCGGTTACACCTGGCTATGCTCGTGCCGGCGTTGATGATGTTCAGCCGGATTGGAGGATATTGCGGCTTGACATCCCCGGAGGTGACGGGGTAGAGACACTTGGAGAGGCCGTCAATTCAATCATTCAATGGAAAAAGAGTGGCATAGTGTTTCCCCCACGCAGTCCACCGCCGCCACCACCACCACCTTCTCCTAGACGCAGTCCACCGCCAACACAAACAGCTACTTCTCCGAGACGCAGTTCACCGCCACCACCACCACCACCTTCTTCGAGATGAAGTCCACCGCCGCCATCACCGCCATCTACTTCTCTGAGACACAGCCCAGCTCGATCATCGCCAGCACACAATCGACGCCATGGACGTCAGCAGCCCGAGTCCGGCTCGATCTCCGATGCCTGAGCCGACTCCGCCACCCACTAAGTCTTCTTAGAGGAAGGCTGCTGCATCTAAGTCGTCCCCGAAGAAGAAACCTCCTACGAAGAAGAAAGCCAAGAAGCTGCCAGAAGTGTTGCCTTACCATAAGACTGACCATGAGTTAGACGAATGGGTGACTGCGGACACGAAACGTCAGATGGCTTCGTGGGGAAAGAGATCCCCGGAGCCGCCAAAGGAACCAATAGATCCGGCTGTAAAGAAGCACTTCCAGAATATGCTGGAGATGCCGTCCCAAGTTAAGATGAATCTGCAATCTGACTATGATCTAGGAGTAACGACGAGTTATTCCAAAGCCAAGAAGGCGGGGAGAACAATTCCCCAGCTCGAGAAGCAGTCAAAACAATCGCCCCCCCCCCTCCCGCCCGCTCAAGGTATCGGACACTATACAAGCTCAAGTTGATCGGGAAGCAGCTGAGAAGTTTGCCAGAGACTGTGGTATAACACTTGACCAACCCTAGGCCAATCCGACAACTTTGAAAAGGCTGAATTGGCATGGAAATATGAGTGTGGGAAGTCTCTCGTCAAACCTGGTCAGCTCAGCTCTATGACAACATTGAAGCGCCAACTGCATACGTGGTATATCCAAATCGCAAAAGAGGCGCTAGACCAAATCATGCTGAAAATTAGAGAACAGTATTACTTCGAGATGACACGATGTTTATTGATTTTGAAGATCTTTTTTTCTTCTATAATCTAGACGCCCTCGACAAATCGATCATCAACACCTATTGTCAGTAAGTATCTACCTCAGCTAGTTCGATCATTGCTTCTTATATATATTATATCCTCACTGCACGATATATATTATGCAGGATGAAGATTCTGGAATGTAATGGAAACGGTGGCATTGGGTTCATTGACCCATATATCGTCAATGATATCGTTTTAAAGCAACACGCTCAAGATACGGAGGATAACATAGTTATGTTTTTGAGGAATCAATTTCACTGTAGTGAAATACTATTTTCTTACAGACATAAGTGAGTGTTACTATCTTATGCATATTCTTTCACATTTCTATTTTGCTAAGTCGGTGTTAATTAAGTGTAATTGATGAGTTAATCGCCTGTGCAGTTTTCACTGGATTCTTTTCGACATTCACGTTGACAACGGAATAGTTAATCTCATGGACTCTTTGGATAAAGGCCAAGAGGAGTACCAGCCCATTATGTCAATGCTCATAAAGTAATTTCAATCGTTGTCGCACTACACCGTCCCCTTTTGTTCAATCATTATCGTACGATGACCCATAATTTGTGTTTCCCGGACAGGGCTTGGAACCGGTTTAGGAAGCAACAACCCGGTTTAACAGAGTTGAATATGAGATTTGACACACTCGTCGTAAGTAGTACTTGCTACATTCACGCATCTCTCTTTAATTCCTTGATCATTATTTGACTCAATTATATTTCTCGTAAAGTGCCCTCAGCAGCCACATGGAACAAATATATGTGGCTTCTATGTCATGGAGAACATAAGGATAATCGTGAATGAGAGTTAGGAAGAAGAGTAAATATAAGGCTCTACGATCTCCAGAGGCAGCTCCTACCGGCAGACTGCTTACAAGCACTTCAAGAGGAATTTGCGGGTTTTATGCTGAAGGAGGTCGTATCTCAAAATGGAAGATTGCATTGTTAAGTATAAACAATGATCTGCATGTAATGATCTCAATGTGTATAACTCTATTCGGATATAATGATATAATTGAGATCAGTGTAATTATATTTTGATGATATCAATGCATGCAATGATTTTTATGATGATTATGCAAAAAACATGTTATTAACAGCCTCATCGAAATAAAATAGCACAGAAAAACAGCCCCAAAAGAAACATGCCAAAGCTCTGCCGCGGCAGAGAAACACCCAAAACTCTGCCGCAGCAGGGAACCTTTTGCCCCGATTGGTGTTACCAACCAGGGGTAAAAGGGTGGGTGCCTGCACGCTGCGCAGAGCTCACGTGGGGGCACGCCTTTTACCCCGGTTGGTAACCCCACGGGGGCATAAGGGGGCCTTTAGCCCGGGTTTGCGGAACCCGCTTGGGCAGCAGGGGCATTAGGCCCTTACCAACCGGGGAAAATGCCCTGTTCTACACTAGTGCCCGGAGCACCCCTGCTGTAAACTTTTCAGCCAATTAAAATCACGTGGGGAGTCGTTGAAAACTGCAAACGATATCCGAGATAACTTAAGAAATCGGGATGTGCTATCCACATAAAATTAAAACGAACAGTGTTTCCAAGAATAGAGTTTCTGCATCTGCTCTCGGGCGCTCCCATGTCGTCGATAGTGAGCAAGTCGGTAGTCACGTATGTCCGCTTCTGCGGGCTTCACCCAGCTAGGCGGGCAAGGTCGGGAACGGATCTAACTGCGGGGAGTGGAAACATGTGCAGGCAATGGGCCATTTTTGATTCGGGCCTATTGGTCTAAGATTAGGGCTCCTTTCTGTTGGGCCAACACTCACATAAGGGATAACAAAACAGAGGGCCCGGTTCACCAAGGACAGCCGTATTGTCTTACCGCACCCACAGTATCTGATTAGGGTTTGGAGCGACGACAACGGCGATTCCCAATCCTGCCGGTGATCATCTCCGTTCCCACGTCCAACCCCGATTTGCAATCTCCCTCTAACGCTCGGGCTGATTCAGGAGCTAACCTGCTTGGCTTACCGGCCTTGGTGTCTCGAGGGGGACTAGGGTTTCGCGAGTGTGGAGGAAGGAGAGGGTCTGATCGCCATGGCGGAAAGCACTCGGGCGAGCGAGGGTAGGGTGCAGTACTACGAGGTGGATGCGCTGCTGAGGAACCTGAAGCTTAATGGAGAAGAACTGAACGACGTGGTCCTTGGCAAGGAGGAGATCGGGCTATGGCCGGAAGTTAAGTGGCTTGCAGCCGCGAGGGTCTTGACGAAGAAGGCCTTCGTTATGGAAAACCTAAAGAGAACCATGCATACGGCATGGAGTTCTGCGCAGGAGATTAACTTCAGCGAGATCGAGCCAAACCTTTTTGTGCTGCAGGCGCATTGTCTCGGTGACTGGAAAAGGATGATGGAGGAGGGCCCGTGGTTGTTCCGCGGGAGTGCGCTGATGCTGGAGCCTTTTGACGGGTCGATGATCACCCCCACCGTGATCCCTTGTAAGGTGCAGGTATGGATACAGATTCACAAGGTACCGCCACTGTTCCGCAAGATTGAAATCCTTACGCAGCTGGCGAGCAGGGTGGGAGAAGTGGTCAGGGTGGAGATGGGGGCAATACAGACAAGGATGGGAGTTTTCCACCGGGCACGAGTAAACCTGGACTCGACCAAACCATTGGCGAGGTTTGTGCCGCTAACGCCGGAGGGATCTGAGCGAATGTTTTTACAAGTCAAGTATGAGAAAATACCTAAGTACTGTGAAAACTGTGGTTTGATGGGTCACACGTATCTGGAATGCGGCACCGGGGAGCATGGCAATGAAGACGTACAGTTTGGCGCATGGATGATTTCTGAAGAATCGTACTGGAAGCAGGGTACCCCGGGTATGAAACCGGGGGGTTTTGGCAGAGGCCAGGGACACCGGGGCCACGACATGCAAGGTGAGAGTGGAAGAAACAATCGAGGTGCTTTCAATGGAAGAGACGGTGCATGAGACCATGAGCGTCGCAACTGGGTGCCGAGAGGTGGAGCTAAAGGCTAGAAGAGGAACTCTACCGAGGCTGGTTTGGGGGACTCCAATGATCTCAATGACACGGCAGCGAGCCCGTTGAAACAGGCAACCAGGGAAGAGGGTAGTGGTTCTTCTGCGCCACCGGGGGCCTGTAAGAAGCTGAATATGGATGATGTCAAGGTGGCTGGGAGTACACCTGTCCCTCCCCCACCACCGCATTATGCAACTCCCAAGGAGAGGAAGAAACTGAAACAGGCGGAGGAAGAGGCTAAAGCTAGAAGAGAAGGGGTGTATCACAACCGAAGGGGGCAGTTCAACTCAGGAGACAATATCGGCGGCCTCTCTCGAGGAGGGCCCCTGGAACCAATGAGTGCCATGGCACACAACTGTCGCGGTTTGGGAGGCGCGTCGACAGTGAAGGAGATCCGTGATCTTGCACGGAGTCAAGCCCCCACGGTGCTTTTTGTTTTCGAGACTCAACTTCACAAACCTCGTGTTGAACGTCTAGCACCGTCTCTAGGCTTTTATAAAGCCTTTGCTGTTAGCAGTTCAGGTCGTAGTGGTGGTATTGGCTTGTTCTGGAACAATAATATATCAATAGAAATTTATCGTACTCCCAGTATCACATTGATGCAATCATCACAGAGGGAGGAAAGACCCGTGGCGTATCACAGGGGTTTACGGAGAGGCTCAGACGAGCGAACGTCACAAAACATGGGACATGCTGAAATATATCCGTTCGTCGTCTGATTTACCCTGGGTTTGCCTAGGGGATTTTAATGAAGTGTTGCACCTTCATGAGCATGTGGGGGTCCAGGAGAGAAGCTACTCACAAATAGAGGGTTTTAGAGACATGATAGATGTGTGCGGTCTACAGGACTTGGGTTACCAAGAAACTGTTGGACGTACGAGAAGACGGGGGCTCTTTGTGCAGAGTACGGCTTGATCGCGCGCTTGCTTCTTCTGGATGGTGTGCAAGATACCCCATGGCAACGCTGCACCACCTCACAGTGGCCTCCTCGGACCACTGTCCCATCCTGCTTACATGGGATAGCCAGGCACGGTCTGGACGCAGGGGTACCGAAGGCGTAGTCTTTCGGTATGAGATCATGTGGGAGCGGCACGAGAACCTACAACAGACACTCGAGCATGAGTGGAATCAACACAAACGTGCGGGAACCCTCACGGAACTGCAGGAAAAATTTACTGCAGTCACGGGCACATTACAAAGGTGGGGAAGGAACACTTTTGGAAGTGTACGAATGGAAATTCAAAGCTTGCGCGATGATTTGAAAAGAATGCGGGAAGACCCGGTGCGGATGGGGCCGACGCACGCTGAACCTAAGGTGGTGGAGCGGTTGGTTGAGCTAGATCAACGAGAGGAGATCATGTGGAGACAACGCTCCCGTGTCCAATGGCTAGCGGAAGGAGACAAGAATACGAGATTCTTTCATTTGCGTGCTAGTCAGAGGAAGAAGAGAAACAAAATTACTCGCCTGAACAAACCTACAGGAGAGATGACCGAGGATCCAAGGGAGATGGCGGAAATTACTAACCGTTTTTATTGTGATCTCTACAGGTCTGAGGGCACGGAGAACATGGATGAGGTCCTCGATACTGTTCCAATCCATGTTAGAAATCAGATGAACGAGGGTCTTACAGCAACTATAAAAAAAAAAGAAGTTAAATATGTCTTGTTTCAGATGTTTCCCACCAAGGCCCCGGGGCCTGACGGGTTGCCGACACATTTTTTCTAGCGTAATTGGGAACTGTGTGGCGACGAGGTTACCCAAGTGGTGCTACGAGTGCTACAAGGGGAGGATGATCCGACTATCTTCAACAAAACATGCATGGTCCTAATTCCGAAAGTGGATAAACCTGAAGATCTGGGTCAGTTTCGTCCAATCAGTCTGTGTAATGTGATCTACAAGATAGATAGCATCGAAGGTTCTTGCCAATAGACTGAAACAGATTCTACCAGAGATTATCTCAGACGAGCAGTCAACGTTCGTGCCAGGTAGACTAATAACAGATAACATTATCACCGCGTATGAGTGCCTGCACTTCATGAAAAGAAACAAGGCGGTGAAGCATAGATTATGTGCACTTAAAGTCGATACGAGGAAAGCGTATGACCGTGTGGAGTGGGCGTATTTGAGGGGCATCATGTGCAAGCTTGGTTTCCACAATACATGGGTTGATACAGCGATGAGGATGGTGAGCACAGCTGCACAGTAACATTCTCAGTTTTGTTTAATGGGGAGCGTCTCGAAGAGTTCACGCCCTCAAGGGGAATTCGTCAGGGTGACCCAATCTCGCCGTATTTGTTCCTGTTAGCAGCAGAGGGCCTTTCGTGCCTCTTAAAGTTCAGAATTCAATCGTCAAACCTCCAAGGATTAGAGGTGGCCGCTACTGCTCTAGCAGTAAATCACCTCCTTTTCGCGGATGATAGCCTGCTGTTTTTCAAAGCAAATGAAGCGAGCGCGGGAGAAGCGCGGGATACACTGGAAGCCTATTGTAAAGCACCTGGGCAACGTGTCAACTTGGAAAAATCCTCAGTTTGTTTTAGCAAAAGATGTCCAACAATGATACGGGATGCTCTGAAAATTATACTCAACGTGCAGAAGGAGGCGTTGAGCGAGAGATACCTGGGGATGCCGTCTTCGGTGGGGCAAGCTACAAACGGAGCTTTCAAATTTTTGAAGGACAGAATATGGAAGAGGATCCAGAGATGGATGGAACAGTGCCTCTCGGCAGGAGGAAAGGAGATACTTATAAAATCGGTGGTGCAAGCTATACCCACCTTCTCAATGGCACGTTTCAAGTTAGCAAAAGGTTTGTGTGATCATATCAATACCTTGATTCGGAAGTTTTGGTGAGGCAGCAAGGATGGGAAACGGACAATTTCCTGGGTCTCATGGGAAGAGATGACGAAACAAAAATTTGCGGGAGGCATTGGATTTCGCGATATAGAGTTGTTTAACTTAGAGCTTCTGGCACGTCAGGGCTGGCACATACTTATGAACCCGGAGACGCTGAGTGCAAAGGTTCTAAAGGCGGTATATTACCCTCAGTCGAATTTTCTGAATGCCGAGCTGGGATCTCACCCCTCCAAAGTATGGAGATTGATCATGGAGGGGAGAGGGGTTTTGGCCCAGGGACTCATCCGCCGTATTGGTACAGGTGAGGAGACACACCCATGGAATGATCAATGGCTCCCCCGTGATGGAGCACTGCGTCCGTTTGCGTGTTTATCGGAGGAACAACCGCTACGGGTGGCGGAATTCATAAACCAGTCTGAGAAGAGATGGGACACAATAAGCTACTGACATCCTTTCTTCCTATGTATGTTCAGGTGATCAAAAACATACCGATCAGCACGAGACCCCAGCCAGACTTTTGGGCATGGCACTATGAGAAGCGGGGAGTTTTTAGTGTGCATTCGGCTTATCGGATGCTGGCTACCACCAAGGAGACACGGGAGGCCTAGTTGGATAGTGCAGCGTCGGGCTCATATACAGAAGGGACGACCAAGAGCTGGACTACGTTATGGAGTATTCGAATCCCTGCAAAACTGAAGAATTTCTTGTGGCATTTAGCCAAACACTCGCTGCCGACTGGGGACGTTCTCCATCATAGACACATTGCACCTTCTAGTGTGTGTGGAATTTATGGGGCGGAGGACTCATGGAGGCATTCGTTGCTAGACTGTACGATGGCTCGGTGTGTATGGGCTCTGGCGGACGAGGAGATGACCGAGCACATGAGTCAAGTGAAGGAATCGGGAGCTAGAAATTGGTTATTCACAATGATGGACATATTACCTCATGACCAGCTAATTAGGATGTGCGTCACACTTTGGGCGTTGTGGTATGCGCGACGTAAGGCGATCCACGAGGGTGTCTTTCAGAGCCCTCTGAGTACACATATGTTTGTGATGAACTTTCTATCCAAGCTGGACCAACTGCAACAGAGGGTTTCTGCGAGGAGCACAAGGGTAGTGGCTGCACCTGGTAGGATCAGCTGGTGTCCACCTAGGGCAAGAGCTGCCAAGATCAATGTGGACGTGGGAGTGGCACAGAAGCGGGAGAAGGGTGATGTCTCTGCGGTTGCGAGAAGCGAGGACGGCTCCTACCTAGGAGCGTCTGGAGTGGTTTATGACGAAGACATAGATCCTAGACCCTGCGTGTAAGGACACCCTGTCTCAGGCCCATGGTCAAGGCCCAAGAAGAGGAGCCCTTGAAGCATTCCAGAAGGCCCACGCGAAGCCCACCCGCACTGTCTTGCGGGATAGGTTAGGAAACCTGTAACCGACCTAAGGTTAGAGTTCGAGTCCTCTCCGGATAGGGTTTGAGACCTAGCCACCTATATAAGGCCAGGAGAGCCACCGGTAGAGGACCAAGCAACCCCGCAACACCAGAGCCTTGAGCTTGAGATCATACTCTCGACTCGAGCCACCACCATTGTAACCGATCTACTCGATTAATACAGATCGACAGAGGCAGGAGTAAGGGTTTTACCTCTACGAGGGCCCTGAACCTGGGTAAATCTTGCCCCCTGTTTAGCCGACGATCGCCACCAGCGCTCATGGATTCTCCTACTCGAAACCCGATAGGGTCACCTGAGGGATTTGCCGAACAGCGGATTCGACAATTGGCGCCGTCTGTGGGAACGGTGGATCACCGGCATCTTCGGCTTCATCGACAACCAACTCTCGCTGGAAACCCTCGACTACGGCTCCGAACAATCCTATACGGGTCGGATCTGTCGTGGTCACCCCTCACTCGCCGGAATCGCGCCCGGTATTCGACGATCTGGAGATGAGCGTCACCCTGACGTTCGGGAGCCTGAAGTTCGTGACCGATAGGGATGGAATCCTCCACTTCCCGGAAGAATCAGGATCTGAATCAGGAGCCGTCGACTCGCGCCTTCATCTGGAGAAAAGCGGCGAGTCCGTCCGCTTCAATACAAACGACTACCATACCCTCTCAACAGAGGAACCCTCTCGACTCCAAAGAACCTTCCGATCTACGCCTAGGACGCACGGGCCACCACTGGCTCAAGTCTGCATGGCAGGATCGGAGCAACCCCCGGAAACAGAAGATAGTGCAGCAGAACGCGCCATAATCGGCTTCTCGCGAGAAGCTTGGGATCGCGCAAAGGAGGCTATGCGGACGAGCAAGCCACCCGCAGCAGATTCGCCACACGAGGATATGGTTGCCTACCATTATTATCTCGTAAGAGCAGCCGAGACCATCAAGGATGCGCGGATAGATCTCGCCCGTCGAAGAAGAGCGGTGGATGAATCGAGTCAACGACGAGCTGAGCAGTCCCTGGCACCCTCGGTCGGTACCCGACCCGCGATGAAGGGATATGCATCAACATCCAGGGATATTGAGTCCTTGGGCGGGACCAGCAGGTCGATCACGCCCTCCCTCATGCGAGTCGATGATGACGGGAACGTCTACCCGAAAACCCCTGCCGCCGCGGTCCTGGCCACGGCAACTTACATGCAAATGAACCAGCCGACAGAAAGCGACCCTCGGGCAGAGCAGAACAAACAAGTACGCAAAGGGCTAGAACTGGCAGCCGCAAGACTCGCCTCCTACGACCGCAAGAAAGCTGAAGAGCAGCTGGAGAAGGAAAAACAGGAGAAAGAAAGAGAGAAGTCCCGCAGGCATAGGAGCTCTTCGCCAAGAAGGGAAAAATCGCCACGTCGTGGTCGGGAAAAAGAAGCTCGACGTCGCGACGATAGTCGAAGCAGCAGCGAGGGCAGCCCGAGGGACAAAAGCTCGAGACGCAACAGCAGCCGCTCGCGAAAACGAAGCAAGGAACCGAGGAAGGGAACCGACCGCGACCAACCAGGATACGACGCGCGATCGGACATCGCACAAAATAAGGTGGACAAGGCAAGGGCATGGCGATATCGCGAGCGCTCTTCGTCCGGCTCTTTGGATGACGAAACTTGCGGAGCGCTCTGTTTTGCCCGTAGCATCCGTGAAGCACCTCTACGCAAAAGATTCAAGCTCAGCACATAAGTGACAAAGTACGACGGCTCACTCGAGCCTTCTCAGTGGCTGAACGATTACCTCACGGCAGTAAAGTGCTAGCGTGGGAACAAGAACACGGCTATGCAATATCTCAATCTACATCTCACCGGCGCAGCCCGCAGCTGGCTGGAAAGGAGGCCAAGATCTTGTTACGCATCGTGGGACGACCTGCACCGTGACTTCTGCAAAAACTTCCAGTCGACTTACAAGAGGCCGGCCACCATCGAAGAATTGCGAGCCTGCAAGCAGAAAAGCGGCGAATCCACCCGCGAGTACATCCAGCGATGGACCACGCTCAGGAACACCGCGGGAACCATCTCGGAAGAAGTAGCGATTGAAGCATTCGCAAAAGACGCCCGAAGAACTGCTTTCAGAGAGGAGCTAGGCAGATCCGCACCCAAAACTATTGGGGAGCTGATGAACATAGCCGACCAATGGGCTAACGGAGAAGACGCAGTACGCAATGAGAGAACATCATTACCCGCACCTGAGGAAGATCGCCATGGCCGAAGAAAGAGAAGGAAATACTACGATCACGAGGATCGAGAGGAAATGGTAGCAGCGGAATTCACGCGAAGTCGCGATACTGGACGACGCGGAAATCGCGAATGGAAACCAAAAGTTGAAGAAAAAAGTCCCGAGGAAGACCTTGATGCTTACTGCCCGCTACATCTGTTTACAGATAAGCGTACGGGCAAAACCAAGGCGACACACCTCCTCAAGGATTGTCGCAAGTTCCATGACATCCACGAGGCTTTCTCGAAGAAAAATAGGTCATCAGCTGCTCCAAATTACCCGCCACTTCCAGCAGGAGCCGGAATCGTTCTAATATCACCTAGAGGAGACAAGCTGCAATACGTCCTACGATTGGATTTCCCACCCGATGATCCGGCATCGAACAACGATGCAGAATATGAGGCCTTGTTGCATGGGATGAAGATGGCAGTCGCGTGTAGAGCCACCCGATTGATGATCTACGGCGATTCCAACCTCATCGTGCAACAGACAATGAAGGAGTGCGACGCTATCGCCGAAAACATGGTTGCCTACCGTGACATGTACAACCTACTCGAGGGCAAGTTTCAAAGGATGCGAGTTAAAGCACATTGCGGGATCTAGTAATGAAGAAGCAGACATGCTGGCCAACATGGGTTCCACAAATACACCCGTACCGCCAGGAATATATTTCGAGCGAATAACTAAGCGATCAGTCAAAGTCAAGAAAGCTGCCAGGGCACCTGCAGCACCGGAAACAGATGCCAGCCCACAAGTTGCCATTATCGAGCTTATTCATAATATTTCGCGACAAGTATTTCTGGTCGAGCCAGTTTGGACACAGAAGTACCTCGACTTCTTGTCTGCCAAACAGCTCCTAGCAGATCTTCGCGAGGCTCGACAGATAATCAGGCGCAGTAAATCTTTTCGGGTGATCAATGGAGAATTATATAAGCAAAGCATCTCTGGTATACTCCAGCGATGTATAGCACCCGAAGACGGCAAGGAACTACTCCAAGACATCCACCAAGGAGACTGTGGACATCACGCGAGCTAGAAAACAATCATGGGAAAACTTTTCGGGCAGGATTTTACTGGCTTACAGCAGCCAGAGACGCAAAGGAGCTAGTCGACCGGTGCAACGCTTGCCAGTGATTCGCGCCAAAACCACGCGCACCCGCTACGGAACTGCATATGATACCCATCGCCTGGCCCTTTGCACAATGGGGGCTAGACATGGTAGGACCGCTACGCAAGTCCACGCCAGGTGGATACACACACTTGCTGGTCGCAGTCGACAAATTTACCAAATGGATTGAAGCCATGCCAGTAACCTCGGCTAGTGCTCAATGCGCCGTCAGATTCCTCGACTCCATTGTATGCAGATTTGGAGTGCCACACGACATCATTACAGACAATGGTTCTAATTTTGCGGCCAAGGAAACACAGCAGTTCTGCGAAGAAAAGGGCATCAATGTCAAATTCGCCTCCGTTGCCCATCCGCAAACGAACGGACAAGTCGAAAGATCCAACGGCTTAGTTTCAGCTGGCATCAAGAAGCGTCTACTCGATCGTCTACATCCAGCAGCAGGACATTGGGCCGAAGAGCTATCCTCCGTGCTATGGAGCCTCCGCACAACTCCAAATCGATCTACAAACTACACGCCATTTTTCATGGTATACGGGGCAGATGCAGTCCTTCTCGAGGATGTCAGGTTCAGCGCCCCACGAGTTGTCGCTTACAGTGAAGAAACCTCCAACAGGGCACTCGCGGAAGATATGGACGCACTAGATGAAATACGCGATATTGCACTCGCAAGATCCGCAGTATATCAACAATCGCTGCGAAACTATCACAGTCGCCGCATACGCCATAGAGATTTCGCGGTAGGAGATCTGGTGTTACGGCTCAAGCAGAAGGAAGGACACAAGCTCGAGCCACCATGGGAAGGACCCTTCATAATACACGAAGTTATCCCAGGTGGAGCTTATAGACTGAAGAACCCGGCGACTGGAGGCATCTATTCCAATCCTTGGAATATCGCACACCTCCGCAAATTTTATCCCTAGACCTATTTCTCTCGCAGCAATAAGGCTATATTAGCCACTTCTGTAGCTCGAATACATGACTTCTCAGTCATTGCAATAAGAAACATGGTTTCTCAACCATAGATACCCGAAGATTATTCATCCTTGCATGCTAAAAGTTACAGGTATACACCCCTAAAACACACGGGGGCTACGCCTAAATTAAGCATCACAGGACACCTTATATATACAAGGTTACACACCTCACAACAATTTTTACAAACCACACAACGAAACAGGATATATACATCCTACACTTATACATGGTGATGCGTATTCTCAGCCGCCAAAACACGATCTACCTCATCTGAGGTCAATCGAATAATCTCCTCTGCCGCAGGTCGAACAGCCCTATAATGAGGAGACATATCGTCGATTGGACCATCAGGAAGTCTAGCTATGGAGTTGAAGTTCACCTCATGATGCCACAACTGGACGAAACCGAGAGCCACCACCGAGCCGCAAGTCATCTGATTGCGAACACACTCGCGAATCACTCCTTCCCGACCAAACACCCTGAGAAGATGGCTCCAATCCTCCGGACCCCGTTGCAATGGATAAAAAGCAGCGTTCATTGCAATCAAAACCTCATGAAAGGAACTCACGAGTATTTTCGCCTGGTTGATTCGGAACTTCAAGGTGGCTAGCACAAAACCTCGACTACGATCAGACCAAAAGTTATTTGCATGAGGCCTTGAGCTGCCAGCTTCTTGAAAGATATGGTTCTCCACCCATTGTTTCTCATTCCTGTCATCAGGTCGAACAACTGGAAAGAAAGGATACATGATCAAAAGAGAGCACGAGTTAAGAAAGACTAGGGGGCTGAACTACTTATAGAGCAAATCATTGGCAACAGACGCCAATTCATCCATCACAAATTGTTCACGCTAAGTCGCCAGCTTCTGTTTGGATTTAGCCACATCGGCTACCCCACGCAATGCCTTTAACCTGCGTTCACCATCAGCTACACGATCACGGAGACCCGCCAAGGTCCCAACAGCGGCAACAAGAGGATCGGCTGGAATAGCAGATCCACCCGAAGGCTCGGCAGCTACCTCAGTCACCTGAAAAACACAGGGAAGATTAAGGAGTAAGATGCCCCACTCGAGATATATTAAACCACCTATTCGACAGGTGCTCGGGGGCTACTCCCATCGGGAGCACACATTCAATCATAGGAAGCTTTTTCAGCAAAACATCTCGATTCAACTATTGAAAATACGGGAGCACATCCCAGTGTTCATTACAATCGAAGCTGCGAAGTACAACAGAAATAATCTAAGAAGCTATAGTGGTGCTACCACTCGCGGCAGCGGTCCCTCCCTTAGCACGGGCAAATAACTCGGATAACTTCCGAGCAAGGACTCCGGCGGCATCGCCAAAGCGACGAAGCCCTACCTTTTTGCCCGAAACTGGATCAACGGGAAGCTCCGAGTAGGCCTCCTCCAAGCCAGTGACTCCATGCGCCAGCGCGAATTGGATGGCGGTCTTCGCCCCAGATTCTGACTGGGCAACCGCGTAAGCTTCAAGAAAATTGCCCTCCGAGAAAACCTTCAGCAGATCGCCCAACGCGAATGGAGACGCGGCGTTGACGAGAAGGCAGCCGTGCAGTTGCGTCAGCACCCGAACAGCATCACCAATCAAGGCGCAAACCCCTGCAGCATGCCTACTAAGTTGGGCGCAAGAATCTGTCAATGCGTCCACTCGAGGAACCCTAGCAAGCTCCAGGGGGACACCCAGGAGACCTAAGAACAAAAAGGGTGTTAGTCCAAAGATCTACCAAGACAAAAAGCAGATTGTAGAAAAGTACAACTTACCCGCAAAGCGCTCAGCAACGGGACGAAGAAAATTGACGAGATTGGCATCCACCTTGGCGCCAGCATCCTCCAAGCTCTTCAAGGCATCCTGGGCAGCCGCAAGTTTCCCTTCGTAACCGGAAGTTAACATGCGGGAAGACTCGAGCTCTTGCCGGGCAGTCGCCAGTTCTGCCTCTAGAGCTGCTGCCTGAGCGGAGGCATTCTCCTTCTCGGTCTTCAAAAATTCAAGTTGAGCTACACACAACAACAATTATCAGAGTCGAAGAATTGGTGGAAAACGAACGCAAAAAAGGATGGAAAACTCACCTCGAAGAAACTCGTTCTCAGTGGTGAGTCGACTGCGGTCCGCTCGAAGGAACCCGCAGTCGGACTCAGTAAGAACAACACGGCGGCCAATCGCCGCAAGGGAGTCAATAAGCGACTGCAAGTAACATGAAAATAGAAGTCAGATGAGTAAAATTTGAGTCTATACTCGATTGTAAACATTCGAGTATAGCCTCGGGGGCTACTCCCATCGGGAGCACTGCCGTGCACCCGATAAAAAGTAGAAGAAGAAAATGTTTGTCTCTGAGCCTGTAGCCGATCGCATGCGATCGACTACAGCCTCGAGGGATACTCCCATCGGGAGCACTGACGTGCACCCGATAACAAAGACAGCAGAACATTAAAAAATATGCAGCGAAGTTTACCTGGCCTTGGGCGAGCGAGAGGGGATCCGCCGAGCTGCTCGACACCTCTTTTGGAGCCTTTGGAGTCGTCGCATCAGAAGCGACATTCGGAGAATTTTGGACCGTGCCGGCGGTAGGAGTTTCACCTACAGCTCCCGTTTTATTCCTCTTCTCGGGAGGAAGGGAAGAGGCGTACCTGCGAGGGCTGATAGCTTGCAGGCTGCGACAAAGGCAAAATGTCAACAAGACGCCAAAGGAAAACGTTCGACTAAAATAACAGGGAAAGAAACTTACTCATCTTCGTCATCCTCCTCATCCAGCATAACCGCATTCCACGCGGTCTGGATAACTGGGAATGAGGAGGAAGGGGCGCGCATACGCAGAGGGGTAGCATTGATGGGCTCCTTCCCGGGCGATTCTTCCAAGGAGTTGTCCTTAGAGGTGGCCTCGTCACCTTCCACTCGACGGCGTTTATGATGACCGCCACCCGAGTCCCCTGCGTCATCCGAAGAATCTTGGTCGGAGCTCGAAGAAGCGTCGGCAACACTGGTGTCGGCTGGGCCATCCAGGTTACTCGCTAATAACTCCGAGGCCTCCGCCCCAGATACAGGAGGGTAGCAGGCGGCCATGGATAAACTCTATGGGAGAAGACAGAAGAAGTTCAGTCGACCGAAATCCAGACCAAGAAAAAGTCATGAGAAAAGAAAGGAAAAATTACTTCGGATGGTGGAGGCCTTGATGCATCAAAGGCTGCGACCGTGCAGTCGGGATATTTTTCTCCCACCTTCAAGCTGGTGATGGCCGCAATCTTTTTCTCGAACTCGACGTTCGAGAGCTCTTCACGGCTCACACGACTGGGATCCTCAGAGCCTTGGTATTCCCACATCGTGGAGGGCCTGTGCTGCAGAGGTTGGATCCTGCGCTTGAGAAAGATACCCGCCGGGTGCAGCCCGTTGAGTACGACTCCAGCAGCTTGATCACGGAGAGCTGCCACTCTTGCGAGTAGTGGTGTGACGACTTGGGTTTCTTCAGCCGACAACTTGTGCGCCCAGGATTTCCACCTCTTCAAGACAGCGAACGGGTGGAATTCCTCGATCCCACCCGAGCTGTTGTCGATGAAGTAAAACCATTTTTTCCTCCAGCCCTGGCACTGGTAGAAAAAAGGCCTTCCATACGCCCCCATCAGTCCCCAAACGTTGCGCACCGTGACTAATGAGTCTTTAGTCCCGGGTCGGGAGGAGACCCGCGACAGAAGGTCATACGTCGCGGGTGGGGAAGCGCGTTGAGGCGCGTGGAGGGCATTAATTCCGGTTGACCTGGCCGCCCGGGACTATTGGTCCTTTAGTCCCGGTTGGCATGGCCAACCGGGACTAAAGATCAAACTGCTCGCCTCCCGCGCGGCGGTTTTTATTTCGCGGGCGAGGCAGAAGGGCGCCATTCCACAGTGCGCGTCGGAGTCTCTCTGTTTCTTCCTCCTCTCTTCTCTGTGTCTTCCATCTCTTCGATCTTCTCCAAGCACACCACCATGGCTGAAGTTTGGGAGACATACCGTGGTCCGACACCATGCGGCAAGCTTCTGAACGTGTGCTACACCAACAGTTGCGATCGGCTGGCCGGTGCTCTTGGTTATTTGACCAATCTCTACTCCTCCTCTCCCGGTGAACACCGGTTCTTCGGGCTTGATCTGGAATATACGACGGATCAACGGGATGTTGCCGTCATCCAGATTGCGTACAAGGAGTCGGTTTTGATCTTCCAATGGTCAAGGTAACGCACACGTCCAATCTTGCATGCATCTTCGATTTGTTTGTTGCATGTGAAGAATACATGTGTTGCAACATATCTAACACATTGATATTTTTGTTGTTGCAGTAGTTTGAAGCATTCTCCGGCCCTTGTTGATTTTCTTGTCAACAAGGGATATGACTTTTGCAGCGTTGACATTACGCAAGACCGTCCGAAGTTGAGGCGCTTGGGTTGTGATACCTGAAGATCACTACATTGATCTTCAGGATCTTATCCAATTGAACGGGCCAAAGACCGGGATGGCTCGCATGGCAACTGCCCTCATCCACGAGGGCTACGAATCCATGAAGTCTGGTTTCCCCCGAAGCAATCACTTCTATTGGGAGAAGACCCCACTGGACATGACGAACGTCAAGTATGCAGCCATAGATGCATATGTCTCCTACGAGTTGTTCCGCATCTACTCGACGGAGCCATAGATGTAGGCGTTCGATATATATGCATGTAATGGGTATCTTAGTGTATATATGTAATGGATATCTTAGTATTGACTTATGTTTGTGTGTTATGTGTGATCGTAAGACTATGTTATCAATGTGTGATTGTGTTGTATTCTATATTAATTCCTAGCAAAAACACATCAAGAAAACAAACAAAAACACATCAAGAAAACAAACAAGCAAAAACAAAAACACATCAAGAAAACAAACAAAAACACATCAAGAAAACAAACAAGAAAAAACAAAAACACATCAAGAAAACAAACAAAAACACATCAAGAAAACAAACAAGCAAAAACAAAAACACATCAAGAAAACAAACAAAAACACATCAAGAAAACAAAACAGAAAAACTACAGTTTCTATATATCTGTTCATCCAGTATTAAAATGAATTAGTATTATTTTTCTTAATTTTTTGATATATTATTTGTTTTTTTAAGATTTTAAAATGAATTAGTATTATTGTTCTTAATTTTTTGATATATTATTTGTATTTTTAAGATTTTAAAATGAATTAGTATTATTTTTCTTAATTTTTTCATATATTATTTGTATTTTTAAGATTTTAAAATGAATTAGTATTATTGTTCTTAATTTTTTGATATATTATTTGTATTTTTAAGATTTTAAAATGAATTAGTATTATTGTTCTTAATTTTTTGATATATTATTTGTATTTTCTAAGATTTAAAAATGAATTAGTTTTTTTTTCTGAATATTTTGATATATTATTTGTATTTTTTAAGATTTAAAAATGAATTAGTTTTATTTTCTGAATATTTTGATATATTAATAGTATTTTTAGAAATAATACAAATTAAAAAGTTAATGTTTATTTATTTATTCAAAATTATTAATTACATCATTACTTTTGTTTATTAAAAGATTTATTTGAAATTCAAACAATAAAGAAATGTGGCATCGACCAACATGTTAATAAGATTGATATGATACTACTATCACATACATTCGTGCAAAACACTTGGATGCGGGACGATATGGAACTCGGAAGTTAAGCGTGCTAGTGCTAGAGCAGTGGGAGGATGGGTGACCGAGCGGGAAGTTTGACCATGAGTAAGTAATTCGACTAGAGATAATTGTAGTTAGACGGTAAGCAAATAATACAAATTCTGAAAAAAAAGGGAGTGAAAAAAGGGAGTGAAAAAAAGGGAGAGAAAAATTGGTGTGAAAAATAATTAGAAACCCAAATGAATTATGGAAATAACGAAATAAAGTCTAGTCCCGGTTCAGGTGGCCAACCGGGACTAAAGGTCCTCCGCCCCCGGCTCCGCCACCCGCCCACGTGGCCGGGCCTTTAGTCCCGGTTCGTAAGCGGCGCGACTATAGGGGGGGGGGGTCCTTAGTCGCGCATAGCTAGTCCCGGTTGCTCGGTCGGGACTTTTGGCCCTGGCGAACCGGGACTATATGCCTATTTTCTACCAGTGTGGGCGGAGTCGATGAAGTACATGCTGAAGTAGCTATTCTTCGATTTTGCTTGAATCCCGAAGCCACCCGTGCGAAGCGGCTCGCCAAGCTCAGATTCCACCCGCGATTTCTCGCGGAAGATCCGGACTTTGAAGAGGGCCTTCCAGAGGCCCCAGTGTGGGCGAATGCCCAAAAAGCATTCGCAGAATACAATGAAGCACGATATGTGCTGCACTGCATTCGGGGAAAGATCGTGGAGCTGTATGCCATAAACATACAGCAATGCCACGAGGAATGGATGGAGAGGAAGAGAAAGACCGCGCGACACGTGGTCCGCGAAGACCACGCGTTCGTTCGAGTGCGGGTTGGGTACCTCCTCCTTCTTGCCAAGGCGCACCCGCTTCTCGGACTTCGCCGGCAGCAGCCCCTCCAGCTGCATCTCCTTGACGCTTTTCGCCGTGGTATTGGGCGAACGCCAGTCGCCCGAACGCGGTGCAGGTTGCGCCGAAGCTTCCCCGGATGCGGAAATGGCAGCACCACGTCTCTTGCCTCCCGCCATCGCTGCTAAGCACGAGCTTGGAGGAAGAAAGAAGATGAGCGCGAGGAAGAAGATGGACTGGAAGACGAAGGCTGGGAAAATCTTACCGCATCGCAAAGACCCGTACTTATACACGGAACAAATCGATACTGGCCACTCGATGCACCACGTGGCGCCCATCGCGGCCACCACGTGTGAAGACGAAACGAGGAGGCGGTGAGCGCTGTTTCCTACCACGATCTTAACAGAAGATCGTGCGCATTTACTGCACGGTTTGCGTAAAAACCGGGAACGACGTCTCGTTTCTCGGTAAAAAAGCTGACTATGTGGGCCAGTCCTTCTGCTCTCACTCCGTCACGTCCCATCGGGAGGAGGAAAGTGCGCCATGACGTCGTAGCGTGCATCATCAAATTGAAGAAAGCTTCGAATGGAAAGTTCAAACGCGAAAATAACTTCGTATGAACAAACTCCTTCGAATAGAAGCACCTTTTTCATGAACAAATCATGAAGCAAGACTCCTTTAAAACAGATAAAAATACCCTGCACACGAAAACTCTTTCGTATGGGCACGATCTCCCAAACATGAAAACTCTTTCATATGGGCATAAAAATCCTAACACGAAAACTCTTACGTATGGATAAAAGAACTACAAATTCGAAAAAATTACTCGAGTAGGCAGAACCTGCCTTTTTTCATTCACATGATATTTATACATCATAAAGAATCTGGATTGTTCAGCCGACTAGGCACATCCGGATGCCATATTCTTCGAATATGAAGGTAAGACCCGAGAGATCTTTCTTGAGGGCCCGGAGTCGCACTCAAGCTGCGTCCTCCGGTACGATTTCGTGTCAACAACACGAAGAAAAATCCTAGCGGACGCACCGGGTGCCCCCATAAGTTAAGTTCGACTCGATAAGTCCACAACGGCCCAGTCGCAACAATCACCTTATCGGGTTCGAGTCGGAGGTATCGAATCTGTGTAGGCCAGAACTGTTTTTGCCCTAGTCGCAATTAATTGGCCCTGATCTTTCGGGAGATCCAAGCTGCTGTGCCATATCCTTCTGCGATAAAAAGCCATAACGACAGGCACTTGTATTACTCGATACTCGGGTATTAAAGCTCATTACACAGGGTACACGCCCGCTAAACAGGAAAACAACCTTACCGGTTATCTAAAAGAAAGAAAGATCAAAAAAGGTTTGACCGTCTACTCGACTGAAAAAATCCCACTCGAGCAAACGCTCGGGGGCTACTGACAAAGACATAGATCCTAGACCCTGCGGGTAAGGAAACCCCGTCTCAGGCCCATGGTCAAGGCCCAAGAAGAGGAGCCCTTGAAGTACTCCAGAAGGGCCACGTGAAGCCCACCCGCACTGTCTTGCGGGATAGGTTAGGAAACCTGTAACCGACCTAAGGTTAGAGTTCGAGTCCTCTCCGGGTAGGGTTTGAGACCTGGCCACCTATATAAGGCCAGGAGAGCCACCGGTAGAGGACCAAGCAACACCAGAGCCTTGAGCTTGAGATCATACTCTCGACTCGAGCCACCACCATTGTAACCGGTCTACTCGATTAATACAGATCGACAAAGGCAGGAGTAAGGGTTTTACCTCTACGAGGGCCCCGAACCTGGGTAAATCTTGTCCCCTGTTTAGCCGACGATCGCCACCAGCGCTCATGGATTCTCCTACTCGAAACCCGATAGGGTCACCTGAGGGATTTGCCGAACAGCGGATTCGACAGTTTACGAGGGAATCAATGATTCCGAAACTTTGGAGTTCGATGGCTGTGCGAGAGGGACTATGTTCGGCACAAGACCTGCTACTCCCACGGATTACTATCGTCGGCGACTGCTTGAACGTTGTTGTGGCGTTGAAGGAAAAAACCTTGGGAGGTTTAGCACTATACTACATGAAATAACAGCCACGACAGATGGTTTCGTCGAGGCTTCTTTCGTGCATGAGCGTCGGACGTCCAACACTGAACCTCACAGGTTGGCGCAGCAGGTTTTAGGATCGTCCACTGGACGATATATTTGGCTCGGTTCCATACCTACGGGTATTTGTATCCCTAGATCTTTGATTCAATAAATACCAGATTGTTTGCTAAAAAATAACCCACAATATCTCGCTCGCTGCGAGTACGAGTTAAGACTCGCCCACGTACTCCCTTCGTTCCTTCAGGAACGGAGGGAATACTAGATATGAGCGCTGCAGGATTCGAACCTGGGACCATGAGGGGAAACGGGGAAACAGGGACAAAGCCACTAGGCTACAACGTGTCCATGTACAACTGTCGTTATTTATATTTTTATTGTTTCTTTTTTTCACTCTTCTTTTCTATTTTCTGTTTCTCTTTTCCGTTTTATTATTTATATTTCTGTTTACTTATTTATTTTTGGTTTTACTTATTTATTTTAAAATATTCGCTTTTGATATTTTAAAATTTTGAATTATTTTTTTGTTTCTGTTTTACTTAACTTTTTTAAAATATGGAACCATTTAAAAAATTGAACTATTTTCAGTTTAAAACCTTTTTTGGAAGGAAAAAAAAGAAACAACCTAGCTTTCTCATAGTTCTGCAAAGAGGTCCTCCATCACGAAGCACTATCTTCCTTTTCGATATCCTATGATTACCATCCACTTGGTTCACTTTTGCATCTAGATTCTAGAAGGTTAAAAATAATGTAACAAGTCAGAGAGAGGATGAGCATGGAAATTCCATGGCCGAATCAAATGCACATAGAGAGCATGAGCATCTAGATTATAGCTTCTTGCTCATCACTAGCATGGGGGACTGACATGTGGGACTGCCCCAGCGTTGCTTCGATCCATCGATCATCCGTCCACCAGGAGCACGTAATGGGCCAGCCCATATGTAAATCGATCATTCCTTGCAGCACGGCTCCCGCGGGCGAGCCGATCCACCAACTCGCCTAAGGCGCGACATAGGCGATCTCTTGTCTTACAGCGTCGGGAACAGATGCCAAAAAATGAGCTGGTGCAAAAATTAATAAAAAAATACTGGTTTTGGGGGCATATTAGGCCAAACAAAAAAAAAACGCTAGTTCAACAACTGACCCTATCCCGAGCCAAAATTCTTGTTGGGGAGACCAAAAATTCACCTCTTGGTGATATAAATTTGGGTCACGTCCAGCTTACCTAAAAAAGCGAACGACCGGGCGCGTAGCCCCAACTGTCTTTCCGATGTTTCATCTCCCCCACCACATGCCGCCCAGCGCCGCCCCCGTCGACTCTGGCCCCGCTAGGCCACTAGATGCAAGCGCATGCCGATCCGCTATGGTGTTATCCCCTTGATTCCGGCTACGCCGTTGGTTCTTCGTCTAGTCCGGTGCCGCGCCTAAATGCATCCGTCCCTGCCCGCATGTACGATGCCGTAACAAGGCGGTAAGGACAACCCCGCTCGCTGATGAATTTCCGAGGCCTGGAGACCGCCGAGTAGGCAATAGCTGTCGCGCCATAGTTTCATATCGTCTGTCGAGCCATTGAGGAGGAAGATTGCCAGGCAAGGCGGGAGAGCGAGGCCCAGACGAGGGACGAGGAGGCCATGAAGAAGTTTGCCGATGAACAGCCCGGGCTCATGATGGCGGAGCAAGAATTCTTTGCGAGTCAGGACGCGAAGAAGAACAACAACGATGAGGCAGGCTCATTTTTGGTGCCCTAAAATACCTTTTTGGTGCCCTATTTTTGGCCACCTATTGGATATGCTCTTAGAGCATCTCTAGCGAACCCCTAAAACGCGGAACTGAAGACACGGTTTTCAGTTTGCGTTCTAGGGGTTTTTTCGGCTTCGACAGATCCTTCAGTAGCAGCGCCCGTATAATAGAACCCGCATATTTAAATTAGTTGATTTTTCCGCGATTTTACATATAAAAAAGGTCGCAGAGATCACCAATTACACCGGTGAATTCTCGCTGGCGGAGATCACTGGGCTAGCCCTAACCCTAGCCCTTATCTACCCGTGGGCGGCGCCTTGACCTATATGTCGCGGCGGCGCGGCTACAGAACGGCGGCACGGCTCACTCCTCGAGCAAGGCAGCGAGGACCTTCTCAAGGAGCACGACGTTCACCTCGGATTTGTGGCGGCGCTGCGCCTGGAGCTCCTCCTTCTCCACTGCAGATTGCTCGCAGAGGGTTGCCACGAGGACATCGACCGCGTTGTCAGGGACGAAGTCTAGCTCCGAGAACGAGGGGCCAAATGCGCCAGATCGTACTCTGGCAGAGGCTCCACCTCACGTGGCTCCGTCCTTACTAGGGTGCGAGAGGAGCTACCAACACCGGAGGAGCTCCCCGTGCCGCTCGAGTTGCCCTCGCCGCGCCTTGGGTGTTCACGGTGGCGGTCGAACTCCGGGTGGACCCGGTACGCCATGTTCGCCCGGGCACGGGGAGTTGGTGGTTGCTGAAGGCGTGCGCTGCCCTCTTTCTCGCGACGTCAGACCGCACCACTCTCTTCCGCGCCACGTCAGACTGATTTGACGGGTTGAATGCGGGGCAGGACCAGGCTCGCGCTTCGGGGCCCTCATCTTCGGTGTCATGCATGGTGGCCGGCTCTCTGCCGGATCTGGGTGGCGGCGCGGCCAATTGCTCGTTAGTGGCGGCGGAGGGATGGGGGGGGGGGGCATGACCTAAAAATGGACGCGCGGGTCAGTACTTAAAGTGATCCGTGCCTCAGATTCTCAGGCGACCAAAATGCTTTACGGGCCGACTGCGTTATACGGGTTCTGCTACGGCCGAAAAACCACCCCGAGCCCGTAAACCCGTCGGCCTTTATTAGGTCCCGGCGTTTTACGGGCTCTGCTAGAGATGCTCTTAGCTTCTATTCCCACGGGTAACCTAACAAGACGACTTTTGGTGTCGCAACATGGCCATGTCCAAATATTCAGAAATTTTAAGAGAAGTTATATATTTAGTTTTTTTGTAGCCTTTCACAAAAAAGTATATTCCAGCTTGTTGCAAAAATAGGAACTTTATATATAACAAAAACTTGTATTTTCTTGGTGCAAGTAAATAACACTACGAATCTAATTGTGTATTTTTTTCAGCAAAGTTTGTAAACAAGGGTCGTAGTAATGAAAAATAAACATCCCTACGGTAATATAATATCCCTATTATTTATATTTACGCTAAAAATATATAAAAGAAAAGGAAACAAGGCACATAGTATCAAGGAACAATTGTTTTTTTAGAGAATATCTCCCCAATATTGAAGAAACAATAAAAAAAGAATATAAAATTTAGAGATATTCATTAAATTCTCAAGATTTAATGTTTTAGCCTTTTCAGAATTAAACCTTGACGTGAAATCTGTACTAAATCAGAAAATAAATGGGTACTTTTGAGACAACAATAAATATTCTTATTTATTGAGTATAAAAATAGATATACTCATTTATTGACTAGGTAGTGAGCTCTTTGAGTATAAAAATAAATACTCATTTATTGAGTATAAAAATAGATATACTCATTTATTGACAATAATAAATATACGCGAGTAAGTGGTACGGGTCCTCGCTGGTCCAGTGTCCTGTAGTATTTTCATTATGTATATACTGAGCGTATTCTCTCTCTGGCCCAATGTCTTGTAGTAGTATCTCATGATGAATGCACTGAGCGTATTCTCTCTGGCACAGTCTCATTTTGTAATTCACGGTGTAGGAGTATTTGGCATGTACTGAGCGCCTTTTTATGAGCCGCCAGCCATGATCGCATCAGGTCCAGACCGAGACATGACGGTGATGCAAGCGAGCGAGGTAAAGAGAGGCGCGCATTTTGGATCGTTCGCATTAGTGCGCTCGTATGGTTTTGACTATCATCGTCCAGCGATCGAGCAACGTCCAGATATCCGGGGGAGTGATTAATTTGCGGAGTAATTGCCGAAATAGGCCGTAGCCCCGCTATATTAATATAGCATTTGCGGAGTAATTAAATCAGCAGCACTATGAATTCGTATGTTGTCACTTACCTTGTACAGTTTGTCCTGGACTGGACGCCGCATTGGCATGGAGCGGGGCAGGGCGATCTCGACCGGAGCCAGGCCGCGCACTCCCAGCTATAAATACCCCAGGACTCCCTGGATTCCTCACCAGTCACCATTAACCACCCAGCGCAGTACTCCGGCACGCACACACCACCTGACCTGAGAGCGAAGAAGAGTCAGCAGACAAACGACGGCCATGGCGACGATGGAGCAGGCTGCGGTGGCTCTGATGCTGGCTCTGGTGATGCTGGCGCCCGGCGGCGCGCGGGCGGCGTGCGACGCGTCGCAGCTGGTGTCGTGCTTGCCGGCGATCGCGTCCGGGAGGAAGCCGACCCCGGAGTGCTGCGCCAACCTCACTGCGCAGCAGGGCTGCTTATGCCAGTACGCCAAGGACCCCAACTACGGTCGCTACATCACCAGCCCCTACGCCAGCAAGACCCTCGACTCCTGCGGCATCCCCGTCCCGCAATGCTAGTTAGGCGCGCGCGAGCTCCATCCATCGATCCCTAGCACATAGTTAGCTTCGTGGTTTAGGGTTTAAATTATCTAGCCGCGCCTTGCCGAGTGCGTGCGTGTGTGTGATGTAATGCGCTGATGCATGCCTATATATGGGAATGAATAATAAGAAGATGCGCATACGCCTCAAGGCCGAGATCCGATGACCATACCTCGTGTGAATCGCTGCGATCCCATCCTCCTATGTTTTCTCTATCCCTTGCCATACACGTTCTACTAAGATTCACGCAGGCAACCATACAAAACTGCACATCGTATATCAGAAAGAGAAAACTAAGATTTATGTCGTTTGAACTATCTATCTGAAAACTAGTATTTAGTTTGAACTTTGAACTATCTATGCAAAATAGTATGGGTTATCTATGTAATGATCAAGTTTTCATGTTTGTGTGAAAAAAAATTGGACATCTGCTAAAGACTGGAAAAAATGGCACACAAAATTTACGTGCCCAATAAATTACGAAATGAATCTTTTTGGTGCCCTATTTTTGGCCATCTGTTGGAGATGCTCTTACCTCCTATTCCCACCTTCTTACAAAAGATGACTTAATGCATTATAGGTCTAAGCCTAACCAGTGACGGACCTAGGATTTCGCTAAAGGGTATATGCCACATAAAAAAATTGTCGGAATACCTGAGTACTCTGTATTGTAGACACCTGTACCTGTACGTTGTATACCGACGAGGAGTGGCATCAGGCGGACGTGGACATCGTCCTGTGGATCATCACCACCATCTCCGACAGGTCGTCATGTCGGATCGCATGACGGCATACTCGGCGTGGACACAACTCCACTCCTTCTTCTTCGACAACCAGGAGGTGCGCGCCATCATGCTTGCACGCGAGTTCCGCCAACTCAAGCGCAATGATCTCTCCATCGACGAATACTGCCGCCGCCTCAAGGCCCTCGCCGATGCGCTCGCCGATGTCGGGTCCCCCATCTCCGATCGCGAACTGACCATGCAGATGGTCGATGGGTTCGGGAAAAAGTTCGCGATCCAGGCGGAATTCATTGAGGGCACTCAGCCTTTCCCCACCTTCAGTGTCGCGCACTCTCAGCTCCGGTTTGCAGAGATGAAGATCGACGCCGCGGCCAACGAGAAAGCCGCCGGCGCTCACGCCCTTGCCGACCAGCACGGTGGAGATCGGAGCAGAGGGCGCAATGACGGCGCCGATCGTGGCACCGGGCGCGGCGGTGACCACGCTCCCACTGGTGCCCAAGGAGGTGGCCGCGCGGCGGCGGCCCCAGCGGTCACCAAGGCGGCTACCAAGGGAACAACGGAGGCGGTCGTGGCTACTACAACCACACCGGCGTCTACCAGCAAGGAGGCGGCCGTGGCGGCGGGCGCGGTCGTGGACGCGGTGACCACTACGGAGGTGCCACGCACGACGGACGGGGCGGCCCCAACCAGCAACCCTGGCTGGGCTATTTCGCGCCGATGGGTGCCCCCTTTCCATCTCGCCCGCCATGGCAGCCCTCGAGCCTCCTCGGTGCTGGTCCAAGACAGCCCCAACACGCCTATCCCGTGATGTATCCTGCACCCGGACCGCCCGCACCGGCACCGTACCAGCCGCCACCGTACCATGCACCTGCGTACCTGGCGCCTTCGTGGGACAACAATGCCATGGTGCATCACGCATCAAACTACGGCTCGGCCTTGCCTCCCCATGGCGAGTGGCTTATGGATTCCGGCGCCTCGTCGCACATCACCGGCAACCCAGGTGTACCGACCACGTCTCATTCCCCTTTAGAGTCAAATTCACGACATATCATCGTCGGTAATGGATCTAGTCTTCCTGTTGTTGACCGGTACCGCTCACCTCACAAATCGTCCTTTCCATCTCAACAATGTCCTAGTTTCTCCTAAAATTGTCACTAATCTTATTATCACTCGTAAATTTACTCGTGATAATTCTTGCTCCATGGAATTTGACCCCTTTGGCTTCTCTGTGAAGGACCTAGCCACCAAGACAACCCTCATGAGGTCCAATAGCTCGGGCGAGCTCTACCCCTTCTTCGGCAACAATGGCACTCCATCCTCGGCATTCACCGTCACCGGCGATCTCTGGCATCGTCTCCTAGGGCATCCTAGTTCCAATGCTTTAGCTCATTTGCCCCTTAATTTCCTTTCTCAATGTAATAATAATGCACCTAGACATTCTTTCTCTGATGCATGTCAACTTGGCAAACAGGCTCGTCTACCCTTCTCCACATCACATTCTCGTGCTCTTGCTTCTTTTGACATGAGACATTGTGATTTATGGACCTCCCCAATTGTTAGCTTTTCAGGTTATAAATATTATCTAGTCATTCTTGATGATTATTCACATTTTTCTTGGTCATTTCCCTTGCGCCAAAAATGACACATGCGACACCTTGCTCAATTTCTTTGCCTATATCACTACAATTTCACAAAACCCTGAAATGCCTTCAATGTGACAATGGCGGTGAATTCCTTACCACTAGGCTTAGGTCATACCTTCCCAATCATGACGTGTCTCTGCGTTTGTCCTGCCCTTACAACTCCCCACAAAATGGCCGAGCCGAGCGTCTCATCCGTACCACCAACGATATAGTTCGCACCCTTCTCTACCAAGCCATGTTACCACCACCATTTTGGGTTGAGGCCTTGCACACAGCTACACACCTTCTCAACATTCGTCCATCACGGGCCATTAACAACCTCACACCCCACTATCTTCTACATGCCAAACATCCCACGTATGATCACCTCAGAACTTTTGGGTGTCTTTGCTTTCCTAACGCCTATACCACATCCTCCCATAAACTTGAGCCACGGTCCTCTAGGTGTGTTTTCCTCGGGTACCCTCGCGAACACAAAGGTTACCGGTGCCTGGATCTGGCCACACGCAAAGTCATAGTGTCCCGTAATGTCGTTTTTAATGAAAGCGTTTTCCCTACGCAGACGGTGCACAGCCAGCCACACAGGCGAAATCCGCATCGAATCCCAACCCACCTGGCCCGATCTACCCCGAATCCCGTGCCTGCCAGCCCCACCGAATCCCACCCACCCCGCCTGCCCCACCAGCCAATCCCTCGTTGCCACCTACCCTTGCATGCCGCGCCCCACCTGCGCCTCCGACAGCCTCGGATCCCCACGCCCGCACGGATTCGCCTGACGCACCTACACCCACCTGGCCCGGTCCCCGCCAATCTTCCTCGGGATCTCCGCGGAGCCCCACCCTGTCCACCCCGCCCACCCAGTCGAGCGGACGAACCGCCTCGGGATCCCTGCGCGGCCCCGCCCGGTCTTCCTCTCCCAAGCATCTCGGGGATTCCTCGCCGCCTCCAGCCAGTACGAGCGTGCCACCTCAGCCCACCCTGCCTCCCAACTCCATCCCGGTAGATCCACCCAATAATGCACACCAAATGAAAATTCGTGGCTAGCACGGTTATTTCATGCCCAAAAAGGATTTTAGCCTACATCTTTCCACATCCGTTTCTCCCATCCCCTCCTCGTACCGTGCAGCACTCAAAGACCCCCATTGGCATGATGCTATGTTAGATGAATTTAATGCTCTAATTCGGAATGACACTTGGTCTTTGGTGCCTCGTCCTGCAGGTGTTAATGTCGTGACAGGGAAATGGATCTTTCGCCACAAGCTTAATCCGGATGGCTCTTTGGCACGCTACAAAGCTCGTTGGGTTGTTCGTGGGTTCACGCAACAGGCTGGTGTTGACTACGATGAGACGTTCAGTCAGTGGTGAATCCCTCCACTATTCGGATTGTGCTGAGCATTGCCACCTCTCACTCTTGGCCCATTCATTAGATGGACGTCAAGAATGCATTTCTGCAGGGTGATCTTGAGGAGACTTCCTACTGTCAACAAGCCTCTGGTTTCGTTGACTCCACCTCGCCACATCACGTATGTTGCCTCACAAAATCCCTCTACGGACTCAAGCAAGCTCCTCGCACATGGTTCACTCGCTTCATCACCTTCCTCACAACCCTCGGGTTCGTTGCCTCTCGTTGTGATTCCTCTTTATTTATTCTACACCGAGGCTCCACCACCGCATACCTCCTTCTCTACGTCGACGACATCCTTCTCACAGCTAGTACCACATCTCTACTCCACGCCATCATCTCCTCCCTCAATGGTGAGTTCCACATGAGTGACTTAGGTGAGGTCCATCACTTCCTTGGTGTCAATGTGCATCGCACATCTGCCGGTCTCTTTCTCTCTCAGCAACAGTATGCCCTTGAGATTCTCGACCGTGCCCACATGCTTAATTGCGCAACTATTGCCACCCCCATTGACACCAAGGCCAAGCTTTTCGGTCAGTCCGGCAAGCCATTCACCGACCCCACTCTATACCGCAGCCTTGCAGGTGCACTCCAGTATCTCACCTTGACGCGCCCCGACCTCTCCTATGCAGTTCAGCAAATCTGCTTATTCATGCACGATCCACGCGAGCCTCACTTCACTCTCATGAAGCGCATTCTGCGCTATGTTCAGGGCACGTCTCATTTTGGGCTGCGACTCCACCGAGATTCCTCACGTGACATTGTCGCTTACTCGGACGCCGATTGGGCCGACTACCCCGACACACGGAAGTCCACATCTGGCTTCTGCGTCTTCATTGACAGCAACCTTGTCTCCTGGTCGTCCAAACGTCAGTAGACCGTGTCCCGCTCGAGCGCGGAGGCTGAGTACAGGGCAGTAGCGAACTGCGTCGCCGAGTCCTGCTGGGTGCGTCAGCTGCTTCAGGAGCTTCACCGCCCTGCCTCTCGCGCCACGATTGTCTATTGCGACAATGTCTCCGCCATGTACCTGTCGACTAACCTCGTGCAGCATCAACGGACGAAACATGTGGAGATCGATTTGCATTTTGTTCGGGATCGAGTTGCACTTGGCGAGGCGCGTGTACTGCATGTGCCAACCAGCTCGTAGTTTTCTTACATATTTACTAAGGGCTTGCCGACCGGTGTCTTTGAAGAATTCAGGTCCAGCCTGAACGTCGCCGCTGTCGCCGTTCCGACTGCGGGGGGCTCTCGGAATACCTGAGTACTCTGTATTGTAGACACCTGTACCTGTACGTTGTACACCTGACTTACCGAGTCATTAGGCCAGCCCTGGTTAGTAGGATCGGGAGCCTACGCTCCCCAAACTGTATATGTAACCTCTCTCTCGAGTAATGGAACACAGGGGAAACTCTTCCACCTTTGCCTGTCTTCTAAAATTACATGTAATTTGATAATATCTATTTTAATACCCAAAAGCAAACTAAATTTTTACATGCATCTGATAAATCTTATTTTAAGAAACGACTTGTTCCGGATAGCGTAACTTAACAGGACGTAATTTGGCATCGCAACATGGCCATGTCCTAATATTCACAAATCTTAAGAGAAGTTATATATTTAGTTTTTTGTAGCCTTTCACAAAAAAAAGTATATTGCAGCTTGTTGCAAAAATAGGAACTTTATACTATATAGCAAAAACTTGTATTCTCTTGGTGCAAGTAAATAACACTACGAGTCTAATTTCGTATTTTTTTTCTGCAAAGTTTGTAAACAAGGGCCACAATAAACATGAAAAATAATATCCCTACTATTTATATTTACGTTAAAAATATATAACAAATAAAAGGAAATGAGGCACATAGTATCCAGGAACAATTGTTTTTTTAGAGAATATCGCCCGTATATTGAAGAAACAATAAAAAATAATATAAAATTTACTGTAGAGATATTCATTAAATTATCAAGATTCAATTTTCAGAATTAAACCTTGACTCGAAATCAGTAAATCAGAAAATAATTTTTTTTTTGATAAAGGGCTTTATTACTCAAAAATTCAAGCATTACACCCGGCCTCTGCATCGTGAAATGCACACAGCCGAAATCCGAAACTGAAAAAACATGGGGACAATACTACAAAACATCTGTTGTAGACTGTCTATGCTATGGAGCCGCTATCCGTAGATCAAACGGCCATCCATGTGGGATAAAAATATCCCTCGCCACCTGCTCCAGTCGTGCACATGCCTCCGTAAAAAGGCCTCGTAACTCCCCTCGCTGTAATGTGGACCACGAACGGAGAATACATGTGCTCTGAATAGAACCTGCATACGAGAAAAAAAAATATTATTGAAAATCTTGTCATTTCTACATAGCCAGAGCGACCAGATAACGGCAAGCGCTCCTACCCTAATAATAGTCTTAAAACGTTTATCAACCCCATTTAACCAGTTGCCGAATATATTCGCAACGGAAGTAGGTTGATAAAGATTCGAAACCATTTGGATAGCGGACCATATAGAACGCACAAATGTGAAATCAAAGAATAAGTGTTTAATTGTCTCATTGTGAGAACAAGAAACACACTTAGAGCTCCCATGCCAATTACGTTTCACAAGATTATCCTTAGTAAGTATGACCCCCTTACGAAGGTACCACGCGAAGATCTTAATCTTCAGCGGTACTTTCATACGCCATACATTTTTGAAGATATCGACTGGCATGTACGATTGGATCATAGCCCTATACATGGAGTCCACCGAGAACAGTCCATTCTTAGTGATCTTCCAACGAAACTCATCGACGCCTGGTGTAAGAGTAACCATAGTTAATCTATCAACCAGGTTTTGCCAAGACAAAAGTCGAGGCCCGATTAAATCTCGTCTGAACGTAACATTAGGAGATGATGTTTGCATGACCGTAGCCAGCGTAGCATCCTTATGTCGTGCTATCGTGTACAAGGCCGGATACTGTTATCTGAGTGTGGTATTACCTAGCCACTTGTCCTCCCAGAACCGTATCTGCGATCCATCCTTAATCTTAAATACCCCATAGCGAAAATACTTATTTTTATTCGCCATAAGTCCAGCCCAAAAGTGTGAATCACCTGGTTTCCACATAACCTGTGATACTGCTTTCGAACCTATGTATTTACGTTTCAGGAGGGTCTGCCATACGCCATCTTTGGTTAGTAGTTTAAAAATCCATTTACCAAGTAGGGCTGAATTCTTGACTTGGAGGTCATGAATTCCGAGCCCCCTGATCTCGTGGACGACAAACTACATCCCATCTGGCCAGTCGATATTTCTTTTTCTCGTTGTCACCCTGCCAAAAGAATCTAGATCGGAAATAATCCAATTTTTTAAGACTCCTTTAGGTAACTGGAAGAATGATATCATATACAATACCATATTAGTTAGGACTGAATTAATGATTACCAGTCGTCCACCCAGTGACAACAATTTTCCTTTCCAGATAGCTAGCCTTTTCTGCAGACGCTCTTCGACTTGACCCCATTCTGCATTAGTCAATCTCCTGTAATATATTGGTATTCCCCAAATACTTAATAGGAAACTGTCCTTGCTCGCACCCGAATAACTCGGTATACTGTGCAACTGCATCTTGGGCCTCGCCAAAGCAAAACAATTCACTTTTATGGAAATTGATTTTTAATCCAGATAGTCGCTCGAACGCTGAAAGAATTAATTTCAGATTCGCTGCTTTCTCCAAATCGTGTTCCATAAAGAGGATTGTGTCATCTGCATATTGAAGGATAGACAATCCCCCATCGACGAGATGTGGAATTACTCCCTCAATTAGGCTGCTTTCCTTGGCTCGATCGATCATGATCGCTAACATATCAGCCACAATATTAAACAATACGGGCAAAAGCGGATCACCTTATCTCAAGCCTTTCCTAGTTTGAAAGTAACGGCCAACATCATCATTGACTTTGATAGCCACGCTACCTCTAACCACAAAACTGCGAAATAGGGAGCACCACTCCTTTGAAAATCCTTTCATTCTCAGAGTCTGTTGTAAAAACTCCCAGTTCATTTTATCATAGGCCTTTTCAAAGTCTATTTTAAGAATTACCCCATTAAGCTTTTTCATGTGCAGCTCATGGACGGTTTCGTGTAAAGTCACGACCCCATCTAGGATATTCCTACCCTGCATAAAAGCAGTCTGTGTAGGTTTTACCACATGGTCTGCCACTGAATTCAGCCTAATAGTTGCAACATTTGTAAAGATTTTGAAACTAACGTTAAGAAGGCAGATTGGTCGGTACTGTTGTATCCTTTCTGCGTTCAAAACCTTAGGTAACAAAACGATTTCCCCAAAATTAAGGCGATACAACTCCAGATGTCCACTCTGTAAGCAACCAAACATCTCAATGAGATCATATTTAATGATCTCCCAGAAATGCTGATAGAACTCCGCCGGACAACCATGTGGGCCAGGTGCATTATTATGTTCCATTTGGAATATCGCCTTCTTTATCTCCTCTTCAGAGAAGGGAGCAGTAAGAAAAGCGTTTTCTTCCATTGAAACTTGTGGAATATCATCTGTGCGGCTCTCATCCATGGTAATATTACCTACTTCAGGAGCCCCAAACAGATCTTTATAGAACTTAGTGATATAAGCCTTGAGATACTCTTGTCCCTCAACGAGGCCTTCATCCTGATGGAGACAGTGAATCCGTTTTTTTCCATGTCTGCCATTGGCAACATTATGAAAATACCGGGTATTCGAATCTCTTTCGAGAATGAATTGAGCTTTCGATCTCTGATACCATTTGAGTTCCTCTTCTCGCAACATTTGTATCAGTAAATGGGTACTTGTGAGACAACAGTAAATATACTCATTTATTGAGTATAAAAATAGATATACTCATTTATTGACAATAAATATATATACGCGAACAAGTGAACAATATTAAGTGGTACGGGTCCTCGCTGGTCCTGTGTCCTGTAGTATTCTCATTATGTATATACTGAGCGTATTCTCTCTGGCCCAATATCTTGTAGTAGTATCTCATGATGAATTAGGCATGCACTGAGCGTATTCTCTCTGGCACAATGTCATTTTGCAGTTCACGGTGTAGGAGTATTTGGCATGTACTGAGCGCCTTTTTATGAGCCGCCAACCATGATCGCATCAGCGATCAGGTCCAGGTCGAAACAACTAATCTAGTGGACCGAGACATGACGTAGAGACGCGCGCATTTTGGATAATTGGCATCAGTGCGCTCGTATGGTTTTGGCTACCGTCCAGCGACGGAGCAACCAACATCAACACCCAGCTGGCCGCTCTACTGGCTGTTTTTTTTAATGTACTTACGTCCAGACGTCCGGGGCAGTGATTAATTTGACGGCTCAGGACAGGTGTGGAGTAATTAAATCAGCAGCAGTACTATGAATTCGTATGTTGTCACTTACCTTGTACAGTCTGTCCTGGACTGGACGCCGCATTGGCATGGAGCGGGGCAGGGCGAGCTCGACCGGAGCACTCCCAGCTACAAATACCCCAGGACTCCCTAGACCCCATTCCTCACCAAGTCACCGTTCACTACCCAGCGCACCTCAGTACTCGGTGACACACACACCACCTGACCTGAGAGCGAAGAAGAAGAGTCAGCAGACAAACGACGGCCATGGCGACGATGAAGCAGGCTGCGGTGGCTCTTATGGTGGCTCTGGTGATGCTGGCGCCTGGCGGCGCGCACGCGGCGTGCGACGCGTCGCAGCTGGTGTCATGCTTGCCGGCGATCACGTCCGGGGCGAAGCCCACCCCGGAGTGCTGCGCCAACCTGACGGCGCAGCAGGGGTGCTTATGCCAGTACGCCAAGGACCCCAACTACGGGCGCTACATCACCAGCCCCTACGCCAGCAAGACCCTCGACTCCTGCGGCATCCCCGTCCCGCAATGCTAGCTAGGCGCGCGCGAGCTCCATCCATCGCTCCCTAGCACATAGTTAGCTTCGTGGTTTAGGGTTTAAATTATCTAGCCGCGCCTTGCCGAGTGCGTGCGTGCGTGTGATGTAATGCGCTGCTGCATGCCTATATATGGGAATGCATAATAAGAAGATGCGCATACGCCTCAAGGCCAAGATCCGAGGATGCCATATACCTCGTGGGAATCGTGCGATCCCACCCTCCTCTGTTTTCTCTATCCCCTTGCCATACACGTTCTAAGATTCACGCAGGCAACCATACAAAACTGCACATCGTATATCAGAAAGAAAAACTTAACAAACCTGCCGGACTTTCTTGAAGGCTTGTTTGGTGCTAGAGCTTCTTAGGGGATTAGTGGGAATAATCCATCAGGCCTCGTTTGGCCCGCGAGTTTTGACAGGTTTTCCAGAGTATTTTTCGAGCCCAACCCAAAACACCGAAAAACGCTACTTACACTGTTTGGTAGGCCAGATTTGGATGGGCTGAAACCCAGAAATCCCCGGAAAACTCCTAGGGTGGACGTGTAAATGAGACAGAGACACGCCATTTGCGTCACGTTTTTCTTCGCTCAACGCATGGAAGATGCAGAGCTCCGGTGGCACAGCAAGAAGGCTAAGTCCGTGACCTCGCTGGTTTATTCCGCGGCTGACGGGTTCTTCCTCGTAGCGGTCCTAATTGGAGGGGCTGTGGCGGTAGGGTCTGATGGGCGCGATACCTAATGTCAGCTCTCTGTTCACAGAAGGAGAAGCTCGATGGAAGTGGCATGTCAGCTCGACACGTCCATCGATTCGTCAAATATGGAAGATTACACATTTTTTATCTAGCAGTCCCTGCTTGCCAAACTGCACTTTTGCAAGACGGGTTGAGATTGGAGTGGATTTGACTGTATTGGGTGGTTCGAGTGTTTTCACCCAAAACACGGTGTATAATACCCTGAAGGCCTCTACCAAATAAGGCCTCAGGGATTGGGTGAAACCCCCTCCTTCGTCCAATTTCATAAAATCCCCATTTATCCCCAATCCACCAGCTAGAGGGGGTGGATTTAATATAGAGACAAATATACTAAAGTGGAGGGAATTTTGGGGAAAAGTGGGATAAACCCTGCTAAATACACTTGAACCAAACGAGTATTTCGGGATATTTGGGGATTTTGGATTACGTCGGGATAATCCCCACCAATCCCCAAATATCCACAGGTACCAAACAAGGCATGAAGAATTTTATAACAAATCAAGGAGCTCCCTTCTCGAAGCCGCTTCCTTGGGCTTTGCACACCGCACACAAGGTAGGGAACGATCTAGCTGCGTCGAGTCGGAGACTCTTAGTATGGCCATTCCCGATTCGGGCCTATTGATATAAGATTACGGGTCATTTCTGTTGGCCCAATTAAGTTTTGCGCATGTTGCTGGATATGGATGTCCATCAAGGAGAGGAAATACGAAGGCCCAATTCACTTCTAAGATCATCTCGAGCGGTTCGCCCCTCAGACTGTTTTTGGCGAAAAATAGCTATTTTCGGCGAGGAAGGGGGGACGGCGGTTCCCAGCTCCAACCATGCTACATGAATCGTGAAATTATCTACCCTCTCTCGACTTTGAGGCAACGAGATGAGATAATTTAATTCATGCTATCTAACCTCCTTATATCTCCTTTTATCAATTAATACTACACATTTATGAAGGAGTTATGCCCTAGAGGCAAATAATAAAGGAGATTTATTATCGTAACTCTTATGTTCATAATGTTTTATACCATGCTATAATTGTATTAAGCGAAACATTAATGCACTTGCGGTATGTAAACAAACGAAGTCCCTAGTACCCTCTAGTTATACTATTCCGTTGGGCAACAGATGATCAAGATTTCCTGATCATGGGTATTTATACCATTGATAATAGAGTCATGTCATTAGTGAATGATGTGATGGACTCACATCCATTATGTTTTATTATGACGAGGTCAAGTAATTAAGTTCAACTTTATGATAACGAAAATGTAGTACCATAGCCTTTGACCGTGAGATGGTATTTAATTGTTATCCAGGAAGTTACTTTGATTTCATAAAACATCACACTGTGACAGAGTGATTATAAAGGTGTCTCTTGAGTAATGAAAGGGATATGTTGAGGCGTACCACAAGAGCGGGAGTTGCCAATCCTATTGACAGATAGATACTCCTGGGCCCACTCGGTGGAGTTTGCATCAATTAGCTTGCAAGCATGTGACTAGGTCACGGAGATGCAACGATGCGGGAATGAGTAGAGTTGTTATGTCGGTAACGAGACTAGACAGGGTATGAGATACCTGAAGATCATCTTCCGTTTTGATAATTGATGACAACCCAATTTGAGGACTAATCGTTGTTTAAGTATATGTATGGTCCGTTTGCATCACTCGCTTGTGCCCCATATTCCCTAAAATATCTTTGGGGGCATCTCGGCGTTTTTCCAGTAGCGAAGAGCTCAAAAAGCCAAATCTGGGAAGTGGTTTCCCATGTGGCGGTAGTACCGGTGAAACCATCGGTAGTACCACTCCCGGTACTTCGTAGCATAGCCCCATACGGGGGCATCCGGTGGTGGTACCTCCGCCAAATTTCCATTCGGTTGGCACATCGCGAAGGTTACAGCGGGACCCACCGGTAGTAACGGTGGGCGGTACCTCCGTGTTACCACCGGTACCTCCTCTACCTCTTTAAGCTCTCAGGAAGAGGATCGCCACCGGTGGTGGTACAGGTGGTGGGTCCGCTAATTAGGTGCTCTTTTGGCACATCGCGGAGGTCAAGCGGAGGTCACCTGTAGTACCGGTGGGCGGTACCTCCGGTACTGCGGAACCAGTTGCGAAGGAGAGAGTCGTTCGGGCTCTGGATAAGGGCTTCACCGGTAGTACCGGTGGTAACACTGGTACTACCCCTGCTACGGGAAAATGGCCAACAGCCAGATTTGGGAAGGGGTGTTTAATTCCCTTCCCCTTCCTCCTAATTGCTCAAGCTTCACACACTCTCTCTCCTAGCCGTTAATGCGAGCTTCAACCACTTAGATCTCCCTCTCCAACCACCCAAACACTCTGATACTATGTGGAGAGCTATAGGAGACCTAGATTCGTGATTCTACAAAGGAATTGCAAATCCATCCACCACATCCTAGTAGATCTAGAATCCTACCTGGGGTCTAGATCGTGGGTTCAATGTTGGTTTAATCGATCCCACCCTCTTCACCAAGACGGTAGGAGGTGACTTGTTCATATGCCAACTCTATGTGGATGACATCATTTTTGGGTCTACTAACACAAAATTCACTAAAGAGTTTTGCAAGCTTATGTCCGATAGATTTGAGATGTCCATGATGGGACAATTGGATTATTTCCTTGGCTTTGAAGTCAATCAATATCATGAAGGAACCTTCATCAAACAAGCCAAGTATACCCAAGACATGCTAGAGAGATTCAACATGCATGATGCCAAGCCTATGAAGACTCCCATGTCCACAAACCTTGACTTGAAACCCAATCCGAATGGTAAAGATGTAGATCAAAAGGTATAACGCTTCATGATTGGCTCTTTTCTTTACCTTTGTGCATCTAGACCGGATATCATGTATAGTTTAGGTAAATGTGCAGGGTTTCAAGCCTCTCCGAGGCAAAGTCATTTGGAAGTGGTTAAACGAATCTTTTGATATTTAGTTCATACCCCCAAATTTTGGTCTTTGGTATCCCAAGGGTTCAAGTTTTCAGCTCATTGGGTATTCGGATGCGGATTATGCAGGAGAGAAGACGGATAGGAAGTCCACATCCGGGGGTTGCCAATTCCTTGGTTGCTCTTTGGTGTGTTGGTCTTCCAAGAAGCAAAATTGCATTGCTCTCTCCACCACGGAGGCCGAGTAAATCTTGTGCTCAATTGCTTTGGATGAGGAAAACTTTGGAGGATTATGGTGTCATTTTTGACAAAGTGCCTCTTCTTTGTGACAATGAGAATGCCATCAAGATTGCCTACAACCCCGTATTTCATTCCAAGACGAAGCACATCGAGATTCATCATCATTTTATTCAGGATCATGTTGAGAAGGGTGATATTGATCTCTCATATGTGTCAACCAAGGATCAACTTGTGGATATCTTCACGAAGTCCCTTGATGAACCAAGATTTCGAGTTTTGAGGAATGAACTAAATGTCATCGATTTGTCTAACTTCACTTGATACCTTGCATAATTACCTCTATTATACTTTCTATTAGGTTTGGATGTAGGCATACATAGGGGGAGCGTCACTCAACTCATGTGTGAACACTCCTCTTATTATGCGTAAATCAATTCTTTATTACATATCTAGTCATGTTGTGACTTATTGTGCTTCATTGTGAGTAGTATGTTTGGACCCAAGATATATATCTTCGTGGTGCCAATGTACACACTCAAACATGGTGACTACGGTCATGACCTCCTCCTTGAGGAGTTAGGTTCTTTTGGTTCCTTCACTTGCATATCTTTATCCCCCTGGGTAAAATTGTGCAAGTTCGGCTTTTCTTCATTGCATCTTGTGATCTTGCGTGTATTGTTGGATCTCGTATGACAGCTACACTTTTCAATCCCAAGCCTTCTCTCCCAAAACACCCATTTCTATCTTGATGCCCTCGGTTTTTGATCTCGGCCCGCAGAAACTCGGTCCAGCGGAACCTCCGGCGGAAACACCGGTACCTCCGCTGTGGCGCCGGTACTACCGATGCACCGCCGGTACTACCGCTGGTACGGATTTTTTTTCCAGCGGGCCAGTACCACGCTGCACCGCTAGTACAGGGATCGATACCTCCGGTGTTTCCACCGGTAGTACCGCTCGTTGCGGTTTCTGTGAGGATAACTATGGCCGAGCGGGGGAAGGGGTCACTAGATCCAATATTTCCCCCACTCTTCCTAGGTGCTCCCCACTTGAACCGCCACCGCCCCACGTATTCCGCCACTGGGAGGAGCCCCTCCACCGCCGGTTGGCCCTCTCCTCGCCGTGGGAGCCTCCGTGCTTCTTCTTCCCTCGTCAATCCGCGCCATGGATTCCGGTATGTAGCTCTCTCTCTCATCTAGTTGATGGATGGAGATGAACTCGGAGCTCCATGTTTTCTCCATGTTCTTTCAGTTGAGGGTAGAGATGCATCTTCTACAAACCCTATGAATCTCGGTTAGTTGGAACAATCTAGGATGGATCCATGTTCATGTGACCCTATTTACCGATGATTTTTCCTACTAATATCGATTTCGATTCCTTTGATTTGTGCACATAGAACCGTTGGCATCTTGTTTTCTTTATGATTTTCCTCCCACTTTCATTCTCACAAGCTAGTGGCTCAAGGGGAGCTCGTACCAAGAAAAGGCATGTAGGAAGGCATGTTGATGAGATTGAAGAAACTCTTGGTCCTTATCAACCTAAGCGCAAACCAAGATTCCCTCCTCCGGAGAAGACCCTTCCAAGAAAGGAGAAGTATGCATCTCAAGTGTCTGAGTCCTATTCCTTGCCACTCGCCGGGAAAACCCCTGTGCCATTGAGCAGAGCCCCTTGTTGCCTCAGTTTTGGGGGCGGGGTACCCGTTATCACACAGTGTTTCAAGCTCAGATTTACAATGAGACCCCTATGCGAAAGTCTAAGTACAATGTGGCCACTCAACATGCTATTTGTCTTGATCACATGGAGAGGAAGCCGGACTATTTTGGCGAAGCCCTTGCCATTTGTGATGCCTTTGGCCTTCGACCTATCATGAAGTTGCAATAAGATTATGATGAAGTACTTGTGTGTGAATTTCTGGATATAGTGCACCTTGGCAACGATATCGTGCGTAGTATCATCTGGATGACCAAGGCTGAGCAGTTTACTCTCGAGCAGGTCCATAGTGGGTGTTCTTCTTGGTGGATATCCGGATCATGGTACCTTTGGTGGTGGTTTGAAGTATGATAGTGAGTGGTTTCGAATTCATTCCTTAGGGAAGACTATCAGCAAGGACCAACTCACCCCTCTCTACTCATAGAAGAAGTATGCCGTAGGGTTCTCCAAGGGCCTCCACCGCACCTATTATATTATGCTTCGCATCTATCGTGAGACCATTAATCCTAAGGCTGGAAATGTGGACGAAATCTAAGGGTATCTCAAGAATCTCATGCTTCTTACTGATGAGAAAAGGGTCCAAGGCTTGACTCAGAAACTTGACGTGCTTGACTTCAATTGGAATGAGTTGTGGTCCGCCGTTGTTTGCCGAAAAAATTCTTTTCTATGGGCCTATTATAACGAAGATCATCTTGCATTCTTGGGATGCTAAGCACCCGGAGGATCCCCTTGATGACTCTTCGTGGGTCTCTCACAAGGAGAAGTGGATCCTTATCAAGGATCACACCGAGCCCATTGAGCACCCCACTCCAGCTGCTCGTAAGTGCAAGGCCAAGCCTAGGGTTGTGATTGATGAAGAAGAAGAACCCATGCCCTCTTGTCCCCCGCCTTCTGATGGTGCATTCAAGTGGATGGCTCATGCTCTGAAGAAAGTGTTTCGTGTGAACAAGAAGATTGAAAAGCATCGGTGCAAGGTGCACTATGACAAGGAGCTCAAGCACCGCAGGGCTGCTCAGGACGCTACAAAACTTCACCGTGATGGTGGTGAGATGGTCGATTCTCCAGTTGAGAACAACATCACTACTTGGGGAAGGTGGCAGGCCAGGGACTCGAAGGGTGGCATTATCACGAGGTCTGACAAAGAACCTGGAGAAGAAGCTACTAGCTCTCGTCATCGTGCCCATTCTCCAAGAATCGACGACCTCTCCGATTGAATCCTTGGGACGTTAGTGTTGGTCTTTCCCCTTCTTTTTGGTATATTGATGCCAAAGGGGGAGATATATCTATCTAGGACAGTTTGGGTATTTGCACGGGTCTTTCTTTCACAAGCGTTGCTATTTTGTGTCGCCTCTTCTTTGCATGTGAATTGGTTTTATTGGTATTTGTGAAACCTGTCATGCATGGTGTAAGACATGTGAACCTCGTTCTTTTTAATTTTTATTGTACTCGTTCAGTTCACTATTATGTTTGTGAGCAAGTTATCTTTCCTTTCTATCCTACTTATCTTGCTCGGTTCAGTCATCATGAAGGGAGCATAACACTTGGGGGGCTCCGTTCATGCTGTCTAGACCTCACGTTGCAAATTTTTGTGTTGTCATCAATTACCAAAAAGGGGAGAATGAAAGATCATCTTCCGTTTTGATAATTGATGACAACACAATTTGAGGACTAATCATTGTTTAAGAATATGCAGGGTCCGTTTGCATAACTAGTGTAGTGCCCCATATTCCCTAAAATATCTTTGGGGGCATCGCTGCGTTTTTCCACTAGCGAAGAGCTCCAAAAGCCAAGTCTGGGAAGTGGTTTCCTAGGTGGCAGTAGTACCGGCGAAACCACCGGTAGTACTGCTCCCTCGTACTTCCCAGCACAGCCCTAGGTGGGGGCATCCGGTGGTGGTACCGGTGGTACCTCCGCCAAATTGCCATTCGGTTGGCACATCGCGGAGGTTACAACGGAACCCACCGGTAGTACTGGTGGGCGGTACCTCCGGTGTTATAACCGGTACCTCCGCTACCTCTTTAGGCTCTCAGGAAGAGGATCGCCACTGGTGGCGGTACCGGTGGTGGGTCCGCTAATTAGATGCTCTGTTGGCACATCGCGGAGGTCAAGGCGGAGGCCACCGGTAGTACCGATGGGCGGTACCTCCGGTACTGCGGAACCAGTTGCAAAGGAGAGAGTCGGCCGGGCTCTGGATAAGGGCTTCACCGGTTGTACTAGTGGTAACACCGGTACTACCGTTGCTGCGGGAAAATGGACAACGGCCAGATTTGGGAAGGGATATTTAATGCCCTTCCCCTTCCTCCTAAATGCTCAAGCTTCACACACACACTCTCTCTCTCCTAGCCATTAATGCGAGGTTAAACTACTTAGATCTCCCTCTCCAACCACCCAAACACTCCGATACTTTGTGGAGACCTAGAGGAGATCTAGATCTGTGATTCCACCAAAGGAATTGCAAATCCATCCACCACATCCTATTAGATCTAGAATCCTACTTGGGGCCTAGAAACCCTACTAGAACTTGTGCTTGGAGCTTCCACCTTATTGAAAGAAGTTTCAGATTTATTGAAAGCCTCCATCCATGTTGTGGAGACGCCTCAAACTCATGTAAAGGGTTGGTCAACGCCTTCAAGTCGACCTCATAGTGGAAACGAGAATCTCCCTCACCGGAGAAGCTCAAGGAGAATAAGGTGTGCACATACGTGCTATTGAGGAGCGCCCAGCTGGCTCCCCACCTCTCCAACATAGACATACTTCCATTAGGAAGGAACTACGGGAAACATATCCTTGTCTCCTTATTTACACTAGTGGTTTATCTTGTTACCTTACATATTGCTTCCGTTGTGTATTGTGTTTTGTATCACATAGTTTGTTTGCCTAGTTGCACATTTAGGCCATCTTGTATTACTTGTTTAGCTAAAACTAAAAAGGAAAAAGAAGAAAAAATGGTAGTCAACCTATTCACACCCCCCTCTAGTTGACCATATTTGTAACATCCCTCATTTTTGGAGAAACTCAAAAAAATCAAAAAAATTGAAACTTTTGTTTTCATGTTAAACAAGTCACCAAAAAAACCAAATGATGTGCAAGAAACAAAATAAAACAATACACATCTTGATGAAATTGGAATTTGGAACCCAAATAAACAAAATAAAGTGTTTATATAAATTATTTTGTTTTTGAAAACAAGTAAAAGACTTTGAAACCAATATTTACATTTGAAACCACCTCTCTTAATTTTATTAAACCCAAACTCCAATAAATGATTATTTTGTGTTTAAAAAAATTGATTTTTAATACTATTAAGCCATTATCCCTATTTTCAAAATTGAAAATTCAAAATTTGAAATTTGTTGGAAACATTACAAACATGCTTCTATCTGAAGGATAAAGTTTTTACACGTATTTAGAAATTGGTTTCATACATTTTGGATTTATAAAACAAAAATTATGATTGATTAAAGAAAACAGAAAAGAAAAAGAAAAGAACAAAAAAACGGGAAAGGCGTCACTTGGCCGAACCTAGGGCTTAACCGCCGCAGCGCGCAATGCCCAGCAGCCAGCGCAGCCCACCAGAAGCCGGAATCCACTCTCCTCCCCTTATCTCGCTGATAGGTGGGGCCCACTCCCTGACCTAAGCAGGACGTCACCATGACGTGCTCATCCCTAACCTCTATCTGAAAGTTCCGCGAGCGGCGCCGCGCCACGATCTCCTCGCCCCACGACCCTCCTAGCCCCCCGAGACCCCTTCTATATGTGCCCCACACCCTCCTCTCTCTTTCCCCTCTGCCTCCCCGTAGATTCGTGCCCCCGGGTGGTCTAATTTGCTTGCCGGAGTTATCTGAACCGCCACCGTGATTCTCGAATTCTGGCGCGGTGAGTGCGACCCCGCCTCCGGGTATTGTCCCTCTGTCCCTCTCTCTACCCGGCGCACCCCCTGATGCCACCATGTGAATTATTGCGCAACGGAGGAGCGACGAACCAGCTCGTCTCCATCGCTCCCGCCATCCGCAACGGTCGAGATTAGATCCCCTAGTGAAGGGGTAAGTAACCATTGGATCTAGATCCAACAGCCCAGATCCAACCACTTAACCCAGTCAGCATGCCCACGTCAGCATCCACGTAGACGCACAGTCAGCGCCCCTGACCAATCACAGGAAGCCACGTGGCCTGGCCGTTATTCTATTTTTATTCCGAATAGAATTAAAATGATATTTTGCAGAAAAGCCCCTAGAATTTGCAACCATCATAACTTTTGTTCCATAAGCCCAAATATAGCAAACTTGGACTTTTTGAAATCAGCACAACATGTAGAAATTTTTGGTACTGCCCAAATTCAAATTTGACAAACTTAAATTGTTTCAAATTCAAATATGCTTGTTTGATGAATTCTGGCATAATTAAGATTCTATAAATCCAAAAATTGCACATAAAATATTTTTGGAATCCTTAGGTGCGTACTTTAATATCCCATGTCCCAAACTAATAATTGAACAAAAAAAATGGAGTTTAGAATTTAAATAACCATTTGAGTATTTTGCACCTAGTTTTTATTCTATAAATAACTTTAATTAGTTTCCTTCTGGAAAATTGTTCCATTTAGTAACCTTAGACCATAGAAACCAGTACCCAAACTATTTGTGACCAGAGAACCCATTCCATGTAATCTTTGCCTTATAAACCACCCATAGTAGTCAATCATCATACTTCAACAGTTGTTTGATGAAAACCCCTTTTAGGAAAATTGTGGTATGATCATTTCAATCAAAACCAACACCCATGTTATGTTGACCATATGGAAAGTAGCTTTGGACCAGAAACCCATATCCCAAGACCTTATGTAAATTTACAAGTCATATTGTAAATTGCTTCAACCCTATTACCCAAAGCCATGAAATAAATCATGTTGATCATGCTTTTGTTTTCTAAAACCCGTAAGACAAACCTTGTGTAATTTTTGTGACCTTGACCAACCCATGACCTAGTAGCTAACCCTAAATCCTTTTACCATAATTATTTTTGCAAATTGAATTGTGTGTTAAACCTAACCCAAAACACTATAATTTCATTTTTATCAATTGAATTATTGTGATAAACTTGAACTTGTCCATACAAGACCAAACAATAAACACCTCATCATAATTATTTTTGCAGATTGAATTCTGTGTAAAATCCTTGTCCATGTTAACACCAATCAAGTTGAATAACTTGTTATGCTTATGTATTGTATTTTGTTGTATTTGTTTGTATGTTTGTGAATTGCTTGTTTATTGTTATTCATTTGTATTATTTAGATTGTACGAAGAGAAACGTTCAAATTGTGAAGAGAGTGTTTCTATACCAACTTCCACAAGGAAAGTGATGCTCATGTCCTACTTTTGTTTTAAAATGCATTAGTGTTTTCAGTACTGTGCATGATAGGTGATATTACTATTATTTTCCAAGTATATGTTGTGCTCAGAACACCTAGTAGTGTGTAGCCAACCTGAAACCCCTTCTAGGTACAAGTTTAGCTATACTAGAACAATATCACAACAGCTGCTGCTATTTATTGGGTTGTGATACTTTGAAAATTAAAATTTAACAACCCAATGAAACACATGGGTGGATTGGTAATTGCTTGGATTGTGTTGAGTGGCTACTCAGGGCCATGTCCATGGTGGTTGTCACCTGGGTCACTCCCAGGGCCATGGATGTGGTGGTTGTCACCTGAGGGTACACTTGTGGATTGCCACCCAGGACTAAAGAGATATGTAGGTCTTCCATGTATAGTTAGCTTCAATGCAGCCTTGAGGTAATATGGGCTCTTCCAAGATTAACTAAGTTGTCGGGGTTCATCATGTTGTATGACATGGGGTGGTAGAATTTTAGGAGCGTCGAGTCATGCTGGTATGGTTGAATCCCTCTTCCCAAAGATCTTGTCTCATTCTTCTCTCAGGGAAAATGAGTCTCAAGGTGAATGTGCACAACCTCTGTAGAGTTAAAAACTAAGATCTTAGTCGTGTCCCCGGTTATGGGCAATTTGAGCAAACTAGACATAGTTGGTGCTGAAGGATCTCCTCATCTTTTCTGAATGAATTAAAACATGGTAGAAACCTTTTCATAGAGCACATGGTGTGTCTACCCCTCTGTGCTACCTTTTCAAACTCATGGTGTGTCTACCCATGATGATTTTCAAACTTCATGGTGTGTCTACACATGATGATTTTAAAACTTCATGGCGTGTCTACCCATGATGACTTTATCAAACTTCATGGTGTGTCTACCCATGATGCTTTTATTAAACTACATGGTGTGTCTTCCCATGTTGATTTCCAAATATTTTCCAATGATTTATCAAAATTAGGACAAAACTGTTATATGCAAAATAGCCCAGACTCCACCAGCCAAATATCATGTAGCTAGTTTATTCCTGAAAACTGCCACCATATAAGTGTCACTTGCCAGTACATTGTTTGTACTGACTTCCTCCCCCGTGGGGGCTGCATATTCCAACGTGCAGATGATTTTGAAGACGAGTGAGGATTTCGTTTAGGATCTCAAGTCTATTGCCAACATGTTCTGCCTGTGGCGCATGAAGTGAAGAAGGCTCATTGAAGATTTGTTTCCGCTGTGTTTGCTTTGAACATTGTTATTTGGGCTAGTCCATGTTGACTATGCCAATTGTAAGGATATTTTATTTCTTATCCACTGGATCAACGATGTAGAATGATGCTATTGCATTGAATATTTCATTTTCTCATGTGTATGCTATCAAAGATCCCGGGAATAGAAGGATACACAAGTGTTCTATCTTTATTAAAAGGTAGGGCGCTACAAAATGGTATCAGAGCATAGTGTTGCATGTAGGATCAAAACCCTAAGTTTGGATTAGAACTAGGGAAAAGACCCTAGGATTAAAATTCTACTTTCTTCAAACCTATAGAAACAGAACATCACAAATTAATGTTTCTCATATCCTCTCATCTATTATTCACCTTCAAAATATTCTTCTCTTGTTATAGATGACCTACCTCTTGTTTTCCATCAAGACATGGTTGGTAAAAATCATGGAGTGAAAGGAATAGTTTTCACATAACCTTTTGGTTTCAACATGAAGATCTACACCCCAGACCATCGAAGAAACTTGGAGATATGCCTAGACTTCACAACAATCACTAACACCTCAAGACACTGAAAGAAGGATTTGAAGAAACTCAAGAAGAAATAGATGAGACCACCAATCTAGTTACCTTGTTAGAACAACGTTAACGTGTTAGTGTATTGATCATACAAATTGTGTGTGTTATGACAATACTAGGTTGTTTGTTAAACCTTGATGATTGGAGTGATGAATGCTTGTTGTGTGTTGTTGGATGTTGTTTGTATGATGAATTGCCTTGCTCTGTTGTGTTTGGGTAGGAACCTTCTTTAGTCTCTTTCTAAATATCTACTCATCCATGCTAAATAAAACCAAACCAAACCCAAAACCATACCTCTTTACCAACCATAGTGAGTTTCTAAATTGGAGTGCAACAACTGACTTGACACCCAAGAGCCCCTTTTGGGACAACCATCCAATTGAGGAATACGAAAGATCTTAGGATTCTGTTCTTCTATGTGAATGAACAATCACATCTATGATCAAGCCACCACCATCCTAAGGAGAATCAAGTTCATCAACCAGGGATGATAGACACGTGGAGTCAAAGTCACATAAACCAAGACAATCATGGAAAGCTACCTACAGTATGAGAAGGACATATGAAGAAGATGCAACTATTCAACTGGAGGTGTAAAGAGTTTACGCAACCCCACTAGATGGAGAAACGATAGATTAGTTGAGGTTTGTCTTACAGGTTGGAAACTATCTGTTAGACACGTGAGGATGACCGAGTGTTAGATCACGTAGTTCACCAATCTACATGTGGAAAATGATATGGGTGCATGATGGACTGATCACCATTCATACTACTCATGTTATTCACTCTTACTATGTTGGGTTGAACAAACTATGTTTTCCTTGAGCCTTAGTCGAGTGACGACGATGTTAAACCTAAACCATAGAAGGATTAGATGTAATAATATCCCTATGTTAGGCAAGTGTTGCTGAAACGTACTAAACTTCGGTGAGGACAAAGCCAATCTTGGAGGAATAACAATTGAAGACATTGCCTACCATGAGAGTTTCGTTAGAAATAGCATGGTGTTTAAATTCAAGAGATACAACAACATGATGATATATCGCCAAGGAAATGAGAACAAATTGGTATGGACTTTATCACATGATTACCTCGAACCAAATCAGGGTATGATTCTAATTGGGAAGTAGTTGCTCGTATGACAAATATAACACATTTTGTGCCAGTAAAGACCACCTGCACCAGTGCTAAGTTGGCTGATATATACATGAATAGGATTTTGTGTCTTCAAGGTGTTCCAAAGAGTATTGTGTCTGATAGGGGTACCCAGTGTACATCACACTTCTGGAAGCAACTGCATGAATCATTAGGAACCAAACTGGAGTTCAGCACATAATTTCAGCCTCAAACAGATGGCACGACTGAGAGAGTGAATCAAATTTAAGAAGAGATGCCGAGAGCATGTGTTTCAGACTTCGGGTCTAGTTGGGATGACAAATTACCATATGCAAAAAAAATCCTACAACAAAACAATTATCAAACTAGTATTGAGATGGCACCATTTGAAGCTCTGTATGAGAAGAAAATGCACCACACCTTTGTGGTGGAGTGGCCTAGGAAGAAGAAACTTCTTTGGTCATGAGATCATCCAAGAAGCCGAAGAAAAAGTTAGACTGGCCAAGGAATTTTGTTTGACCCAAAGAGTGACCCCTCAGTGTCAAAGATAACTCAACATACTTATGTTGGTCTGCAACTCTACCGCGAGGGAAAGTTCTACTCAAGCCACCTTGAGTGAAACCACACTTTAATCCATGAGAATAGACACATCTTATTGGAGGTGAATATGGACACATAGAAGCCTACATGTTGAAAACTTGGATTCAAGATCCCAAATACCCACAAGGAGGGGATACATGATATACAAGAATAATATGAATGATGAAGTATGAATCCAGCTGAGGATATGGTAAACCCAGTAACCAGTTAGACAAGAGTTTTAGACTACTTACAAAAGTTTCTTTTAAGGGGTGGTAGCCCACTCAACTTGTGTAAACCCAGTTACTCAAACCTATCTTTCTTTCTAGCCTTCCCAAATCTCGGGACAAGATTTCTCTTAAGGGTGGTAGTCTGTAACATCCTTGATTTTTGGAGAAACTCAAAAAAATCACAAAAATTTAAAACTTTTGTTTTCATGTTAAACAAGTCACCAAAAAACCAAATGATGTGCAAGAAACAAAATAAAACAATACACATCTCGATGAAGTTGGAATTTCGAACCCAAATAAACTTTCTTCCTTAAACCTTAAACCTATTCCAAATCTAGTTTTCGTTATAAAGAGAAAATATTTCTTCTTAGCAAACCTCTTTTCAAATATGTTTTCAACCCATTTATAACTATAAAAATGTTTATGATATTAAAAATCAGAGAATTACTATCTCTAATATTTTTTTCATGCCTTCAAAATTATTTCCATGTGAATAAAAACATTTTGAGAATACTTTTCAAATAATATATCAAGTGATATCCAATAAAGTGTTTATATAAATTATTTTGTTTTTGAAAACAAGTAAAAGACCTTGAAAACCAATATTTACATTTGAAACCACCTCTCTTAATTTTATTAAACCCAAACTCCAATAAATGATTATTTTGTGTTTAATTTTTTTATTTTTAATACTATTAAGCCATTATCCTATTTTCAAAATTCAAAATTTGAAATGTGTTGGAAACATTACAAACATGCTTCTGTCTGAAGTATAAAGTTTTTACAAGTATTTAGAAATTGGTTTCATAAATTTTGGATTTATAAAATAAAAAATATGATTGGTTAAAGAAAACAGAAAAGAAAAAGAAAAGAACAAAAAGAAGGGAAAGGCGTCACTGGGCCGAACCCAGGGCTTAACCGCCGCAGTGCGCAACGCCCAGCAGTCCAGCGCAGCCCACCAGAAGCCCACATCCACTCTCCTCCCCTTATCTCGCTGATAGGTGGGTCCCACTCCCTGACTTAAGCAGGACGTCACCATGACGTGCTCATCCCTAACCCCTGTTTGAAAGTTCCACGAGCGACGCCGCACCACGATCTCCTCGCCCCGCGACCCTCCTAGCCCCCGAGACCCCTTCTATATGTGCCCCACACCCTCCTCTCTCTTTCCCCTCTGCCTCCCCGTCGATTCGTGCCCCCGGGTGGTCTAATTTGCTTGCCGGAGTTATCTGAACCGCCACCGTGATTCTCGAATTCCGGTGCGGTGAGTGCGACCCCGCCTCCGGGTATTGTCCCTCCGTCCCTCTCTCTACCCGGCGCACCCCCTGATGCCACCATGTGAATTATTGCGCAACGAAGGAGTGATGAACGAGCTCGCCGGAGACCACCTCGTCGCCGTCTCGGGTGCCGCTCGTCTCCATCGCTCCCGCCATCCGCAGTCGTCTCCGTTGCCACCATCGAACTCGCCTTGTCGAGATGCGCCACCCCGTGCCTACGCCGATCCCGGAGAAGCCCTGGAGCATCGCCGCCGTCGAGATTCTGCGAGCGCCGGCCACCGTGCACCATTCTCCGGCGAGATCCCCTCCGGTGAAGTTCTCTTACTCTCTCTGCCGTCCGATTTAATTTAGACGGTCGAGATTAGATCCCCTAGTGAAGGGGTAAGTAACCATTGGATCTAGATCCAACAGCCCAGATCCAACCACTTAACCCAGTCAGCATGCCCACGTCAGCATCCACGTAGACGCGCAGTCAGTGCCCCTGACCAATCACAGGAAGCCACGTGGCCTGGCCGTTATTCTGTTTTTATTCCGAATAGAATTAAAATGACATTTTGCAGAAAAGCCCCTAGAATTTGTAACCATCATAACTTTTGTTCCATAAGCCCAAATTTAGCAAACTTGGACTTTTTGAAATCAACACAACATGTAGAAACTTTTGGCACTGCCCAAATTCAAATTTGACAAACTTAAATTGTTTCAAATTCAAATATGCTTGTTTAATGAATTCTAGCATCATTAAGATTCTATAAATCCAAAAATTGCAAATAAAATATTTTTTGGAATCCTTAGGATGTGTAATTTCATATCCTCTGTCCCAAACTAATAATTGAGCAAATTAAAATGGAGTTTAAAATTTAAATAACCATTTGAGTATTTTGCACCTAGTTTTAATTCTATAAATAATTTTAATTAGTTTCCTTCTGGAAAATTGTTCCATTTAGTAACCTTAGACCATAGAAACCAGTACCCAAACTATTTGTGACCAGAGAACCCATTCCATGTAATCTTTGCCTTATAAACCACCCATAGTAGTCAATCATCATACTTCAACAGTTGTTTGATGAAAACCCCCTTTAGGAAAATTGTGGTATGATCATTTTCATCAAAACCAACACCCATGTTATGTTGAACATATGGAAAGTAGCTTTGGACCAGAAACCCATATCCCAAGACCTTATGTAAATTTACAAGTCATATTGTAAATTGCTTCAACCCTATTACCCAAAGCCATGAAATAAATCATGTTGACCATGATTTTGTTTTCTAAAACCCTTAAGACAAACCTTGTGTAATATTTGTTACCTTGACTAACCCATGACATAGTAGCTAACCCTAAATACTTTTACCATAATTATTTTTGCAAATTGAATTGTGTGTTAAACCTAACCCAAAACATTATAATTTCATTTTTATAAATTGAATTATAGTGATAAACTTGAACTTGTCCATACAAGACCAAAAAATAACCACCTCATCATAATTCTTTTTGCATATTGAATTATGTGTAAAATCCTTGTCCATGTTAACACCAATCAAGTTGAATAACTTGTTATGCTTATGTATTGTATTTTGTTGTATTTGTTTGTATGTTTTGTGAATTGCTTGTTTATTGTTATTCATTTGTATTATTTAGATTGTACGGAGAGAAACGTTCAAATTGTGAAGAGAGTGTTTCTATACCAACTTCCACAAGGCAAGTGATGCTCATGTCCTACTTTTGTTTTCAAATGGATTAGTGTTTTCAGTAGTGTGCATGATAGGTGATATTATTATTTTCCAAGTATATGTTGTGCTCAGAACACCTAGTAGTGTGTAGCCAACCTGAAACCCCTGCTAGGTACTAGTTTAGCTATACTAGAAATATATCACAACTGATGCTGCTATTTATTGGGTTGTGATACTTTGAAAATTGAAATTTAACAACCCAATGAAACACCTGGGTGGATTGGTAATTGCTTGGATTGTGTTGAGTGGATACTCAAGGCCATGTCCATGGTGGTTGTCACCTGGGTCACTCCCAGGGCCATGGATGTGGTGGTTGTCACCTGAGGGTACACTTGTGGATTGTCACCCAATACTAAAGAGATCTGTAGGTCTTCCATGTATAGTTAGCTTCAATGCAGCCTTGAGGTAATATGGGCTCTGCCAAGATTAAATAAGTTGTGGGGGTTCATCCTTTTGTATGACATGGGGTGGTAGAATTTTAGGAGCGTCGAGTCATGCTGGTATGGTTGAATCCCTCTTCCCAAAGATCTTGTCTCATTCTTCTCTTGGGGAAAATGAGTCTCAAGGTGAAAGTGCACAACCTCTGTAGAGTTAAAAACTAAGATCTTAGCTGTGTCCCCGGTTATGGGAAATTTGAGCAAACTAGACATAGTTGGTGCTGAAGGATCTCCTCATATTTTATGAATGAATTAAAACATGGTAGGAACCTTTTCATATAGCTCATGGTGTGTCTACCCCTCTGTGCTACCTTTTAAAACTCATGGTGTGTCTAGCCATGATGATTTTCAAACTTCATGGTGTGTCTACCCATGATGATTTCCAAAATTCATGGTGTGTCTACCCATTATGACTTTATCAAACTTCATGGTGTGTCTACCCATGATGCTTTTATTAAACTACATGGTGAGTCTACCCATGTTGATTTCCAAATATTTTCCAATGATTTATCAAAATTAGGACAAAACTGGCTTTATGCAAAATAGCCCAGACTCCACCAGCCAAATATCATGTAGCTAGTTTATTCCTCAAAATTGCCACCATATAAGTGTCACTTGCCAGTACATTGTTTGTACAGACTTCCTCCCCCGTGGGGGCTGCATATTCCAACGTGCATATGCTTTTGAAGAGGAGTGAGAATTTCGTTTAGGATCTCGAGTCTATCGCCAACATGCTCTGCCTGTGGCGCATGAAGTGAAGAAGGTTCATTGCAGATTTGTTTTCGCTGTGTTTGCTTTGAACATTGTTATTTGGGCTAGTCCATGTTGACTATGCCAATTTTAAATCTATTTTATTTCTTATCCACTGGATCAACGATGTAGAATAATGCTATTGCAATGAATATTTCATTTTGTCATGTGTATGCTATCAGATATCCCGGGAATAGCAGGATACACAGGTGTTCTATCTTTATTAAAAGGTAGGGCGCTACAATATTGCACTTTCAATACCGGACGATCAAGTCTCGGATAAACATAGTATCACGAAGGCAAGGGGCATGGGGACTTGCCATTTACGGTTCAAGCGACACAAAAACTTTGATGGATGCCCAAGGGCCATTAGGGAAGTTATAGTTCCACTATTGGTCGTTGGTTTGAGAGTTATCTTGGCCATGTCTGGTGTGTTCCGAACCGTTGGGTCTCACACTTAAGGGTAGACGATGTTAAATAGAGATCTTAGTACCAAAGAGAATAAATAAAGAGAACCAGAATCGTTCTGGGATTTATCTGATGGTGATCAGAGAGTTCCGAAGGTGTATCAGGATAAAGGGAGAAATACCCGATAGAGATCGAAGGGTGCCAGAAATGTTTCCCGGACTCGAAATAAATAAGAAATTTGTATCTATTATTAATTAGTGTCATTACTAATTAAATACCATATATTTTATTTAAAAATGCATTTATTCCACTAATGGGCCTTTCGGACAAGTTTAGCCCACTAGGGGAAAGTGGGAAAAAAGGGGGCAGCACACATGGGCCACTTGGGGCCCATGTAGGGGTGCGGTAGCCCTCCTTATCCACACCAACCATTTCGGGTTTAGTCCCACATGGCTTGTCCAAGGGGTAATCCCTCCCCATGATACGTCATAAACGTATCCTTAATTTCTAATGTTCCATGTTGTTTTATTATTGTTTCCCACATGTTTGCTATACACTTTATGCCATTTTTATCGATTTTACGGACTAACCTATTGACAAGATGCCATAAATCCAGTTCGATGTTTTCTGTTGTTTTTAGTTTCAGAAAAGTTGGTTTGTCAATATTCTCGGAATTGGAAAATTCGAAGCCCGGACGTCTTAGAATTCCCGACGGTTCCACGGAGTCCCAAAGAGACCCGGAGGGGGGCCTCAGGGGGCCCACACCAGAGGGCGGCGCGCCCCTGGCCGCGCCATGGGGTGGTGTGGGGCCCCTCGGCCTCCATCGCCTTTGCCCTTTCGCCTATTTAATCTCCCAAGACTTAAACCCTAAATATATTCCACTTTTTCCCGAGAAACACCCAAGGTCACCGTCATCGTCATCCCGAGATCGGGAGGGTTCTGGAGCTCTCCCCGGCACCCTTCCAGGAGGGGAAATAATCACCGGAGGGGTCTACACCATCATGCCCTCCTCCGACGTGACACGTGAGTAGTTCATCCCTGGACTACGGGTCCATAGTAGTAGCTCGATGGTTGTTCTCTCCACTTTGTACCTCATGTTTAGATCTTGTGAGTTGCCTAACATGATCAAGATCATCTTTATGTAATGCTACATGTTGTGTTTGCTGGGATCTGATGAATCTTGAATGCTATGTCTTCTGATTATCAATCTATCATGTTATCTTCATGCATATGTTATTTATGATATTGCATGATCTCCGTTATTAGTAGATGCTCTGGCCAGGTAGATGCTAGTAACTCCAAGAGGGAATATTTATGCTCGATAGTGGGTTCATGCCTCCTTTGCATCTGTGCTCGGGTGACAGAAACGTGACGGATGGAGGATGTGTTGTTGCCATTAGGGAGAAAACAACGGTGTTTAGCTAGTTTACATTGTTTACATTACACACTTTTCTTACGGCGATAATCTGTTGCTAGGAACTTAATACCCAACGTTTGTTCGGATGATATTCAGAGGGTGGATTATTGGACATAGATGAAGTTGTATGATGGTCTATGTATTTTGTTGTAATGCTCGCATGAATCACATAGTAATCTTTATGTATTTCATATGCACTACGGTGCAGCCTTCATTTCTGTCAATTGCCCAACTCTACTTTGTTCACAACACATGTTTTTAATCTTTCATGGAGAGACACCACTAGTGAACTATGGACCCCGGTCCATTTTCCTAATATTGATAGAAGACCTACTGCTTTTATATTGTTTTCATACTGCTGCTACTGCTTTCATACTATTTTACACACCATACGTTTAACCCCTTTGTGTTCAGCAAAACCAGTGAGATTGAGAACCTCACTGCTTCGTTGGGGCAAAGTGATTTGACTGTGTTGTGTAGGTTCCATGTTGTTGCTGAATCGGTAGTGCGCCCTGCCACCTCGGCTGCATCAACCTTCAGAAGTGCTTCTTCCTCCTACTGGTCGATTCAACCTTGGTTTCTTTTCTCAGGTAAAACTTGTTGATGCAGTCTTCACACCTTGCGCTTGGGGTACCCCAACGAGCGCGTGTCTACACTCCATCAAGCTTTTCTAGCGACGTTGCCGGGGAGGAAGAGAATTTATGCAAGGGGAGTCTCTCACTTCCATTCTGTTTACTTTTTTTTTGTTTTGCTTATTTTATTTTATTTTGTCTTGTTTGCTTTTCTTTATCAAAAAACACACACACAAAAATTGTTCTTGTTCTAGTTGTTATTTTTTTGCATTATCATGCTTGCTATCAATGTTTGATGCCTTTGAAACTAGATCTTATAGGCAAGGTTGGTTCAGAGATGAATAACAAAAATATTATAAGGAACACCGCTTGTCACAAAAAGGAATACACTTATGTGAGCAAATTAATAAATTGCATGAATATGCTAATTTTTTTACTGTAATTATAATGTTACTTATTGATTTGATGAATCTTGCTGCTGTAGGAGGTATAAAAACCTCCCTTTTCAATGTGAGTATAATGATGTTACCATATCTTCTTATCTTAAGGGAAATTATGAATTTTATAATGTGGAACAAATTGAAGAATTTATTTCTTGGAAGGGTGCATTCGAAATTGCCTATTTACTTGAAAGTATTGATGATGCACCTTATAAATACGAGATTTATGCTATACTTGAATATTGTTTTGATAATTAGAAGGATTGTAATTCCTACATAGTGGAATATCTTAGTAAATGCTCTCAACCTAAGGAAGAGACTCATGCCTTGCAGGAACCTATGGAAGAAGAAACTTCTGAATCTGGAAGCTCATTGGATGAAGAAAGAGGAGGAGAGTGATGATCAAGAGGAGGAATAATGGAGCTACCCATGTCTACCTTCCAATGATACTAACTCTTTAACTCGTACATTATTTGATGAAATTGATAATTGCTATACTTTTTACCTTGATACTACTATGAATGAAACTTGTGAGAATGATATTGCTATTGTTATTTATGATAATCCATGCTACTTTGATAGGTCATATGATAATCCTCTATTTATTCCAACTATTGATATGCATGATAATGACGAAGTTTGTTTCGAAAATTTATATGATAATGCTCTTGATGATGGTCCTTTATTATTTGATGTTATTAATTATAATGCTACTGAAAATAGGATTGCTATAATGTGGCATATACCTTTTATGAGTTATCAATCATCTTGTTTTGCTATTGCTAAAAGTGGGAAGAAAGAGGAGCTGGTTTAAAAAAATTGAGCTTGATATGAATTGTGTGCTTTTAGACCATGACAAACATGCTTTATGTGATAATTATATTGTTGAGTTTGTTCATGATGCTACTGAAAATTATTATGAGAGAGGAAAATATGGTTGTAGACATTTTTATGTTACTAAAATAGCTCTCTTTTTGTTAAAAGTTTTGAAGTTTGTAAGGTCTCCCAGAACCACTGTTCAAGGACACCTCCGATATGCATACATTCACGATCCTAGATCACACCAGTCGTGAACAACATATCAAGTTGGTACAGAGATACAATATCCATTACACGATTGCACAAACACTTACAAAAGAGACATGGTCACCTAACCAAGTCCACAAAACTGCCTCGCAGGGCAAACACACAACACACACAGCGGAAGACTAAACACACACAAATGTAGTAGAGCCCAAGTCGCGCCTTAACCTACAAGCTCCTGACAGGGAGACTATCCTAGTTTGCAAAGACATCAGCTCCATACTCCTCCTCGTAGATCTCCTTCTGAGGCTCCTCCTCCAAGTCTGGCAAGTAAATACCAGGGACGAAACCAATATGAGTACATTTGAATGTAGTCAGCAAGACACCCATCATGTAGCTTACGAAGATGCAAGTATGCTTATATGGTGGAATAGGTAGGCTATGCATAGGGTTCACTATCAATAATATATGTAATACATATCACAGTTGATTTTGAAAAAACAATCTATGTATCTTCGTTGAAGAAGATACTTCAAAATAAAATAATATAGTTTTTCTTTCTCTTGTAGATATCACATGTACAAGAGGTTTTGTAAAACTTTGTTAAAAGAAGGTTTTCTCTTTGCAAAACTTCTTGGAATCAACTTCTAGTTTTTGTTAGAGAAGAAAGATTTTCTTTGCAAAACTTTTTGTAAAAACAACTTCTAGCTTTTCATCAACGGTACCTCCACGGTACAAGATTTTCCTCCTTTCAAGACTTCATAAGTCCAAACCCTTTTTGAAAACTCCTTTTTGAAAACATTGACACAATGATAGCTACATGGCCTTTCAACTACCCATATCCGAGGGCTCGGCTATTCTGAATAGTTTTACTCTACAGAGGTGTACACATTCCACTAGATCCAATCATCTGCCATGGATCGACACAACGATATGCAAGCATCAGAAGAATGATCCTAACTGTCCGCTCTGAACAAGCTAGTATATGCTCATCCCTTCAGTTGGGGTATTCTCCCTGGCACCAGGTCCCACCCTGCCTTGGCAGGAGACCCAACTGTCGCACCCGGAGGAGAACTTAATCCCTCACTTTGTATGTCCCGTTTCTCATTCCTGGCGACACTTCGGTTCAGAGAATTAACCTCTCTATAGAAACTTGGGAATAAGCACACACTAACAAGAACAAGCATCTAGATAGGCCCCGTACCCATGTTGAGGTAGAGTGGCAGTACTTCTTGGTTTTCCGGCGAAGGCTAGGTTATGTGTCATTTTGGTAAAAAACATTTTTTTTCTCACAAATGACCACTTCAACAATCCTCCGGTGAATAAGGATCAGCCTTTTCCCCGGGTTTTCCATAAAGCCTTTCTCTTGGAAAAACTAATTTTTTGGGTGTCCACTTAGGGACTAATACTTTTGGTGGTAATAAATACCATATGGTGGCTATGGGCTTGGTAACACCAAATATCAACTACTGGCATAGTAATAATATATAGTAGTAGTAGTCACTCAAAAAAAGTTTTTGGCAATCAAAGTTTTTGTAAAAACTTTTAGAAGTAAAACATGTATGATAGATAATGATAAGTGTATTATAACAGAAAGCATCAGGATGGCTTGCCTTAAAACTCTTAGTGTCCCTGGCCTTGAAGTAACTTGAACTTGAAGCACAACTCCACAACTTCTTCTTCTTCGTTTTCTAGCGTCGTAGAAGAATAAAAGACACACACTCAGAACTAAAGACCAAACAACTAAACTAAACAACACATACAGCAAGCAAACTTATACTAGCGCAATCACTCAAACGTTATCGAGAAATCTATCTCACATAACTCTCAGGGTACAAAACTGTCGTCAAACAAACATATGGTTGAGAAACCATATCCCACATCTTACATACCATATATGGATTGGGTGTAACACTCTCATAATAAGATATTCAAGAAACTAAAATATAGCTTGTGGGTACAAAAGGTGAGGCTACTAAAATAATAACAATCAATCGAAGCAATACCCATGGCAGTGGGTATTAACAACACACAAGAAATCATCGCCAAAAAAGTTCATGACTATACTAATGCATAGATAGAAAGATACTACTAACCACAACAACAAAAAACTAGCACAACAATAACATAAGTACAATACTCATGGTAAGGTAAACACTCAGACAAATTCTGAACAGCAAACAACACACCACAGATGAATAGGCTAGTTATAGACTATGCTTAAGTCTACTTAAAGTTATGGAATCCATCAATCATAAAAATAAACAAAACAAACCAGTAGCTCTACCAATGGTAACAAGTCACAATATATAATCTAAAACACAATCATCACAAAATATAATGCTCCTTACAAATAACATAAAAACAAGAGTGCACTAATAGTATACTAGTATGGAATTCTACACAAGCATGCTATAAGAAATATTTTCATTCTACAAATAATATCAACAAGAAACTCCACAAGTCATGTCATAATAACAGAAGTAATAACATCCTAAACATGCTAGAATAATCACACACTCATAAAATAAAAAAGGCAACCACACTAGAGCAACTCAAACAATCTAGTGGTGACACTAGTTCATCACTAGATAAGCAATCAAGGCTACAAGGATGCATGATGCTTAACAAAAAACTCATGAACTTAAATACCTACTAACAGCACATACAACTTATACTTGCTAGTAAGCATAAACACTAAAATAATTCTATGAAAACATCTACTAAGCAAGCATCGATCCATTCTAACAATACATGATTTTCTAATAAATTAAATAGCAAGCCATCAAAGCATAAACTACACAACCAGTAGCTATGCACTCAACACTTTCAAAAATCCAAACACTCAATAAAAATGATTCACAAATAACCTATCAATCACAAGGAATTATTCTATTAGCAAACCATTTAATTTAAGCAAACAATAGTGAAGCATTCCTTAACATGATACTCCTAAGGAATATTATGCTAACAAATGAATCACGCCCAAACATACTAGTATTCACAAAGAATAACTAAACTCTTCACTTTCATAAGTGAAACAAACAACCTATTTTCCTTGGTGGAAAATAATAATCAATCATATAGTAATGCATGATATTTTCACCCATATGCATAGTTGGGGATTTTCATCCTTAGCCAAGATGCAATTGGACCAGTGGATTATGGGCCCACTAATGCCAATGCAAAAGGGGTAGAAAGGCCTCTGATCACACATGACAAAATTAATCTAACAAAGCAATCCACACATAGCTATTCATACTAGTGAAAAGAGTTCTAGTGAAAACAAATAACAAATATTACACATGCTTTCCTATAGAATAAGTTGCAAGCTAACAGAGATGAAAACACCAAGATAACAGTACCAAAATGGTACTGGACTCAACTCAAACATATCACAAACCTAGGAAAAACAAATCTACCAAGATTTGGTCCACACAATAATCAAATAATAAAACTAGAAAATAACAAATGCTAGTTCTATTTCTATTAGACTTTCCAAACATGCACACACTTTATAAGGTAGACATATTGCAAGAAACCAACCTAATAGCAAGTGGTAACACTTCTATACATGCTAGGAAACAAGATTCAAGCAACCAAACATCTCTTAACAAACAATTTCACAAGTAATAATGAAAATAGAAAAGCTGTTGTTTCTAGTTTTTCTCACCAAAATTAATCTAGGGATCCAAAAATTAATCCAAGATAGTATTAGGTATATCTAGTCATATTAAAACTCATACAATTGGATTTACCTCAAAAATCATTTTAAAACTCCTTCTAAAATTCCTAGAAAAGCCTACTGGCCTTTCACCAAAATGGATGGCATTTCCATTTGGTAACTCACCTTGGTGTGAGGAAAAGTCCTATGGATAGATCTAGTCAATAGCTATCCAAAAAGAATTAGTTTGACCATTTTGGATACAGATCCAAAAAGTTATGCCAAAAACATCCTTAAAGACACCCTGTGGCAAAACAGGTCTTGTGCTCAAAATACAGGTCAAAACTTAGATCTACAATTTTTAAATAGTTAAGAAAACATAATAGTCGTGCCATGATTTTTGGTTGATTTTAATTTTCCTGATAACTATTTTTAACAGGTCAAAAGTAGACAAGTAAAACTCTGTTGATTCTTAAAAGAAAATCAAAACAGAGGGGTGGGCTGGATTTCTGTGGCGCAGCCCAGCTAAGAGGCGAACGCGGCCCAGCGCAGGCCAGGCGCGCGCGTGTGGCGCGGGAAATACGTCCATTCAATCGTCACCATCGATCTCAGCTCGAACGGCCCACGGTCTCTCTTCTTCCTCCCTCCTGTCTCTCTCTCATCCCGACGGCGGGGGGAAACGACGTGGCCATGGTGCTCACCGTGGGGGCTTGGGTGAGGTGGAGCGGGCTCGGGGATGTTCCAGGGGTCGAGGGGCGTGGCTTGCGGGTGCGGGAGAGGCTCCAAGCGGTGAGGCACGATAGGGCTCCCGCGGCGGCGATCTCGATGGCGGCAGGCGTCCTGCAAACGAGGGAACCAGGGGGTGTCAGGGAGGTTCTATGGGGTACGTGGAGCTCTCCGGAGGCGAAAACGAGGGGTGAGGGCGTCGGGTTCGAGCTGTGTCACCTCGGGGTGTTTGCGGTGGCCGGCGGCAAGGTTCTGGCTCGTGGAGCTCGTAGGAGCTCCCGGGATTGCTTCCTTGTGTTCGAGGTGAGGGTGGGGAGGTATGAGAGCCTAGTGGCGAGAGGGACACGAGTGATAAGGATTGTAGCGTGGGAAAGGGAAAAATGCAAAGGGGTGGGCTCGGGTTCATGTCAAGGAGCAGCATGGGCGAGTCCAGAGGGCAAAATAGACCAATCACAAGCATGGCAGTGTGCCAAAGGCCAAGACCAGCAAAGGGGGCAGTCAACTCATGGCTTTTGGGAGCTAGGGGAGTCAGGTCAAGAGGGAAAGGGAAAGGTATGGAGGCCCATGCCTTTTCCACATCACCATTCTCTCTCTCTCTCTCTTGTTTTCTTCACACTCAAGTCTTCTAGAAGGTCAGCTAGGCATCCAAAGTGGAGTGCAAATAGCAGGGATTCGAAATGGAAAAGTGGTGTTTTCACTTTTGAAAAAAAACTCAAAGAAAACAACTGACCAAAATTGTATCTAGCACTGTTCCTAAAAAGTTCAGAAAATTCAGTTAAGGACTTAGTGAAATTTTCTAAGTGTTGGAATCTGTTAAAAACATCAGAAAGTTGGCACTGTTTTCAAGGGTCAAAAAAACTCCAATCTTTGTTTTCAAAGTGGGAACTTGTTAACCATGTTTTAAAATTTCAGAAACAACTTTTGAAAATAAAATTCAAATAGTTGAAAGCTATGAAAACAATGTGGGAAAAGGTGTACTTTCTGTTTTTCTCTGTTTTCCAAAAATGCCTTTTTTGTCTTATTTTTATACCACAAAGACAACAAGCAAAATATAATTTTTATTAATACAAAAATAAAACCAAGCTTATGTATTTGTAGTACATATATCAAGGAAAAAATAAAAGTCAAGAAAACATAAAATAACATTTTATAGCCTAGTGAAAACAAAGGTGGAAAACAGGTACTTGGCTATATTTTCAGGAAATAATTTCTATAGAAAACTTTCATAAATCATTTTGAAATTTTGTTTTCTTGGATCCAACAAGGTTAAAAGTTTATTTTAAGATTCAAACAAGAATTATCCAAGTCTTGGAATAAAATTCACTCAAGTAATCAACAGGGAAAATATTATAAAAGTGTTTTTCAGAAATTTTTGATATTGGGTTTATCAAGAAGCAAAACTTGCATTGATAAAATGATTAAGATCATAAACACATGTTAGTTCAAACAATCATGTTGTTAGAAAAAAAATTGGCCCTAATTTTTGTCTTCTTGAGCATAGTACAAGAATCCAAAAACTGGGGTGTGACAGACCTTCCCCCCTTAAAAGAATCTCGTCCCGAGATTCGCAGGCAAGCGAAAAGAGGGTGTGGTCAAAGCAACAATGTTAGATCATTTGTTTACAAAAACATGTGCTGGTGGTTGGTAACATTAAACACAGGTGCTTCCCCTCTTTGATTAATCTTACCAAAATCCACCGGCAAGTTAGTTTTTCCAAAGGTCTGGGTGCCATGTTCTAAACCTCGAACTCATTGTTCCTCAAAACCATAATATCAAACCAGGTTTTATCCTCCAGACAAAGATATACTTGTTTTCATTCCAATAAGATTATCATACCACTATTTCTCCTTTGGGGCATAAACTCTCTCATCACTATATAGATCAATCAACCGGATATCCACCAATCTTTATTAAGCATGAGCTTTCCATTGCTCATTTTCTAAAAATTCAGGAAAATCCACTATCTTCCTCTTAATCTAATATACTCCTATAAATCGAGCTTGAAATCATTGGTCTCCCTCAAAGGTATTTCCTCAACGATCATATTGCTAAGTCTAAACCATCAAATCCAACAAGCATGTTCCAACTCTGTATTACTTCTATAAATCCCTTTTAAAAACTCCAATCTCATCTCTCATGATCAATGCTAAATCATTTTCCCCCAAACAATCTCGATAGAGCGTGACAAGCTCCGATAATATATCATCAAGAATAATCCTCTACTAAATCCAAGTCATATTGATTTTTCCTAAGAATCCAAAATCATCCCTTTACATCCACCAATTACTTCCTATACCAAATCCAATATTCCTCCTATACATGTTTAATAAAAATCATATATCTATCTCAATCCAACATAATCTTTTTACTGTAATTAATCTTTCCGCTAAAATCCAGTATAAGAAATCACCTATGTAAACCATCATCATCATTATCCCAATATCACAAATTATTTACGCAACTAAAATCCAGTATAAGAAATCACCTATGAGAAGGACATATGAAGAAGATGCAACTATTCAACTGGAGGTGTAAAGAGTTTACGCAACCCCACTAGATGGAGAAACGATAGATTAGTTGAGGTTTGTCTTACAGGTTGGAAACTATCTGTTAGACACGTGAGGATGACCGAGTGTTAGATCACGTAGTTCACCAATCTACATGTGGAAAATGATATGGGTGCATGATGGACTGATCACCATTCATACTACTCATGTTATTCACTCTTACTATGTTGGGTTGAACAAACTATGTTTTCCTTGAGCCTTAGTCGAGTGACGACGATGTTAAACCTAAACCATAGAAGGATTAGATGTAATAATATCCCTATGTTAGGCAAGTGTTGCTGAAACGTACTAAACTTCGGTGAGGACAAAGCCAATCTTGGAGGAATAACAATTGAAGACATTGCCTACCATGAGAGTTTCGTTAGAAATAGCATGGTGTTTAAATTCAAGAGATACAACAACATGATGATATATCGCCAAGGAAATGAGAACAAATTGGTATGGACTTTATCACATGATTACCTCGAACCAAATCAGGGTATGATTCTAATTGGGAAGTAGTTGCTCGTATGACAAATATAACACATTTTGTGCCAGTAAAGACCACCTGCACCAGTGCTAAGTTGGCTGATATATACATGAATAGGATTTTGTGTCTTCAAGGTGTTCCAAAGAGTATTGTGTCTGATAGGGGTACCCAGTGTACATCACACTTCTGGAAGCAACTGCATGAATCATTAGGAACCAAACTGGAGTTCAGCACATCATTTCAGCCTCAAACAGATGGCACGACTGAGAGAGTGAATCAAATTTAAGAAGAGATGCCGAGAGCATGTGTTTCAGACTTCAGGTCTAGTTGGGATGACAAATTACCATATGCAAAAAAAATCCTACAACAAAACAATTATCAAACTAGTATTGAGATGGCACCATTTGAAGCTCTGTATGAGAAGAAAATGCACCACACCTTTGTGGTGGAGTGGCCTAGGAAGAAGAAACTTCTTTGGTCATGAGATCATCCAAGAAGCCGAAGAAAAAGTTAGACTGGCCAAGGAATTTTGTTTGACCCAAAGAGTGACCCCTCGGTGTCAAAGATAACTCAACATACTTATGTTGGTCTGCAACTCTACCGCGAGGGAAAGTTCTACTCAAGCCACCTTGAGTGAAACCACACTTTAATCCATGATAATAGACACATCTTATTGGAGGTAAATATGGACACATAGAAGCCTACATGTTGAAAACTTGGATTCAAGATCCCAAATACCCACAAGGAGGGGATACATGATATACAAGAATAATATGAATGATGAAGTATGAATCCAGCTGAGGATATGGTAAACCCAGTAACCAGTTAGACAAGAGTTTTAGACTACTTACAAAAGTTTCTTTTAAGGGGTGGTAGCCCACTCAACTTGTGTAAACCCAGTTACTCAAACCTATCTTTCTTTCTAGCCTTCCCAAATCTCGGGACAAGATTTCTCTTAAGGGTGGTAGTCTGTAACATCCTTGATTTTTGGAGAAACTCAAAAAAATCACAAAAATTTAAAACTTTTGTTTTCATGTTAAACAAGTCACCAAAAAACCAAATGATGTGCATGAAACAAAATAAAACAATACACATCTCGATGAAGTTGGAATTTCGAACCCAAATAAACTTTCTTCCTTAAACCTTAAACCTATTCCAAATCTAGTTTTCGTTATAAAGAGAAAATATTTCTTCTTAGCAAACCTCTTTTCAAATATGTTTTCAACCCATTTATAACTATAAAAATGTTTATGATATTAAAAATCAGAGAATTACTATCTCTAATATTTTTTTCATGCCTTCAAAATTATTTCCATGTGAATAAAAACATTTTGAGAATACTTTTCAAATAATATATCAAGTGATAGCCAATAAAGTGTTTATATAAATTATTTTGTTTTTGAAAACAAGTAAAAGACCTTGAAAACCAATATTTACATTTGAAACCACCTCTCTTAATTTTATTAAACCCAAACTCCAATAAATGATTATTTTGTGTTTAATTTTTTTATTTTTAATACTATTAAGCCATTATCCTATTTTCAAAATTCAAAATTTGAAATGTGTTGGAAACATTACAAACATGCTTCTGTCTGAAGTATAAAGTTTTTACAAGTATTTAGAAATTGGTTTCATACATTTTGGATTTATAAAATAAAAAATATGATTGGTTAAAGAAAACAGAAAAGAAAAAGAAAAGAACAAAAAGAAGGGAAAGGCGTCACTGGGCCGAACCCAGGGCTTAACCGCCGCAGTGCGCAACGCCCAGCAGTCCAGCGCAGCCCACCAGAAGCCCGCATCCACTCTCCTCCCCTTATCTCGCTGACAGGTGGGTCCCACTCCCTGACTTAAGAAGGACGTCACCATGACGTGCTCATCCCTAACCCCTGTTTGAAAGTTCCACGAGCGACGCCGCACCACCATCTCCTCGCCCCGCGACCCTCCTAGCCCCCGAGACCCCTTCTATATGTGCCCCACACCCTCCTCTCTCTTTCCCCTCTGCCTCCCCGTCGATTCGTGCCCCCGGGTGGTCTAATTTGCTTGCCGGAGTTATCTGAACCGCCACCGTGATTCTCGAATTCCGGCGCGGTGAGTGCGACCCCGCCTCCGGGTATTGTCCCTCCGTCCCTCTCTCTACCCGGCGCACCCCCTGATGCCACCATGTGAATTATTGCGCAACGGAGGAGTGATGAACGAGCTCGCCGGAGACCACCTTGTCGCCGCCTCGGGTGCCGCTCGTCTCCATCGCTCCCGCCATCCGGAGTCGTCTCCGTTGCCACCATCGAACTCGCCTTGTCGAGATGCGCCACCCCGTGCCTGCGCCGATCCCGGAGAAGCCCTGGAGCATCGCCGCCGTCGAGATTCTGCGAGCGCCGACCACCGTGCACCATTCTCCGGCGAGATCCCCTCCGGTGAAGTTCTCTTACTCTCTCTGCCGTCCGATTTAATTTAGACGGTCGAGATTAGATCCCCTAGTGAAGGGGTAAGTAACCATTGGATCTAGATCCAACAGCCCAGATCCAACCACTTAACCCAGTCAGCATGCCCACGTCAGCATCCACGTAGACGCGCAGTCAGTGCCCCTGACCAATCACAGGAAGCCACGTGGCCTGGCCGTTATTCTGTTTTTATTCCGAATAGAATTAAAATGACATTTTGCAGAAAAGCCCCTAGAATTTGTAACCATCATAACTTTTGTTCCATAAGCCCAAATTTAGCAAACTTGGACTTTTTGAAATCAACACAACATGTAGAAACTTTTGGCACTGCCCAAATTCAAATTTGACAAACTTAAATTGTTTCAAATTCAAATATGCTTGTTTAATGAATTCTAGCATCATTAAGATTCTATAAATCCAAAAATTGCAAATAAAATATTTTTTGGAATCCTTAGGATGTGTAATTTCATATCCTCTGTCCCAAACTAATAATTGAGCAAATTAAAATGGAGTTTAAAATTTAAATAACCATTTGAGTATTTTGCACCTAGTTTTAATTCTATAAATAATTTTAATTAGTTTCCTTCTGGAAAATTGTTCCATTTAGTAACCTTAGACCATAGAAACCAGTACCCAAACTATTTGTGACCAGAGAACCCATTCCATGTAATCTTTGCCTTATAAACCACCCATAGTAGTCAATCATCATACTTCAACAGTTGTTTGATGAAAACCCCTTTTAGGAAAATTGTGGTATGATCATTTTCATCAAAACCAACACCCATGTTATGTTGAACATATGGAAAGTAGCTTTGGACCAGAAACCCATATCCCAAGACCTTATGTAAATTTACAAGTCATATTGTAAATTGCTTCAACCCTATTACCCAAAGCCATGAAATAAATCATGTTGACCATGATTTTGTTTTCTAAAACCCTTAAGACAAACCTTGTGTAATATTTGTTACCTTGACTAACCCATGACATAGTAGCTAACCCTAAATACTTTTACCATAATTATTTTTGCAAATTGAATTGTGTGTTAAACCTAACCCAAAACATTATAATTTCATTTTTATAAATTGAATTATAGTGATAAACTTGAACTTGTCCATACAAGACCAAAAAATAACCACCTCATCATAATTCTTTTTGCATATTGAATTATGTGTAAAATCCTTGTCCATGTTAACACCAATCAAGTTGAATAACTTGTTATGCTTATGTATTGTATTTTGTTGTATTTGTTTGTATGTTTTGTGAATTGCTTGTTTATTGTTATTCATTTGTATTATTTAGATTGTACGGAGAGAAACGTTCAAATTGTGAAGAGAGTGTTTCTATACCAACTTCCACAAGGCAAGTGATGCTCATGTCCTACTTTTGTTTTCAAATGCATTAGTGTTTTCAGTAGTGTGCATGATAGGTGATATTATTATTTTCCAAGTATATGTTGTGCTCAGAACACCTAGTAGTGTGTAGCCAACCTGAAACCCCTGCTAGGTACTAGTTTAGCTATACTAGAAATATATCACAACTGATGCTGCTATTTATTGGGTTGTGATACTTTGAAAATTGAAATTTAACAACCCAATGAAACACCTGGGTGGATTGGTAATTGCTTGGATTGTGTTGAGTGGATACTCAAGGCCATGTCCATGGTGGTTGTCACCTGGGTCACTCCCAGGGCCATGGATGTGGTGGTTGTCACCTGAGGGTACACTTGTGGATTGCCACCCAAGACTAAAGAGATCTGTAGGTCTTCCATGTATAGTTAGCTTCAATGCAGCCTTGAGGTAATATGGGCTCTGCCAAGATTAAATAAGTTGTGGGGGTTTATCCTTTTGTATGACATGGGGTGGTAGAATTTTAGGAGCGTCGAGTCATGCTGGTATGGTTGAATCCCTCTTCCCAAAGATCTTGTCTCATTCTTCTCTTGGGGAAAATGAGTCTCAAGGTGAAAGTGCACAACCTCTGTAGAGTTAAAAACTAAGATCTTAGCTGTGTCCCCGGTTATGGGCAATTTGAGCAAACTAGACATAGTTGGTGCTGAAGGATCTCCTCATATTTTATGAATGAATTAAAACATGGTAGGAACCTTTTCATATAGCTCATGGTGTGTCTACCCCTCTGTGCTACCTTTTAAAACTCATGGTGTGTCTAGCCATGATGATTTTCAAACTTCATGGTGTGTCTACCCATGATGATTTCCAAAATTCATGGTGTGTCTACCCATTATGACTTTATCAAACTTCATGGTGTGTCTACCCATGATGCTTTTATTAAACTACATGGTGAGTCTACCCATGTTGATTTCCAAATATTTTCCAATGATTTATCAAAATTAGGACAAAACTGGCTTTATGCAAAATAGCCCAGACTCCACCAGCCAAATATCATGTAGCTAGTTTATTCCTCAAAATTGCCACCATATAAGTGTCACTTGCCAGTACATTGTTTGTACAGACTTCCTCCCCCGTGGGGGCTGCATATTCCAACGTGCATATGCTTTTGAAGAGGAGTGATAATTTCGTTTAGGATCTCGAGTCTATCGCCAACATGCTCTGCCTGTGGCGCATGAAGTGAAGAAGGTTCATTGAAGATTTGTTTTCGCTGTGTTTGCTTTGAACATTGTTATTTGGGCTAGTCCATGTTGACTATGCCAATTTTAAATCTATTTTATTTCTTATCCACTGGATCAACGATGTAGAATAATGCTATTGCAATGAATATTTCATTTTGTCATGTGTATGCTATCAGATATCCCGGGAATAGCAGGATACACAGGTGTTCTATCTTTATTAAAAGGTAGGGCGCTACAATATTGCACTTTCAATACCGGACGATCAAGTCTCGGATAAACATAGTATCACGAAGGCAAGGGGCATGGGGACTTGCCATTTACGGTTCAAGCGACACAAAAACTTTGATGGATGCCCAAGGGCCATTAGGGAAGTTATAGTTCCACTATTGGTCGTTGGTTTGAGAGTTATCTTGGCCATGTCTGGTGTGTTCCGAACCGTTGGGTCTCACACTTAAGGGTAGACGATGTTAAATAGAGATCTTAGTACCAAAGAGAATAAATAAAGAGAACCAGAATCGTTCTGGGATTTATCTGATGGTGATCAGAGAGTTCCGAAGGTGTATCAGGATAAAGGGAGAAATACCCGATAGAGATCGAAGGGTGCCAGAAATGTTTCCCGGACTCGAAATAAATAAGAAATTTGTATCTATTATTAATTAGTGTCATTACTAATTAAATACCATATATTTTATTTAAAAATGCATTTATTCCACTAATGGGCCTTTCGGACAAGTTTAGCCCACTAGGGGAAAGTGGGAAAAAAGGGGGCAGCACACATGGGCCACTTGGGGCCCATGTAGGGGTGCGGTAGCCCTCCTTATCCACACCAACCATTTCGGGTTTAGTCCCACATGGCTTGTCCAAGGGGTAATCCCTCCCCATGATACGTCATAAACGTATCGTTAATTTCTAATGTTCCATGTTGTTTTATTATTGTTTCCCACATGTTTGCTATACACTTTATGCCATTTTTATCGATTTTACGGACTAACCTATTGACAAGATGCCATAAATCCAGTTCGATGTTTTCTGTTGTTTTTAGTTTCAGAAAAGTTGGTTTGTCAATATTCTCGGAATTGGAAAATTCGAAGCCCGGACGTCTTAGAATTCCCGACGGTTCCACGGAGTCCCAAAGAGACCCGGAGGGGGGCCTCAGGGGGCCCACACCAGAGGGCGGCGCGCCCCTGGCCGCGCCATGGGGTGGTGTGGGGCCCCTCGGCCTCCATCGCCTTTGCCCTTTCGCCTATTTAATCCCCCAAGACTTAAACCCTAAATATATTCCACTTTTTCCCGAGAAACACCCAAGGTCACCGTCATCGTCATCCCGAGATCGGGAGGGTTCTGGAGCTCTCCCCGGCACCCTTCCAGGAGGGGAAATAATCACCGGAGGGGTCTACACCATCATGCCCTCCTCCGACGTGACACGTGAGTAGTTCATCCCTGGACTACGGGTCCATAGTAGTAGCTCGATGGTTGTTCTCTCCACTTTGTACCTCATGTTTAGATCTTGTGAGTTGCCTAACATGATCAAGATCATCTTTATGTAATGCTACATGTTGTGTTTGCTGGGATCTGATGAATCTTGAATGCTATGTCTTCTGATTATCAATCTATCATGTTATCTTCATGCATATGTTATTTATGATATTGCATGATCTCCGTTATTAGTAGATGCTCTGGCCAGGTAGATGCTAGTAACTCCAAGAGGGAATATTTATGCTCGATAGTGGGTTCATGCCTCCTTTGCATCTGTGCTCGGGTGACAGAAACGTGACGGATGGAGGATGTGTTGTTGCCATTAGGGAGAAAACAACGGTGTTTAGCTAGTTTACATTGTTTACATTACACACTTTTCTTACGGCGATAATCTGTTGCTAGGAACTTAATACCCAACGTTTGTTCGGATGATATTCAGAGGGTGGATTATTGGACATAGATGAAGTTGTATGATGGTCTATGTATTTTGTTGTAATGCTCGCATGAATCACATAGTAATCTTTATGTATTTCATATGCACTACGGTGCAGCCTTCATTTCTGTCAATTGCCCAGCTGTACTTTGTTCACAACACATGTTTTTAATCTTTCATGGAGAGACACCACTAGTGAACTGTGGACCCCGGTCCATTTTCCTAATATTGATAGAAGACCTACTGCTTTTATATTGTTTTCATACTGCTGCTACTGCTTTCATACTATTTTACACACCATACGTTTAACCCCTTTGTGTTCAGCAAAACCAGTGAGATTGAGAACCTCACTGCTTCGTTGGGGCAAAGTGATTTGACTGTGTTGTGTAGGTTCCATGTTGTTGCTGAATCGGTAGTGCGCCCTGCCACCTCGGCTGCATCAACCTTCAGAAGTGCTTCTTCCTCCTACTGGTCGATTCAACCTTGGTTTCTTTTCTCAGGGAAAACTTGTTGATGCAGTCTTCACACCTTGCGCTTGGGGTCCCCCAACGAGCGCGTGTCTACACTCCATCAAGCTTTTCTAGCGACGTTGCCGGGGAGGAAGAGAATTTATGCAAGGGGAGTCTCTCACTTCCATTCTGTTTACTTTTTTTTGTTTTGCTTATTTTATTTTATTTTGTCTTGTTTGCTTTTCTTTATCAAAAAACACACACACAAAAATTGTTCTTGTTCTAGTTGTTATTTTTTTGCATTATCATGCTTGCTATCAATGTTTGATGCCTTTGAAACTAGATCTTATAGGCAAGGTGGGTTCAGAGATGAATAACAAAAATATTATAAGGAACACCGCTTGTCACAAAAAGGAATACACTTATGTGAGCAAATTAATAAATTGCATGAATATGCTATTTTTTTACTGTAATTATAATGTTACTTATTGATTTGATGAATCTTGCTGCTGTAGGAGGTATAAAAGCCTCCCTTTTCAATGTGAGTATAATGATGTTACCATATCTTCTTATCTTAAGGGAAATTATGAATTTTATAATGTGGAACAAATTGAAGAATTTATTTCTTGGAAGGGTGCATTCGAAATTGCCTATTTACTTGAAAGTATTGATGATGCACCTTATAAATACGAGATTTATGCTATACTTGAATATTGTTTTGATAATTAGAAGGATTGTAATTCCTACATAGTGGAATATCTTAGTAAATGCTCTCAACCTAAGGAAGAGACTCATGCCTTGCAGGAACCTATGGAAGAAGAAACTTCTGAATCTGGAAGCTCATTGGATGAAGAAAGAGGAGGAGAGTGATGATCAAGAGGAGGAATAATGGAGCTACCCATGTCTACCTTCCAATGATACTAACTCTTTAACTCGTACATTATTTGATGAAATTGATAATTTCTATACTTTTTACCTTGATACTACTATGAATGAAACTTGTGAGAATGATATTGCTATTGTTATTTATGATAATCCATGCTACTTTGATAGGTCATATGATAATCCTCTATTTATTCCAACTATTGATATGCATGATAATGAGGAAGTTTGTTTCGAAAATTTATATGATAATGCTCTTGATGATGGTCCTTTATTATTTGATGTTATTAATTATAATGCTACTGAAAATAGGATTGCTATAATGTGGCATATACCTTTTATGAGTTATCAATCATCTTGTTTTGCTATTGCTAAAAGTGGGAAGATAGAGGAGCTGGTTTTAAAAAAATTGAGCTTGATATGAATTGTGTGCTTTTAGACCATGACAAACATGCTTTATGTGATAATTATATTGTTGAGTTTGTTCATGATGCTACTGAAAATTATTATGAGAGAGGAAAATATGGTTGTAGACATTTTTATGTTACTAAAATAGCTCTCTTTTTGTTAAAAGTTTTGAAGTTTGTAAGGTCTCCCAGAACCACTGTTCAAGGACACCTCCGATATGCATACATTCACGATCCCAGATCACACCAGTCGTGAACAACATATCAAGTTGGTACAGAGATACAATATCCATTACACGATTGCACAAACACTTACAAAAGAGACATGGTCACCTAACCAAGTCCACAAAACTGCCTCGCAGAGAAAACACACAACACACACAGCGGAAGACTAAACACACACAAATGTAGTAGAGCCCAAGTCGCGCCTTAACCTACAGGCTCCTGACAGGGAGACTATCCTAGTTTGCAAAGACATCAGCTCCATACTCCTCCTCGTAGATCTCCTTCTGAGGCTCCTCCTCCAAGTCTGGCAAGTAAATACCAGGGACGAAACCAATATGAGTACATTTGAATGTAGTCAGCAAGACACCCATCATGTAGCTTACGAAGATGCAAGTATGCTTATATTGTGGAATAGGTAGGCTATGCATAGGGTTCACTATCAATAATATATGTAATACATATCACAGTTGATTTTGAAAAAACAATCTATGTATCTTCGTCGAAGAAGATACTTCAAAATAAAATAATATAGTTTTTCTTTCTCTTGTAGATATCACATGTACAAGAGGTTTTGTAAAACTTTGTTAAAAGAAGGTTTTCTCTTTGCAAAACTTCTTGGAATCAACTTCCAGTTTTTGTTAGAGAAGAAAGATTTTCTTTGCAAAACTTTTTGTAAAAACAACTTCTAGCTTTTCATCAACGGTACCTCCACGGTACAAGATTTTCCTCCTTTCAAGACTTCATAAGTCCAAACCCTTTTTTAAAACTCCTTTTTGAAAACATTGACACAATGATAGCTACATGGCCTTTCAACTACCCATATCCGAGGGCTCGGCTATTCTGAATAGTTTTACTCTACAGAGGTGTACACATTCCACTAGATCCAATCATCTGCCATGGATCGACACAACGATATGCAAGCATCAGAAGAATGATCCTAACTGTCCGCTCTGAACAAGCTAGTATATGCTCATCCCTTCAGTTGGGGTATTCTCCCTGGCACCAGGTCCCACCCTGCCTTGGCAGGAGACCCAACTGTCGCACCCGGAGGAGAACTTAATCCCTCACTTTGTATGTCCCGTTTCTCATTCCTGGCGACACTTCGGTTCAGAGAATTAACCTCTCTATAGAAACTTGGGAATAAGCACACACTAACAAGAACAAGCATCTAGATAGGCCCCGTACCCATGTTGAGGTAGAGTGGCAGTACTTCTTGGTTTTCCGGCGAAGGCTAGGTTATGTGTCATTTTGGTAAAAAACATTTTTTTTCACACAAATGACCACTTCAACAATCCTCCGGTGAATAAGGATCAGCCTTTTCCCCGGGTTTTCCATAAAGCCTTTCTCTTGGAAAAACTAATTTTTTGGGTGTCCACTTAGGGACTAATACTTTTGGTGGTAATAAATACCATATGGTGGCTATGGGCTTGGTAACACCAAATATCAACTACTGGCATAGTAATAATATATAGTAGTAGTAGTCACTCAAAAAAAGTTTTTGGCAATCAAAGTTTTTGTAAAAACTTTTAGAAGTAAAACATGTATGATAGATAATGATAAGTGTATTATAACAGAAAGCATCAGGATGGCTTGCCTTAAAACTCTTAGTGTCCCTGGCCTTGAAGTAACTTGAACTTGAAGCACAACTCCACAACTTCTTCTTCTTCGTTTTCTAGCGTCGTAGAAGAATAAAAGACACACACTCAGAACTAAAGACCAAACAACTAAACTAAACAACACATACAGCAAGCAAACTTATACTAGCGCAATCACTCAAACGTTATCGAGAAATCTATCTCACATAACTCTCAGGGTACAAAACTGTCGTCAAACAAACATATGGTTGAGAAACCATATCCCACATCTTACATACCATATATGGATTGGGTGTAACACTCTCATAATAAGATATTCAAGAAACTAAAATATAGCTTGTGGGTACAAAAGGTGAGGCTACTAAAATAATAACAATCAATCGAAGCAATACCCATGGCAGTGGGTATTAACAACACACAAGAAATCATCGCCAAAAAAGTTCATGACTATACTAATGCATAGATAGAAAGATACTACTAACCACAACAACAAAAAACTAGCACAACAATAACATAAGTACAATACTCATGGTAAGGTAAACACTCAGACAAATTCTGAACAGCAAACAACACACCACAGATGAATAGGCTAGTTATAGACTATGCTTAAGTCTACTTAAAGTTATGGAATCCATCAATCATAAAAATAAACAAAACAAACCAGTAGCTCTACCAATGGTAACAAGTCACAATATATAATCTAAAACACAATCATCACAAAAGATAATGCTCCTTACAAATAACATAAAAACAAGAGTGCACTAATAGTATACTAGTATGGAATTCTACACAAGCATGCTATAAGAAATATTTGCATTCTACAAATAATATCAACAAGAAACTCCACAAGTCATGTCATAATAACAGAAGTAATAACATCCTAAACATGCTAGAATAATCACACACTCATAAAATAAAAAAGGCAACCACACTAGAGCAACTCAAACAATCTAGTGGTGACACTAGTTCATCACTAGATAAGCAATCAAGGCTACAAGGATGCATGATGCTTAACAAAAAACTCATGAACTTAAATACCTACTAACAGCACATACAACTTATACTTGCTAGTAAGCATAAACACTAAAATAATTCTATGAAAACATCTACTAAGCAAGCATCGATCCATTCTAGCAATACATGATTTTCTAATAAATTAAATAGCAAGCCATCAAAGCATAAACTACACAACCAGTAGCTATGCACTCAACACTTTCAAAAATCCAAACACTCAATAAAAATCATTCACAAATAACCTATCAATCACAAGGAATTATTCTATTAGCAAACCATTTAATTTAAGCAAACAATAGTGAAGCATTCCTTAACATGATACTCCTAAGGAATATTATGCTAACAAATGAATCACGCCCAAACATACTAGTATTCACAAAGAATAACTAAACTCTTCACTTTCATAAGTGAAACAAACAACCTATTTTCCTTGGTGGAAAATAATAATCAATCATATAGTAATGCATGATATTTTCACCCATATGCATAGTTGGGGATTTTCATCCTTAGCCAAGATGCAATTGGACCAGTGGATTATGGGCCCACTAATGCCAATGCAAAAGGGGTAGAAAGGCCTCTGATCACACATGACAAAATTAATCTAACAAAGCAATCCACACATAGCTATTCATACTAGTGAAAAGAGTTCTAGTGAAAACAAATAACAAATATTACACATGCTTTCCTATAGAATAAGTTGCAAGCTAACAGAGATGAAAACACCAAGATAACAGTACCAAAATGGTACTGGACTCAACTCAAACATATCACAAACCTAGGAAAAACAAATCTACCAAGATTTGGTCCACACAATAATCAAATAATAAAACTAGAAAATAAAAAATGCTAGTTCTATTTCTATTAGACTTTCCAAACATGCACACACTTTATAAGGTAGACATATTGCAAGAAACCAACCTAATAGCAAGTGGTAACACTTCTATACATGCTAGGAAACAAGATTCAAGCAACCAAACATCTCTTAACAAACAATTTCACAAGTAATAATGAAAATAGAAAAGCTGTTGTTTCTAGTTTTTCTCACCAAAATTAATCTAGGGATCCAAAAATTAATCCAAGATAGTATTAGGTAGATCTATCATATTAAAACTGATCCAATTGGATTTACCTCAAAAATCATTTTAAAACTCCTTCTAAAATTCCTAGAAAAGCCTACTGGTCTTTCACCAAAATGGATGGCATTTCCATTTGGTAACTCACCTTGGTGTGAGGAAAAGTCCTATGGATAGATCTAGTCAATAGCTATCCAAAAAGAATTAGTTTGACCATTTTGGATACAGATCCAAAAAGTTATGCCAAAAACATCCTTAAAGACACCCTGTGGCAAAACAGGTCTTGTGCTCAAAATACAAGTCAAAACTTAGATCTACAATTTTTAAATAGTTAAGAAAACATAATAGTCGTGCCATGATTTTTGGTTGATTTTAATTTTCCTGATAACTATTTTTAACAGGTCAAAAGTAGACAAGTAAAACTCTGTTGATTCTTAAAAGAAAATCAAAACAGAGGGGTGGGCTGGATTTCTGTGGCGCAGCCCAGCTAAGAGGCGAACGCGGCCCAGCACAGGCCAGGCGCGCGCGTGTGGCGCGGGAAATACGTCCATTCAAGCGTCACCATCGATCTCAGCTCGAACGGCCCACGGTCTCTCTTCTTCCTCCCTCCTGTCTCTCTCTCATCCCGACGGCGGGGGGAAACGACGTGGCCATGGTGCTCACCGTGGGGGCTTGGGTGAGGTGGAGCGGGCTCGGGGATGTTCCAGGGGTCGAGGGGCGTGGCTTGCGGGTGCGGGAAAGGCTCCAAGCGGTGAGGCACGATAGGGCTCCCGCGGCGGCGATCTCGATGGCGGCAGGCGTCCTGCAAACGAGGGAACCAGGGGGTGTCAGGGAGGTTCTATGGGGTACGTGGAGCTCTCCGGAGGCGAAAACGAGGGGTGAGGGCGTCGGGTTCGAGCTGTGTCACCTTGGGGTGTTTGCGGTGGCCGGCGGCAAGGTTCTGGCTCGTGGAGCTCGTAGGAGCTCCCGGGATTGCTTCCTTGTGCTCGAGGTGAGAGTGGGGAGGTATGAGAGCCTAGTGGCGAGAGGGACACGAGTGATAAGGATTGTAGCATGGGAAAGGGCAAAATGCAAAGGGGTGGGCTCGGGTTCATGTCAAGGAGCGGCATGGGCGAGTCCAGAGGGCAAAATAGACCAATCACAAGCATGGCAGTGTGCCAAAGGCCAAGACCAGCAAAGGGGGCAGTCAACTCATGGCTTTTGGGAGCTAGGGGAGTCAGGTCAAGAGGGAAAGGGAAAGGTATGGAGGCCCATGCCTTTTCCACATCACCACTCTCTCTCTCTCTCTTTTGTTTTCTTCACACTCAAGTCTTCTAGAAGGTCAGCTAGGCATCCAAAGTGAAGTGCAAATAGCAGGGATTCGAAATGGAAAAGTGGTGTTTTCACTTTTGAACAAAAACTCAAAGAAAACAACTGACCAAAATTGTATCTAGCACTGTTCCTAAAAAGTTCAGAAAATTCAGTTAAGGACTTAGTGAAATTTTCTAAGTGTTGGAATCTGTTAAAAACATCAGAAAGTTGGCACTGTTTTCAAGGGTCAAAAAAACTCCAATCTTTGTTTTCAAAGTGGGAACTTGTTAACCATGTTTTAAAATTTCAGAAACAACTTTTGAAAATAAAATTCAAATAGTTGAAAGCTATGAAAACAATGTGGGAAAAGGTGTACTTTCTGTTTTTCTCTGTTTTCCAAAAATGCCTTTTTTGTCTTATTTTTATACCACAAAGACAACAAGCAAAATATAATTTTTATTAATACAAAAATAAAACCAAGCTTATGTATTTGTAGTACATATATCAAGGAAAAAATAAAAGTCAAGAAAACATAAAATAACATTTTATAGCCTAGTGAAAACAAAGGTGGAAAACAGGTACTTGGCTATATTTTCAGGAAATAATTTCTATAGAAAACTTTCATAAATCATTTTGAAATTTTGTTTTCTTGGATCCAACAAGGTTAAAAGTTTATTTTAAGATTCAAACAAGAATTATCCAAGTCTTGGAATAAAATTCACTCAAGTAATCAACAGGGAAAATATTATAAAAGTGTTTTTCAGAAATTTTTGTCTTCTTGAGCATAGTACAAGAATCCAAAAACTGGGGTGTGACAAACCTTCCCCCGTTAAAAGAATCTCGTCCCGAGATTCGCAGGCAAGCGAAAAGAGGGTGTGGTCAAAGCAACAATGTTAGATCATTTGTTTACAAAAACATGTGGTGGTGGTTGGTAACATTAAACACAGGTGCTTCCCCTCTTTGATTAATCTTACCAAAATCCACCGGCAAGTTAGTTTTTCCAAAGGTCTGGGTGCCATGTTCTAAACCTCGAACTCATTGTTCCTCAAAACCATAATATCAAACCAGGTTTTATCCTCCAGACAAACATATACTTGTTTTCATTCCAATAAGATTATCATACCACTATTTCTCCTTTGGGGCATAAACTCTCTCATCACTATATAGATCAATCAACCGGATATCCACCAATCTTTATTAAGCATGAGCTTTCCATTGCTCATTTTCTAAAAATTCAGGAAAATCCACTATCTTCCTCTTAATCTAATATACTCCTATAAATCGAGCTTGAAATCATTGGTCTCCCTCAAAGGTATTTCCTCAACGATCATATTGCTAAGTCTAAACCATCAAATCCAACAAGCATGTTCCAACTCTGTATTACTTCTATAAATCCCTTTTCAAAACTCCAATCTCATCTCTCATGATCAATGCTAAATCATTTTCCCCCAAACAATCTCGATAGAGCGTGACAAGCTCCGATAATATATCATCAAGAATAATCCTCTACTAAATCCAAGTCATATTGATTTTTCCTAAGAATCCAAAATCATCCCTTTACATCCACCAATTACTTCCTATACCAAATCCAATATTCCTCCTATACATGTTTAATAAAAATCATATATCTATCTCAATCCAACATAATCTTTTTACTGTAATTAATCTTTCCGCTAAAATCCAGTATAAGAAATCACCTATGTAAACCATCATCATCATTATCCCAATATCACAAATTATTCTCAACATATTATTTCTAATCAATCCAATCTCCATATAGATCAAGTGCTTCCTAAAAATCCAATAGTTTCCACCAATATCTCTAAACCTCAAAACAATTTTTCCAGGCTACAAATTTTAGTTACTGATAACTTCCAAATGGTTGGGGCCCACAACTGGTTAGCCCCGGATATTATATCATAATTCATCTCAACTAAAATCATGTGATCCCTAATCTTTACTTCCTAAGATAAACCTGAAATGAGTCTCCACAAATCCCATATTCTAAAATCTGTTTCCTCCAGAATATACACGAGAGATTCCTATTACCTAGTAAAAATCATAGTTCATCAATCCAATATTTTTCCAACCTTTCACCTTTCTTTCAAACAGCTATAGAACATCCTAAGGCACCTTTCTCTTGGGTTTTGGAAAAGTTTGTTAGAAAACTTTCAAAACTGGTGTTAGGTCTTAAGCTAAAATTAGATGAAGTTACGTTAGTATTGTTAATTTTAAAGATACTTTTTCTAGTCCGAAGTGACACTTCTAGTGTTCCATTTACGTCGGATTTCTCAGGGTACTAAGACAAACACAAATATGAGGATCCTAGCTAGTATTTTGTTTTCCTTGCTGCAATAATATAGTTGGATCCTAGCATTCTTTGTTTGGGAGAGAGACACGCTCCGCTTTTTCTTGTGAATACTTGCCATGCTAGTATTCTTAGTTTTTCTTCTAGTTGCTGCAAACATTCCTATTTAGCTCTCGTTTTTATTGCATCTCTTATTCAGTGTTGTTAGTTTTAGTAGTGTTATGTGATTCCTATCATGTTTTATTGCTGTAGAATTTAGAGAGTTTTTGTTAAAGCATGTTTTGTATGGTTCTTGTTGGGAAAAGAAATTGTTGCTTGAGGTAGAAATTTTAACGGTGCAAGTAGAAGCTTGTATAGACCGTGGCTAGATTTTTCATATCATGCTACATGTTATTTCAGTTTCCAGTCTTATGCTCTCTTGATTTGTCGCTCCCAGTCTTGTGCTACCCTCCACCTGTACTAAGTATGAGCTCTATTCGTGCATCCAACTCCCACAAACCAAAGTTTTCCCATTGTGTCCACCATACCTACCTACATGTGGTAATTAACCGCCACTCCAAAGAAAATTGCTCATGTGTTACCTTTAAAACTTTCAAAATTACTCATGTTGATTGCACTTTCACACCCTGAACTAGTGGCTTCATCCGCTTATCCATTGATAGAAGAGCTGGCAGCGGGGTGCCCAGCCCCAAATTAATAACACAAATTCTCTTCACTATTTTTGCCCCTGATTTATCAATCAAAGCATAATTGTGTAAACAAAAGAGAAAGAGGGATGACCTTCTACCCAGATGCGTCCTTCTATGGGCGCCGCTCTTGTGAGTCTAGTTGGCTTGTAACGTACTGTATTTTCTGTTTACCATTCGTTGACTTAAGCATACACCTCTCTTAAAATATAGACACTCCTCAACGGTATGTGATTGTTGGCAGGCACCCGAGGATTCGGTTATCCATGGTTTGTGAAAGATGGTTGGGAGGAGTGTCAAGTTTTTATACCTCTGTTTAATAAAATGAAAGCTCTAGCACATGATCGATCCATACTTCCCTCTGCGAAGGGCCTTTCTTTTACTTTTATGTTGAGTCTCCATCTTCTAACTTTATGCATAGTTGAGAGAGCATAGTTGCCATTCTGAGTTTTATGTGCATTTGTCCCAGAAACATTATAAATTGATTCATGATGTGTTATTGCTTGTTGTCTAATTATTTGTTCTAGTCTTCCTCATGAACTTTGAACGTGTCCTGGAATTTATGTTTTGCCCCACTCTTAAGGACTAGCGAAATTTCACTTTGACATGTTTTCTCTATACTTGAAACAAACGTATATCTTTCGTTGCATTGTTATTCATGATATTTTATTTGAGTTATTCTCATGATGCTAAGTGATTGCTATGCTTTATTATTAAAGTTCTATTTATCATGCTTGTGTTAAAGTTCGATGATCTCATCTTACTTATGCTTTTACATTATTGATGATCAATTTTATGTTGGTAGCATGTCACCTCATAAATTATGTGTTTTTACCGTTTACCTACTCGAGGACGAGTAGGAACTAAGCTTGGGGATGTTGATACGTCATAAAAGTATCCTTAATTTCTGATGCTCCATGTTGTTTTCTTATTGTTTCCCACATGTTTGCTATACACTTTATGACATTTTATCGATTTTCTGGACTAACCTATTGATAAGATGCCACAGAGCCAGTTCCCTCTTTTCTGATGTTTTTAGTTTTAGAAAAGTTGTTCTGGAAATATTCTCAGAATTGGAAAATTAGAAGCCCGGAAGTTTTAGAATTCCCGAAGGTTCTACGGAGTCCCGAAGAGACCCGGAGGGAGCCTCACGGGGCCCACACCATAGGGTGGCGCGACCCCTCGCCACGCCATGGGGTGGTGTGCCCCCCGACCTCCACCGCCTTTGCCCTTTCGCCTATTTAATCCCCCCGAGACGTAAACCCTAAATATATTCCACTTTTTCTCGAGAAACACCCGAGGCCGCCGTCATCGTCATCCCGAGATCGAGAGGGTTCTAGAGCTCTCCTCGGCACCCTGCCGGGAGGGGAAATCATCACCGGATGGGTCTACACCACCATGTCCTCCTCCGAAGTGATGCGTGAGTAGTTCGTCCCTGGACTACGGGTCCATAGAAGTAGCTAGATGGTTCTTCTCTCCACTTTGTACCTCATGTTTAGATCTTGTGAGCTGCCTAACATGATCAAGATCATCTTTATATAATGCTACATGTTGTGTTTGCTGGGATCTAATGAATGTTGAATTCTATGTCTTATGATTATCAATCTATCATGTTATCTTCATGCATATGTTAATTATGATCTTGCATGCTCTCCATTATTAGTAGATGCTCTGGCCATGTAGATGTTATTAACTCCAAGAGGGAGTATTTATGCTCGATAGTGGGTTCATGTCTCCTTTGCATTTGTGCTCCGGTGACAGAAACGTGACGAATGGAGGATGTGTTATTGCCATTAGGGATAAAACAACGGTTTTTACCTAGTTTACATTATTTACATTACACACTTTGCTTGCAGCGATAATCTGTTGCTAGCAACTTAATACCCAACATTTGTTCGGATGATATTGATACGTCATAAACGTATCCCTAATTTCTGATGCTCCATGATCATATTTTGCCAATTTCTACATGTTTTCTCCCTTATTTATAGCATTTTTATACGCTTTCCGTACTAACCTATTAACAAGATGCCACAGAGCCAGTTCCCTTTTTCTGCTGTTTTTTAGTTTCAGAAAAGTTGTTCTGGAAATATTCTCGGAATTGGAAAATTCAAAGCCCGGAAGTCCTATTTTCCCCGGAAGCATCCAGAAGACCGAACAGGAACCGGAGAGGGGCAGCAGGGGGGCCACACCATAGGGTGGCACGTCCCCCGTGGCCGCTCCAGCTAGGGGTGTGGGCCCCTGGAGCCTATTTAAGCCCTCCGGATGGAAAACCCTAGACACCTGATCAAAATCGCCGAAAAAGTTCCGTAGCCGCCGCCACCGTCAACCCTAGATCAGAGGGGGTTTTGAAGCTGTTTCCGGCACCCTGCCGGGAGGAGATCATCACCGGAGGCCTCTTCATCACCATGCATGCCTCCGGAGTGATGCATGAGTAGTTCATCCTTGGACTACGGGTTCGTAGTTGTAGCAAGATGGTTGTCTTCTCCTCATATGCCTCCGTGTTTAGATCTCGTGAGCTGCCTATCATGATCGAGATTGATCTTATGTATTTCTCGGTGCTGTGTTTGCTGGGATCCGATGAATTTTGACCTTATGCAAAGTTGATTATAGTCTTTATTTGCATGTGTTATTTGTGATCTTGCATGCTCTCTGTTGCTAGTGGTTATTCTGGCCAAGTAATTGTTAGTGACTCCAAGAGGGAGTATTTATGCTCGATAGTGGGTTCATGCCTCCTTGTTGCCTTGCTCGAGTGATAGAAACGTGAAGGGGGAGGACGTGTTGTTGCCATTAGGGAGAAAACATCGGTGAGAGTGCCTGCATGCATAATCATTGCTTATATTACACACTTGAGCGAGAGCCCTTCCACACGGGACTCCCGGATCACTATGGCCGACTTTCGTCTCTGTTCGACCAGTCGGTCTCACAGTCAGGCAGGTGTTTAATGGAATTATCTGTTTCTTGCAAGTTAATACCTGAGGGGGTTCGGATGATAACCTGAGGGTGGATTATTAGTCATAGATGGAGATGGATGTCGGTCTATGTACCTTGTTGTAATGCCCGCACTAAATAGCCTAGTAATCTTCATGTCATATTGTGCACTACGATGCAAACTTTATTTGTCAATTGCCCAGCTGTAATTTGTTCACACAACATGCTATCTTTTATGGAGAGACACCACTAGTGAAACTACGAACCCCGGTCCAATTTTCCACATTGTTAAACAAACCACAAAAATTTCCTGCTCTCTTTACTTTCTGCAAGCATACACTGTTTTTTCACACTATACATATAATCTTTGTTTTCAGCAAGACCGGTGAGATTGACAACCTCACTGTACCGTTGGGGCAAAGTATTTTGATTATGTTGTGTGCAGGTTCCACGTTGTTGCTGACACCAGTGAAGCGCCAGCACCATCGTCAGTGCCATCAACCTTCCGAAGATTCTCTTTCTCCTACTGGATTGATAACCATGATTCTTAACTAAGGGGAAAACTCCTATCACTGTGCTCATCACACCTTCCTCTTGGGGTTCCCAACAACGCAGAGAAAGGATTTAACTCTGCCAGCATCAAGGATTTTTCTCGCGCCATTGCCGGGGACCAAACAAACATATATAAGAAGATTTCCTCCTGCCACGGTCGCCATCACAAGCAGCAAGGATTTTTTTGGCGCCGTTGCCGGGGAGAAGGAAGTCTTCTGGCAAGGGGAGTCTCTCACTCTCACTCTCTTTATTTTGTTTTTATTTTTGTCTTGTTTTTATTGCTCTATATCAAAAGAAAAATTAGTTTATTTCTCTATATCAAAAACACAAAAAAATGAGTTTATTTCTCTATATTGAAAACACAAAAAAAATTAGTTTACTCCAGAGCAGTTATTTATTTTCTTGCTTTTATTCTGCTACAATGAGTATTCCTGAAGTAGAGGCTCGTTCTTTTAGGCAACAAGGGGGAGAAAGTTTAAAAGATGCTTTTAGGCAACAAGTGGCACAAGTTTTGTGCAAGCGCGAGTGAGGCTATACATGAATAAACCTTTAATGAGGTTTGTTGGCCTGCACCCGGAAGACAGGAGAGGGCGATGTTCCTTGTGCTTTACGAGAAACTGCCACGGTTTTGTGACATGTGTGGGTTGTTTCGGCACAATGAACTGGAATGCGGCGACGGAGTCCATGAGGGCGTCAAGCAATATGGAACCTGGATGATCCCCGTATGGAAGATTGGCACCCGCGGAACACTGGGGTGCGGTTTGCATCACGGGACTAGAACGGTAGTCAAGGTGGACATGAGGTAAGCCGTAATGGAAAACATTCACGTAAGAGGCCTCCAGCAGGGCCAGGTTAGGTGGGGAAGAGTGTTGCTGATGCCGATAAGGTCACAACCCTGTTGAAAGTCACCGATGGATGGGAGACCTTGATGACGTACTGCAGAAGGACAAGATAGAAAAAGGAGTGGCGGTCTCACCTGTAAAGCCACCATCTTCGAAGAAGCACAAGAAGGATTCTGATGATTTAGAGGTGGGATTCGACATGGAGACCCGCCAGGAGTTAAGTTATAACTGTTGCAGGCTGTGGGAGACGCGGCAGTTCAAGAGCTTTGTGATTTAGTAAAGTGTTTCAAGCTTACCATTCTTTGTGTACTAGAGACCTAGTTAGATAAATTATAGGTAGAAGGACTAGCTAGACGGATTTCCTTCGATAGGTGTTTTTCTGTAAGCAGTACATGACGCAGTGGCGGCCTTGGTATCTTTTGGAACAATGAAATAAAGATGACAATTTTGCCGTATTCCTAGTATCACTTGGACGTGATCATAACCGAGAGGGGTGTTGCTCCCTGGAGGCTTACTTGCGTGTATGGGGAGGCGGGAACATAGAAAGACACAAGACTTGGGACATGCTCAATTATGTTAAATCAGCATCAGACTTGTCGTGGATGTTCATAGGAGACTTGATGCAGATGTGATCACACTGTCATTGGGTAACCCCAAGTGCAAGGTATGATGTAGTCTAGCGGAAAATTTTCCCCCAATTAAGGAACCAGGGTTTATCGACCAGTAGGACTTCAAAGTCTTCGAGAAGCGCGTCAACAAGCGTGGAACCTTCACACAACACCCAAACTCTCTCTTGTCCCCAACTTTCGAGAAGGTTGTGAGTCTTCCCGTCTTACTAAAAACTAGACAATTGAATTATAGTGATAAACTTGAACTTGTCCATACAAGACCAAACAATAACCACCTCATCATTATTCTTTTTGCATATTGAATTATGTGTAAAATCCTTGTCCATGTTAACACCAATCAAGTTGAATAACTTGTTATGCTTATGTATTGTATTTTGTTCTATTTGTTTGTATGTTTGTGAATTGCTTGTTTATTGTTATTCATTTGTATTATTTAGATTGTACGGAGAGAAACATTCAAATTGTGAAGAGAGTGTTTCTATACCAACTTCCACAAGTCAAGTGGTGCTCATGTCCTACTTTTGTTTTCAAATGCATTAGTGTTTTCAGTAGTGTGCATGCTAGGTGATATTATTATTTTCCAAGTATATGTTGTGCTCAGAAACCTAGTAGTGTGTAGCCAACCTGAAACCCCTGCTAGTACTAGTTTAGCTATACTAGAACAATATCACAACTGCTGCTGCTATTTATTGGGTTGTGATACTTTGAAAATTGAAATTTAACAACCCAATGAAACACCTGGGTGGATTGGTAATTTCTTGGATTGTGTTGAGTGGATACTCAAGGCCATGTCCATGGTGGTTGTCACCTGGGTCACTCCCAGGGCCATGGATGTGGTGGTTGTCACCTGAGGGTACACTTGTGGATTGCCACCCAAGAATAAAGAGATCTGTAGGTCTTCCATGTATAGTTAGCTTCAATGCAGCCTTGAGGTAATATGGGCTCTGCCAAGATTAAATAAGTTGTGGGTTCATCCTGTTGTATGACATGGGGTGGTAGAATTTTAGGAGCGTCGAGTCATGCTGGTATGGTTGAATCCCTCTTCCCAAAGATCTTGTCTCATTCTTCTCTCGGGGAAAATGAGTCTCAAGGTGAAAGTGCACAACCTCTGTAGAGTTAAAAACTAAGATCTTAGTTGTGTCCCCGGTTATGGGCAATTTGAGCAAACTAGACATAGTTGGTGCTGAAGGATCTCCTCATCTTTTCTGAATGAATTAAAACATGGTAGGAGCCTTTTCATATAGCACATGGTGTGTCTACCCCTCTGTGCTACCTTTTCAAACTCATGGTGTGTCTAGCCATGATGATTTTCAAACTTCATGGTGTGTCTACCCATGATGATTTCCAAAATTCATGGTGTGTCTACCCATTATGACTTTATCAAACTTCATGGTGTGTCTACCCATGATGCTTTTATAAAACTACATGGTGAGTCTACCCATGTTGATTTCCAAATATTTTCCAATGATTTATCAAAATTAGGACAAAACTGGCTTTATGCAAAATAGCCCAAACTCCACCAGCCAAATATCATGTAGCTAGTTTATTCCTCAAAATTGCCACCATATAAGTGTCACTTGCCAGTACATTGTTTGTACCGACTTCCTCCCCCGTGGGGGCTGCTGTCGGATATATACTGAATAGGGGTATATCAGATGGTAGTCAAAAGTGCCGGATTACCAGGGTGGCCCAACTGGTAGTGGGCTATGGTCCATTGGGCGGCCCAGTAAGCTGACGCGCAGAAGCCGGATTCTAGAAGGACCCGGATCATGGCCCACGTGATCTGGCTTGGAGGAGAAGACGGATTCCTTATTTTCCAAATTACTAGACATCGTAGTCTTCTAGGTTTCCTATTCTGTATGCCCTAATCCGGCTATTATATAAAGCCAGACGGGAGATGAGATAACAAGGGACGAAGCCACAGGCCAACTCGCCGAGAAGTTGATCCTCCGCGAATAGCTAAACCTAACCTCACATTGTAATTGTTTACACAGGCTTTAGTCATGATTAGTGAGATTGCAGGAGTAGGAACCCCGTATTATTACGACGTACCGAACCTGGGTAAATCCTGTGTCTTTGTCACCAACGCGATCCCGTTCCCCCACCTCTCTACCCGTAGTCTCATGGCACCCCCGTCTATGAAAACTACTACGATGTCTCGACAGTTGGCGCCCACCGTGGGGCAAACGACATCAGGCGTTAAGTTCCGATCTGGGATACTCGGCGGAATCGGCAGTTCTATAACTGTCGGAAGCCTGGAGTTCGACAATGACGTCGGACGCTTCCTCGACAATGGATCCTACATACCGGCGCAAAATCATCTGGTAAGTGCCTGCGTGTTACCGATTGGATCTGCTAATATCTTTATCGGACTAATTGCAGAGGCCATGGGGTTTTGCGGTGGAAGCAAATTTATCCCACCCGCCCTGTACCCAGTCGAAGATGATTATGATACCGGATTTTGCTCAGATCGCCGACATAAAAGTGATACACACTTTATCGGTATGGTGCAATCCGAGGTCGCCGAAAACACGGACGACGGAAATCCCGTGCAGAAGGCAGACAACAACACACCATTACAGAGGTGGAAGATCTGACATTCGCCGAAAACACGGATGAAAGTAATCCCGTGCAAGAGGCAGAAAACAGCAAACCCACTATAGAAGTGGAAGATCTGACATTCGCCAATCCAGCGATGAATTCGGAAGCTGACTCTGTGCTAGCCGCCATTGAGGCGAGATTAGAGTCAGAAACCGGATCAGATGACTTTGATTCCGAAGACGAAGACGTGGACGCCTTCGAAAGAAAAGTTAAATCTTTTCAAGAGGGATTCCATGAAGTACTAATGGCGAAACCGGCTGAAAACACGGACGCCGGAAGTCAGGAAAGCCCTAAAACCCCTCCGCCAGAGGAAGAGAGAGAAGATGGAGAAACTTCTCCGATATTTCCCAACGTCAAGGAATTGACAGAGGATGAACCTGTTAAAAAACCTCCCTCTTCCAAGAAAAAGAACAAGGCCGCTAAAAAACTCCAATACAAGCTCCGGAAGAAGAAATTGGCTGATCCAGCTGATGAAAGCCCGGAAGTAGGAGATGCAAGCGGAACAAAACCTGCGGAGAAGAAAACAAAAGAAATCCTTGTTCCGCCAATGACAGAGCAAGAAGAACAGGAATTGTTACAAACGCCAGTGGGATTACATGAACCCCCTGAAGTGCTAGAAGCCAGGAGACAAGCTCTCCAAAGGTAACAGCAACATCTATTCAGAACTCGTGAACACCTCCAAAAAACCCAAGATGACATCAAGCTCATGAAGGTAGAAATCGAGGAATACGAGAGAAAGAATAGATCTGGCATTAAACCTACAAGGTTACCCGGAATCGTAAGACCGGAAGTACTGCCGCCAAAAGAAAGGTTTCACAACCCATCTTGGCAAATGCAGGTAAACGGCAAAGATGCCAGAGGCGAACCAATATACAAAACCGCAGCAGAAAATGCGGAAGCAGCGTTTGCCATCCTCAACAATGACTTGTACTCCAATGGTGAAAAACTCCAAGGGGTGTATGCTTTCCTAGGGAAAGCATTGCAACAACAACAACGAGCCCAAGAGCGATTAGGGAAGTTGCACGATAACTCCGCCCTATGCAAAACAGCTACTTGCGCCGCTGGAGCACCTGGACCGGAAGAACCTGGAGATTCCGGCAATTCAAAGGATAAGAAAGCGGATCCGAGAAAAGAGAAGAAAAATCCCGACAATAGGGATGAAGCGTCTAGAACCGGATCTCATCTACCGAAAGGTGGAAGCAAACCCCATGATCGGGAAGACAAATATCGAAAAGATGGCAAAGCAATGCCACCTCCGAGACACCCTGCTGAAAAAGCCGGAAGACATGATGTACCTCACAGACGTGAGAGATCTCGGACACCCCCTAAGGATAAAGAAAGGCATAGGAGTAGAACTCCGCCTCATCCAAAAGGGCGTGATCTTGAAATAAATAGAAACGATCCCGGAAAAGCGCGTCCGTGCAACAATGGAAAAGAAAGGAGTAGATCCCCTTCTGTCCATTCAGCCGGCAGGTATTCCGCACGCATGGATAGAGCGGAAAAGGATGATCTATACTTTGGACCTAAGTGCTTCACTGATAGGATCCGAAGGACAACCCTGCATTCTGGCTTCGCCAAGGTCGGTCCAACGTACCAGAAATATACCGGCAGTACAAACCCGGATACCTGGCTCTCAGACTATCATACAGCCGTCCAGATTAACAATGGGACAGACCTGGAAGCAGTAAAGTTTCTTTCCCTAATGTTACTGGATGGAGCCAGAGATTGGATCAATGGATTGCCGTCAAGAACTGTCGACAGCTGGGATGATATGGCTCGAGTATTCACTCAGCATTTCCGGGGAACTTACAAACGCCCGAACAACATCAACCAGCTGAACCGTTGCACCCAATTCGAGGATGAACCATACGTGGATTTCATCTCCAGATGGACCGCAATGAAGAATAGTTGTTCTGGAGTAACTGACGTACAAGCAATGCATGCTGTCGTCAATGGCCTAAAACCCGGATTAGTACCGTTCATGGTTGGTTCCAAACAGCACAAAGATCTCGGATCTATGCTTACAACCGCCAATGACCATGCTGCAGCCGAAGACGATATCAGAGCAAGAGGTGGCAATATCGACACACTGATACTGGCCAAGAAAAATCCTCGCTCTGAGAAAAAAGGAACTTCAGATGCAACATCAAAACCCAAAGAAGTTAACATAGCCTTTGGAAGTGAAAAAGGGAGCAGATGGAAAGGACGCAGTTCAGTACCAATCAACTACACTAAAGAAGAGTGGGAGAAGATTAAGTCGGAACCCTGCGTCCACCATTCGCAATTTGGGAAACCCACCCATACGAACGCACAATGCCGGCTGAATAAGCACATGAAAGGCAGTGCAGGATCCGGAAACAAGGGGATGAGTTCCAAAAGGAAATTCTCCAAGCAAAAGCCAGAAGCTGAGAAAGAAGACAGTGAATCGGACACTGACGAAAAAATCCAGGAACAACAGCGGAAAGTTGAACCCAATTTTCTGAGAGTTGATGGAGAATGCGCCCTAACTTTCCTAGCAACTCCATCAGCAAAGGTGGCGAAAAGAACACTTCAAGAAATAAACGCGGTTGTTCCGGCAACCCCGAAATTCTTGAAATATTCGAACACACCAATAACCTGGGATCAGTCTGATCATCCCGGAAATATCCCTGAACCTGGCACACAAGCTCTTATTGTAAGCCCTATTGTCCAGAACACTAGGCTAAAAAGAGTGCTGATGGACGGAGGATCCAGCATCAACATAATGTACCTGGATACGTTGAGACATCTGAAAATCTCCGAGACCCAGCTCAATCACAGCAACATACGCTTCCATGGCATTGTTCCCGGCAGGCAAGCACGATCCCTAGGAGAAATTTCCCTAGATGTCACCTTCGGAGAAAAAGATCACTTCCGTCAGGAAAAAGTATCCTTCGAGGTGGTGCCGTTCGAAAGCGTGTATCACGCGATACTCGGACGTCCAGCTTTCGCCAAATTTATGGCAAGATCATGTTATATCTATAACAAGCTGAAGATGCCAGGGCCGAAAGGAGGGGTAATCACCATAACTGGAGACTTCAAGCTGGCGAACAAGCTGGAAAAAGAAAACGCCCTTTGTGCTGAGAAAATCATAGCAAAGGAAGAAGTGAAGGAGCTGGCTAAGGAGGTATCGCCGACAGAAATGCCGGAAGGAAAAGAAACTCGGAAACCAGCAGATAGCTTCAAGGCATCCGAGAATACAAGACAGGTAATCCTAGATCCTAAAGATCCGACAAAATTTGTCGTAGTAGGAACTGGGATGACCGACAAATAGGAAGGCGAGCTCATCAAGTTCCTCCGTGGGAACTGGGATATTTTCGCCTGGTGTCCAGCTGACATGCCAGGCGTACCCAGGGAACTTGCTGAGCATCAACTAAAGGTGATTCCAGGCTCCAAACCCGTCAAACAAGGTCTCCGTCGATTTGACGGAAGAAGACGGAAGGCTATTGGCAAGGAAATTATCCGGCTTTTAGCAGCAGATTTCATTCAGGAAGTAATCCACACTGATTGGTCTGCAAACCCGGTATTAGTACCGAAGAAAGACACTACTGCTCTTAGAATGTGCAAGAGGCAGAAAACATGCCGCAACGGACACTACGGAAGAGGAAACTGACGATAAAAAAGCAAAAGCAAACACAAGTAATAGTGGAAGAACCGGCAATGGATCAGCACCGCGTAACAACGGAAATAGCCAGAACAAGCGCCCGTTTGAAGGAGGCTCCGAGTTTGTCGCCAATACTGAAGCCGGATCTTCCAGACCCAGGGCAGAAGGAAATTTCAATACTGGAAATCACAATGGAGGAAACTATCAAGGGCCACCAAGGCCGAGTAATAATTGGGACATATTCAGAATGGCATGCCCGAAGCACAGCAGGAACGGTAGGCCAGCTAACCACTCCTTGGAGCAGTGCGCCGACCTACAGAGATGGAAGAATGAGGAAGTGAACAGAGCCATGCGAGGTGCAGGTCGGGGAGGAGGACCGGGTCCAGGTGGAAACCCGGGAAACGGCCCACCCCCAGCCGGTAACCCGGCAGCTGGAAATCAAGGTAATAACCAAGGGGGAGCAGGAGGTTTCCAGGCCAACCCCAAACAGTTGGGTCAATATCACGTGCATACCACAGGAGGTTCTAACAAGGAAAAAAAGATACTGAAGCAAGCGGTCAACTCAGTTTCTTCGGCTGTCCCGAGATACCTGAGATGGTCAGAACAGGACGTAACATGGAGCAGAAGGGATCACCCGGAAAGAATAGAACACCCGGGAGTCTTAGCATTAGTAGTCGCACCGCAGGTCAATGGGTATGAGCTGAAAAAGGTTTTGATGGACGATGGAAGTAGCATCAATATACTGTATTGGGAAACCTTCTTACGCATGGGCCTCAAGGAGTCTCAGCTACAAAAGAGTTCAACAATTTTTCATGGGATAGTGCCGGGTCATTCAGCGTGCCCCGAGGGAAAAATCGCATTGGAGGTAGCTTTTGGGGAATCAAAGGACAATTATCGAGTTGAGTGGCTTACTTTCGAGGTGGTTAAGTTGCGTAGTCCTTATCACGCGCTATTCGGAAGGCCGGCTTATGCTAAATTCATGGCAAGGCCGTGTTATGTGTATCTACAGCTAAAAATCCCGGGTCCTAAGCAGACCATTACCATACATGGAAATCGAGATATAGCAGCTGAATGCGATGAAGGAGACGCAGCAATGGCCGAGCAAGCCTGTAGAAAAGAGGAACTCAAGCATTACCGGTCTCAAGCAGGCCCGGAGGACAGAACCACATCAAAAAGGCCGAGCACTGAAGGCAAAAGAGCAAAGTCCAAGGCAGCACAAGATGCTAAGATGGTGGCTTTTATTAAGGATGATTCCTCCAAACAATCTGGCATAGGAGAAGAAATTGCACGACCGCTCACAGCCAGCCGCGTTATGGAAACACCTCATCCGGGTTGGCCAGTAAACCCGGTACTCATCATGAAAAAGTATAACAAATGGAGAATGTGTATCGGTCACGTCAGCCCGGGACCGGTTCCCAAGAAGAACTAAACAATGTAACGGGCAGCAGGTTTCAGACGCGCTCTTTTCCTACCCAGGGTACCTAAGGGGACTGGAAGGTTTTTAATGAGGCGGCTTGCTGATCCAAACTTTCTCGTATCAATAAAGCGATGGTTATCAAGTCCTATTTTGTTACGATCTTTACTTCGGTTACAGGTAAGTAGTTTCCATTGTTATCAATACATCAGTATCATCAAGTATGTTGAATATATATAGGTCTTGGGGGCTGATTGCTTGAATAGCACAGCCACAAACCCAAAGACCCGGCCTTGATGCCTATGAGTTATAAGGGCCGATTACTCGCAAACGAGTACGGCTGCAATCTTATAACCGGACAAAGGAGCCAAATTTTCTTGACTTTTCTTACTTAAGCTCGATGTGACTCGCACTAAAGTGGCATGATTTGCTTGCTTACGATTACAATCAGCCATGAAGCCCGGTGGGACTTGTCTGACCCTGTTTTCGTATAGATGTAACAACATGGTATCCACGCGAAAGCCGGCTTACAGTACAAGATAGTCAAAAGGGTCATCTAAACCACAAGTTATGCAGAGTACAAGGCTAATAGCTGGAAACTCAACGTTTATCAAGCATAACTTCATTATCTATATGAAACAACTCCGGGTTTCGGCTTAGCAACAACAAGTTTGTTCTCTTCGAAAAGACCACACACCACAGACTCGGAAATTCGGGCCTTGGGGACTGTGGGTTTCGAAACAGAATCAAGTTGTTTTCGTCGCTAAGCTCGAAAGACCCCAATGTACGAGTCGTGGGGACTTGGGGACTTCAAGAAAAGTCCACCTGTCAAAAGTCACGATACTCGAAAAAAAAGAGGGGAATAAAAAGAAATGAAAAGAAAGTTGGATATCAAGAATAAGTTCAAAAATAGATAAGTATCAAGTTCATCAAAAGGCCTAGAAAGGCACGAAGTGTATCACGGAATTAAAGTGCGTTACAAATTGCGACACCAGTATCTAGGGTGCACAGGCGCACCGTCAAAAGAATACTTGTTTTGAATAAAAGCATCAGATGATCGAAGTATTTTGATGGCATTTGCCTATTCGGCTTCCTGAGTAGGGTCCACATCTTTGCCCTTGCCCTCCGGGTCTTGTTCCTGGACTTGCTCTTTAGCTCTCCCGGCATCATCACCCGGATTCTTCGCGACAGGACGGACAGGCGGAAGAACAGCTGGTGTAGAGGTGGTTGGCTCTGATCCTAACTCGGCCTCTCTCTTCGCAGTTTCTTCCCTCTTCCTGGCCAAGTCAGCAGCCCATTTCTCCAAAATATCAAAGGGCGGGGGTGCGTCCTCCGTCACGATTTTGCCTTCAGCATCGTACGCACTCATAATTGTGTTCAGATCCATACTATCGGCCAAAGTGGTGGCCGAATGACGCACTGCGGACTGTATGGCCTTGAAGTCCTTGGGTACAAACTTGGAGCCATCAGCTTTGAATTCTGGAAACCTGGATATTACCTTTGCCGGATCAAGCTTCGGAAAATAAGCCTTAGCCAGGGTAAAGGCCCGGGTCATACCAATCCGGCATGCCGAGCGTTTCCAGATTTCAATCCAGGCAGGCACGGTGGAGCAGGCTTGGATAAGATTTTCTTCACCCGGATATACCTCAGTAGGCCAGTTCACGGCGTCCAGTATAAATTTCGTGCCGGCAAAGAAAGTCCGGAGCACAGTCTTTAAAGTTTTAGCCTTTGCAATGGCATCCTCCTCCGGGGCCGCAAGGTTGGCACCTGCAGTTGAAACAAAGGAAGGGCGTATCAGTAATCCCGAGTATCATGTAATAAAGTAAAGGCATGAAGTCAGTCGGCAGCAAAAACTTACTAAGCAAGATGCGATAGGTATCGGTAACCTGGTCCGATAATTTCTTCAGTGCGGTTTGAGCAGTATTGTACTTCTTCTTGTATTTAGAAACGTCCTTCTTCAAGGTTTCCACGTCAGCCTCAAGGGCTTCTCTCCGCTTTACCTCGGCAAGAAGAAGTTGTTCGGTCTTGAGCAAAATTTCATCAGACCGGGTCATCTGTGCCTGTAAAGAACAAGGAGCACAAGTATCAGTCGGGTATCATGGCAAGCCGAATATTGCATAAAGTACCAAGCACAACTTCAACAAAGTTATGCTCGGAACTTGGGGACTAAGTGTATACTGCGAGGTATCAAGTGTTGTTACCTGGCGCTCTGCGGCCATGCGCTCTAGAATATTGCTCTCTGAGGTCTTCATAGTGAGGAGAGTGCTCATCAGCTGGTCAAAAGTATCATTACCCGTGTTAGAGGATCTGGGGTCTCGGAAACTCGGGGAAGGAGTTTTCTTCTTAGCGGGAGACGGCATCCGGGTCATCCGAATGTCGGAATCTGGTGCTCCTCCCCCCGCACCCAAAGTTGCAGCTTTTTCCTTCTCGCTTGTATGCGAGGCTATCGGATACCCGGCTCCTTGACTGGCCGGGTTCATTGGTGACACTTGTCCTTCGCCGCCAGCTGCGGCTGCCGTATTATCAGTCGGGTTCCCCTTACCCGGGTCATCGGTCTCCATATCCTCTTGGTCGCTAATAATGACCGTGGCCCTATAGATAGTATGAGTGAGCAGTTAGTGTACAACCAGGAAAGGGTGATGAAAATGTGATAGAACGTCAGGAAAGGAACTTTACCCGGGATTCACCGCAAAGTCCGAAGGAAATTCGCTGCTGGACCCAGGCGAAACTGAAAAGTATCAAGCAAGATTTCGTAAGGGAATGGTTCAGGAAGATTGTTTCGTCCGAGAAAGGATAAGGTAAATACCAGCGCGCCGAGCCGGAGACAATGGAATACCCGGGTTAAGAGCACCATCACCCGGGTAATTTCGAGTCGCTCTGCGCTTGGTCATGGGCGACTCCTTCAAATATGGCCAGTGGAATAACGTCAAGTTAGCTCATGTATATCATCAAAGGAATACGAATTGAATACAAGGAGGCGATATGAAACCTTGAAGACGACCCCTCGGGGTTTTCTCTTAGATCCTACTTTGACTGTCGGCTCCACTTCCTCCTCATCACTGGCGGATTCTACCTTGCCGTCAGTTTCTTCTTCTTCGTCCTTGTCCTCTTGCTCTGGAAGTTATCAAGGTCACAGTTGGAAAATGAAGAACGGGACACGACGAACTCAAAGGAACTAAGTGAAGTTCGGAACGTACCTTCATCCGAGTTAGTGCCATCCTCTTGCTCCTCTGGATTTTCAGAGCTAGGAGGAGTTTCAATCTTCCAAAAGGGATCATCAGCCTGAGAAGAAGATATAAGAATAAGGGTTATTAGTCATATCGAGTGGAAAGTGTGAAGGTAAAAGTATGAAAACCGAGTCTTTACCTTGGGGGCCGGGTTCTCACGCGTGAAGGGTTCTAACCCGGATATGTTCCGGATTACCTCCAACTTCTCTGTCAAGAAGCTCTTGATAGTCTTGTTGGTATCTCCGGCTGCAAAGCTATGGGTGGAGTACCGGAGCGAGTCCGTGGTGTGTCCTGAATACTCGCACATTAACTTAGTGCGGATGGAGTTGGGTTGGATCCGGAAATCGACCCAAGTTTTCACCAGGTTAAGCCCAATGAGACCTTGGGCCGACAGAACAGAGATTTTGGCTAGTAAAGGCCGGATGGCCTCCCTGTCCGAGTCAGGGGCAAAGGCGTTGAAAGTCTCGGAGATATCGAGAAGGCCCTCCGAGTAACCCGGCAGTTTCTTTTGGCCGGGTGGGGAGGTGTCTCGGCAATAGAAATATGAGAGTTGCCAGTGTTTGACGTGGGAGTTGAGAGTGAGGGGTGGCATCAGAGAATTCTTGCGGCGCTGGATAGAAACCCCGCCGCAAGCGAGAAGTGCCCCGTCACCGCTTTCGCGGCACGGTTTGCACTGGAAAAGCTCGACGAAAAGAGCCAAACTTGGCGGAGTGCACAAGTATGACTCGGAGAGAACGATGAAGTGGGAGATATTTAACACGGAGTTAGGCCCTATGTCAAAAATGCGAAGGCCATAATGGCTCAGAATATCACGGAAGAAAGGGTGACCCGGAGGACGGAAGCCCCGGGTCACGTGTTCCACAAAGCATATTACCTCATCCTTCGCCGGTGTAGGCCGGGTCTCGTTGCCCGGCACCCTCCAGTGGATTTCCTTTTGAGGGGGTAGAACCCCTAACTCGGCCAGTTCTTCTAACTTGGCCTTCGTAACCGTGGATCGCGCCCAATTGGCGGATATGGAGCTGGTGGTCTTGGCCTTGGCCGGTGTTTTCCCCTGCTTCTTGGGAGCCATGTGATTGACCTGCAAAGCACGAGGTAGAAGGGTACAAGGAATAAGACTCGGAAGCCATGAGTTGTCTGAGTATTAACGAGTGATATCGAGACAACATGGAAGTTGCACACTATCCGGGTGTCGTGGTGGTGTCACGGCAGATGCCATAGGATGGCTAAAGATGTGGGGACGAAGGACGCTGGAGGTGCTCGGGGAGGGATCACGCGACGAGTAGCCGCGTGAGGTACGAAGTAAACACTGCAAACAACACGATCTACCCAGGTTCAGGGCCCTCGTGAGGAGGTAAAACCCCTACTCCTGCCTTTCTCTATGTATTCTGGTGTCTCACCGAGTAGCCACAGTACAATGTTCTTGCTACCGAGTAGCCACTCTTCTCTCTGCGTGATGAACTAGGTCAAGAATTAGGTCACGACGTGTTCCAGCATGCGACCCCTCACGCAGGAGGCGGCGGGGCACCTTATATACACGGTGCCCAGCCGGATACGTCCAAACATGGACAAGTGTCGACATAGTGTGCACATCGTCCTTCTTCCGGGTTCCCGCTGACAGCTTTGGTTCCTAATCTTGGCTGCATCCGTAAAGTCGTTGGGCAAAACCAAGGGGACAGACTAGTATCACTGTGCCAAACACAGAGTAGGGCCCCCTTATCCTGCGACCGCCTGCTTCCATGCTGTCACTGTCAGGCAGGCCGGTCCCAGATGAACAGTAGATCGAATAGTGCCAAGTACGGACCCAGGATACGCGGGATCCTGTGTCAGAACGGCTCCTTTGACTTTCTGGCCCGAGTAGGTTCCCGCCAGTTTTACTCGGGCCAACTCTTCTACTCGAATGGACAGGACTTGATTGATTCTTTCTTCTGGTCATCTTGAGGTGAGACCGAGTAGCAGTCGACCGGGTAGCAAGTACCGGGTAGGCGGCTACTCGACCAAACCTCTCTTCTGATAGTTGCTTTTACCACTTGTCTTTACCCTACTCGGGGGTAACCCCTCGACAGCAGTCCCCGAAGCTGGTAGAGTCTTGCGAACTCGTTCACTAGGCTCTGCCAGCTTAAAAACCAATCTTTGCAACATAGCCCTTGAACCTCAAGATGCCGAGTAAGAACCTCCGAGTAGTACTCTAGAAAGTACCTTGAGTTTCCTGTCTTCCGAGTAGCACCAGCTTTCTACTCTGTAACCGAGTAAAATGACTTAGAGAATTTCTCCTCTAGCGTCTCTGCAGCGCTCAGCACTATCCAGCCTTCCGTGCTGCGACTGGACACGTGTCAAGCATCCGTGACCCCGTCGTTTCGCTGCCCACGACACGACGTGCCACGCGCCCAGTTTTCACGGGGCGGGCCCACCGGCTCGTTATGTCCCATCAAGCGCAGTAATTGGCCACGATCTGATCGTGGGATCAACTGCGGCCGTTACGCGCGCGCCTCGCGCGTGTGTGCGTTTCTAACCGGCCACAGACCCCACCACACGAGAATCCTGGCCACGATCGATCCCACTACCCCGATGGTAACGGTAATCCGCGGAGAGGGTATATATACCCCCGCCGGTAACTTCCCCTTCTCCCACCTCCGTACTTTCCTCTTTCGCTCCTCTGTTTCTTCTCCGCCGCTGAGCTCTCCGCCGCCGCGCAACTCTTTGCGCCGCCGCGGACTCGTTTTCTCCACCAGATCATTCCCAATCTTCCACCACCTTCTCGCTCGCTGCCATGGCTGCTCGCGCCGGCTGGGCTGGTTCCGATGTTACTGTCGACGGATGCTCCTGGCTCGTGAACACCCGGAGGGTTCCTCCTGGTGTTCAGTGCAGGCCGTCCGACGGCGAACTCGTTCCGGCCCCGCGGGAGGGCGAGCATGTCGTCTTCCTTGCGCACTTCGCGCGAGGATTCGGCCTGCCGGCGTCTGATTTTCTCCGCTCCTTCCTGGATCACTTCGGTGTCCAGATGCATCACCTCCCTCCGAATGCGGTCGTCTTCCTCGCCTATCATACCGTGGTGTGCGAGGCCTTTCTCAGCGTCCGCCCCACGGTACAGACATGGCTGAAGTACTTCCATCTCCGTCAGCAGAGCAAGGGGAAGAAGGATGGCGCGGCCACTGGCAGTCGGGTAACTGACACCGGCAGCGCCATGATGCTGCAGCGGACGGGAACCAACCACCCTCGCATCAAGGGCTTGGATTTCGTCCGTATGTGGTAGAAATCTTTCCTTTACGTGAAGAACATCCCCGCTACGAAGGGGGGAACGGTGACGGACCGCATCAACCTGCCCGCCTGGAGCAACCGAGCTCCGTCCGGGCAGAACTGGAAGACGAAGCCCTCCAACGACCGCAACGCCGTGCAGATGGAGGAGCGACTCGCTGAGCTAATCGGAGAGGGCCTCAAGAGCGATGACCCCGTCGCCTGCTGGATCCGGAACCGGGTGCTGCCTCTGCAGCAGCGCTCCCACCCAATGTGCTACCTGGGAGGCCCCCGCGACTGCACTCGGACGACCACGTTCGAGCTCAGCAACGCGGAAGTCGCCGCGCACGCAAGGTCCATCCTGACCACGGGCCTCCGAGATAACTGGCAGTATGGGTTCATCCCTTTCAGCCGCACGAAGCCGATTCCACGGGTACGATCTCCTTACTCTGCCTCCCGTATACGTGTAATCCGAGTAGATAACCTTCTTTCCTTGCCGCGACTAGCAATTGCATTCCGCGCCGAGTAGAGCACTCTGCAGAACTGCCTAGGCTTAGTATGCTTGATGTTTGCATGCCTTGTCGGGTAGCATACTTAGGAGAAATTCTTAGGCTTGATATGCTTGATCCTTGCACGCCTTTCCGAGTAGGATATTTAGCAAATTTCCCTAGGCTTAGTATGCTTTGTGTTTGCACGCCTATTCGGGGATAGTGCCTTCATTCTACTCGGTTAACTTGCGACACTTCCCTGTTCTTCAGGTTCTTGACCGCCAGCTAGCTGAAAGCTGTGAGCGCTTCGAGGGCAATTGGTCACATGACCGAGAAGAAGATGACCAGGCCTCCCTCGAGACCGCGGATCAGATCAATCTTCCTCATTCCCCTTCGACAGAGAAGCAGCATGCCGAAACGTCTCTCCGCGATTGGTCTGATGACGAGTTAGAAGGTAACTGAATTCACGCTTTCTCTCTGCGAGAAACACTAGCCCTTTGCCTGCTGTTTCTGAAGTGTTTTTCTTCCTCTCTATTTCACAGCTGCTGCAGATGCTGAGGATGATGATGAGGATGAGGACGAGAGAGCCCTTGAGGCCAATCCTCTATCCGTCGCCGCTCCTGTTACCCGCAAGCGGACAGGCAGTGGCGCCTTAGAGCCCCCCGCTAAGAAGAAGAAACCATCCGAGAAGACGACCAAAAAGGTCGTGAAGAGAACAAGACGAACGATTCCCTCCACCAAGGCGTAAGTTTCTTCTCGGTTAATTCCCAATTTTGTACTTCGCTGTTTCTCTTAATCTTCCTCTGCCTCCCTCAGATTTCTGATTTTACCTTTCTCATCAGAGCTCCCTTAGATGCGGATGCTGCTTTCGCGCCTGACCAGGCCAAGAAGCAAGCTGCCATCGACGTCGACAAGGTTGTCGACCTCGAGGGCGATGAGGCCGACACCACCAAAACAGGGACCATCAATGCCCCAGACGCCGAGGCTGAGCAACAGTCTCGCGCAGATCCAGATGCGCAGGATGCCGCTTACCAGGACAGGCCCCCTTCTCCTCCGGCTAGCACCGCCGAGGAGAACCAAGATCAAGACTAGGAGATGCGCCATGACGCCGCCGTTGAGCGGCCAGAAGCTGAACATGAGCAGCCAGCCACAGGGGCTGCCGAACAAGAGAATCCCGCTGCCGAGCAGCGGGTAGAAGATACGACCATGACAGAGCAATATCCTCTGAGCGGCGTTCAACCAGGCGCTGCGCAGAGTAGCGCCCAACCAGATGGCGCAGCGGATAGCACGCCCTTGGTGCCACCAACTGACCAGGGCACTGCACCGCCAGACTCCTCCTTGGTGCAGCAGACCAAGGACGCAGCCAGCCCTCCTGCCGGGCGAGTCACCAGGAAACAAACCCAAGATGCTGCCGAGAAGGAGGCAGCCGAGAAGAAAGCCACCGAGAAGGAGAAGGCTGAGGAGAAGAAGACCGAGAAGCAGAAAGCCGAGAAGTCAGTTGTCGCGAGGCCAACTGCCCAGAAGGAGAAGACGAAGAAGCGGGCTGCCGACATGCCGCCGCCAACATCAACTGGTCAGTCCAGGCAGCTGGTTATCCGCAATCCCAATGCGGTTCCTGCCGCCGCTGCTATAGCTGACCAGCCCTGCTACCCTGATTACATGGTGAAGGTTAGCCAACAGCACCAGGTCGGCTTCTCCCCCACAGACCGGAATCTTGCTCTTCAGAGAGGGAGGAAAGCCGTGGCAGTGGACTCCAGGCCCCCGGCCCCAAATCAAGACAAGTCTGTCTCCATTGCTTCTCAGGGAGCTCAAGACCAGGCGATAACGTCCCAGAGCCTCGAGCAAGTACTCGACCTGATCGACTTCATCGACGCCAAGTGGGACAGCAAAGTTCTCGGCAACCCCAACTGGAACGGCATCGATCTGGGCGACATCGACCATATGCGTCAGGATTGGAACAAGGTGGACTTGGGTTGCAAACCCATGACCGTCTCGACCACCTCTGCTACACTTGCTGCCAAGATGTTTGTCCATCGCAAGAACGCCGAGGACCTCGAGCAATCCTACGCGGTAAGTTCTTAATCATCCTTTCCGAGTTGCGTTTTCACTTCTTTTCTACTCTCCCTCTTTTCCTTATCCATCACCCAGTCCCCGAGATTCTGGCCGAGTAGGCGGACACTCTCCCGAGTAGCCGCCTTCTCGGGTCGAATCTCAATTACTTTGCTTGATTCTTGTTTCTTTTGCTTCTCAGAATAGCGTACTGAAACGGACCAACTTGCACCGTCAACTACTCTGGAATCATGCCATTGCCAAGAGACGCATTGCTGCCTTGGAGAAAGAGAAAGTGAGCGCCGAGGAAGCCGACAAGGAAGTGATGAACAGTACCCTGAAGCTGTCTGAGGTGGAAGGTATGCTTCTAGCTGCGCGGTTCTTGCGTTTTTTGTTTACGCCCGCTTCTGCTTTTTTGCGTTAACCATTTCTACTCCGCAGGGAAACTGAAAACCCTGGCTGACGAGCACGCGAACTGCCGTGCCTTTGTTGAGAATGGCGAGGCCACCATCAAGAAGCTTGAAGGTAAACCACTGTCTACTCGGTTCGCCCTTGTGTCTGTTTCTTTTGCTTTTCCGCTGATCGTGCTTTTGCTTTCCGCAGAAGATCATAAGAAATTTGCCGAGGAGCATCAAGATTGCCTCAAGCCTGCCGAGGTGGAGGTGCAACTGGCAAGCCAATCTGCTGCTCTGCAGAGTGAGCACGCTACCGAGATGGAGAGTCTGCAACTCCAGCTGCAGAAGGCACTCCAGGATGCCATCAACCTTGGTGTCGAGAGGGACAGAGTCATCGCCGAGAAGGCAAAGGCCGAGACAACAGCCAATGCCAAGGTGAAAGCCCTCGAGCAGGAGTGCGAGGTGCTGAAAAAAGCCAATGCTGGGCTCTTTACTCAGCTGGAGGGGCTCCGCTTGCTCGAGGAGAAGCATGTATCCAATGAAGAAGCATGGAAGAGCCAGCTGCAGGGGCTGCGCCACGAGTTGAATCGTAAGTTTTCTCCTTTCTGCATCTCTTCTTCTCGGTCCTACCTCCTCTCTAATTCTGTTACTGAATTTCTCACTTGCTTTTTGCAGAAATCTTCCCTGACATCGTGTCCTCTTGCGCGCCTGCTTTGGCCAAGGCCCAAGCAGCTCGTATTGAGAAGGGCGAGGCTGCGGACACCAGAGCCGAGATCGAGGATAGCATGCTGGTGATGCGAGGACAGTTCGAACGCCTAGCCGGCGTGGGCACTGACCTGGTGCGCACCGGCTTCCAGCTCCACGAGCTCTTCTGGCCTCAGGATCCTGCGCCAACAACTATTTGTGGCCTTGCTCTGAAGCTGCGCAACGTGAAGGCCGAATTGAAGAAGTGGCGCGCCTCGGGAGCTCGGGCGGGTGCTGATCTGATGCTGCTCTGCGTCGCCTCCTGGTATGAGAACTTGAACATGCAGATTATCCGCGGGAAGCGCGCCAGTTCCAAGTGGGAGACGGATCCCAGCTGCGTGACCATGCGCAAGCTGATTGCGCATGAGGTTGCGGAGTATGCTGACACGGCAACCTTCATCGATGGCCTCACTGAACCCGACACCGAGGTGGAGGAGGACGAGGAGGAGGACGAAGAGTCAGATCCCGAGCTGGACTTGGGCTTCTTCGATTCACCTAGGGGCAAGGCCGGGAAAGGGAAGGCCGCGGTCGTCGCGAGTAGCGATGAAGAGATCGAGGAGATCGACACAGCCGCCCTCGAGTTCGGCACCTCATCAGGAGCCGCCCTCGACGACACGGTACGCCCCCACGGCCAAGCTTCTGGTTCTTCCCTGGCAACAGGACCTGTCTCGGTGGCCACGGCCACCTCAGACCAGGTAGCCACCGAGCGCGGCGTCGAGATGGAGCAGTCCACCACCGTCCACTCGGAAGCGGACGCGACCAACGCCAGCGCCGAAGAGGAAGCCGCGAAGACAGCGGATGCCAGCTCGGAGGCGTAGGCGACCAAGACCACCACAGAAAATGAAGCCGCCAAGGCCAGCACCGACAACACCGCTTCCTCAACATGATTTTATCCTGCAAACTTTTTACTCAAACACTTAACAGATCCCCGGGATGCCGGGAGCAAATGTATCAGACTATTTATCTTGTTGCTTGCTGCTCAATTTTATTCCCACTTGGTATTTGTTACTTTTGATTTAGTCAATTTGAGCAGCCCTGGCTCGATGCCGGGTTGCGTTAGTATACGAGTCCCCGAGTTGCATTTCTTATTCACTCTCTCTTTTCGTCTCAGCTCTACCCACAACTTGTTGCTTTTTTGGTATTCGAGTCACAAGAGTCAAAGAGTAGAGCTGCAAATACTCAGCCGCTTAGAAACAAACATAGTAACGCAGCCCACCACTTAGCCGAAAAGATAAGACAGAGAACAGAAGTAACAAACACCCTACTTGGTTCCTGCACTTTTTTCTTCCTTAGCGATTTTTCTTGTGCTCATTGACCTTTTGCTTGTTCTCTTGCTTGCCATGAAGCCGGGTTTCGGACAGCAGCAGAGTCGAAGAGTTGGCATATAGGTTTAGACACAGTACTGAATACGCTTATGAATTTTGAAGTGGAGCAACCGAACAGGCAAACAGTAAAGCCGTGTAGAAACACTTAGAGCAAAGTTGGGCGAGGGCAGTCCCCGAGTTCAATTTCAGATTGCAGAGTAGAATTTCAACTCGGATAAGAGGGTACATACACATCTTTGCTCACGAATGAAAACGATGAAGTAGAGGTACATTCCAAGGGCGCTTGGTTTCCTCTCCAGCTTTATCTGCCCTGTTCGCCTGTGGTGGGCGCGCATCTATAAGATAGTAAGCATCGTTGTGCAGCGCTTTTCTCACAATGAAAGGCCCTTCCCATGGAGGAGACAACTTGTGCATCCCGGCTGTGCGCTGCACAAGCCTAAGGACCATGTCTCCTTCTCGGAAAACCCTTGGGTTCACCTTTCGGCTATGATAACGCCGCAGGTTTTGTTGGTAGATAGCCGAACGTGACAGAGTCAGCTCTCTTGCTTCTTCAAGCAGGTCAACGTCGTCTTCTCGAGCTTCTCTCGCCTCCACCTCAGTGTAGAGGGTTACTCGGGGGGAGTCATGCTCTAAGTCTATTGGCAACACGGCCTCAGCCCCTTATACCAAGAAGAATGGCGTGTATCCGGTTGACCGGTTAGGGGTAGTCCTTAGACTCCACAACACCGCTGGCAACTCGTCTAACCAACACCCAGGTGTTTTCAGCAGTGGCTCCATCAGCCTTGGCTTTATGCCTGCCAGTACCATGCCATTTGCTCTTTCAACTTGCCCATTGGAAGCGGGATGCGCGACTGACGCAACGTCTAGTCGGATATGCTTATCCCTGCAGAACCGTACCATTGCTCCCTCAGCAAAATTTGTGCCGTTGTCGGTGATGATGCTGTGCGGGTAGCCATATCTCAGAATCACATCCTTCACGAATTTCACAGCTGTGGCCCCATCACACCTCCGAATAGGCTTCACCTCGATCCACTTGGTGAACTTATCCACCATGACCAGGATGTGAGTCATGTTGCCTCTAGCCGGCTGGAAGGGCCCGACCATGTCCAAACACCAAACAGCAAATGGCCAAGTGATAGGAATTGTTTTCAGCTCGGAAGCAGGCATGTGAATCTTACTTGCGAACATCTGGCAGCCATTGCACTTTCTCACGATGTCCTCAGCTTGCTGCAGTGCTGTGATCCAGTAGAAGCCATGCCGAAAAGCTTTCCTGACCAACGCCCGAGAAGAGGCATGGTGCCCGCATTCTCCTTGGTGTATCTCTACCAGAATTTCTTCTCCTTCTGCTGGGTCCACACAACGTTGCAGCACGCCAGTGGCACTTCTCTTGTGCAGCACATCTCGGACTATAGTGTAGCCCTTGGATCTTCTCTGAATCTGTCTTGCAGCCACCTCATCTTCTGGTAGAGTACCGTCCCTTAGAAAGGATAATATGGGCATAGCCCAACTCGGTGTCTCCCGTGTGGGAAACACTGGTTCGTCCACTTCCATTGGGACAGGTACCTCTGGTTGCTCTCTAGGGATGGGAGCACTTCTCTGAAGCCCAGACCGATTAGCAAGGACTTCCTCAATGAATGCGACAGTCCCCGGGTTAAGGACAGCAGTCCCCGAGTAAGGAATGGCAGTCCCCGAGTAAGGAGTGGCAGTCCCCGAGCAAGGAATGGCAGTCCCCGAGTAAGGAGTGGCAGTCCCCGAGTAAGGAATGGCAGTCCCCGAGTAAGGAATGGCAGTCCCCGGGTTTCCTGTAGCATTCTCCCAGTCAATCTCCATGGGATCAGATTCCTCACTTGGCAGAGAAGGAACAAATATGGACTCCGAGTTGGGAGAAGGCTTGATGGATGGCTTCCTCAAGTGCTCCAAGGCGACTCCAGCCGGGATGGATTGCCGAGAAGATCCCAACTTGGATAACTCATCTGCTGCTTCGTTCTCTGCTCGGTGAATGTGCTGGAACTCACAGCCTTCGAAAAACCCAGTCATAGACTGCACCAGGAAGCGATATGATGCCATGTTGGCATCTAGAGCATCCCATGTACCAGAGACTTGCTGCACCACCAGATCTGAATCGCCATAGCATATAATGCGCTGCACGCCAACCTCCTTGGCTACTCGCAAGCCATGCACCACTGCCTCGTACTCTGCTACATTGTTGGACGCCTTGAAGTGGATCTGCAGCACATACTTGAGTTGATCTCGCTTGGGTGACGTAAGCACCACGCCAGCACCAAGGCCTTCCTTCACCTTCGAGCCATCAAAGTGCATCTTCCAGTAATTAGAAACTGGAGCAGGAGGTTCATACTGCACCTCGGCCCAGTCCACCAGGAATTCCGCCAGAATCTGAGACTTGATGGCTTCTCTTCTCGCTTACGCGGGTGCATACGCGGCCAGCTCGATTGCCCACTTGGCTACTCTGCCACTCGCCTCCTTGTTGCCCATGATATCCGAGATGGGGGCAGAGCTCACAACCGTCATAGGATGCTCTTGGAAATAATGCTTTAGCTTCTTGGCGCCCAGGTACACACCGTAGGTCATCTTCTGGTAGTGCGGGTAGTTTTGCTTGGAACTGGACAGCACTTCACTGAGATAGTACACTGGGCGCTGCACACTCTTGCCTTCTTCTTCTCGTTCCACCACAATCACCACACTGACTACTCGGTTAGTCGCAACAATGTACAGGAGCATTGGCTCCTTGGGTAGCGGACTAGCCAAGATGGGAGCGCTAGCCAGCATTGCTTTCAGCTCGTTGAATGCCACATCTGCTTGCGGTGTCCAGACAAACTTGTCACTTTTCTTCATCAATTGGTACAGAGGCAGGGCCTTCTCGCCCATTCGGCCCAGAAAACGGCTCAGAGATGCCAAGCAACCAGTGAATTTCTGCACATCCTTCAAGGATCTCGGCAAAGACATGCTCTCAATAGCTTTTATCTTTGAAGGATTGGCCTCAATGCCCCGACTAGACACCAGGAAGCCGAGTAGCTTGCCAGCCGGGACACCAAAGGTGCATTTACTCGGATTCAGCTTCATTTTGTACTTGCGTAGGTTAGCAAAGGTTTCCTCCAGGTCGGCAAGCAGAGTATGTGTTTTATTCGTTTTGATGACAATGTCATCTACGTACACCTGCACATTCTTGCCGAGCTGGTCGTGCAAGCATTTCTGCATGCATCTCTGATAGGTTGCACCCGCATTCCTCAAGCCAAAACACATGACACGATAGCAATAAGCCCCGTACGGGGTAATGAAAGCAGTCTTTATTTGATCAGCAGGATTGAGTGCAATTTGGTGAAAACCAGAGTAGGCATCTATGAAGGACAACAGTTCACAACCAGCAGTGGAATCGATCACCTGATCGCTGCGAGGTAGCGGGAAGGGATCCATGGGGCATGCCTTGTTCAAGTCGGTGTAGTCGACACGCATGCGCCATGCGGTGGCAGCCTTGGGATCCTCCTTCTTCTTCTCGACCATGACCGGGTTGGCTAGCCAATCCGGATGCAGCACCTCCATGATGAAAGTGCTTATCAGCAGCTTGGTGATCTGGTCACCAATGGCCTTCCTTCTCTCATCTCCGAAGCGGCGCATAGCCTGCTTCACTGGCTTGGCGTCAGGATGCACATGTAATGAGTGCTCAACCAACTCCCTCGGGACTCCTGGTAGATCTTCATTGGACCAGGCGAATACATCCCGATTCTCACGGAGGAAGTGGATGAGCTCGCTTTCCTATTTCTCCGCCAACCCGGAGCCAATAATGGCTACGCGGTCGGGGAACTCGGGATCGACCTGGACCTTCTTGGTCTCCTGAGATGCCTGGAATGCGGTCCCGTGCTGGGTACTCGGCACGCCTTGCGCGCCAGCTTTCGCGGATTGCGCCATGGCCACCACCTCATACATCTTCTTCTTCTCGGCAGCAATCACCATCGACTCCGCCAACTGGGAACCAGCAGAGGCACACTCCATGGACTTCTTGTAATCACCAGAGATAGTAATTATGCCATTGGGACCAGGGATCTTCATCTTCAGATATGCAACATGGGTAGAGGCCATGAACTTGCTCAGAGCAGGCCTGCCGAGTAGGGCATGGTAAGGACTCTGATGATCAACCACCTCGAACTGCAGGCGCTCTGTGCGGCAGTTATCCCTGGTGCCGAATAGCACATCTATCCATACTCGGCCAATCGGGTTGCACGAGATCCCGGGCACAATGCCATGGAAAGTGGTCTTGCTGGGCAGCATCATGTTCTCGGCCAGGACAAGCTTCTCGAGTGTGTCTTTGTACACAATGTTGATGCTGCTGCCGTTGTCGATTAGCACCTTGCTGAACCTCACATTCTTCTCGGGACCCAGGAAGGTAGGATCCAGCACCAAGGCATAGCTACCCGGATTGGGCATCAACTTGGGATGATCTACTCGGGACCACCTGATCTCCTGGTCACACCAATACATGTAGTGAGGAACAGCAGGAATCACTGCATTGACCTCCATGGCCCGCCTGTGCTGTGATTGCTTGTCGACTGGCTCAGAAGTGAAGATCATGTAGCTCTCGTGGTGCTCTTGGTACTGGTTGGAGCCTCCGCCCCCATTGTTGCCGTTGTTGTTGTTGCCCTGGTAGTTGTTGTTGTTGCCTCTGTTGTTGTTGTTGCGGTTGTAGTTGTTGTTGTTGTTGCGGTAGCCCTCATTGTTGAAGTTACGGTTGGCTCCTAAAGCCACCTGGTTCACATTCTCTCTTCTTGGGTACACTGGCGGCCGAGCTGCGGGTGCGCAAGTAGGCTGCACATTGGCATTGGCCGCTGGCAGAGGAGGAGGAGGAGGCAAGCCGTCATTCTTGATCACATCCCACCACTCGCACTGCCGAGTAGTGTGGTTAGCAGGCCTCGAGGGGTGGTGAGTGTGAAAACTGCATGGGCCATCCTTCATGTCATCAAAGACAAACTTCTTCGGCTGCTCGGAGTTTCCGCTACCCGACTGAGAGGTGCGAAATGGCTTCTTGTTGCCTTGGCCCTGGTTCTGGTTCTGCCCGTAGGCTCCAGCAGGTTTCTGCCTTTGGTTGCCACCAGCTCCAACAGTCACCGCATTCACCTCTTCGGGATCATACCGAGTATCTATTCGGCCCTTGTTGCGAAACTCGTTGCGCTTGCTGTTGCTGAAGTTTCTTCTCGGCTCAGAGGAGTCCATCAGGGGCTGAGTAGGATCACCGAGTGCGTACTGATCCGCAATCTTGATGGTCTCCGCCAGAGTGTTCGGCATCTCCCTCTGCAATCTCTGCCACAACATACTGCCATGCCTGCATCCCTGCGCAAACCAAGTGATGGCCTGTGCTTCATTCACACCTTCACAGGTGTTCCTCAATGTACTCCACCGAGTAAGATACTCGCGGTCTGTCTCGTCTTCTCGCTGCCTGCAAGCGGACAGCTGCTGTGGCCTATTCGGCCTCTTGTATGTGCTCGTGAAGTTGCTGATGAAGGCATCCGAGAAGTCCAGCCAGCAATTGATGCTGTTCTTGGGCAAGTTGTTGAGCCAAGTGCGAGCTGGACCCTCTAGCATCTGCGGAACATAGCGCACCGCCCATCTTCTGTTGCCGTTCGCGATATGGACCGCGGTGACATAGTCATTGAGCCAATCTTCGGGCTTGGTGCTGCCATTGTAACTCTTGGTGCCTCTTGCGAGATGGAAGGTCTTCACGGACGGCTCGTTCATGATGCGCGGGCCAAAGCACTCGGGGCCAGGAGGACCCGTGTTCTCCAGCCGCGCCGACAAGCTGATCCGGTCCAACTGATGCCTCGCATCTCCAGGCGCCAGCATGCGCTCGCCAACACGATCATGGACATCATAGCCAGCCATCTCCATGGCCGAGTAGCCATCATCATATCTGTCCACCTGCACAGCTGCTGGCTGCTCCACCGGGTTAGTGACTAGCGCCACTGCTCGCGGCTGCTGCCTCTGCCGAGTAGGCTGAGCTGCGGGTTGCCGAGAAGGACCTGGACGCGCTCCATCTCGGGCCTGGCTTTGAGCTTGATGGGCTTGAGAGACTGCTCTTGCAGCGTTGTGTTCCTGCCCGGGCTGCTGTGGCACAGCAAGCTGTCTCGCGGCAGCAGCCGGGTCAGACACCTGCATTTGCCTATCCCTGGCCGAACGTCCACTGCGGCTCTTCTCGCGGCTGGGATGTGGAGACGAGGCCTGATCATTAGATCTAGCCGCGTGCGAGTGCTCCACCTGCGAAGCTCCAGCACCCGGGTTGGCCTTCCGGAACTCCTCATTCTGCCTGGCAGCCTCCAACACCAACTCGTTGAGCCTTTCCTGCTGCCTAACACGCGCGTCGCCGTCTAGACGAGGCAACTCGGCGGCTACAGCCTCTGCAGCTCTAAGTGTCTTGGCGGGTGTGCTATATCTGGGCCTGGTGGAGGTGTTTGCGGTGGCGGACTGAGCAGGAACCTCTACAACTGTCGCCATCTCGGCACCAAGATTGCGCCGCATGGCGCCTACTCTGCTAGCCCTCCTAGTGACTGGCGTGAAGCCGTGAGCCTTGTTGTACTCGAGCTGATCTAGACTCAACTCCAACCTCACCTTATCCAACTCCGCCTGCTCGGCAAGCAGCTCCAGGCGTTACCGCTCGAGCTGCTCCTTCATGGCTAGGAGCTCGATGTCGGTGGGAGTCGGCATGCCAAGTCGCCCAGCCGACGCGGGAATAGTCGGAGTAGTGGAAGGCGGCAAGTTGCACTCCTTCTCGTAGGGCCGGTGAGTCCTGCCACCAGCGCTCGGTGCAGCAAGATCTTCGACGACGGCCGCGGCGCCAGTAGCGGCTGCGCCAGCGTTTGCCGCCAAGCCAGTCACCATCACCTCAGCGCGGTCCGCAGAACAGCACGCGGGCCTTCCGAGAGCAGCGATCACCGCAGGAGGATCCTCCGCGTCATGCACCAGCTCGGGGTACGCGCGGTTGGCGACGGTGGCGACGTAGACGAGGTGAGAGCCGAGGGAGATCACCGAGCCGCCCTCCGGCATGGCCCTGCCGCCGAAATCGCCGGCGTTGTCAGTGACGAAGTCGAAGGAGCCGAATCTGTGGACAAGGCCACAGACCACGTGCTCCGCTGAAGAAGATCCCGTCCGAACAGAAACTCCAACCAGCGCCGCTGGTTGCCCCACGGTGGGCGCCAACTGTCGTGGTGGTGTCACGGCAGATGCCATAGGATGGCTAAAGATGTGGGGACGAAGGATGCTGGAGGTGCTCGGGGAGGGATCACGCGACGAGTAGCCGCGTGAGGTACGAAGTAAACACTGCAAACAACACGATCTACCCAGGTTCAGGGCCCTCGTGAGGAGGTAAAACCCCTACTCCTGCCTTTCTCTATGTATTCTGGTGTCTCACCGTGTAGCCACAGTACAATGTTCTTGCTACCGAGTAGCCACTCTTCTCTCTGCGTGATGAACTAGGTCAAGAATTAGGTCACGATGTGTTCGATTGTGTTCTCCCGTGTTCCGCCCTCACGCAGGAGGCGGCGGGGCACCTTATATACATGGTGCCCAGCCGGATACGTCCAAACATGGACAAGTGTCGACATAGTGTGCACATCGTCCTTCCTCCGGGTTCCCGCTGACAACTTTGGTTCCTAATCTTGGCCGCATCCGTAAAGTCGTTGGGCAAAACCAAGGGGACAGACTGGTATCACTGTGCCAAACACAGAGTAGGGCCCCCTTATCCTGCGACCGCCTGCTTCCATGCTGTCACTGTCAGGCAGGCCGGTCCCAGATGAACAGTAGTTCGAATAGTGCCAAGTACGGACCCAGGATACGCGGGATCCTGTGTCAGAACGGCTCCTTTGACTTTCTGGCCCGAGTAGGTTCCCGCGAGTTTTACTCGGGCCAACTCTTCTACTCGAATGGATAGAACTTGATTGATTCTTTCTTCTGGTCATCTTGAGGTGAGACCGAGTAGCAGTCGACCGGGTAGCAAGTACCGGGTAGGCGGCTACTCGACCAAACCTCTCTTCTGATAGTTGCTTTTACCACTTGTCTTTACCCTACTCGGGGGTAACCCCCCGACACCGGGTATCAATCTGTAGAGTAAGGTTCAAACTATCCGGGTATCAAGCATCATAATAAAAGTTATGGAGGCCTATGCATTGAAAGAGCCTTTGAGGGCGATGGATGGTTGCACAGGTACCTATTGCGAATTAAAAGAACCGGAAAAGGGAAGATTTTCCGGGTGATGGAAACAAGGGCGGAAAATTTGGGCGGCCCGAGCCCAGATTGGAGACTCCGTTTCTAGATTTGTGGTAAAATAACGACTATGGGTGGTAGGAAAGCGAAATAAAGTCTATATCCAATTCATTGGATAAGCTAGAATGAATACGAGCAACCTAATTCGGCGTGACCAGGAAAAGGACCGGCGGGTTGACTTAGATCTAATCTGAAGAAAATCAAGAAATCGTGGAGGCCAGTTAATGGATGAGAGAGGCTTACTGGAGGGGATTGTAGTGAAGCTCGACGGAGGCAAATGGCACAAGCCTGGTGCCCCTTTGCGATTCCCGGCGGGCAGGTCGGAGGTCCGGCGGCGGATCTGGGCGGTGGTGCAGAGCGCACCATGGCGGAGCGTAGCCGACGGCAGATAGGCTCCGGTGATGCACGAGAGGTTTCCGTGGTGGCACTCTGTGAGCTAGAGCACTGAGGAAGAGAGGAAGAAGAATGGGGGGAAATGAGCTGTTGGGGTTAGGGGTACCCCTAAGAGCCAATTTATAATGGCGTGAGTGGATAAGCCCAGTTCAACGGGTCGGAGCCGGAAGTTACGGAGTAACGGCTATCTGTTTAAGTTTTGCGAGATACGCTTTAAATATTGGGCGAGGTATCCGGACAGAAATAGGAAGGGGATATTCTTCATAATATCAAGATCAATTATCGAGTAAAGTACATGATCTTGACATTTTTATCAGGGCCTAGACCCGAAAAGCTAAGTGTTTGGAGAGAAGCCGGGTTACTATATGGCCACCATGGAGTTGGGCCTAGCTATTTATCAAAGCGTTTTAACCCGGCCTTCATGCATTTGTGCATCTGATGTTTTTGCAGGGAATAGCAAGCGCTTCAAGGAAGGATCCGTGAAGCCCAAGCTATTCTGGGGACTACTGATGGAGGGATAATAACCCGGTAGGCCAACTCCAAGGTGTAACCCGGCCCAAAGGACGCTGCGCAAGATCCGGCAAAGGATAAAGTAACTTCTGGAAGGCCCAAGTTTGTAGGCCTCGTAACCCGGATTGTGGGTTACGGTAAAGGAAAGTTAGGGTTTGTATGCGGTGTCCGGGTAGGATTCAGGGTGCGTCTTGGAGGACAAGCCAGGGGGTACGGGTGCTTTATAAACCGACCCCTAGGATTAGTTGAGAGAGATCTAAGAACCCTATCAATATCGCTTGGTATCGAGTATCCAGTGTAACACGAGAGTTGAGTTAATAACTTGAGATCGGAGACTCGGCGACTTGATTGCCGGCTACCAGATCGAGTTCCATCATGTTTTCCTCTGAGCTAAACCCTCTCCCAAACGCCTGTGTCGTCTTGCCCCAAGATCAGTTACCCCCGGTAACGTCTGCCGTGATTATCCCACGACAGGCTTGAACAAGTTGTGTCCAAAAGATAGGTTCGCGTTACCGCGAATCGATCAAATAATAGATGCCACTGCAGGCTCTGAGCTTTTATGCTTTTTGGATGCTTATTCCGGGTATCACCAAATACGCATGAAAAAGGAAGATCAAATTAAGACTTCTTTCATAACCCCGTACGGGACATATTATTACGTAACCATGCCGTTTGGCCTGAAGAACGCAGGTGCAACTTACCAGCGTTGCATGCAACGATGTTTGCATAGTCAGATAGGCAAAAACGTCCACGTTTACGTGGACGATATTGCTGTCGTAACCAAGGAAAAAGACACACTCCTTGAGGATTTGTGAGAAACCTTCAAAAACTTGCGCACTTACAAGATGAAGTTAAAATCCATCAAAATGTGTATTCGGGGTTCCCTCAGGAAAAACTTCTCGGTTTCATCGTTTCTCACAGAGGAATAGAAGTTAACCCGGAAAATATCAAAGCCATCTTGAACATCTCCAAACCTACGTGTTTGAAAGATGTCCAAAGATTGACGGGTTCCACTGCTGCCGTCAGCAGATTTATTACTCGGCTGGGGGATAAAGCCTTACCACTCTACAAGTTGCTGAAAAAATCCGACAAATTCGAGTGGACAGAAGAAGCCGATGCAGCGCTAACCCAGTTGAAGGAAACTTTGATGAAAGCTCCGATTTTGGCATCCCCAAAAGACGAAGAACCCATGTTATTGTACCTCACGGCTACAAACAGGGTTATTAGTGCAGTAATTGTTGTGGAACGGAAGAAAGACGAACAAAGTATACCAGACCAGCATCCGGTATATTACATAAGCGAAGTTTTCTCCGAGTCCAAGCAAAGGTACCCACACTACCAAAAACTGGCATATGGCGTATTTTTTGCATCTAGAAAGTTACGTCATTACTTACAAGGACATTCCATAACAGTGGTATGTAAAGCACCACTAGGGGATATAATAAACAATGCGGAGGCAACTGGCCGAGTGGCCAAATGGGGTATCGAGCTAGCAGCCTTCGACATTAAGTATCAGCCAAGGACGGCAATAAAATCCTAGGTTCTGGCAGATTTTTTCGCCGACTGGACGGAAGCAATGGAGAAAACACCAATGCCGGAGTCCGAGTACTGGATCATGCATTTTGACGGATCCAAGATGAAGGAGGGCGCTGGAGCTGGTGTAGTCTTAAAATCCCCTAAAGGAGATACAATGGAGTATGTATTACAAATACACTTCAACGCCAGCAATAATGTGGCAGAATACGAAGCTCTGCTTCATGGCTTGCACATTGCAAAAGAAATAGGGGTCAAACGCATTCTATGCTACGGCGACTCGGATTTGGTACAGCATCAGCTCAACCAAACCTGGGACGCAAAGAGCCCTATAATGGCCGAATATCGGAGAACGGTGGACGAGTTCGCCATTTGTTTCTTCGGATTCGAAGTACTCCACGTTAAAAGGGAGGAGAATTGGAACGCGGATGCGTTAGCCCGCATGGGGTCAGAAAGGGTAAAAATCCTACCACCAGGTGTATTCGTCCAGCATTTGTACGAGCCATCCATAAAAGGTGGAGATATCGATTACCCTCTGGCTTCCGGGTCAATTGAAGTTATGCTCGTTAACCCGGACTGGACAATTCCATATTTAAACTTCTTAGTCAATCAGAAGTACCCGGAAGGAGCAGACGAAGTCTTGCAGAGACAAATTCAGCGTCGATGCAAAGGATACACGATAATTCATAATTGCCTGTATAAACGCAGTACTTCCGGAATTTTTCTGCGGTGTATTTCACCAGAAGAAGGACGAGAAATCCTGCAAGAAATCCATGCCGGAGATTGCGGACACCATGCTCAATCAAAAAGCATAGTTAAGAAAGCATTTCGTGCCGGGTTTTTCTAGCTAACAGCCAAGACAGATGCTGAGCACATAGTTAACACATGTGAAGGGTGTCAATATTACGCCAAGCAGACTAATATGCCGGTCCAAGCACTCAAAACTATCCCAATTACATGGCCGTTTGCGGTCTGGGGGCTAGATATGATGGGACCGTTCAAAACTGCGCGAGGCGGACTTACACATCTACTCGTAGCTGTGGATAAGTATACCAAATGGGTGGAGGCTAAACCCATCAAAAAGCTTGACGGTGTAACTGCCAGAAATTTCATCATTGACTATGTCATGAGATATGGCGTTCCACACAGCATAATAACCGACAACGGGACAAATTTCTCCATTGGGGAGTTGGCAAAATATTGCCGACAAACGGGAATTCGCCTAGATCTCGCATCTGTGGCACACCCGCAATCCAATGGACAGGTTGAGAGAATGAATAGCTCAATCCTGCAAGGAATACGCCCAAGACTCGAATCTCCTCTTCATAGAGCAGCTGGAGCATGGGTAGAGGAGCTACCTTCCGTGCTTTGGAGCATTCGAACGACGCCAAACAGGTCAACTGGGCAAACCCCGTTTTTTCTAGTTTACGGTGCGGAAGCTATTCTTCCAACGGACATGATCCATGATAGCCCAAGAGTGCGTGATTTCGATGACTCGGATGCCGAAGAAGCACGACAGGATGCCGTCGATCTCTTAGAGGAGGAACGAGAGCTTGTGCTTCAAAGATCTGCCATTTACCAGCAAGGTTTACGACGTTATCATAGTCGGAAAATCAGGCATCGTTCTTTTAAAGAAGGTGACTTAGTGCTGAGATTGGTGCAGCAAAGAAAGCACAAATTGGCCCCAGTATGGGAAGGACCATTTGTAATCAGCAAAGCTATGAAAAATGGGTCATATTATCTTGTAGATATTCGGGACACGGAAGATGATCCCGAGAAGCCGAATCGCAAAAGAAAGAGAAAGATAGATGATGAACTAGGAGAGACAAAGAGGCCTTGGAGCATCCAGCAGTTACGTCCCTTCTATACTTAGTTCAATTTCTATGTAAACATCTTTGAGATCATGAAATAAAGTTGTCGGAATTTTGATATCCATGTTTTTACAAGTTCATTATAGTACAAAGCATGATTCCACCTTATCTATTTCCCAATGATCTTACAAAATACTCAATGTTTAAAAACTCGTGCTCGGTGTTTAAAAACTGAATGATTTTCAGCGTGCTAACGTCTAAAGGAAACTCGGATTGTGCCTGCGTGCCCAAGTTTCAAAAAATTCCTTACTTTTCTCTAAGTATTATCTGATTGTTTATGTGTTGGGTCACTGGAGCTAGTTAGTAAAAATGCCTTTAGTATGATCCATGTTTCCGAGTTTAAACTGATCGGTTATACCCAGTTACTCGGCATGATGATTCATAATACTATCGAGCCATTTCAAACACTAAGGACAGTTAAAACATATAAGCCAGAGAACTTAGAAGACAAAGGAATATTAAAACCCCGAAACCTTGCAAAGGATTTCATAATTAAAACTGCAAAAGGCGGAGTTCTTGTTTATACAAAAGGAATAGAAGCATTACAATATAAATTACATTGTAAAAGTGCAGTAATGCTCCTATTGTCTACTTTCATCATCCAGGTTAAAGGCAGCCCTTTAAGCATCCGAGTCTTCTTCGCTGCTGTCATTCTCGGGGGCTTCCGGGATCTCCTCTTCTGGATAAGTGATGGAAATGTTCACCATGGAGGCGATCTTGGTGGCGTGGCCTTTGATTTCATCAAAGATGGTGGATCGTTGAGTTTCCGTGTATCCTTGGGGGATACCGGACGCCACGCGCCAAGACTTTGCACCAGGGTAGTGCATACGCATAAGGCTGAGTGCCATGCATGCACCACCCCGTGCAGCGGAGCGTAGGATGGATTCCCTAGACTCCGCCACCTCCAAGATGGCACCCGGAAGTTTCTCAACTTCCGAGAACTCCCCAGTCCTTGTGGGAAGGAACTTGTTGACCAGCTGCATGCCAGCAGCTCTGATCGCAGTCCATGTCTTCCCAAAGGCTCGGATTCTGTCAATCCGAGCGATATCCGGGTTACCTCCTGTTTTTTCAGACAAAACAACCAAAAAGGTTAAGTGAAAAAGCAGAGAAAGAAAGCAAGACATGGACAAATGGTAAATGAAGTAAAACTTACCGATGATCTGGTCGATTTCGGAGCCTTCCTCCAGGCGCAGATTTAGGGCATTTTCCAAGTCCTGAATGGTGGACTTGTCCTTTTCCGCCTGTTTGGAAGCCTTGGAATGAGCAATTCCAAGGGCCAGATTGCTGGCTTCCAGATCCTTTTGGGCCTTCATAAGTTGCTTATGAAGGTTCAGGTTCTCCTCACGGAGACTGGCAGCATTTCCGGCATCTTCAGCTATTTGCTGGGCCTTAGCCAAAGCAGCTGGAAAGCAAGGAAAATTCCGAGTTTAGAAAAATCCCGGAAAAGTACTTAGACAAAAAGCTGAATCAAAAACTTCAAAGGGAAAAAGTTTACCTGTTGTTTCCTTCAGTTGCAGTTGAGACGATGCCAGTTCCGTCTCTTTCACCTCAAGAATGGAAAGAAGATTTCTAACTTCCTTGTTCTTGACGGAAAGTTTATTGAAAAATTCCATGTTAATGGTTTCGGCGGTTTGCTGGAACACGCCAAGGAAAAGAGTAACTAAAAAGCATCAAGGCAAAAAGTATACATTTTGCTTAATGCTTGGGGGCTAGAGTTAAATACCTGGCTCATTCGCTGCAACCCCGCCAAGTTTTCATTGAACTCTTTTGCGTATTCCGCAAAAAGAATTCCGGCCGCGCTTAGGCCATCATTGAGATTCTTGAAGTCCTTGTCGAAGGTGGGAATCTCCTCGTCGATTGTCCGAGAAGAATTTCCCACCTCTGGAGCCGCCCTTTCCCTCGTGTCCGTGTCCGACACAATGGGCTGGCTGGGCTCCAACGACTTGGTGGTGGGGGCTATTGCATGCTCTTCCGCCATCGTGGACGGTGTGTCCGGTGCGATGACGGGGGAAAGTTGAGGGCCTCTGTTGGTCACAGCCTTATGCCTCTTCAGCTTCTTTGGCTTTAAGGTAGAGGGAGGCAGGCTAAAGGCAAAAAACAAAAACCCGGAAAGGTTAAAACTTCTAAGACGAAAGAAAACTTCGACAAAAGAAATAAACCCGGACGTTCTAACCTGGAGGTGACGACGGGAATCCCGTCAAGATCGATGATTTCCTCAGAGGTGGAAATCTTCTTGCGCTTGCGCCCGCCTGTGAAGGCGGCGTGCAAAGTCTCCAGATCAGCTTCGGAGGCAAACTCCGAGTCACGAAGTTCAGCAATCTGTCGAAAAGAAAAAGCAGAGTTAGAAAAATCCGAGAAAGCATAGCCAAATTCTACCCAAATGACGGAAAATACCTTGGGAGCCGGATTGTCGGCCGTATACATAGGCCGACTCGCTTCATATTGGTCGCGTGATGCGACCAACTGGTTCACGCGCCACCGCAGATCCTTCGCGGTCCAGTCTTTGCTGGTTGTCCGCATTTTGTCGTTGGCGCCCGTGTACTCGCAGAGGAGACGGACGCCATGATTGGCTAATGGCTGGATCCGCCTGTCCAACCAGCAAAGGACCGTGTCCATGCCGGTTAGAGGCGGATCCAAGGAGGTGAGCTTGGCGATGCGCCGCTTGATCCTTAGTAGATCAGGCGGTAGAACTTGGACGGCTTCTGTTCCCCAATTCTCTTGGGAAACAGCAGCGGTGTTTGTGAAAGGTGGAACCCCGATGGCCTTTTTTGGGAAAGGGACATCGGGATGATAGAAGAAGGAACCCGTCCAGAATTTGACGGATTCCGAGGTTCTGATCTTGGGGAACCATTCCTCCCTAAATCTCCTAAGAGTGAAGGGGATGGTTCCGCAAGTCGGGAGTGCGCCCTCCGAAGAGTTCCGCTTAACCCCAAAACAGTACAACCAGAAGTCTAACCTAGGTTCTATGCCTAGGAAACCCTCAAAGAGGGCCTGAAACCCGGCCATATAAAGAATGGAATTGGGTGGCAGGTTATGAGGCTGGATGTTATCGTGGGAGAGAACTTGGAGGAAAAAGGCAGAAGGGGGCAATCCCATACCTCTTAGGAGATGGGAGGAGAGAAGAACCCGTTCGCCGTCGTTTGGCAGGGGTTCGTTCTTGTCCTCAGGGAGTCGCCATTTCCCTTTGAGTACCAACCCCTCCTTTTCCATGTTTGGAAGGAGGGATGGGGGAATGCTGCAGGCAACCCAGTTGCCGGCAGTTTCCACTTCTTCGTCCGCTCCGGCGGCGGCGGACGCGGCGGCCTCCGCAGCGGCGAGCTCGTCGCCGAGGAGCGTAATATTCTCCTCCGCCATTTCGGGAGCAAACGGCGGAGAGGGCGCGACGCTTGAGCCCGCAAGATCCGCGGTGGCGGAAGGATTCCCTCCGTCCACCGCGGAATCCGCCGTCTTCACTGGCTCGCCGCCGGCGTGCGTGGGAGAATCCAACTTAGGATCCATTTGGTTGATGATGTCCTCGATGTCCTTCGCGACGGTGTGTGCGGGCGAAGGCGGCGAGGATGCCATTGGGTGGCGACGCGGCTAGCCTCCGGTGACGTTCTGGGCGCAGTGGGCGTTCGGTGCTCTCTCTCTGCTCGGGAGCTTGGGCGTTGTAATGGCGTTCGAGTGGTTGCGGAAGGTTTTTCGGGAGGACGACGAAGGCTATTTATAGCCGGCAATCCGTCACGATGCGTGCTAACGACTCTTTTGACCGTTGGATGATCAACGCGTGTCACTCGCCGGAAAATCCAGGAAATGAATCGACAGGATGATTATGGTTATCTCCTCGTTTCCCGCGAGAATCTGTCAGAGGTATGTTTCTGGGTTTCCCACTCAAAACCAAAACGTCCCTTACGTCAGTAGGATTAAAGTGCTGACGTAGGAGGTTTCTTCTCCGCGAAGAATCGTGTGAGAAAAGCCGGATTTCCAGGATTCCGAGTTTTACGTTACCATCTCTTTTCAAAAGAAGAATAAGAAGAATCAAGACTGCTGGCCAATATTTCTCGGACAATATACATTTGGCGAAAGACGGCAAATCAGAGTTTTAATCCTTCTTGGGGGCTACTATCAGATATATACTGAATAGGGGTATATCAAATGGTAGTCAAAAGTGCCGGATTACCAGGGTGGCCCAACAGGTAGTGGGCTATGGTCCATTGGGCGGCCCAGTAAGCTGACGCGCAGAAGCCGGATTCTAGAAGGACCCGGATCACGGCCCACGTGATTTGGCTTGGAGGAGAAGACGGATTCCTTATTTTCCAAGTTACTAGACATCGTAGTCTTCTAGGTTTCCTATTATGTATGCCCTAATCCGGCTATTATATAAAGCCGGACGGGAGATGAGATAACAAGGGACGAAGCCACAGGCCAACTCGCCGAGAAGTTGATCCTCCGCGAATAGCTAAACCTAACCTCACATTGTAATTGTTTACACAGGCTTTAGTCCTGATTAGTGAGATTGCAGGAGTAGGAACGCCGTATTATTACGACGTACTGAACCTGGATAAATCATGTGTCTTTGTCACCAACGCGATCCCGTTCCCCCACGTCTCTACCCGTAGTCTCATGGCACCCCCGTCTATGAAAACTACTACGATGTCTCGACAGCTGCATATTCCAACGTGCATATGCTTTTGAAGACGAGTGAGAATTTCGTTTAGGATCTCGAGTCTATCGCCAACATGCTCTACATGTGACGCATGAAGTGAAGAAGGTTCATTGAATATTTGTTTTCGCTGTGTTTGCTTTGAACATTGTTATTTGGGCTAGTCCATGTTGACTATGCCAATTTTAAGGCTATTTTATTTCTTATCCACTGGATCAACGATGTAGAATAATGCTATTGCAATGAATATTTAATTTTTCATGTGTATGCTATCAGAGATCCCGGGAATAGAAGGATACACGGGTGTTCTATCTTTACTAAAAGGTAGGGCGCTACAATATTGCACTTTCAATACCGGACGATCAAGTCTCGGATAAACATAGTATCACGAAGGCAAGGGGCATGGGGACTTGCCGTTTACGGTTCAAGCGACACAAAAACTTCGATGGATGCCCACGGGCCATTAGGGAAGTTATAGTTCCACTATTGGTCGTTGGTTTGAGATTTATCTCGGCCATGTCTGGTGTGTTCCGAACCGTTGGGTCTCACACTTAAGGGTAGACGATGTTAAATAGAGATCTTAGTGCCAAAGAGAATAAATAAAGAGAACCGGAATCGTTTTGGGATTTATCTGATGGTGATCAGAGAGTTCCGAAGGTGTATCACGATAAAGGGAGAAATACCCGATAGAGATCGGAGGGTGCCAGAAATGTTTCCCGGACTCGAAATAAATAAGAAATTTGTATCTATTATTAATTAGTGTCATTACTAATTAAATACCATTTATTTTATTTAAAAATGCATTTATTCCACAAATGGGCCTTTCGGACAATTTTAGCCCATTAGGGGAAAGTGGGAAAAAGGGGGCAGCACACTTGGGCCACTTGGGGCCCATGTAGGGGTGCGCTAGCCCTCCTTATCCACACCAACCATTTCGGGTTTAGTCCCACATGGCTTGTCCAAGGGATAATCCCTCGCCATGATACGTCATAAACGTATCCTTAATTTCTAATGTTCCATGTTGTTTTGTTATTGTTTCCCACATGTTTGCTATACACTTTATGTTATTTTTATCGATTTTCCGGACTAACCTATTGACAAGATGCCATAGATCCAGTTCGATGTTTTCTGTTGTTTTTAGTTTCAGAAAAGTTGTTCTGTCAATATTCTCGGAATTGGAAAATTCGAAACCCGACGTCTTAGAATTCCCGACGGTTCCACGGAGTCCCAAAGAGACCCGAAGGGGGGGCCTCAGGGGGCCCACACCATAGGGCGGCGCGCCCCTGGCCGCGCCATGGGGTGGTGTGGGGCCCCTCGGCCTCCACCTCCTTTGCCCTTTCGCCTATTTAATCCCCCAAGACATAAACCCTAAATATATTCCACTTTTCCCGAGAAACACCCAAGGCTACCGTCATCGTCATCCCGAGATCGGGAGCGTTCTGGAGCTCTCCCCGGCACCCTGCCGGGAGGGGAAATCATCACCGGAGGGGTCTACACCACCATGCCCTCCTCCGACGTGACATGTGAGTAGTTCATCCCTGGACTACGGGTCCATAATAGTAGCTAGATGGTTGTTCTCTCCACTTTGTACCTCATGTTTAGATCTTGTGAGCTGCCTAACATGATCAAGATCATCTTTATGTAATGGTACATGTTGTGTTTGCTGGGATCTGATGAATCTTGAATGCTATGTCTTCTGATTATCAATCTATCATGTTATCTTCATGCATATGTTATTTATGATATTGCATGATCTCCGTTATTAGTAGATGCTCTGGCCAGGTAGATGCTAGTAACTCCAAGAGGGAATATTTATGCTCGATAGTGGGTTCATGCCTCCTTTGCATCTGTGCTCGGGTGACAAAAACGTGACGGATAGAGGATGTGTTGTTGCCATTAGGGAGAAAACAACGGTGTTTATCTAGTTTACATTGTTTACATTACACACTTTTCTTACGGCGATAATCTGTTGCTAGGAACTTAATACCCAACGTTTGTTCGGATGATATTCAGAGGGTGGATTATTAGACATAGATGAAGTTGTATGAGGGTCTATGTATTTTGTTGTAATGCTCGCATGAATCACATAGTAATCTTTATGTATTTCATATGCACTACGGTGCAGCCTTCATTTCTGTCAAATGCACAGCTGTACTTTGTTCACCACACATGTTATTTATCTTTCATGGAGAGACACCACTAGTGAACTATGGACCCCGGTCCATTTTCCTAATATTGATAGAAGAACTACATATTTCATATTGTTTTCATACTGCTGCTACTACTTTCATACTATTTTCCACACCATACGTTTAACCCCTTTGTGTTCAGCAAAACCAGTGAGATTGAGAACCTCACTGCTTCGTTGGGGCAAAGCGATTTGATTGTGTTGTGTAGGTTCCCTGTTGTTGCTGAATCAGTAGTGTGTCCTGCCACCTCGGCTGCATCAACCTTCAGAAGTGCTTCTTCCTCCTACTGGTCGATTCAACCTTGGTTTCTTTTCTCAGGGAAAACTTGTTGATGCAGTCTTCACACCTTGCGCTTGGGGTCCCCCAACGAGCGTGTGTCTACACTCAATCAAGCTTTTCTAGCGCTGTTGCCGGGGAGGAAGAGAAATTATGCAAGGGGGGTCTTTCACTTCCATTCTGTTTACTTTGTTTTTGTTTTGCGTATTTTATTTTATTTTGTCTTGTTGCTTTTCTTTATCAAAAACACACACACAAAAATTGTTCTTGTTCTAGTTGTTATTTTTTGCTTTATCATGCTTGCTATCAATGTTTGATGCCTTTGAAACTAGATCTTATAGGCAAGGTGGGTTCACAGATGAACAACAAAAATATTATAAGGAACACCGCTTGTCACAAAAAGGAATACACTTATGGGAGCAAATTAATAAATTGCATGAATATGCTAAAAAAAATATTGTAATTATAATGTCACTTATTGCTTTGATGAATCTTGCTGCTGTAGGAGGTATAAAAACCTCCCTTTTCAATGTGAGTATAATGATGTTACCATATCTTCTTATGTTAAGGGAAATTATGAATTTTATAATGTGGAACAAATTGAAGAATTTATTTCTTGGAAGGGTGCATTCGAAATTGCCTATTACACGATTGCACAAACACTACAAAAGAGACATGGTCACCTGACCAAGTCCACACAACTGCCTCGCAGGGCAAACACACAACACACACAGCGGAAGACTAAACACACACAAATGTAGTAGAGCCCAAGTCACGCCTTAACCTACAGGCTGCTGACTGGGAGACGATCCTAGTTTGCAAATCCATCGGCTCCGTACTCCTCCTCGTAGATCTCCTTCTGAGGCTCCTCCTCCAAGTCTGGCAAGTAAATACCAGGGACGAAACCAATATGAGTACATTTGAATGTACTTAGCAATACACCCATCATGTAGCTTACCAAGATGCAAGTATGCTTATATAGTGGAATAGGTAGGCTATGCATATGCACAGTTGATTTTGAAAAAAACAATCTATGTATCTTCGTTGAAGAAGATACTTCAAAATAAAATAATATAGTTTTTCTTTCTCTTGTAGATATCACATGTACAAGAGGTTTTGTAAAACTTTGTTAAAAGAAGGTTTTCTCTTTGCAAAACTTGTTGGAATCAACTTCCAGTTTTTGTTAGAGAAGAAAGATTTTCTTTGCAAAACTTTTTGTAAAAATAACTTCTGGCTTTTCATCAACGGTACCTCCACGGTACAAGATTTTCCTCCTTTCAAGACTTCATAAGTCCAAACACTTTCTGAAAACTCCTTTTTGAAAACATTGACACAATGCTAGCTACATGGCCTTTCAACTGCCCATATCCGAGGGATCGGCTATTCTGAATAGTTTTACTCTGCAGAGGTGTACACATTCCACTAGATCCAATCATCTGAAATGGATCGACACAGCGATATGCAAGCACCATAAGAATGATCCTAACTGTCCACTCTGAACAAGCTAGTATATCCTCATCCCTTCAGTTGGGGTATTCTCCCCGGCACCAAGTCCCACCCTGCCTTGAAGGAGACCCAACTGTCGCACCCGGAGGAGAACTTAATCCCTCACTTTGTATGTCCCGTTTCTCACTCCAGGCGACACTTCGGTTCAGAGAATCAACCTCTCTATAGCAACTTGGGAATAAGCACATACTAACAAGAACAAGCATCTAGATAGGCCCTGTACCCATGCTGAGGTAGAGTGGCAGTACTTCTTGGTTGTCCGGCGAAGGCTAGGTTATGTGTCATTTTGGTAAAAAACACTTTTTTTCTCAAAAATGACCACTTCAACAATCCTCTGGTGAATAAGGCTCATCCTTTTCCCCGGGTTTTCCATAAAGCCTTTCTCTTGCAAAAACTAATTTTTTGGGTGTCCACTTAGGGACTAATACTTTTGGTGGTAATAAATACCATATGGTGCCTATGGGCTTGGTAACACCAAATATCAACTACTGGCATAGTAGTAGTAGTCACTCAAAAATAGTTTTTGGTAATCAAAGTTTTTGTAAAAACTTTCAGAAGTAAAACATGCATGATAGATAATGATAAGTGTATTATAACAGCAAGCATCAGGATGGCTTGTCTTAAAACTCTTAGTGTCCCTGGCCTTGAAGTAACTTGAACTTGACGCACAGCTCCACAACTGCTTCTTCTTTGTTTTCTAGCGTCGTAGAAGAATAAAAGACACACACTCAGAACTAAAGACTAAACAACTAAACTAAAAAACACATACAGCAAGCAAACTTATACTAGCGCAATCACTCAAACGTTATCGAGAAATCTATCTCACATAACTCTCAGGGTACAAAACTGTCGTCAAACAAACAGATGGTTGAGAAACCATATCCCACATCTTACATACCATATATGGAGTGGGTGTAACACTCTCATAATAAGATATTCAAGAAGCTAAAATATAGCTTGTGGGTACAAAAGGTGAGGCTACTAAAATAATAACAATCAATGGAAGCAATACCCATGGCAGTGGGTATTAACAACACAAGAAATCATCGCCAAACAAGTTCATGACTATACTAATGCATAGATAGCAAGATACTACTAACCACAAAAAATAAACTAGCACAACAATAACATAAGTACAATACTCATGGTAAGGTAAACACTCAGACAAATTCTGAACAGCAAACAACACACCACAGATGAATAGGCTAGTTATAGACTATGCTTAAGTCTACTTAAAGTTATGGAATCCATCAATCATAAAAATAAACAAAACAAACCAGTAGCTCTACCAATGGTAACAAGTCATAATATATAATCTAAAACACAATCATCACAAAAGATAATGATCCTTACAACTAACATAAAAACAGGAGTGCACTAATAGTATACTAGTATGGAATTTACACAAGCATGCTATAAGAAATATTTGCATTCTACCACTAATATCAACAAGAAACTCCACAAGTCATGTCATAATAACAGAAGTAATAACATCCTAAACATGCTAGAATAATCACACACTCATAAAATAAAAAGGCAATCACACTAGAGCAACTCAAATAATCTAGTGGTGACACTAGTTCATCACAAGATAAGCAATCAAGGCTACAAGGATGCATGATGCTAAACAAAAAACTCATGAACTTAAATACCTACTAACAGCACATACAACTTACACTTGCTAGTAAGCATAAACACTATTCTTTGAAAACATCTACTAAGCAAGCATCGATCCATTCTAGCAATACATGATTTTCTAATAAATTAAATAGCAAGCCATCAAAGCATAAACTACACGACCAGTAGCTATGCACTCAACAAAAGATTAACTCAACACTTTCAAAAATCCAAACACTCAATAAAAATCATTAACAAATAACCTATCAATCACAAGGAATTATTCTATTGGCAAACAATTTAATTTAAGCAAACAATAGTGAAGCATTCCTTAACATGATACTCCTAAGGAATATTATGGTAACAAATGAATCACACCCAAACATACTAGTATTCACAAAGAAGAAATAAACTCTTCACTTGCATAAGTGAAACAAACAACCTATTTTGCTTGGTGGAAAATAATAATCAATCATATAGTAATGCATGATATTTTCACCCATATGCATAGTTGGGGATTTTCATCCTTAACCAAGATGCAATTGGACCAGTGGGTTATGTGCCCACTAATGCCAATGCAAAAGGGGTAGAAAGGCCTCTGGTCACACATGACAAAATTAATCTAAAAAAGCAATCCACACATAGCTATCATACTAGTGAAAACAGTTCTAGTGAAAACAACTAACAGATACTACACATGCTTTCCTATAGAACAAGTTGCAAGCTAACAGAGATGAAAACACCAAGGTAACAGTACCAAAATGGTACTGGACTCAACTCAAACATATCACAAACCTAGGAAAAACAAATCTACCAACATTTGGTCCACACAACAATCAAATAATAAAAGTAGAAAATAACAAATGCTAGTTCTATTTCTATTAGACTTTTCAAACATGCACACACTTTATAAGGTAGACATATTGCAAGAAACCAACCTAATAGCAAGTGGTAACACTTCTATACATGCTAGGAAACAAGATTCAAGCAACCAAACATCTCTTAACAAACAATTTCACAAGTAATAATGAAAATAGAAAAGCTGTTGTTTCTAGTTTTGCTCACCAAAATTAATCCAGTGCTCCAAGAATTAATCCAAGATAGTATTAGGTATATCTAGTCATATTAAAACTCATCCAATTGGATTTACCTCAAAAATCATTTTAAACTCCTTCTAAAACTCCTAGAAAAGCATACTGGCCTTTCACCACAATGGATGGCATTTCCATTTGGTAACTCACCTTGGTGTGAGGAAAAGTCCTATGGATAGATCTATTCAATAGCTATCCAAAAAAAATTAGTTTGACCATTTTGGAAACAGATCCAAAAATTTATGCCAAAAAAGATCCTTAAAGACACCCTGTGGCAAAACAGGTCTTGTGATCAAAATACAAGTCAAAACTTAGATCTACAATTTTTAGATAGTTAAGAAAACATAATAGTCATGCCATGATTTTTGGTTGATTTTAATTTGCCTGATAACTATTTTTAACAGGTGAAAAGTAGACAAGCAAAACTCTGCTGATTCTTAAAAGAAAATCAAAACAGAGGGGTGGGTTGGATTTCTGTGGCGCGGCCCAGCTAAGAGGCGAACGCGGCCGAGCACAGGCCAGGCGCGCGCGTGCGGCGCGGGAAATACGGCCATTCAAGCGTCACCGTCGATGTCAGATCGAACGGCCCACGGTCTCTCTTCTTCCTCCCTCCTGTATCTCTCTCTCATCCCGACGGCGAAGGGAAACGGCGTGGTCGTGGTGCTCACCGTGGGGGCTTGGGTGTGGTGGAGTGGGCTCGGGGATGTTCCAGGGATCGAGGGGCGTGGCTTGCGGGTGCGGGAGAGGCTCCAAGCGGTGAGGCACGGCAGGGCTCCCGCGGCAGCGATCTCGATGGCGGCGGGCGTCCTACAAACGAGGGAACCAGGGGGTGTTAGGGAGGTTCTATGGGGTACGTGGAGCTCTCCGGAGGCGAAAACGAGGGGTGAGGACGTCGGGTTCGAGCTGTGCCACCTCGGGGTGGTTGTGGTGGCCGGCGGCGAGGTTCTGGCTCGTGGAGCTCGCAGGAGCTCCCGGGATTGCTTCCTTCTGCTCGAGGTGAGAGTGGGGAGGTATGAGAGCCTAGTGGAGAGAGGGACACGAGTGATAAGGATTGTAGCGTGGGAAAGGGCAAAATGCAAAGGGGTGGGCTCGGGTTCATGTCAAGGAGCGGCATGGGCGAGTCCTGAGGGCAAAATAGACCAATCACAAGCATGGTAGTGTGCCAAATGCCAAGACCAGCAAAGGGGGCAGTCAACTCATGGCTTTTGGGAGCTAGGGGATTCAGGTCAAGAGGGAAAGGGAAAGGTATGGAGGCCCATGCCTTTGCCACATCACCACTCTCTCTCTCTCTCTCTTGTTTTCTTCACACTCAAGTCTTCTAGAAGGTCAGCTAGGCATCCAAAGTGGAGTGCAAACAACAGGGATTCAAAATGGCAAAGTGGCGTTTTCACTTTTGAACAAAAACTCAAAGAAAACAACTGACCAAAATTGTATCTAGCACTGTTCCTAAAAAGTTCAGAAAATTCAGTTAAGGACTTGGTGAAATTTTCTAAGTGTTGGAATCTGTTAAAAACATCAGAAAGTTGGCACTGTTTTCAAGGGTAAAAAAATTCCAATCTTTGTTTTCAAAGTGGGAACTTGTTAACCATGTTTTAAAATTTCAGAAACAACTTTTGAAAATAAAATTGAAATAGTTGAAAGCTATGAAAACAATGTGGGAAAAGGTGTACTTTCTGTTTTCTCTGTTTTCCAAAAATGCCTTTTTTGTCTTATTTTTATACCACAAAGACAACAAGCAAAATATCATTTTTATTAATCCAAAAATAAAAACAAGCTTATGTATTTGTAGTACATATATCAAGGAACAAATAAAAGTCAAGAAAACATAAAATAACATTTTATAGCCTAGTGAAAACAAAGATGGAAAACAGGTACATGGCTATATTTTCAGGAAATAATTTCTATAGAAAACTTTCATAAATCATTTTGAAATTTTGTTTTCTTGGATCCAACAAGGTTAAAAGTTTATTTTAAGATTCAAACAAGAATGATCCAAGTCTTGGAATAAAATTCACTCAAGTAATCAACAGGGAAAATATTATAGAAGTGTTTTTCAGAAAATTTTGATATTGGGTTTATCAAGAAGCAAAACTTGCATTGAAAAAATGATTAAGATCATAAACACATGTTATTTCAAACAATAATGTTGTTAGAAAAAAAATTGGCCCTAATTTTTGTCTTCTTGAGCATAGTACAAGAATCCAAAAACTGGGGTGTGACAGACCTTCCCCCTTAAAAGAATCTCGTCCCGAGATTCGCAGGCAAGCGAAAAGAGGGTGTGGTCAAAGCAACAATGTTAGATCATTTGTTTACAAAAACATGTGCTGGTGGTTGGTAACATTAAACACAGGTGCTTCCCCTCTTTGATTAATCTTACCAAAATCCACCGGCAAGTTAGTGTTTCCAAAGGTCTGGGTGCCATGTTCTAAACCTCGAACTCATTGTTCCTTAAAACCATAATATCAAACCAGGTTTTATCCTCCAGACAAAGATCTACTTGTTTTCATTCCAATAAGATTATCATACCACTATTTCTCCTTTGGGGCATAAACTCTCTCATCACTATATAGATCAATCAACCGGATATCCACCAATCTTTATTAAGCATGAGCTTTCCATTGCTCAATTTCTAACAATCCAGGAAAATCCACTATCTTCCTCTTAATCTAATATACTCCTATAAATCGAGCTTGAAATCATTGGTCTCCCTCAAAGGTATTTCCTCAACGATCATATTTCTAAATCTAAACCATCAAATCCAACAAGCATGTTCCAACTCTGTATTACTTCTATAAATCCCTTTTAAAAACTCCAAACTCATCTCTCATGATCAATGCTAAATCATTTTCCCCAAACAATCTTGATTGAGCATGACAAGCTCCGAGAATATATCATCAAGAATAATCCTCTACTAAATCCAAGTCATATTGATTTTTCCTAAAAAACCAAAATCATCCCTTTACATCCACCAATTACTTCCTATACCAAATCCAATATTCCTCCAATACATGTTTAATAAAAATCATATATCTATCTCAATCCAACATAATCTTTTTACTGTAATTAATCTTTCCGCTAAAATCCAGTATAAGAAATCACCTATGTAAACCATCATCATCATTATCCCAATATCACAAATTATTCTCAACATATTATTTCTAATCAATCCAATCTCCATATAGATCAAGTGCTTCCTAAAAATCCATAGTTTCCACCAATATCTCTAAACCTCCAAACAATTTTTCCAGGCTACAAATTTTAGTTACTGATAACTTCCAAATGGTTGGGGTCCACAACTGGTTAGCCCTGGATATTATATCATAATTAATCTCAACTAAAATCATGTGATCCCTAATCTTTCCTTCCTAAGATAAACCTGAAATGAGTCTCCACGAATCCCATATTCTAAAATCTGTTTCATCCAGAATATACACGAGAGATTCCTATTACCTAGTAAAAATCATAGTTCATCAATCCAATATTTTTCCAACCTTTCACCTTTCTTTCAAACAGCTATAGAACATCCTAAGGCACCTTTCTCTTGGGTTTTGGAAAAGTTGGTTAGAAAACTTTCAAAACTGGTGTTAGGTGTTAAGCTAAAATTAGATGAAGTTACGTTAGTATTGTTAATTTTAAAGATACTTTTTCTAGTCCGAAGTGACACTTCTAGTGTTCCATTTACGTCGGATTTCTCAGGGTACTAAGCCAAACACAACTATGAGGATCCTAGCTAGTATTTTGTTTTCCTTGCTGCAATAATATAGTTGGATCCTAGCATTCTTTGTTTGGGAGAGAGACACGCTCCGCTTTTTCTTGTGAATACTTGACATGCTAGTATTCTTAGTTTTTCTTCTAGTTGCTGTCAAAATTCCTATTTAGCTCTCGTTTTTATTACATCTCTTATTCAGTGTTGTTAGTTTTAGTAGTGTTATGTGATTCCTATCATGTTTTATTGTTGTAGCATTTAGAGAGTTTTTGTTAAAGCATGTATGGTTCTTGTTGGGAAAAGAAACTGTTGCTTGAGGTAGAAATTTTAACGGTGCAAGTAGAAGCTTGTATAGACTGTGGCTAGATTTTTCATATCATGCTAGATGTTATTTCAGTTTTAAAGCCTTGTGGTTATTTAGTAGCATGATTAGCCTCAAATAGCTGAGAGTGTTTAATGTGCCATAGAAAGAATCATGAGTTGTTCTTGCCATATTGAAGCATAAATTTGTGGTGTTATCCTTTGAATGTTTTATTTGGTTGACTTGGCGCATTCTCACACCATGTTTATGACTATGAACCAGTCACGAATAGCCTCCATTATCATTTCGTTTTTGAACTTGTGGTACCACTTATTCTTTGATTAATGATGCTTATGTCGCTATGCATGATTATGGCTCTTATGCTCTCTTGATTTGTCGCTCCCAGTCTTGTGCTACCCTCCACCTGTACTAAGTATGAGCTCTATTCGTGCATCCAACTCCCAAAAACCAAAGTTTTCCCATTGTGTCCACCATACCTACCTACATGTGGTAATTAACCGCCACTCCAAAGAAAATTGCTCATGTGTTACCTTTAAAACTTTCAAAATTACTCATGTTTTGTGCTCCTGTTTTAGCTCATGAGGACGTAAATAGAGAATCTTTATCTCACTTGTTGATTGCACTTTCACACCCTGAACTAGTGGCTTCATCCGCTTATCCAATGATAGAAGAGCTGGCAGCAGGGTGCCCAGCCCCAAATTAATAACACAAATTCTCTTCACTATTTTTGCCCCTGATTTATCAATCAAAGCATAATTGTGTAAAGAAAAGAGAAAGAGGGATGACCTTCTACCCAGATGCGTTCTTCTATGGGCGCCGCTCTTGTGAGTTTAGTTGGCTTGTGACGTACTGCATTTTCTGTTTACCATTCGTTGACTTAAGCATACACCTCTCTTAAAATATAGACACTCCACAACGGTATGTGATTGTTGGCAGGCACCCGAGGATTCGGTTATCCATGGTTTGTGAAAGATGGTTGGGAGGAGTGTCAAGTTTTTATACCTCTGTTTAATAAAATGAAATCTCTAGCACATGATCGATCCATACTTCCCTCTGCGAAGGGCCTTTCTTTTACTTTTATGGTGCGTCTCCATCTTCTAACTTTATGCACAGTTGAGAGAGCATAGTTGCCATTCTGAGTTTTATGTGCATTTTTTTCAGAAACATTATTAATTGATTCATGATGTGTTATTGCTTGTTGTCTAATTATTTGTTCTAGTCTTCCTCATGAACTTTGAACGTGTGCTGGCATTTATGTTTTGCCCCACTCTTAAGGACTAGCGAAATTTCACTTTGACATGTTTTCTCTATACTTGAAACAAACGTATATCTTTCGTTGCATTGTTATTCATGATCTTTTATTTGAGTTATTCTCGTGATGCTAGGTGATTTCTATGCTTTATTATTAACGTTCTATTTATCATGCTTGTGTTAAAGTTCGATGATCTCAGCTTACTTATGCTTTTACATTATTGATGATCAAGTTTATGTTGGTAGCATGTCACCTCATAAATTATGTGTTTTTATCGTTTACCTACTCGAGGACGAGTAGGAACTAAGCTTGGGGATGTTGATACGTCATAAACGTATCCTTAATTTCTGATGCTCCATGATGTTTTCTTATTGTTTCCCACATGTTTGCTATGCACTTTATGACATTTTTATCGATTTTCTGGACTAACCTATTGACAAGATGCCACACAGCCAGTTCCCTCTTTTCTGATGTTTTTAGTTTCAGAAAAGTTGTTCTGGAAATATTCTCAGAATTGAAAATTAGAAGCCCGGAAGTTTTAGAATTCCCGAAGGTTCCACGGAGTCCCGAAGAGACCCGGAGGGAGCCTCACGGGGCCCACACCATAGGGTGGAATGACCCCTAGCCACGCCATGGGGTGGTGTGCCCCCCGGCCTCCACCGCCTTTGCCCTTTCGCCTATTTAATCCCCCCGAGACGTAAACCCAAAATATATTCCACTTTTTCTCGAGAAAGACCCGAGGCCGCCGTCATCGTCATCCCGAGATCGAGAGGGTTCTAGAGCTCTCCCCGGCACCCTGCCGGGAGGGGAAATCATCACCGGATGGGTCTACACCACCATGCCCTCCTCCGAAGTGATGCGTGAGTAGTTCGTCCCTGGACTACGGGTCCATAGAAGTAGCTTGATGGTTCTTCTCTCCACTTTGTACCTCATGTTTAGATCTTGTGAGCTGCCTAACATGATCAATATCATCTTTATGTAATGCTACATGTTGTGTTTCTGGGATCTAATGAATGTTGAATGCTATGTCTTATGATTATCAATCTATCATGTTATCTTCATGCATATGTTAATTACGATCTTGCATGCTCTCCATTATTCGTAGATGCTCTCGCCATGTAGATGTTATTAACTCCAAGAGGGAGTATTTATGCTCGATAGTGGGTTCATGCCTCCTTTGCATTTGTGCTCCGGTGACAGAAACGTCACGAATGGAGGATGTGCTATTGCCATTAGGGAGAAAACAACGGTTTTTACCTAGTTTATTACATTACACACTTTTCTTGCAGCGATAATCTGTTGCTAGCAACTTAATACCCAACGTTTGTTTGGATGATATTGATACGTCATAAACGTATCCCTAATATCTGATGCTCCATGATCATATTTTTCCAATTGCTACGTGTTTTCTCCCTTATTTATAGCATTTTTATACGTTTTCCGGACTAACCTATTAACAAGATGCCACAGAGCCAGTTCCCTTTTTTTCTGTTGTTTTTTAGTTTCAGAAAAGTTGTTCTGGAAATATTCTCGGAAACGGAAAATTCAAAGCCCGGAAGTCCTATTTTCCCCGGAAGCATCCAGAAGACCGAAGAGGAGCCGGAGAGGGGCAGCAGGGGGCCACACCATAGGGTGGCACGGCCCCCGTGGCCGCTCCAGCTAGGGGTGTGGGCCGCTGGAGCCTATTTCAGCCCCCCCGGATGGAAAACCCTAGACACCTGATCAAAATCGCCGAAAAAGTTCCGTAGCCGCCGCCACCGTCAACCCCAGATCAGAGGGGGTTTTGAAGCTGTTTCCGGCACCCTGCCGGGGAGGAGATCATCACCGGAGGCCTCTTCATCACCATGCCTGCCTCCGGAGTGAGGCGTGAGTATTTCATCCTTGGACTACGGGTTCGTAGTTGTAGTAAGATGGTTGTCTTCTCCTCATATGCCTCCGTGTTTAGATCTCGTGAGCTGCCTATCATGATCGAGATTGATCTTATGTATTTCTCGGTGCTGTGTTTGCTGGGATCCGACGAATATTGACCTTATGCCAAGTTTATTATAGTCTTTATTTGCATGTGTTATTTGTGATCTTGCATGCTCTCCGTTGCTAGTGGTTATTCTGGCCAAGTAATTGTTAGTGACTCCAAGAGGGAGTATTTATGCTCGATAGTGGGTTCATGCCTCCTTGTTGCCTTACTCGAGTGATAGAAACGTGAAGGGGGAGGACGTGTTGTTGCCATTAAGGAGAAAACATCGGTGAGAGTGCCCGCGTGCATAATCATTTCTTATATTACACACTTTGTTTAATGCAATTATCTGTTTCTTGCAAGTTAATACCTGAGGGGGTTCGGATGATAACCTGAGGGTGGATTATTAGTCATAGATGCAGATGGATGTCGGTCTATGTATCTTGTTGTAATGCCCGCACTAAATAGCATAGTAATCTTCATGTCGTATTGTGCACTACGGTGCAAACTTTATTTGTCAATTGCCCAGCTGTAATTTGTTCACACAACATGCTATCTTTTATGGAGAGACACCACTAGTGAAACTAAGAACCCCGGTCCTATTTTCCACACTGTTAAACAAACAAAAACAATTTCTTGCTCTCTTTACTTTCCGCAAGCATACACTGTGTTTTCCCACTATACATATAATCTTTGTTTTCAGCAAGACCGGTGAGATTGACAACCTAACTGTACTGTTGGGGCAAAGTATGTTGATTATGTTGTGTGCAGGTTCCACGTTGTTGCTGACACCGGTGAAGCGCCAGCACCATCGTCAGTGGCATAAACCTTCCGAAGATTCTTTTTCTCCTACTGGATTGATAACCCTGGTTCTTAACTAAGGGGAAAACTCCTATCACTTTGCTCATCACACCTTCCTCTTGGGGTTCCCAACAACGCAGAGAAAGGATTTAACTCTGCCAGCATCAAGGATTTTTCTGGCGCCGTTGCCGGGGAACAAACAAACATATATAAGAAGATTTCCTCCCGCCACGGTCGCCATCACAAGCAGCAAGGATTTTTCTGGCGCCGTTGCCGGGAACAAGGAAGTCTTCTGGCAAGGGGAGTCTCTCACTCTCAATCTCTTTATTTTGTTTTTATTTTTGTCTTGTTTTTATTTCTCTATATCAAAAAAATATTAGTTTATTTCTTTATATCAAAAAACACAAAAAAAACTAGTTTATTTCTCTATATTGAAAACACAAAAAAAAAATAGTTTACTCCATAGCAGTTATTTATTTTCTTGCTTTTATTCTGCTACAATGAGTATTCCTGAAGTAGAGGTTCGTTCTTTTAGGCAACAAGGGGGAGAAAGTTTTAAAGATGCTTGGTATAGAATAAATGATGCTCATAAGAGGCGCACATAAAAATATTCTACCTTGATACTCCTGAGAAATTTTTATGTTGGTATTTCTGGCTAGTATAGGCATGTGTTAGATACTCTTACAGGTGGAAATTTTCTAGGAACTCCCGCTTTGGAAGCCTGCAATTTGATTGAAAGTTTAGTAGGAGCACCTCCCATTTCAACTGTTAAAACTAAGATCACCTTGGAGGATGTTATTTATAAACTAAACTCTTTGGAAATGAACTTATCAGTTTTCCTTGATAATGCTAGCAAAGTTAATGAATTACTAGTTACTATTGATAAAAGAATCACTTCTCTAGAAGCTAGCAACACTCCACATAATCAAAATGTTAGGATTGGTAAACTAGAGGATGCTATGGGAGATTTAATCTCAACCTTTTAATCTCCTAAATTCAAAAATGAGAAAGCCTATGTGGGAAAGGAGCAAAGATTTATGTATGCTCCTAAGATGGTTAAACCCAAATCTCAATAAGGGCTGAAAATTGCGAAAACTATTAATGAGGCTAAGAATGACCTTCATGTTGAATCTTCAAAAACAACTAAAGAACCTATTTCTGAAAATAATGGTTTATAGGAAGATATAGATGATGCTTCTTTACTTGAAAACACTTGAATTGATTTTTCTATGCCTAGCTGAAAGGCTTTAAAGAAAAGCGCTACCGGGAGACAACCCGTTTTATTACTCTGTTTTGTTTCAGTTTCCCTTTGTTCTCTTTGGTATGCTTGCACCTGGGTGTTGTCTATTTCCTTAGTAACCCCTCTGTATCTTTTCTTTTGAGTTTTTGTTGAGTCAAGTAAATCCACTAGTGGAAAGTTGAGCCTGTATTTCGGATTTCTGGGCAGGAAACAGATTTCTGCTGTCCATTGTAAATTCCGTTAAAAGTCACACAAAATTAAAATTGAACTGATATTTTTTGTGCTTAATCCTGCGTTATATACGCAACTTTTTCTAGAAGATCACTTTTTTATTTGAGCAACAGAAGATTTTTGAAAAAATCGATCTTTACCTGCTATTCTGTTTTTGACAGATTTCTGTCATTTATCGCATTTGCATCTTAATCTCTTTCTTTTGGTGTTCTTTTGAGAAAAAGAGTTTTGAAAGAAGTTGTGAAAGTAGATAATATTTTTTTGAATGTTAGACTTGTGTTGAAACTGAACCATGTGGATGTATTATTTTGAATGCACTAACATTGCTAATGAAAATTGTGAGAATTTTTATGTGAAGGAAGTTTTAAAGGGTCAAGAGAAGAGATGATATGATGTGATCAAGAAGAGTGAAAAGCCTAAGCTTGGGGATTCCCCTGTGGTACATCCAAGAAAATTCCAAAAATACTCAAGCGTCTAAGCTTGGGGATTCCCAAGGCATCCACTTCTTCATTAACAAATTATCATGTCACTTCTAGTGAAACTATATTTTTATTCGGTCGCATCTGATGTGCTTTGCTTAGAGCGTATTTTATTTTTGTTTTCAGTTTGCTTTTTCTTTTGCTTTCAGTTTGTTTTTACTTTCTTAATAAGCTTGGTTGGACCCCAGCATTCTTTTATTGGAGAGTGACACGCTCCGCTTTTTCATGAGAATACGTTGTATTCTTAATCTCTGTCTAGCTGCTGCATTTATTCAGCTCCTGTTTTGCATGCATCTTTTATTAGAGATGTTAATTTTAGTAGTATTATGTGATTACTCTCATGTTTGCTTGATTTATCATAAAGAGTATTTTTGTTAAAGCATGTTTTGTATGGTTCTTGTTGGGAGAAACAAAAAAAACTGATGCTTGAAGTAGAATCTATAACAGTACTAGTAGATGCTTGTATAGACTTTGGATAGGACTTTTTCATGCCATGCTAAATGTTATTTTAGTATTAAAGCCTTGTGGTTATTGAGTAGCATGATTAGCCTCAAATAGCTGAGAGCGTTTAATATGTATTGAAAGATTCTTGAGTTGTTCTTGTCATAGTAAAGCATCAATATATGGTATTCTCTTTCGAATGTTTTATTTGGTTGACTTGGCGCATGCTCACACCATGTTTATGACTACAAACCAGTCACGAATAGCCTCCATGACCACTTAGTTTTTGAACTTGTTATATTTCTTATGTTTTAATTAATGATGCTTCTGTCGCTATGCATGATTATGGCTCTTATGCTCTCTTGATTTGTCGCTCCCAGTCTTTTGCTAGCCTCCACCTGTACTGAGTATGAGCTCTACTCGTGCATCCAAACTCCTTAAACCAAAGTTTTTCCCATTGTGTCACCATACCTACCTACATGTGGTATTTAACTGCCATTCCAAAGTAAATTGCTCATGTGTTACCTTTAAAACCTTCAAAATTACTCCTGCTTTATGTTCATGTTTTTGCTTATGAGGACGTAAATAGAGAATCTTTATCTCACTTGTTGATTAGATTTCACACCCTGGACTAGTGGCTTCATCCGCTTATCAAAATGATAGAAGGGCTGCAAGCGGGGTGCCCAGCCCCAAATTAATGCATACACATTCTCTTCACTATTTTGCCCCTCATTTATCAGTCAAAGCATAATTGTGTAAACAAAAGAGAAAGAGGTATGACCTTCTACACCAGTTGTCACCATGGGAGCCGCTCTTGTGAATCCAGTTGACTTGTGACGTACTGTATTTTCTGTTTACCATTCGTTGACATTAGCATACATCTCCCAAACTATAAACATTCCTCCACAAATGTCAAACTTTTAATACCTATGTTTAATAAAATAAAAGCTCTAGCACATGAGTGATCCATGCTTCCCTCTGCGAAGGGCCTTTCTTTTACTTTTATGTTGAGTCTCTATTTTCTAACTTTATGCATAGTTGAGAGAGCATTTTTGCCATTCTGAGTTCTATGTGCATTTGTCTCATAAGAATCAATAATTACTTCATGATGTGATATTATTTGTTCTTAAATTATTTGTTCTAGTCTTCCTCTTGAACTTTGAAGGTGTCCTGGCATTTATGTTTTGCCCCACTCTTAAGGACTATCGAAATATCACTTTGTCATGCTTTCTCTATACCTGAAACAAACGTTTACCTTTCTTTGCATTATTATTCATGATCCTTTATTTGAGTTACTTTTCGTGATGCAAAGTAATTGCTATGCTTTATTATTAAACTTTTATTTATCATGCTTGTGTTTAAAGTATTATTATCTCAGCGTGCATATGCTTTTACATTAGATTGATCAAGTTTGTGTTAGTAGCATGTCACCTCAGAAATTACTGTTTTATTGTTTACCTACTCGAGGACGAGTAGGAACTAAGCTTGGGGATGCTTGATACGTCATAAACGTATCCCTAATTTCTGATGCACCATGATCATATTTTGCCAATTGCTACATGTTTTCTCCCTTATTTATAGCATTTTTATACGTTTTCCGGACAAACCTATTAACAAGATGCCACAGAGCCAGTTCCCTTTTTTCTGCTGTTTTTTAGTTTCAGAAAAGTTGTTCTGGAAATATTCTCAGAATTGGAAATTCGAAGCCCGGAAGTCCTATTTCCCCCGGAAGCATCCAGAAGACCGAAGAGGAGCCAGAGAGGGGCAGCAGGGGGCCACACCATAGGATGGCGCGGCCCCCTTGGCCGCGCAAGCTAGGGGTGTGGGCCCCCAGGAGCGCCACCACCTTCGCCCTTTCGCCTATTTAAACCCCCCGGATGGAAAACCCTAGACACCTTATCAAAATCCCCGAAAAAGGTCCGCAACCACCGTCACCGTCAACCCCAGATCAGGGGGGTTCTGAAGCTGTTTTCAGCACCCTGTCAGGGAGGAGATCATCACCGGAGGCCTCTTCATCACCATGCCTGCCTCCGGAGTGATGCATGAGTAGTTCATCCTTTGACTACGGGTTCATAGTTGTAGCTAGATGGTTGTCTTCTCCTCATACGCCTCCATGTTTAGATCTCGTGAGCTTCCTATCATGATCAAGATTGATCTTATGTAATTCTCTGTGTTGTGTTTGCTGGGATCCGATCAATATTGACCTTATGCCAAGTTGATTATAGTCTTTATTTGCATGTGTTATTTTTCATCTTGCATGCTCTCCATTGCTAGTGATTATTCTGGCCAAGTAATTGTTAGTGACTCCAAGAGGGAGTATTTATGCTCGATAGTGAGTTCATGCCTCCTAGTTGTCTTGCTCGAGTGACAGAAACGTGAAGGGGGAGGATGTGATGTTGTCATTAGGGAGAAAACATCGATGAGAGTGTCCGCGTGCATAATCATTGCTTGCATTACACACTTTGTTTAATGCAATTATCTGTTCTTGCAACTTAATACCTGAGGGGGTTCGGATGATAACCTTAGGGTGGATTATTAGTCATAGATGCAGATGGATGTCGGTCTATGTATCTTGTTGTAATGCCCGCACTAAATAGCATAGTAATCTTCATGTCATATTGTGCACTACGGTGCAACCATTATTTGTCAATTGCCCAGCTGTAATCTGTTCACCCAGCATGCTATCTTTTATGGAGAGACACCACTAGTGAAACTATGAACCCCGGTCCAATTTTCCACACTTTTAAACAAACCACAACAACTTCCTGCTCTTTTACTTTCTGCAAGCATACACTGTTTTTTCACACTATACGTCTAATCTTTGTTTTCAGCAAGACCGGTGAGATTGACAACCTCACTGTACCGTTGGGGCAAAGTATTTTGATTGTGTTGTGTGCAGGTTCCACGTTGTTGCTGACACCGGTGAAGCGCCAGCAACACAGTCAGTGGCATCAACCTTCTGAAGATTCTCTTTCTCCTACTGGATGGATAACCCTGGTTCTTAACTAAGGGGAAAACTCCTACCGCTGTGCTCATCACACCTTCCTCTTGGGGTTCGCAACAACGCAGAGAAAGGATTTAACTCTGCCAGCATCAAATATTCGGAGGGTGGATTATTAGACATAGATGCACTTGGATGACGTTCTATGTATTTTGTTGTAACGCCTGCATGAATCACATAGTAATATTTATGTCTTGCATATGCACTACGGTGCAGTCTTCTTTTCTGTCAATTGCCTAGGTGTAATTTGTTCACCACACATGTTATTTATCTTTCATGGAGAGACACCACTAGTGAACCGTGGACCCCGGTCCATTTTCCTCATGTTGATAAAACACCTACTGCTTTGATACTGTTTTCATACTACTACTACTGCTTTCATAATGTTTTCCTACTGTTTTCCACACCATATGTTTAACCCCTTTATGTTCAGCAAAACCAGTGAGATTGACAACCTCACTGCTTCGTTGGGGAAAAGTGATTTGATTGTGTTGTGTAGGTTCCACGTTGCTGCTGAACCGGTAGTGCGCCCGGCCACCTCGGCTGCATCAACCTTCAGAAGTGCTTCTTCCTCCTACTGGTCGATTCAACCTTGGTTTCTTTTCTGAGGGAAAACTTGATGATGCACTCTTCACACCTTGAGCTCATACTCAGTACAGGTGGAGGCTAGCAAAAGACTGGGAGCGACAGATCAAGAGAGCATAAGAGCCATAATCATGCATAGCGACATAAACATCATTAATCAAAGCATAAGTGGTACCACAAGTTCAAAAACTAAATGATCATAGAGTCTATTCGTGACTGGTTCATAGTCATAAACATGGTGTGAGAATGCGCCAAGCCAACCAAATAAAACATCCAAAGGAGAATACCACAAATTTATGCTTCAATATGACAAGAACAACTCATGATTCTTTCAATGGCACATTAAACACTCTCAGATATTTGATGCTAATCATGCTACTCAGAAACCAAAAAGCTTTAAAACTAAAATAACATCTAGCCTGACATTAAAAAGTTCTAGCCACAGTCTATACAAGCTTCTACTTGCACCGTTAAAAATTATACTTCAAGCAACAGTTTCTTTTCCCAACAAGCACCATAAAACCATGCTTTAACAAAAATTATCTACATGCTACAGAAAGAAAACATGAGAGGTCTCACATAACACTACTAAAACTAGCAGCTCTGATAAGAGATGCAATGAAAACTAGAGCTAAACAGGAAATTTTGCAGCAGCTAGAAGAAAACTAAGAATATTAGCATAACAAGTATTCAACCGAAAAAGCGGAGCGTGTCTCTCTCCCATACAAAGAATGCTAGGATCAACTATATTATTGCAGCAAGGAAAACAAAGTAAAACAAAGGAAAACAAAAGAAAACAAATAGACGCTCCAAATAAACTTCATATGATGTGACCGAATAAAAATATAGTTTCACGAGAAGTGACCTGCTAGATAGTTGATGAAGAAGGGGATACCTTGGGCATCCCCAAGCTTAGATGCTGGAGTCTAATAAAAATATTATTGTATGAACCATGGGTGCATCCCCAAGCTTTGTCCTTGCACTCTTCTTGACCACATATATCACTTCTTCTCTTGACACTTGAAAACTTCCTTCACACCACACTTAAACAGTAATTCGCATTAGAGGGTTAGTGCAACAAATAAAAATCCATTGATTCTGTATGGAACAAGTGCTATTGATACTATTAAACATTATCTATAGCCACTGATATTTCGTGAAGCAAAGAAATCCACTTGACATCGCAAAAGGGCAAATGCAAGAAAAATGGCAGAATCTGTCAAAACCAGAACTGTCTGTAAAGACGAATTTTTTCGAAGCACTTACGTTGCTCTGATCGAAAAACTTAAATAACAAAAAAAGTTGTGGAATTAGTTGTGGAATAAGCACAAACAATTTCAGATCATTCTGAGCTTCCAGGATTTTATACGATTTTTTACGATGGACAGCAGAAATCTGTTTCCTGCACAGAAATCCGAAAACCAACTCCAACTCTCGTTAGAAACCTTACTTGGCACTACTAAAACATGAAAAGAAAGATACAAAGGATTTTCTAAAGAAGTATAAAACCCCTTGACTCAAAGAAAACAGAGAAAAACAAAGCAAAAATAAAACCATGGGTTATCTCCCAAGAAGTGCTTTTCTTTAACGCCTTTTAGCTAGGCCCAGAAAAGTGGAATCAAGTATTTTCAAGTGAAGAAGCATCCAAACTGTAACTTGTTCGAATAACATAATCAAAAGGTAACTTCATTCTGTTTCTAGGAAAGTGGTCCAATACCTTTCTTGAGTGGGAACTAAAATTTAATATTCCCCTCTTTCATATCAATTATAGAACCAACATTTCTAAGAAAAGGTCTTCCCAAAACAATTGGACAAGAAGCATTGCATTCAATATTCAAGACAACAAAATCAATGGGGACAAGAGTATTATTAACCATGATAAGAACATCATCAACTCTCCCCAAAGGTTTCTTTCTAACATTATCAATAAGACGAATATCCAAATAACAAGGTTCCAATGGTGGTAAATCAAGAATATCATAGAGTTTCTTGGGCATAACAGAGATACTAGCACCAAGATCACGTAGATCATTAAAATCAAAATCATTTACTTTCATTTTAATAATAGGATCCCAACCATCATCTAGCTTCATATGGATAGAGGCTTCACATCTTAATTCATCCTCTCTAATTTGCATGAGAGAATTTGTAATATATTTTGTGAAAGCCATATTCATAGCACAAGCATTAGGACAACTAGCAAGATTTTGGAAGAACTTAATCACTTCAGTTATGTTGCAATCATCAAAGTCAAGATCATTTTTATCAAAGATAATATCAAGAACATTTTTAGCAGTTTCAGGCAGTTTTGCATTTTTACTAGCAGAAGTGGGAGTGTTTCCAACACCAATTACTTTACCATTGATAGTAGAAGGTTTTCTAGCACGAGAAGTGATACGTCTCCAACGTATCTATAATTTCGGATGCTCCATGATGATATTATGCCAATTGCTACATGTTTTCTCCCTTCTTTATAGCATTTTTACACGTTTTATGGGACTAACCTATTAACAAGATGCCAAGTGCCATGTCCCTGTTTTCTGCTGTTTTTTATTTTAGAAAAGTTGTTCTCGAAATATTCTCGGAATTGGACCCCACAAATCTCGAAGTTCCTATTTTCCCCGGAAGCATCTAGAAGACCGAAGAGTAGTCGAAGACCAGCACCAGGGGGCCCACACCATGGGGTGGCGCGCCCCCCTTGGCCGCGCCAGGGGGTGGTGTGGGGCCCCCAGGGCTCCACCGCCTTTGCCCTTTCGCCTATTTATTCCCCCCGGGTGGAAAACCCTAGAGATCTGATCAAAAATCCCTGAAAAGTTCCTGCAGCCGCCATCGTCGTCAACCCTAGATCAGGGGGGGGTTCTAAAGTTGTCTCCCGGCTCCCTACCGGAGAGGAGACCATCACCGGAGGCCTCTTCATCACCATGCCTGCCTCCGGAGTGATGCGTGAGTAGTTCATCCTTGGACTACGGGTCCATAGCAGTAGCTGGATGGTTGTCTTCTCCTCCTATGCCTCAATGTTTAGATCTCGTGAGCTGCCTAACATGATCGAGATTGTTTTTATGTAACTCTATGTGCTGTGTTTGCTGGGATCCGATGAATATTGAACTTATGCCAAGTTGATTATATTCTTTATTGCATATGTTATTTGTGATCTTGCATGCTTTCCGTTGCTAGTGGTTGCTCTGGCCAAGTAGTTGCTAGTGACTCCAATAGGGAGTATTTATGCTTGATAGTGGGTTAATGCGTCCTTTTCGCCTGTGCTCGAGTGATAGAAACGTGACGGGGGAGGATGTGTTGTTGCCATTAGGGAGAAAACAGCGGTGTGAGTGCCCGCGTGCACAATCATTGCTTAATGCGATTATCTGTTGTTTCCAACTTAATACCTAAGGGGGTTCGGATGATAACCTGAGAGTAGATTATTAGTCATAGATGCAGTTGGATTACGGTCTATGTATATTGTTGTAATTCCCGCACTAAATATCATAGAAGTCATCATGTCATGAATGTGCACTATGGTGCAACCTTTATTTGTCAATTGCCTAGTTGTAATTTGTTCACCCAGCATGCTATCTTTTATGGAGAGACACCACTAGTGAACCTATGAACCCTGGTCCATTTTCCTACACTGTTAAACAAACCTCTACAATTTCCTGCTTTTCTTTACTTACTGCAAGCATACACCATTTTCCACACTATACGTCTAATCTTTGTTTTCAGCAAGACAGGTGAGATTGACAACCTCACTGTACCGTTGGGACAGAGTATTTTGGTTGTGTCGTGTGCAGGTTCCGCGTTGTTGCTGACACCGGTGAGGCGCCATCACCACCGTTAGTGGCACCAACCTTCCAAAGATCCTCTTTCTCCTACTGGATTGATAACCTTGGTTCTTAACTAAGGGGAAATTCCTACCGCTGTGCTCATCACACCCTCCTCTTGGGGTCACCCAACAAACGTGTGTATCACGCGCATCAAGGACTTTTTATGGCGCCGTTGCCGGGGAGAAAGAAGTCTTCTAGCAAGGGGAGTCTCTCACTCTCAACCTTTTTTTTATTGTCTTGTTTTTATTTTTTGTCTTGTTTGCATCTCTTTATCAAAAACACACAAAAAATAGTTCTTATTCTAGTTGTTATTTTTGCTTTATCATGCTTGATAATGTTTGATGCCTTTGAAACTAGATCCTATATGCAAGGCGGGTTCACAGATGAACAACAAAAATATTATAAGGAATACCGCTTGTCACAAAAAGGGAAATACTTATGGGAGCAAATTAATAAATTTCATGACTATGCTAAAAACTTATGCTCTACTTATAATGTTACTTATTGCTTTGATAAATCGTGTTGCTGTAGGGGGTATAAACACCTCCCTTTTCAATGTGAGTATAATGATAATGTTACCATATCTTCTTATGTTAAGGGAAATTATGAATCATATGATGTGGAACAAATTGAAGAATTTATTGCTTGGAAGGGTGCATTCGAAATTGCCTATTTGCTTTAAAGTATTGATGATGCACCTTATAAATATGAGATTTATGCTATACTTGAATATTGCTTTGATAATTACAAGGATTTTAATTACTACATAATGGAATATCTTAATAAATTATCTCAACCTAAGGAAGTAACTGATGCCTTGCAGGAGCCTATGGAAGAAGAAATTGCTGAATCTGGAAGCTCATTGGATGAAAAAGAGGAGGAGAGTGATGATCAAGAGCATGAAGAATGGAGCTACCCATGTATACCTCCCAATGATAGTAACTCTTTAACTCATACATTATTTGATGAAATTGATACTTGCTATACTTGTGACCTTGATACTACTATGAATGAAACTTGTGAGGATGATATTGCTACTATTATGTGATAATCCATGCTACTTGGATAAATCTTATGATAATGCTTTTGATGATGGTCCTATGTTACTTGATGTTATAAATTGTAATGCTACTGAAAATAAGATTGCTATAATGTGTCCTATACCTTTTAATAGTGATCAATCATCTTGTTTTCCTATTGCTAAGAGTGGGAAAAAAGAAGAGCTGATTTCATATTTTGATCCCACTATTTTTTATCTTGATATGAATTGTGTGCTTTTAGACCATGACAAACATGCTTTATGTGATAATTATATTGTTGAGTTTGTTCATTATGCTACTGAAAATTATTATGAGAGAGGAAAATATGGTTGTAGGAATTTTCATGTTACTAAAACACCTCTCTTTTTGTTGAATTTTTTGAAGTTGCTCTTGTTCTACCTTCCCATGATTTCTAGTTTCAGCTTCTTTAATGTATTTCTTTACAAGATTCCTATGCATAGGAAGTGGGTTAGACTTAAATTTGTTTTAAATTTTCTTCATGATGATCTCTTTTGCTTCAATTCATATTTCTTATGTGAGCATCCACGTGATTCCACTTTTCTATGCCTAGCTGAAAGGCGTTAAAGAAAAGCGCTATCGGGAGACAACCCATTTTATTTCTCCGTTTTGAACCCGTTTTCCGTTGTTTTCTTTTGTTTTATTTGCACTTGGGTGTTTTTTATTTCCTTAGAAACCCAGATGTATCTTTTCTTTTGTGTTATTGTTGAGCCAAGTAAAGCCTCTAGTGGAAAGTTGAGACTATATTTCGGATTTTTGCGCAGGAAACAGATTTCTGCTGTCCACTGTTAAATTCGTATAAAACCACGGAAAAATTAAAATGACCTGAGTTTTTTTGTGTATAATCTGGTCTATATACGCAACTTTTCTTAGTTGAACACTTTTTTATTTGAGAAACAGAAGATTTTTGAAAAAATTATCTTTACCTGCTGTCCTGTTTTGACAAATTTCTGCCAGTAATTGCATTTGCATCTTAATCTCTTTCTTTTGGTGTTCTTTTGCGAAAAAGAGTTTTAAAAGAAGTTGTGACAGTAGCTAATGTGTTTATGAGTGTTAGGCTTGTGTTGAAACTGAACCATGTGAATTTATTATTTCGATTGCACTAACGTTGGTAATGAAGATTGTGAGAAGTTTGGTGTGAAGGAAGTTTTCAAGGGTCAAGCGAAGAGGATGATATGAAGTGATCAAGAAGAGTGAAGAGCCTAAGCTTGGGGATGCCCCGGTGGTACACCCCAGAAAATTCCAAGAATACTCAAGCGTCTAAGCTTGGGGATGCCCAAGGCATCCCCTTCTTCATCGACAAATTATCAGGTCACTTGTAGTGAAACTATATTTTTATTCGGTCACATCTTATGTGCTTTACTTGGAGCGTCTTTTATTTTTTGCTTTCAGTTTGTTTTTTATTATTGCAATAAGATTGGTTGGACCCCAGCATTATTTTATTGTAGAGTGGCATGCTTCGCTTTTTCATGGGAATACTTTGTATTCTTAATCTTTGCCTGGCTGCTGCATTTATTTAGCTCGTGTTTTGCATGCATCTCTTATCAGAGCTGTTAGTTTTAGTAGTGTTATGTGAGTACTCTCATGTTTGCTTGCTGTAGCATTTGGAGAGTTTTTGTTAAAACATATCTTGTATGGTGCTTGTTGGGAAAAGAAACTGCTGCTTGAAGTAGAATTTCTAATGATGCAAGTAGAAGCTTGTATAGACAGTGGATAGAACTTTTTCGTATCATGCTAGATGTTATTTTAGTTTTAAATCCTTGTGGTTATTTAGTAGCATGATTAGCCTCAAATATCTGAGAGTGTTTAAGGTGCCATTGGAAGATTCATGAGTTGTTCTTGTCATATTAAAGCATAAAGTTATGGTATTCTCTTTCGAATGTTTTATTTGGTTGACTTGGCACATGCTCACACCATGTTTATGACTATGAACCAGTCACTAATAGCCTCTATGATCATTTATTTTTTGAATTTGTGATACCTCTTATGCTTTAATTAATGATGTTTATGTCGCTATGCATGATTATGGCTCTTATGCTCTCATGATTTGTCGCTCCCAGTCTTTTGCTAGCCTCCACCTGTACTGAGTATGAGCTCTACTCGTGCATCCAACTCCCTAAAACCAAAAAAAATTCCATTGTGTCCACCATACCTACCTACATGTGGTATTTAACTGCCACTCCAAGTAAATTGCTCATGTGTTACCTTTAAAACCTTCAAAATTACTCCTGCTTTATGTTCCTGTTTTTGCTCATGAGGACATAAATAGAGAATCTTTATCTCACTTGTTGATTGGATTTCACACCCTCGACTAGTGGCTTCATCTGCTTATCCAATTGATAGAAGAGCTGGCAGCGGGGTGCCCAGCCCCAAATTAATACACACAAAATCTCTTCACTATTTTTGCCCCTGATTTATCAGTCAAAGCATAATTGTGTAAACAAAAGAGAAAGAGGGATGACCTTCTATACCCGTTGCGTCCTTCATATGGGAGCCTCTCTTGTGGAATCTATTTGGCTTGTGACGTACTATATTTTCTATTTACCATTCGTTAACATTAGCATACATCTCCCAAAATATAGACACTCCTCCATGGTGTGTGATTGTTGGCAGGCACCCGAGGATTCGGTTAGCCATGGTTTGTGAAAGATGGATGGGAGGAGTGTCAAACTTTTAATACCTCTATTTAATAAAATAAAAATCTCTAGCACATGAGTGACCCCTGCTTCCCTCTGTGAAGGGCCTTTCTTTTACTTTTATGTTGAGTCTCCATCTTCTAACTTTATGCACAGTTGAGAGAGCATTTTTGCCATTATGAGTTTTATGTGCATTTGTCCTAGAAATAATTGATTCATGATGTGTTATTGTTTGTTCTCAAATTATTTTCTCTAGTCTTCCTCATGAACTTTGAAGGTGTCCTGGTATTTATGTTTTGCCCCACTCTTAAGGACTAGCGAAATACCACTTTGCCATGCTTTCTCTATACTTGAAACAAACATATATCTTCGTTTGCATTGTTATTCATGATATTTTATTTGAGATACTTCTCATGATGCAAAGTGATTGGTATGCTTTATTATTAAAGTTCTATTTATCATGTTTGTGTTAAAGTTCTATGATCTCATCTTACATATGCTTTTACATTTTTATGATCAAGTTTATGTTAGTAGCATGTCACTTCAGAAATTATTGTGTTTTATCCTTTACCTACTCGAGGACGAGTAGGAACTAAGATTGGGGATGCTTGATATGTCTCCAACATATCTATAATTTATGATGCTCCATGATGATATTATGCCAATTGCTACATGTTTTCTCCCTTCTTTATAGCATTTTTACACGTTCTCCGGGACTAACCTATTAACAAGATGCCAAGTGCCAGTTCCTTGTTTTCTGCTGTTTTTTATTTCAGAAAAGTTGTTCTGGAAATATTCTCGGAATTGGACCCCACAAATCCCGAAGTTCCTATTTTCCCTGGAAGCATCCAGAAGACCGAAGAGGAGTCAAAGACGGCCACCAGGCGGCCCAGACCATGGGGTGGCACGCCCCCCCTTGGCCGTGCCAGGGGGTGGTGTGGGGCCCCTAGGGCTCCACCGCCTTTGCCCTTTCGCCTATTTGTCCCCCCGGATGGAAAACCCTAGAGACCATATCAAAAATCCCCAAAAAGTTCCGCAGCCGCCGTCGTCGTCAACCCTAGATCAGGGGGGCTCTGAAGCTGTCTCCCGGCACCCTGCCGGAGAGGAGATCATCACCGGAGGCCTCTTCATCACCATGTCTGCCTCCGGAGTGATGCGTGAGTAGTTCATACTTGGACTACGGGTCCATAGCAGTAGCTAGATGGTTGTCTTCTCCTCCTATGCCTCAATGTTTAGATCTCGTGAGCTACCTAACATGATCGAGATTGTTCTTATGTAACTCTGTGTGTTGTGTTTGATGGGATCCGATGAATATTGAACTTATGCCAAGTTGATTATAGTCTTTATTGCATATGTTATTTGTGATATTGCATGCTTTCCGTTGCTAGTGGTTGCTCTGGCCAAGTAGTTGCTAGTGACTCCAAGAGGACTATTTATGCTTGATAGTGGGTTCATGCCTCCTTTTCTCTTGTGCTCGAGTGACAGAAACGTGACGGGGGAGGATGTGTTGTTTCCATTAGGGAGAAAACAGTGGTGTGAGTGTCCGCGTGCACAATCATTGCTTACATTACACACATTGCTTAATGCGATTATCTGTTGTTTACAACTTAATACCTAAGGGGGTTCGGATGATAACCTGAGGGTGGATTATTAGTCATAGATGCAGTTGGATTACGGTCTATGTATATTGTTGTAATGTCCGCACTAAATATCATAGTAGTCATTATGTCATGAATGTGCACTAGAGTGCAGCCTTTATTTGTCAATTGCCTAGCTGTAATTTGTTCACCCAACATGCTATCTTTTATGGAGAGACACCACTAGTGAACCTATGAACCCCGGTCAATTTTGCTACACTGTTAAACAAACCTCTACAATTTCCTGCTTTTCTTTACTTACTGCAAGCATACACCATTTTCCACACTATACGTCTAATCTTTGTTTCCAGCTAGACCGGTGAGATTCACAACCTCACTGTACCGTTGGGACAAAGTATTTTGGTTGTGTTGTGTGCAGGTTCCGCATTGTTGCTGACATCGGTGAGGCGCTATCACCATCGTCAGTGGCATCAACCTTCCGAAGATCCTCTTTCTCCTACCAGATTGATAACCTTGGTTCTTAACTAAGAGGAAATTCCTACCGATGTGCTCATCACACCCTCCTCTTGGGGTCTCCAAACAAACGTGTGTATCATGCGCATCAAGAAGCTTCAGTTTTACTAGTGGTTGTAATGGTGCAAACATTAGCTATATTATTCTTTCTAGCTATTTCATCTTCTCTTTCCCATCTAGCATGCAATTCAGCTAACATTCTAACATTATCATCAATTCGAATTTGGATGACATTGAAAGTTTTACTATCTTTAACATCATGAGGCATAACCTTTAGTTTCAGAAAATCAACATCAAGAGCAAGGCTATCAACTTTAGAAGCAAGAACATCAATTTTACCAAAGTTTTCCTCAACATATTTATTAAAAGTAGTTTGTGTACTAATAAAATTCTTAAGCATGTTCTCAAGATCATAGGATACACTTTTGTTGCTGTTATAGGAGTTACCATAAGAATTACCGTAAGCATTTCTATTATTAGGAGGATATGGCCTATAATTGTTGCTACCAAAATTATTCCTATAAGCATTGGTGTTGAAATTATTATTGTTAATAAAATTCACATCAACATGCTCTTATTGAGCAACCAAAGAGGCTAAAGGAACATTATTTGGATCAATAGGAGCATGGCCATTCACAAGCATAGACATAATAGCATCAAGTCTCTCATTCAAAGAGGAGGTTTCTTCAACAGAATTTACCTTTTTACTAGTTGTAGCTCTCTCGGTGTGCCACTCAGAATACCATCATATCATCAAGAAGCTTTGTTTCTAACCCCAAGGTCATGGACATAAAGGTTCCTCTAGAAGCTGAATCCATAAGGTTTCTTGAAGAAAAATTCAGTCCTTCATAAAAAGTTTGGATGATCATCCAAGTAGTCAGTCCATGAGTGGGACAATTCTGTACCAAAGATTTCATTCTTTCCCAAGATTTAGCAACATTCTCATTATCAAGTTGCTTAAAATTCATGATGCTACTTCTTAAAAATATAACCTTAGCACGAGGATAATATTTTCTAATGAAAGCATCTTTACACTTAGTCCAAGAATCAATACTATTTCTAGGGAAAGATAGCAACCATTCTTTAGCTCTTCCTCTCAAAGAGAAAGGAAACAATTTCAGTTTAATAATATCCCCATCAACATCTTTATATTTTTCCATCTCACAAAGTTCAACAAAATTATTAAGATGGGCAGCAGCATCATCAGTACTAACACCAGAAAATTGCTCTCTCATAACAAGGTTTAACCGGGCATGTTTACTCTCAAAAAAATCAGCAGTAGGAGCAGGTGGAGCAATAGGTGTGCTAATAAAATCATTGTTGTTGGTGCTAGTAAAGTCACACATTTTAGTGTTCTCGGGAGTAGTCATTTTAACAATACTAAAAACAGGAATAAAACTACAGCTAGTATAAGAACTATTTTTTGTGCTTTTGATAAAGAGAAGCAAAAAAGAAAAAAGAAAATAAACTAAGCAAAACAAAAACAAAGTAAAGAGATTGGAAGTGAGAGACTCTCCTTGCAGAAATTCTCTTCATCCCCAGCAACGGCGCCAGAAAAGTGCTTGATGCGTGTAGACACACGTTCGTTAGGAAGCAAGGAACTAGACCTGTATCCTCTGATCTCTAATGCAAGAGGAAGGTAGTGTAGCAGCAAGTTTCTATCAGAAAAGAAACCAAAGTTGAATCGACCAGTAGGAGGAAGGAGCAATTTCAGAAGGTGAAGCAACTGAGATGGCAGTGCACACTACCGGTTCAGAAGCAACGTGGAACCTGCACAACACAATCAAATCACTTTGGCCCAACGAAGCAGTGAGGTTGTCAATCTCACTGGTTTTGCTGAACACAAAGAGGTTAAACGTATGGTGTGGAAAACAGTAGGAAAATAGTAGGAACTGTATGAGAGCAGTATGAAAGCAGTAGGTGTTTATCAGTATGAGGAAAAAGGACCGGGTCCACAGTTCACTAGTGGTGTCTCTCCGAGAAAGATAAATAACATGTGTGGTGAACAAATTACAGCTAGGCAATTGACATAAATGAAGGCTACACCGTAGTGCATATGCAAGACATAAATATTACTATATGATTCATGCAGGCATTACAACAAGATAGATAGATCGTTATCCAACTGCATCTATGACTAAAAAACCACCCTTCGAATATCATCCGAACAAATGTTAAGTTGCACGCAACAGATAATCGCAGTAAGAAAAGTGTGTAATGTAAACAATAACATCATCCTTAGACAAAGCATTGTTGTTTTCTCCCTAATGGAACATCCTCCCTCCGTCACGTTTATGTCACTTGAGTATAGATGAAAAGGAGGCATGAACCCACTATCGAGTATAAATACTCCCTCTTGGAGTTACTAGCATCTACTTGGCCAGAGCATCTACTAACAACGAAGAGCATGCAAGATCATAAATAAATAAAACATGAAGATAACATGATAGATTGATAATCAGAAGACATAGCATTCAACATTCATCAGATCCCAGCAAACACAACATGTAGCATTACATAAAGATGATCTTGATCATGTTAGGCAGCTCACAAGATCTAAACATGAGGCACAAGGTGGAGAGAACGACCATCTAGCTACTACTATGGACCCGTAGTCCAGGAATGAACTACTCACGCATCACTTCGGAGGAGGGCATGGTGGTGTAGACCCCTCCGACGGGATGCCGGGGAGAGCTCCAGAACCCTACCGATCTCGGTATGACGATGACAGCGGCCTCGGGTGTTTCTCGGGTAAAAGTGGTATCCTCCTAGGGTTTACGTCTCTGGGGGAATATATAGGAGAAAGGGCAGAGGCGGTGGAGGCTCAGGGGCCCCACACCACCCCCTGGCACGGCCAAGGGGGGTCATGCCACCCTATGGTGTGCGCCCCCTGAGGCCCCCCCCTCCGGGTCTCTTTGGGACTCCGTGGAACATCCGAGATTTCTAAGACTTTCGGGCTTCGAATTTTCCAATTCCGAGAATATTTCTAGAACAACTTTTATGAAACTAAAAACAGCAGAAAACAGGGAACTGGCTCTGTGGCATCTTGTCAATAGGTTAGTCCGGAAAATCGATAAAAATGACATAAAGTGTATAGCAAACATGTGGGAAACAATAAGAAAACAACATGGAACATCAGAAATTAAGGATAAATTTATGACGTATCAGTCACCGATGGTATTAATGAAAACCTTCTCAAACCATTTGGGGGGAGGTGAAGAACGCCCTTTTCAGATGTTCCTGACTAAGGCGCTGGGACCATATGGCTTTTCAGCCCACTTTTTTCAGACTGATTTGGATGTGTGTGGAGAAGAGGTGACAGAGGTAGTACTCAGGGTGCTCAAAGGAGAGGATATCGTGGAGGATATAAATCAGACCTTCATTGTGCTAATCCCTAAGGTGGCGATTCCGAAAGAGTTGGGCCAATTTAGACCGATAAGCATGTGTAACGTGATTTATAAAATTGGTTCAATGATCGTGGCTAATAGGTTAAAAGAGTGTCTCCCAGAGATTATCTATGAAGAACAGACGGCTTTCGCCCCCGGAAGATTGATCACGGAGAACATTATTACCGCTTATGAATGCCTCCATTTTAGGAAGCGGAACCGAGCAAAAAAAGAACTGCTTCTGTGCGTTCAAATTGGATATGAGGAAGGCATATGACCGGCTTGAGTGGAGTTATCTAGAGACCGCCATGATCAAGTTGGGTATTCATCGGTTATGAGTAAATATAGTGATGCGTCACGTTTCTACAGTGTTTTCCCAAGTAATTTACAATGGAGAGAAACTACGGCAGTTTACACCCTCCCGTGGGGTGAGACAGGCAGATCCTATCTCCCCATATCTTTTATGATACAGGCAGAAGGCCTTTTGTACCTTTTAAAAAACCACAGTTTATCATCAAAGCTCCAGGGTATGAAGGTGGCATCGCCGGCACCGGCGGTGAGTCACCTCCTCTTTGCAGATGACAACCTATTGCTATTCTAGGCAGATATGGAGAGCACGGGGAAGGTCCAGGACTTGCTGGATAAATAGTGTTTGGCGTCAGGCCAAAGGAATCTTATATTTTCTTTAGTAAGAGTTCCCCGAGTGGAATAAAGAGGGAGTCAAGGCCACACTCGATGTTCATAATGAGACTCTCGACGAGAAATATCTGGGGTAGTGCCTTCAGGTACATCAAGGATCAAATATGGAGCAAGATCCAAGGGTGGATGGAGAGGGAACTGTCATCTGGAGGCAAGGATGTACTCATCAAGTCTGTTGAACAAGCGGTGCCGATTTATTCTATGGCTTGTTTCGGGTTGCTAGAGGGCCTATGCGTACACATCAATTCTTTGTTGAGGAATTTCTGGTGGGGGAGCAAGAATGGGGAGAGGAATACATGTTGGGTGTCTTGGGTGACTTGGTTTTAGAGACATTTCGCTCTTCAACTTGGCACTCCTAGCAAGATAGGAATGGCGTATGTTTGCAAAACCCTGACACCTTGAGCTCCAGGGTTTTGAAGTCGGTGTACTTCTTAGCTACAACCTTTTTACACGCAAGATTGAGTCCGACGCCATCACAAGTATGTCGTGCAATTCACGAGGGGGTACAAGTACTCAAGCAGGGACCGATCCGACGAATAGGAACAAGTGAGAGCACAGATCCATGGAATGATCAATGGATACCTAGGGATGGCATGCTTCGTCCTCTAGCATGCGTAATGGATGAACCATCGACCAGGGTTGCGGAGTTTCTTGAGGCGACGACGGCGACGTGGAAATAAGGAAAGCTCTGAGATTGTTTCCTCCCAACGAATGTGGAGATTATACTATAGATCCCTTTGAGTCATCGCAGGCAGGATGATTTTTTGTCCTGACATTACGACCGAAAGGGTGTGTTCTCAGTGTGTTCTGCGTACAAGATGTTGGTCCGCACGAGGGAAAATAGAGAGCCTGGATAGATAATAGACCGGGATGTTCTGATGTTTCAGCGGGAGAGAAAAGTTGGATATCGCTTTGGAAGGTTCAGGTTCCGTCCAAAATAAGATTGTTCTTGTGGAGATTGGCAAAGCAACCATTGCCAACTAATGATGTCCGGCGACATAGGCATATGAAAGACGATGATCGCTGCAAGTTGTGTGGAGCTGCTGACTCGTGGAGGCACGCCCTACTCGACTGCACGATGTCGTTTTGTGTACGGGGGCTGGTGAAGATAAACGTGGATGCAGTGGTTCGGAAGGCTACCGGACATGGTCAGGGGTTGTTATTGCATGCTCCGATGATGGTGTATACATGGGGGCATCGGCGATCGTATATCTTGGCAGGACCAACCCAGAAACCCTTGAGGCATTGGCGTGTCGGGAGGGGATTGCCTTGGCACGTGATATCAATGTGCGAGTAATTCTAGTGGCCAGTGACTGCACCTAGGTGGTACAGAGTATTGTGGAAGGCAGAATGGGACCCTGCGCATACATTATGCGGGAGATCACATAGGCAAAGACGACCTTTGATGATGTGTTCGTTATGCCATGAACGACGAGTTCACAACAAGGAAGCTCGCAACCTAGCTAAAAGCGTAGTTTTGGATGTTCTGGGGCGCCAATTTGGGCGACTAAACCCGGCCGATGTCCCGGTGCTCCAATTGTAAGATTATATGATGAATGGCAACCCAAAAAATAAGAACCAACAGAGGAAGGAGCCCCGTTGTATTTAAATAGGTAGGTGGAGAGCCTTGAATACCGACTGTCTAGAGGATGGGGAGGAAAGGAAACAATATGAACTGTTGCCTCTCGGTTCACAATAGGGACGCGAAAGTGGGATCCCACTTATTCCATTTCTAGTTTGTTTGGGGATTTTTAGTTTAAACTTTTGACAAGATTTTTGCACTAAAAACTTCCAAATACACTATAAGTGAGATAAGTGGGATCCTACTTTTGCATCCTTAGTTTACAGTACTTTGAGCATCTCCAGCCGTCCCCCCACGAGCCCTCTCGGGCCACCTTTTTAGTGCCAGTTAGCGTCTTTTGCCCAGTCCTGCCTCCAGAACATGCAATAGCGCCGGTTTGGGCCGAATTAGCGCCCGGCGAACCCAGACCAAACCTAGCGCACTGGGGGCTGCTGCGGGCGCCGGATGAAGCGAAAACACGCGTGGGTCCGCCTGGTAGGCGAGTGTGCTCTGTTTTCACGCCATCCCCCTATTTTCCCTCCAGCGCGCCCAACTACTTCGTTTCACGCCCAGCTCCCACCATTTCTTCCCTCCACAGATCGCCCTCCATGCCGCCCAAAAAGTACAAGCAGCCGCGCCCCGCCGGAGAGGAGGAGCAGCCGAAGGCGAGGAGGACAAGGAAGCCATTGCAGAGGCCACCGGGGATGACGAACGCCGAGTGGAAAGCTGACTTGGATCGCAGGACGACCGTTACCGACAACAGGCGACGAAGGTTGGAAGCCAAGAAGCTCAGGGACGCGGCAACGGCGAAAGAGGGGGACTCCCACACCATCATGGCGAGGAACACGGCCCCTAGCAACCCGCCCCGTCGGCGTCAAGCCCGTATCTGCACGGGGTGTGCGGAAGCCAGTAGAGCGTCAACTCGCCGGCGGCCAGCTTCTCGCTGCAGGTGTGGAGGTACTCCCCATCGCCGGACTACGTCAACGGTGATCCTCTCGGCGGCTTCAACCCCAACACCGCCTTCCGGCACTGCCCCACGCCCCTCCATCCTTGCATGTGTTCGCTGCCGACCTCAACGTCCCCTACGGCTACTCCCTGTCCTCGTACGCCCACTCTCCGTTCGTCCATGCTCAAGTTCTGCAACGTGGTCCTCTCCCCTTTGGTCCCAGCTCAAGTTCGGCGCCGTAGTTCAGCAGCACGAACGCCGAGATGGACGACATCATCGCCTCCATCTCGGTGGCCTACGGCCTCCTCGCCCAGGTTCTTCACGCAGGTCGACTTGCAGGAAGCAAGTGGCGAAGGGGATGGCCTCGACCTCGATGATAGCGGCGAGGAGGTGGAAGAGCTGGAGCCAGCCGAGATCTCGCAGGTGGCCGCCAAGGGGAAACGCAAGTGCCGGGGGAACGCCAAGCCGACCGAGCCACCGATCAAGTGCTCGACGAAGGAAGACAAGTGCCTCGCTGAAGAATGGAAGACCGTCAGCATCGACCCGATCACCGGCGCGAACCAGACCGTCAACAACTACTGGCGCAGGGTCAAGCCGACGTTCGACGCGCAATCTGATCGACCCCTTGTTCGCCGGCATACACATGGACCGCGACGAGAAGGCGATGACCAACCATTGGGCGACGATCCAGTAGGCCTGCAACAAATGGCATGACATCCAGGAGGAGGTGGTCGCCCGCCCAGAGACCGGCGCCAGCATCGACCGCCAGGTATGCCCAAACCTCGCCGTTCAAGATTGTTCGCCATGTTGATCCGGATGTTCGACCTATACCGCGAGGACAACAACGACGACGACTTCATGTTTCTACATGTGTTCACTCGGATCGAGACGTGCCAGAAGTGGAAAGAGATCCGACTGTCCCTCGTCAAGAACAACGACGTCTACAACCCAGACGTGCCGCTAGAAGCCGTCGAAGCGCGTTCGATCGGCAACAAAAATGCCAAGGCGGTGAGGGACTCGACGCCTGCAGTCGAGCGCCTCCAGCGTCGATCCACCTGTGCATCTTCGACGCCAAAAGCCACGCCGCCCTGAGAGAGGTCCAGGAAAAGTCGAGGTGGGACGAGCTTATGGAGAAGCAAAACGGTCAAGCTCGAGCTCCTCAAGACCAACGTCGCGGCAAAGAAGCGGAACAACGACCTTGCCTTTCTGGTAGGCGCTGACCCGCGACGATGGACCCGCAGGAGAAGGCGTGGTACATGGCGGAGCGCTCGACCATCCTGGACCAGATGAAAGCGACAATGGAGAGCCCTACGACGGACACCGCCGCGCCCGAGGACACCGCGCGCCGAGCACCACCGCTGACGGGTCCGCTGCTTCGCCTGAGGAGCCAACCATTTGATCCCCTTCCATGTTGATTTGTCGCCGGACATAGCCGCCTTGCCATGTCATGATTTTGCCGACTTGTGGCATCCTGGTTGCCGAACTGTGGCTGCTTGCCGTACGCTGGCTTGTTGATGGCCGAAGCTAGGCCTTTTTTGAAGCAGGAAGAAACTGTTTGAATCTACGGCATTTTTTTCGCTTTTATTGTCGAAACCTGGGGGTGTGGCCGGAAACGCTTTGGACTTAGATGCTGGAGCGTTGCTAATCCTACACACATCATCATCTGTTGCACAAAATAAACCCGACGCACAGATCGACCAAGACAGAGATCCTAATACTAATTGAACAATTAGCTCTGAATGATGCGCCACCCGGTACGTTGTCTAGCTAGCTAGTTAGAGCATCTCCAGCCGTTCGGCCCCCCAGGGGCGATTTTCGGTGCTAAATAGCGCCTCCTGGGGGCGCCCGGCGCTATTTTTCGCCTAATGGGAAGCACGGTTCCCAGCCGTTCCCCCACCCCAAGCGGCGAAATTTGACAAAATCGAAGGAAAACCGGCGAAAATGTTGGCAAACTACTACGATTTCATTGAAGTTGGACGAATATAGGCGACTTTTTACATATTTAGACGGAATTTAAAAAAAGAAGGCATCTACATGTCGAGGGCCTTGTACATCTTGATGTAGTCGCCGTCGTCGTCGTCATCGGAGTCGCTCGGCGACTCCGCCTTCGGGGTGGCGCTGCTGCTGCCCTGCCCTGGGTCGCCGAGGTACATCGGCGGGGGAGGGCAAACGTCATCGTCGTCGCTGTCGGAGAGGAGGATGACATCGCCCACCGGTTGCAGAGGAGCTCGCCCTTCTCTGATGACGAGGGTCTGGCTCCTGGTCCACCGTCGCGGCGGCGCTTCCTCTGGCTCCGCCTTGACGACGGCGAGAGGAACGGGGGTGGGGGTGGGAGCAGGCTTGGCCGTGGTTCCTTCCTCGCCACATCTGCCGCTGGATGTGGTCGAGGAGCCGGGCGAGAGTGTGCCCGGGCTTGCTCCACCAGACGCGGCGGACACCCTCATTGTTGCGCCTCGAAACAGGCACATTGTCGGGGATGTCGCTGAGCTCCTCTTCGAAGCGGGCCTCGGAGAACTCCGTCCAGGCGGCCTCGTTGCCGGATGCCACTGCGGCTGGCGCCGCGCCTCCGGCGACAAGCGCGCCCGAATCTCCTCGATTTCGGCGACGCGCTCGGGCCCGGTCGGTGGTGGAGGCACAGGCACGCCGCCTGCGCTGAGTCGCCATGTCCTCGGCGCGCTCATGCCCGGCGGCGTGTGGAAGTTCGCCTCGTAGAGGAGCCTCGCCTCCCAGAGGTGCAGAGTCCGGCGGCTGAACCCATTTGCGGCTGCGCCCTCGAGGTTGTGCCTGTGAACCATGGCGAGGAGTGTCACGACCCCGGACCCAGAGATATACATACTGTTATGTTCTCCTAGCCATGGACTCACAAGGGCTTCAGGGTTACCAGCCCCGGCCACAACAAACAACGGCAGGCAGACTGGATTCATTGGCACGTAGTCCGGATCCCCAGTCTACTACTCCTTGTATCCATGCTAGTCATAACCAACTATGCATATCAAAGCGTCCACGAATCGAAAGAAACTGAAGGAAACGGGACCAAAGCTATACAGATATGCTATGTGTCCAGAAAGTGCAACAACAATCGAGGGTTACTGGGGTTACCTCGCCCCAGGCCGATCACATCGACAGGCGGGCTCGGACATGGATCATCGGCTCCACAACCCCTCGACTGCGACAACTATGCAGGCATAGCCAAAACTGTATAACAATGAGCTCGAAACCAACAACCGATCAAAGCAGTACTCTAAACATGAAGCTTTCTTAAACAGGTGTTACTAGAGTAGCTTACAAACAGAGGTCACACGACCCAACATTACATCAGACAACGGAAGGCAAATTATGTTGCTAATCAACAAGAACCAAAAAGGCCTAAGAGGCCGCAACATAAGGCGACGTCCCAGCCCATAGATTCCAGGCTGCTACCTGGGAACCCCAAACTACTCGTCGATGTCCATGTTGAACCACCACTGAAGTGACAAACTCCACCTGAACCAAAATTAAGCAAACCTGAGTACGAGAGGTACTCAACAAGACTTAATTAACCTATTATATATCTGCTATCTTCAGAAAGGGTTTTATGAAGTCTGATTTGCGTAAAGCAATCTTTATTTTCCAAATCGAGGAGGAATAGCACGTCTCATAGAATGTTTTCAAAACAGGTGAGAAACTCACTACTGTAATCATCATCTTTTGAATCCACTAACATCATTTTCCAGCATCTCACATACTACAAGGATCACCCCTCCCGGCATCTCCGGGGAGGCACCCTTCATTCATTGCCAACATCTTTTACGCCACTTTCAAGTTATCTATGACCTCGTGACTTTCACCAAGTCGTCCATAACCGTGGACACGGCTTTCCGAAAGATTTATCCCTGCAGGGTGGTACACTTTACCCACACGTACCCTCCGACTCTTAGCGCCACATGTACGCTCTTCCATGGAGCGCGGCAGAGGGTGGATGGCTCCGACCTTTACCTTGCTCGACCCTATCCATGAGTCAACCCAAACAGGGCCACCCCGTCAACAGGGAGTTGGCCACCTCCTGACGGCACCTGTTCTGTGAGTCGGGATCAAGATCCGTGTACGTCCATCACTTGTCCCGGTCACGCCCTAAACACCTCCAAAAGGTTTTTGACTCACACGCAGATGGAACTCCCAAACTACGTGACTCACGGATAGAGAAAAACAAGTTAGTTAGTCGAGCGAGGTTCATCGGCTCGCGCGTGTGGTTGCACGCTCAGTCTTGGTTTCCGCGGCGAGACCTTAATCCTAGGGATGGCAAGTGCAGGACAAAGAACCACTTCCCAAGTGGCCTCCCGTCCTCGCCTTAGTCAGGTTAACCACACAATGCTCATCTCACCACGTCATCATATCATACTAGATTATCGCAGCTCTGATTCATCAACCGGATGGAGCAGAGGTAAACAAACATGTATGATTAAGCGAAGCAGATATGAGGCTCTGGCGATGCGCACAAGCAATTCTATGGCAGCTAGGAGCAGTGGATCAGGATATTGAGGCAATGCATCGTATAGGTGAACTATGTCTACTAGCATCAAATACTTTGGAATCGAATGCAAAGTACGAGATCAAATGTTGTTGGAAAACATATATGAGCAGATAAGAGGTTATGCTTGCCTTGGTTATAAGAAAACCAGATAAAGTCTTCGGGAATAAGTGCTTGACTTGTCGGTTAAGATCAAGTATTCACCATTGGATTGCTGGCCTTCTCTTCGGAGTCACGTTCTACCGAGGGGGAACAAACACCAAAAAGAAGAACAACAATCAACCATGGCATCGATGCAATGCACAACATGTATGCATGAGCAAGTTAATGCACTGAAATAAAGCCCTAAACATGTTCGTTGGTTTGCTAGGGTTCATATGTCAGAAATGCAGTTTTAGTGAAAAGGTCCCAAAATAGACCCCGGAGGGGCAATTCGGACGATTCTGAAAGTGAGTACAATTTTAGTTGCCCAAATGGGTTTGAAAACATCATAGCTAGATTCCATTTGTCATTTTGAGCATTTTGATATATAACTTTTAATTTTCTAATTTTAGTGAATAAAAACTTATTTTTTTATTTTTAAATGATTAAACATCATTAAATAGTACTCATTTTTCAACTTGGTCAAACACATATGAAAATGGCATATTCATGTGGAGTACATTTTTCTGAACAAAACCATGTATTCACTTTATTTTTCTGGTCAATATTTTATTAGTTATTGATGTTCCAAAATCAATTCATTTTCTGGAAATAATAAAAACATGGATATATGACGTCGTGCTGACGTCACTGTGACGTCAGCCATGGCCGGAATCCCTCTGCTGCCAAACGATCTTGCGATTGGGCGCGAATTGGGCGAAGTGGTTTGGGGCATTTGGGAGAGGGGAGCACGGTGAGCATTTAGGTGGCGGCGCCGCTGCTTTTGCGCCACCGGAGCACGGCCGGCGACGAGCATCTGCGGCGGTCCAGTACGATCGACGGCGGAAACGCAGAAAAAGGCACCAAACAACGAGGGGAAGGGGTTGGGAGGGAGCAGAGCTCACCACGAGGACGTTGCTGTGGTCGGGGAAGAAAATGGTGGCCAGAGGCGGCCGGGATCGACCTCGACGGCCGGCGGCCATGGAGGAAACGGCGGCCCGATTGGAGCTCTACCGGGGCTCCCTGCTGCTGCTTGAGCTTGAGGAGGACCAGGAGGAGACGACAGAGGCGGTGAGGTGCTCCACAGCGCTCGGGAGCGGCCGTATCGACGGCGGCAAGCGGCGTCTATGGCCGGAGCTAGGGTTTGCTCTCGGGAGAGAGATACAGAGAGGGAGCGTGCGAGTGAGAGGGACCGGAAGAGAGAGGAAGTCACGGGGCTCTCCTTGCCCCTATCCACGCCACGAGGGAAGCAGGACGTGGCGCGGGGGAAGCCGTCGGCGAGCTTCTGTCCTCCTGGCTGGAGGAAGGAGAAGACAAAAGGCATTTTGCGAAAACCCCCAAATATTACTGAATTTTACAAAGAGGTCCATTTCTCTATAAAAACAGGACAGGAACAGGGTTTTTTGAGGGCCTTTTTCAAAACAGAAAATTTGGAAAAAATACTTTTTGGAAAGCTTATGAAATTTCCAACCTCACCATGTATTGCTTTGGTGAAATTGAAATACTTTTCAGAACAAAATTTTGGAACCCCTTTTAAGTACTTTTTGAGGGAAATTTTCTCAAACCATTTAAATTCACAATTTAAATTGGTTTAAATTGGTTTCAAATTTTTGTTTTCATGCATGTATGAGATGAACACAACACCACACACTTTTGTTAGCAAAAATTGGGATGTTACAAGGAGAGCAGGGGAAGAATGGCGAGGAGAGGGGAAGAATGACGAGGAGGGCGATGGGGACGGGCTTTTGTAGCCGCGGGTGGGCAAAACGAAGCGGCGGCAATGCCATAACTTTCCCGCGTGGGCGATTGGACTGCTTGCGCCGGCGCGTGTCGTCTTGACTGACCGGAGGCGTCAATGCGCGCGGCAGCCGAGGCGACGAGGACGGTAGATCGCTCTCTCGCTGACAGGGCGGGTCCACGGGCGGGCGAAAACGGCGGGAACTTCTTTCGCACGGATTCGCGCCATTTTCCCTTTATCCGGCGCCCCAGCTGCCCCCGGCGCGCCTGATTTTGCCTGGATTCGCCGGGCGCTAAAACGGTCCAAACCGGCGTTATTTGGGTCCTGGGGATGCGAGTGGGCGGAAAACGGCGTACCTAAAAAAAAAGTCGCCCTGAGAGGCTCCTGGGGCGGCTGGAGATGCTCACCACCACACCGCACCATAAAAGCGGCGGAGGTATAGCCCATCCGATCACGTACAGCGCCCATTCGCTAGCTGTCGGCGCCGTCGAGCATCGCTGTCGCGGGCCACCCACGCATGCACAACAAAAAAGCTTTCCGCTAATTAAGCCGCCGATGCTACTGATCTGCAAATATTGCGTGATTCCTAATTAAACTGGCTGGAACAGCGTGCACACCGCGGCCGGTTTATAGCTGAGATCCCCTCACGTAAATCAGTCGTAGAGATCGACGTGGATCGGTACGCGGAACCAATATGATGCGTCGCTTTCGTGTCGTACTGAATCAATCTTGATTTTTATTCGGTCAAGTTTGTTTAGGGGATATATATGGCAATCATTTTGCTTTCGGAAAAGCTAGGCAGGAAGAACAGCTAATGATCCAGCGGGGGCACGCACTAGCCGGTCGATGAAGCATCTCTTCTGTTAATTAACTCCAAGTCTCCAACTAGTCGATCACCATACTGAGTAGCTCGGGAGAAAAGGGTGACAGATATTGTTGGAGAATTAGTTAGTTACGACTAGCACTACCTAGCTAGCTGGCTAGCTAAATATCTTGGTTGAATATCTTAAAGACTAATCATCCATCGAAGATTCTCAAAGGGGAAAAGGCAACCTGAATACCTGATGAAAAAAAGTTTACACCAATAATGCACATTAATTATAGAATTACAACGGTGTGTAGTAGAGTAGAGTGCGTGCGATGGAGGTGTGGGCGGCGCGGGCCATATGGCAACCTGGAACACCCAGGCCTTGCTAGCTTTTCCGGCCCCATGCCCACCGCGACGATGGTTGGCTGGTCGCCACCGGGGTCCGGGGACGAGCTCAGTTCAGTTCAGTTGCCGTGACGCCATCGACAGGCATGCACCCGACCCGGCACCAAACGCCAAATAGTAATGCTGCTACTGCTCACCCCAAAACGTCCCCTGCCGTGCTTCATTCCGCCTTAATTTTCCTCCTCCAGCGCACGCGCGTTGGAGAAAGCTTGGCTGAATAATGCTTGCCGCACCCACCAGCACCCAGCGCACCGCCTGCCTGTCTCTCTGTCCATGTCCATCTATTGATTCTGTAGCCTCTAGTATCTCGCCATCTCTTTCGCTGATTAACTACCAAGACATCTTGAATTATAATATATAACCACTAGCTGCCTCTCTGTCTACCTTCCTCTCGCACCACATATATAGTCCACCCACCCGCTGCAGAGAGCATAACAAGCCGTTGTGCCCGTCTCTCTGTCTACCTTCCTCTGTGAGCTAGCTACTGCATCTTGCCCTGCCAGTTTACGCCACCTGTGGAGCTCTTTTCATCGAATCGAAGCTAGCGAGATGGCGGCAGACGAGGCGAAGAAGGTGGAGGTGGAGGCCGCCACCAAGGACATCGCCGAGGAGAAGGCCATCGTCCCCGTGGCCGACGACTCCAAGGCCATCGTCGCCGTCGCCAAGGGTATGTGCATACCCGCGTGGTTCTATTTACGGTATTTCAAATGGAAATAAATTTTGGTTCCTCTATGCCCCCCCTCTGCTCATGGCCTTACTAGCTTGCTCTATGCCCCTCGCCATAAAGGTCTTACCTTGCAGAGTATCTTGCCTCCCTCCTGCTCAATTCTGTTTTAATTTCCGCTAAGACTGCGCCAACTCCAATCTTATGAGCTTCCTCAGCCTGTAATAAATCAGCGACAACTAATACGGGACGAACAGAGTACGAGTGTAGAACATAGTACTGTATATAACCAAGGATTTATCAAAATATTAGTTAGGTTTTGGCTTCGTCTTCACTGGTTCATATGGCTTTAGCTAGGTGATAAGTTCTCGCGTTCACGTTTTCCCCAAAGTCTAGTTATTGAGATAACTCATACCAGAACATTTTTATACTTCAAACCCCTTCTCTGCACGGAATTTTTCAACAAAGCTTTCCCTTCCTCTAACGGTACTCTGTTTCAGTTTATAAGAATTTTTCAAATGGAAATAAATTTTGGTTCAAAAAAAAAAACTCTTTTGTTGTTTCCATTAGTGTAATTAATCACTGTGATATTATAGAACACTAACTAGCTCCTCACTAGGCACTTCAAAACTAGCATACGCAGACCACTGAAAGAATTTGCAGAAAGTTCTGACATCTCTCTTTTTATTTCCCCAGATGAAGAAGCTACAAGAGGTTCATCTGAAAGAGGTAACGAAAAAAAAGATATAACTTTTACTCTCAGTTTACCGTGCCAGCAAGTTCTCCACTTATGCTGATTTTCGCACTCTTACACTTCTTCCTTCTTCAGATGCCTATCTCACCAAGATTATGTCCGAGAAGAGGCTCACGCTGATCAACGCCTGGGAGGAGAGCGAGAAAGCGAGAGCTGAGAACAGGTGATTAATAAAGGCATCTAACTGGCTGTTGCTTAAAAGTAACAAGAATCGCCAGTACTACTAGTACATTATGATTGCGATGGCACATATTTTCCCAGTTTTGATGGAGAGTTATCTTATGATGCACTCAAATCTGCTACAAGAACTGATGTTCCACACGTACTATTATCTGCGACCTAACTTCTTCGCCTTTCTTGTTTGGCTGAAACAATATCAGGGCCGCCAAGAACCTGTCCTTTATCACGTCTTGGGAGCACGCCAAGGAGGCAGAGTTGGAGGCCGGACTGAAAAAGATGGAGGTAGTCAAACTCAAACAGGGTGGCCTGTCTTATGTACTTGGAGCTAATTTTACAGTTCATTAACAGTTTTTTATCATGGCAGGAGCAACTGGAAAAGAAGAAAGCATCGTATAAGGAGAAGCTGAAGAACAAGCTCGCGGCTCTCCACAAGTCTGCGGAGGAGAAGAGAGCAATGGCGGAGGCAAAGCGGGGGGAGGAAATAATCCTGGCGGAGGAGATGGCTGCCAAGTACCGCGCAAAGAGCGAGGCTCCGACGAAGCTCTTTGGGCTCATGAAAGCATGATAACTGCGAACCGAAGAAGGGATCAACACTCTCTGCAGAGGGTACATATGTTCGATTGTTACCGTTAGTCTGGAACTTACATACTTCATGCATGACTTGTTAGTGGTGTGTACATGTATTTTGAAGGCCATTGGTGTGTGTTCCGTTGTTGGAAAGGTTTGTTATTTGGTTAAATTTGTAAAGTAACTGTGTATAAGCATAGGAGTGCAGGTCTGATGGATTGATATATTTATTCTTTATATGTAAACTTTTGTTCGTTCAAGCATTTGTTAATTTGCAATTAAGAAATATAGTTTTTGTTCGTCACATTTCTTCGTTGAAAGGCAGCACAAGAGATTGCTAGTAGTATAGAAGCAAGGAAAACTGGGAGCAAAGGAAATATTTTAGAGGTGCATTGCAAGAGATGAACATTCATTCGGAGTACAGACAAAAGTGCAGCGCATACATACTTGATGAAATAAATATCTGTAATGGGAATCAGTCCAATGCCATGTCAACAAGGAAAAATCTTTCTTCTAAGTTGAGATTGTTGACGCCACAGAGTCTGGCTAGTTTTATAACTGAAGCAGATTCTTGCTCATTCTTACACCTACAACAAGGAAGTAGAAATAGATAAGAAATCAGGTAGATAATTAAGGAGGACTTGATATTTTCCAGAGAAGAGAATAAAAATCATGACCACACGAAGCAGCCAATAAATTCAAATATGCTCCCATGGGTGACCACTGACCACGTCCAGTGTCAGAATAATGCCAGCCTATCGACTTTTTTTTCCAGAGAAGATAATAAAATATAACAAAATCATGACCACAAGAAGCAGCCTATCGAGTCTCCCATTGCTGACCAGTTCCAAAGTCAGAATAATGGCCATCCTAGGAAACTGAAAGACGATATACAACAGCCCCGAACTTTTATAACTTAACAACTCACCAGGTTACAGAGGAGCATACATGAGGGCAAAGGTGGGGGAAATTGGAAAAGAAGTTCAGGGTGGATTAAAGGTGTCACGCGTGTCACACGAGGCAAGCAGCTTGCCACGAATTATAATAGAGTTACATCCATAACAGTATAGGCGAATCATCATCAGCATATCTCCAAAGAACGAGCTTCACGTCTGCATTCACCGAGTTGAAAATCAAAGCATTTCAACGTTTCCAAAAATTCCAGAAGACAAAATATCTGCAGTGGAAACCATTCCTTTGGTGTGTGCTTTGTTGTTCGAAGGTTTCTTATTTGGTTAAATTTATATAAAAAAAAAGTGTATAAGGACAGGAGTGCAGCTCTGTTGGATCGATACGTCTAATCCTTTTATGTAAGTTTTGTTCCCTAAGGCTTTTGTTAGGTAGCATAAGAGATTTCTCATAGTATAGAAGCAAAGAAAACTGGGAGCAAAGGTAATGTTTCAGAGGCTCATTGCAAAAGATGAACATTCATTGGGAAGAAAAAGTTATATAAGTGCAGTGCATACATACTTGATGAAAATAAATCTGTAGTGGCAATCAGTCCAATGCCGTGTCTACAAGGAAAAATGTTTCTTCTAAGCTGAAATAATTGACACCACGGTCTGACTGTATTATATCTGTTACTGATTCTCGCTCATTCTTGCACCTAGAAGCAATAAAATAGAAACAGATAACAAATAAGGTAGATAAGTGAGAGAAGTTAATTTTTTTTGCAAAGAAGATAATAACAATAAAAAAAATCATGGCTACAGCCTATCGGGGTCAAATCAGCCCTCATGGGTGGCCAGGTCCAGCATCTGCATAATGGTCTGTCTAGGAGACTACCAAACAATATATAACACTTGAGAAATACAAGGAACGACCTAATAGATGCATAAAACAATAGCATTAAGCATACTTACGTTGTCAAGATAGTTCATAATTTACACATAGGAAGTCGAAGAGCGGACGCAACCAACGCCCCCAAAGATGCTCCGGTAAAGTTTAGTTGTAAAACAGGGTTCATACTATTCTGCATAAGTTTCTTGAAATGACGTTTTCCTATGGGTTAACTTTTCAAGTGATGGAACGTAGACTGATGACTGCTTCTCGGGTAGGATTTTGCTCTTGCAAATACATCATTACCAGTATTAAGTGACTATGACACTTCCCTTGCGAATCCTTAAATATTCCCACAACCACACAGGGTCATTCCAAGCTCACAATTCAGAAATAGAAATATATCTATCCGTGGCCCCTTGTTTCAGGAATGCAACATGCAAGTATTTAACACAAACTCATTGCAAATGTCAGGGTACAACATCTTGCTAATACACCCGGAAAAAAAATCTTGCTGATATATTGTGCAGATTAGCGTCCATGCATCCAACTTCCTGGATGGACCTATTTGACAGGAAAAATGAAATTTCTATGCATGAAACCTACAAACGCTGTATAACTAACTGCAGCAAACAAGGCACATGGATAAAACTTTTAAGCTAAACTAGCAGTGGCATGCATGTATATTGTGTAAAGGGGGAAACACTTCACTTGTCGGATAACATGAATCTTATTTTCCAAGAGGATGACGTAGGAACTGAAAAAAAAGACAGAGCAGTAACTTTTGGTGAATATACTGGTAGATGGACCAAACAGGCATTATCAGCAGTTGATCAAGTATCAGACCTGAATGGCGTGCACCCAAATTAACAATTTCACCCTGGAATGGAAGAACTTTTTTTTTTTTTTTTTAAGGATACGTCATGGAAAGACGTATCGGTTTCGAAGAAGGGGGGCCAAGGGCCAATTACAACGCGTTCTGGCACAGACGCACAGCACGCACCCACACACACTCTAAGAAGGGACTACTCGCCAAACCTCCACTTGTCCACCTGCCTAAGACTACCCCTGAAAAGACCAGCTGAGATCCACAAAGCAGCTTCTGCTTCAATCAACTCTAGCACCCTAAGAGCTGAAGGTTGATGCCCATCAAAAACCACCCCATTGCGGTGCCGCCACAGACACCAGCACACCAGGGTGATTGCCGTCCACAGGTCTTTCTGGTCTAGCCCACCACCAGACCTGGCAGGAAGCCACTGTGCCACCACGTCTTGTTGGCTTGGGATCCACTCCTGCAAGCCCCATCTGAGAAGGAGCTGAGACCACACTTGCCTAGTGAGGACACATCCCAACAAAAGGTGGTCCACATCTTCACCCTGCTGACCGCAAAAGGGGCAAGATGGCGAGTGCGGGAGGCCTCGACGGTCCAGTCGGTCAGCCGTCCAGCACCTGTTCTTCAGTGCCAGCCACATGAAGAATTTGCACTTGCCGGGGGCCCGAGAACGCCAAACCTGGTCCACGCCCGCAAGACCTACGGTCCCTCCAAAAAAGGCGAGGTAGGCCGAGCGAGCAGAGTAAGTTTTATTTGGTTCCAGGACCCAGCGGACTTCGTCTTCCCTGTCTTCCACGAGTACGAATTCCGAAACTAGGTCTGCCAGATTGAGCAACTCCCGAAGATGTCCCTCTCCCATATTGGGGGGGATATCCTGGAGCCACCCCCCCGCTAAGCCTTCCCGAACCATGCGGCTTCTCTTAGCGCGGTTGGGCACCAACTTCCACAGCTGGGGGGCCACGTGCTTGATCCTCCCCACCGGTAGCCATCGATCCGTCCAGAAGAAGGTCTTGGATCCGTTACCCACAATGGAGATGGACCCGGCCTCAAAGAGGTGTGTTACTACCTGTGGCACCTGAAAGTTGAATTCACTCCACGGCCTCGAGGTGTCTGTTCTACTCAGCCAGAGCCACCTGGCTCTCAACGCCTGGTTCATCAGGCGAAGGTTTGGAATTCCGAGCCCCCCAAGCTGTTTGGGCATGCAGACTCTGTCCCACGCCACTAAGCAGTGACCTCCATGCACCTCTTTTCTCCCCTTCCACAGGAAACCTCTGAGAATCTTATTAATATCTGCGACAGTCTTGGCTGGGAGATCGAGGGACATCATGGAGAAGACCGAGACAGCCGCAAGAGTGGATTTTACTAACTCCAGCCTTCCCCCTCTATTAAGAAGGTTGGCTCTCCATCCCGGGAGATGGTTTGCCACGCTATCCACAATGTATCGTAACTGAGCTGCCGAGAGCTTTCTGAGGGAGAGCGGTAGACCGAGATAGCGCATGGGGAAAGGCATGATGGGGCACTGCAGCATTTGCTCCACCATAACTGCCACTTCCTCTCCACAACTGATCAGATGTGCAGAGCACTTGTCTAGGTTAACCCGCAAACCCGAGGCTTCTCCGAAGATCCTAAGAATATCAGCAAAGGCCCTGAAGTCCAACAAAGACGGGCGCAGGAAGGTCACCACGTCATCCGCATAGATCGAAGTCCGGTGCCGCAGGCCAGTCCGCGAAAGGCGCGCAAGCAAACCACAGTCTGTGGCCCTCTCAATCATGAGGTGCAACACTTCCATGATTAGGATGAAGAGCTGAGGGGAAAGAGGGTCCCCCTGCCTTAGTCCACGCCTGTTAAAGATCCTAGAGCCAGGCCACCCATTGAGCAACACCCTCGTGGAGGCAGATGAAAGGAGGGCGCAAATTATGGAGATAAGCCGGTCACCAAACCCCACCTTCCTCAAAACCTCAAGCAGGAAAGCCCAGCTGACCGAATCAAATGCCTTTGTAATATCAAGTTTTAGGAGGACTGCCGACGTCGCAGAGCTTTGCAACTTTCTTGCTGTTTCCCGCACCGTCATGAAACTGTCATGGATGCAACGTCCACGCACGAATGCACTCTGGTGCACGCCAACAAGCTTTGGCAGCACCGGTGCGATCCGGCTAGCAACGACCTTGGCCACCAACTTCGCGACCCTGGAATGGAAGAACAACAGGGAAATCGACCAGACAATGAATGATAAGCATCCTGAAAATGCAGAAGGTCAGCCACATTCATCCAGCAAGCCTATTCTTTGACGGATGTTTTTGGTAGAATGCAAACATATCGTATCTGAACCGGACAATTCACTTCACCATCAGTCGACTCTAGTTCCCGGTAGCCACCGGCGTCGGAACAGCGATTCGTCAGCGCGCATACCTCGGGCCACTCCTCACTGCCGTGTCGCCAATCGGAACACGGTGGCGCCGGCGCAGCATCCAGGGCCCCCTATTCCACCAGCACCTCCTCCCGCCGGCGGCGCCGTACTCTACTCTGTAAAGCCACAGGGAATAGAGCTCCGAACGCGTAATCAGTAAAGCCACAGGGAATACGTCTACCTCGATCGAAGGCGATCTACGCGTACGGTAAATCAAGCAGTGGACGTGGGCCCTACAGGGAGTCCACGGGGACAAACGAACTCTGACGACCGTGATGCAGCGTTGCGGCGCCCACCACGCCGGCACGACCACCACCACCACCTACCCTCTCCCCACTACGAGTAAAAGCAGCAGCCACGCACGCCTCGGCCGCGCGCCGCCCATGCCTCACGCCCCTCTCGTCGCCGCCCACCTCCGCCGCCTCCTTGTCCGCTCGTCGACCTCCTCCTCTCCTCGCCGCCTCTTCCCTCGCGCCATGGCGTCCTCCACCGCCGCCGCCGCCGCCGCGGCGCAGCAGGCAGGTAGCCAGCGCGACTCGGCCGAGGAGTACGAGGAGGTGCTCGGCCGGCTCTCGTCGCTCATCTCGCAGAAGGTGCGGGCGCACACCGGCAACCGGGGCAACCAGTGGGACCTCATGGAGCGCTACCTCCAGGTCCGTTGTTTCCCCCCCTCTCCTCATTCTGATGCCCCGTTAATCCCCGTCTGAACCGTGCTTCGATGTCCTGCCTGATTCGGATGGAATTGGTTGCCACGGTGCGCGCAGATTCTGGAGCTGGAGGAGCCGATCGCGCGGATGAAGGTGATCCATGTCGCGGGGACCAAAGGAAAGGTAAAATCACTAGCCAGAAATTCGATGCTCTGCGATTCCTTTCTGCTGTTAACAGAAAAACTTCATGGGTAATGGGGCAGGGCTGGTGCTGAATCTAACTAATGGTGCGACATTTAGTTTTTTACCATTTGGCACTGAGATGTAACGGTTCAATGTTAATTTGTCTCTGAGATGTACCGTAGCCAAATCACAGAGCATTATTACTGGCAAATGAAAACTGCACAGTGAAGTCCTTGGCATCCTAATAATGATGTAGTATTATATGACAATGGCGTGGATCGTTTGTGTAGGGCTCGACATGCACATTCACGGAGTCGATCCTGCGATCCTATGGTTTCCGCACTGGGCTGTTCACCTCACCGCATTTGATGGATGTCCGGGAGCGGTTCCGTCTAGATGGGTAATTTCTTGCTTCTACGTTTTCTTCTGTTGGTGATAAGTGATAAGATACCTCCTGGTAATCATACTTCAGGATGTTTTGTTTGCATGCAATTGCGCCTCTTAGCTTACCCCTATTCTATGAACATACTAACCTGGCTCCTAACTTGTGATGAAACCAGGGTGGATATCTCCGAAGAGAAATTTTTGAAGTACTTCTGGTGGTGCTGGAATAAACTGAAGGTGCAAGTTCAACTTTGTTATTTTTTCATATGTTGATCTCACTCTCTGCTGGATACATAGCAGCGATGAAACATAGCTATGTGGTCTCTTCATGCTGCTTTCAATATAAAAACTGATGGATGATGGGGGAAATGGGTTTATCTTCAGGAGAAGACTGATGACGATGTTCCCATGCCACCCTATTTCAGGTTCATCGCTTTGCTAGCATTCAAGATATTTTCTGCTGAGCAGGTTAAATAGACAGCTAACACTCCATACTCTTTCCCTACTACTCTGTAACTGTATTCAGTCATTACATATATCTATCCATGGAGGATCCAACCATACAATATTCTCTTCACTCTTTTTACTTGTATAACATCGTAGCATGATTCTTAGATTTCAAGATTACCGACCTCGTATGCATTTCTAGAAGAACATTTATGTATGGAATCCCTCCTTTTCTCGGCTCAAACAGGTAGATGTTGCTCTTCTTGAGGTTGGTCTTGGGGGGAAGTTTGATGCAACTAATGTGGTAAGTGATTCTCTGTTCCAGTAATGTGTTCATTTTGTGCAAAGAATAGCCTTGCACGATTCAACAAGCCTCAATTATTTTATCGACTTCAGGTTGCTCACCCCATATGCAGCTTGGTAAAAAAAAGGAATAATCTTGGGTTGT